>CM060900.1:178068096-178760596 GCA_030762935.1 Hymenopus coronatus
CAGTGCTGGTTGTGGTGGTGGTGGTAGTATTAGTGGTGGTGGTAGCAGTAATGCTGGTGGTGGTGGTAGTAGTGGTGGTGGTGGTTGTAGTGGTGGTGGTGGGGGTAGTAGTGCTGGTGGTGGTAGTAGCAGTGGTAGTGGTGGTGGTAGTAGTGGTGGTGGTGATGGTAGTATTTTATGGTTATTGTTAGTATTATTATTGTGCTTATTAGTATTATTATGATTGTGATTATTATTTATTATTGTTATTGTTGGTGTTGGCGCTGTTATTGTTATTATGACTATAATAATAAATAATTATAAATATTAGCAGAGGAAATTCAAAATATGCAAGCGTCCTAACGCAAACTCTGCAAAAACGATAGCACGTGCTGTTTTACATTATTATTATCATCACTATATTATTACGTATTAAACAGTAGCTGAGAAATCAAAGCATGAAAGCATCAGAAACAAAAACGATTAACCTCCAATTAAATAGTTTCCTATTCAAATGAAAGCCACACACCATATTCAACATTAAATCCCGAAACTAATGCGAACACAAAAGCAGCTTAACTTTCGCTGTACTACGTGCTCTCGTGTTGGATATTTTCCCTTGTGAAGTTTTCAGTTTTGATTCATTCTGCTAAGAGGAATAATATTAATGGTAATAATACAGCGGAACACTACGTGCTCTTTGTGTTTGCGCATTTTTCATTACGATGTCTTCATATTAATTTATTCTGTTAAGTGTACTACGTAGTAATATTAATGATAACGACACAGTGAAATACTACGTATTCTGGTGTTTATATGTTTTTCCTTAAGATATATTCGTATTTTTATTCATTCTGCTAAGCCTGTACTGCATAATAATATTAATGGTTATAATACAATAAAAAATTACATGTCTCTGTACGTTTCTCTTACGATGTACTCATGTTCTTATGCATTATACTGGGCCTATACTTCATAATAGTATCAATGATAGTAATAGAGTGAAACACTACGTTCTCGTGTTTATTCTTCGTTACGGTGTTTTCACGTTTTGAGTTATTATGCTGAGAGTATACTGCGTAATATTATTAGCGTATTACTGCGCAATAATATAATGATAATATTATAGTAAAACACTACCTGCTCTTGTGTTTATTTCTCGTTACGGTGTTTTCATGTTTGGATATATTCGGTAAGTGTACACTGCGTAGTAGTAGTAATAATAATAATAATAATAATAATAACAATAATATTAATAATAGTAATAATAATAGGAATATTAATAATAGTATTAATAATAATAATAATAATAATAACAACAATAATATTAATAATAGTAATAATAATAGGAATATTAATAATAGTATTAATAATAATAATAATAATCATATAACGAAACATAACGTCCTCTTGTGCATGCTTTTTGTTACAGTACCTTAATATTTTGATTTACCTTATAGTGGGTCTAGTCTGTAATGTTAAATAGGAACAGCGTATACAAAATTGGAAGACTAGCTAATGGTGGATACTGATAGGTGAATTTATTCTATCAAAAATAAACGCTTTGTAACTGAAATAAAAAAGAGTTAACAACGTTTCTGCCTGTTTGCACTGTTCTTGTATAACATCGCGAATTCTAGTACATATCTGAAAACAACCCCTTGAAGAGAGCAATTCCCTCAACGTTTTCGCTCGTGTTCAAGACGCATAAAATGAAGGCTATTTTCTAACACCGACGCTGACTGGTGTTTTCTTTTCAATTTCCCCCATGAGTTTTGCAACCCTTTTGTCACACGAAAACGTATCTGTACTCGTGATAGTTCAACTGCGTAGAAGGAAGATCTACTCTACACACGACTCTTCTGATATTGATTGGCAGCTGTCACTTTTAAGATTGTGTATCACCCACTGTACAGTTATAACTTACTCATTGATCAGGGTTTTCTATTATAAATCTGAATATCCAGAACATCAGTTGCCATCGATGACACAACTAAGTACGAATACTGCACATCCTACCGTAAACTTGTTTTTTATTATATCCGTTTTTCTCGGAAAATAGAGCTACCTGCTTCTCTGCTGTAAGCGTAATTGTAGTACTTATTATATTGTTAGTTTACTCATATTCAGCGCATATTTGACCAAGGATTATCTTCCTGCAGAGAATACATTAACAGCCGTATACTCTAGTCACTCTAGTGGAATATACAGGATGTTAATGAACTACACCGAAATAATTTGTGAGATTCTGCACCTGACTGATATAAGTAATTTGAGATCGGCGATGCACGGTCCCCGGATAAACATAACGCAACTACATAGCGTTAAACGTGTGGGTATCAGGTGCAGATAAGTCGGTGTTAAAGCAAAGCAGGTTGTCAAAATGGTTTAGAAGGTCTATAAAACTGCTGCCCGAGTATAGAAATATCGATTTTTAGCAGCTCGATACTAGCTTTCTCAAGAGTTAATGTCGCAAAAATCTGTAAAATCTCGAACTAATCACTTGACAGTGCGACACTGAGCTTCACTAACTACGTTCTTAAGGTAACCTATCTGGAGGCGTTTTTTCAACTACTTTGGTGGCTTAATGTGTAACGGGGGAAGCTGCTATCCCAAAGGTCATGAGTTCGATTCCTGTAATTGAGTAAATGTTGTTTATTATTATTATTATTATTATTATTATTATTATTATTATTATTATTATTATTTTCATTCCAGACAAAGTGCCGCGATACGTGAACGAGACCTGAACTTCGAAACTATCTTTCTCTTGAAACTATCTTGAAAGCCATATCATAACTACTAAGCCAGAGAGGTACGCTGTTATATGTCCCTTCATTTTTCGCGTTATGCTCTCGAATGGTCGATAAATTAGCCAGAGGCGTACTGGCACTTCAGAAACTTATAGCTGTTACTTCGACATTTCAATAAACAGAGCATAAGTCTCAAATTACTTATTTAAGTAATCTACATATTCTGTGAAAATATTTCAGTATAGTTCATTAACATCCTGTATATAGATTTCAGCTGTAGCCATTAGGGTCTCATATACAAATACGCTAACATGAGTGACGGAGATGAAGGTTGAGATATTTTCGCCGCCTTTCTTTGTAGAATTAAAATGTAAATAAGGCATTGGCCTTATTGGTACTGTAGTTTAGAAAATTAATTACTATAAAATTTGTAGATTCTATAATGAAATATGTTCTTATTTCCTCCACCATTAAATGAGCGTTGCCCTTAATGTGTAATTCTGGTGGTTTAATGTACTTGCGAATTCAGACGCATAATGACGCTTTTAACATGTGTGCTACATTGGAGCAGATATCCGGTTTTAGTGTGACGCATTTAGACTCTACATTAAAGAGATTCCGTGAAATAATTTCGGACATAATGCAATATGTCACTGGAATTCTTGTTTTCCATTACTGAATGAACCGTTAGGGGTAACCTTAACTACTAGTATTATGATAAATGTTTTATACGGCGATGAGGACTTATTATAAATATCTGTTTATTGCAAATTGTTAGTACAGTCATCAAAATATATAGGGTTTTAAGCAACCTTATTAAGTAAATGAACCGAGCATTTTTACTAGTACACATTATAAATGGGAGGCGTATAAGTAACAAATTCTTGTTCTAAATGCCAAATGCAAAAACTCGTGACAAATATACTTCCACAATAATAAAACAACATAATATATCTTACGCGCCATGATTAATTAGTTTAGCTCTTTACAAATAATCCTATGGCAAAACTAAATGTAGTTTGCATAGCGTTACGATATATCAAGTAAATGCAAATGTTATTAGGGATACATGTATCGGAATATTGTGTTATACAGGCTGTTTCAAAAATACGGGGCATAATTTCAGGTATGTATTTCCCACATGAAGACAATCACAATAGTTCATTATAGCATGTGTCCGGAAATGCTTCATTTCCGAGTTATGGCCTTCACAACATTGGAATTCACTGGAACGTTTTTCTTTCCACAGGTCTTTGCCGTCAAAGGAGACATTAGGAGCGCGCTCTGATAGTTCATTCTGAGGAAGGTTACATTCAGTGTTCTTTAGGCGTTAAGACTGTGCGACATGTATTCAAATCAAGAGCTGGCAGAGATACACTTCAGGTACGGTAAGGCGGACGGCAATGCTGCGCTGGCTCGTCGTTTGTACCAGGAGAGGTACCCACAGCGACAATGTCCAGATCGGAAGACATTTGTACGTCTCCATTCCCGTCTGTGCGAGTATGGAACATTCACCTCTCCTGGTTTGGGAAGGGGACGACCAAGATCTGCAACTCCAGAAGTGCAGGAGGAGATTCTGGAGGCTGTGGACAGGACTCCTATCAGCACACGACGGTTAGCGTTGCAAGTCAATGTTCCTCATACGACTGTCTGGAGACTGTTGAACGAGTATCAATTGTATCCTTATCATTTGCAACGTGTACAGGCCCTGTCACCAGCAGATTACCCTGCACGAGTTAGGTTCTGTCAATGGTTCTTGCAGCAGTGTGGTGTAAATCCGAACTTTTCTGCCGTTGTATTATTTACAGATGAAGCACAGTTCACAAGAGATGGCATAGCAAATTTCCACAATCAGCATGTATGGTCGCATGAAAACCCACGTGCAACTGTTGTATCTCATCACCAGGTGCGGTTCTCCCTCAACATGTGGGCCGGTATCATTGGTGATCGATTAGTTGGACCCCATGTACTTGTAAACAGACTTACGGGGCAGGCGTACACAAAATTCCTGGAAAACACCATACCTGACGTTTTCGAAGACACTCCACTGATCAATCATCAACACATTCACTTCTTGCATGATTGCGCTCCTGCACACTTCAGTCTTACGGCTCGCCGGTACTTGGATCGAAGGTTTCCTGATCGATGGATATTTAGAGGTGGCCCAATTGCTTGGCATCCACGCTCACCTGATCTGAACCCTCTCCATTTCTACTTATGGGGCCATTTAAAATCATTGGTTTATTCGTCGCCGGTGCCGGATTTGGAATCCCTTCGGAATCGAATTGTGGCAAGTTGTGAGGACATACGCAATACTACTGGAGTTTGGGATCGTGTTCGCAGGTCAATGAGACATCGATGTGAGGTCTGTATTCAAGCAGGAGGTGGACATTTTGAACATCTTCTGTAATGACAACAACCTGCGGAAAGAAAAACGTTCCAGTGAATTTCAATGTTGTGAAGGCCATAACTTGGAAATGAAGCATTTCCGGACACATGTTATAATGAACTAATTTGATTGTCTACATGTGGGAAATACATACCTGAAATTATGCCCCGTATTTTTGAAACACTCTGTATATACAACCTCAGATATTTGGATAACCATGGGCTTATACTGATGATATTAAATTTGTAAATGTTTCGTTTGCCTCTCGAGCACAGGGAGTTGAATCCGGGTTGAACTTTAACAATGCAATATTATTTTAAATGAGACTATTAGTGCGGCACATAGTGGTTTATAATGCAACAAACACTCACACAGAGATATATTCAAAGCGAAGATATTGCAAATATTAACTTATTTGTTCTAATAACCTGTCTGGTAGAACAAAGATTGTAGTATTCTGCAAATGAATTAAATGAACCGAAACTGAAAGTCCTCCTAGTGGAAGCCGGATGATAAGCTCACATGCACGTTTTATGTGTACGTGCATGTAATAGCACATCTATTTAACAGATACGTTTTACATGGCTCTGTATGTAAATACATCCATTTAACCGATACATCTTGGAGTTGTCCTTATTTAACTCTAATTTCTTGATTTTTCAAGTGTTTTGTGACCATTAAACATAAGCACCTTCATATATAACTGAATGAAGACGTTTCTTATTAAATTTTAGACGATGCTTCCTTACGAAAACTTTGAAAATTAGAGATCAGTTGCCTCTATTACATGAAATTCCGCCAGGAATCCTTTACACGCAAAATTGGAATTCATTTGTCCCAATCATCGGCATCATTACCATCATCATCGACGTCGTCGTCATGGTCCTTGGTATCGTTAATCTCTTCATTTTGCTACGCAGCATATAGGTCATATTTAAGAACTATCTTTGTTACTTAAGATAACTACCAGTTTGGTAACGTTGGAAAAGCAGTAGAACTGCAAATTAGAAATTACTTAATGATTTAATGTGCGTTTTACTTTCTCTAGCACCTAAGTACAATGAACATAGTAGATACAGAAGGTAGTGTATTATCCTACCCAATCTGATATTTCAGCGGCAATACATGTTTCGAGATTCCCTCAATTCACAAAAAAAAAAAAAAAAAAAACTTAGTAAAATTTCGGCATATGCCTGTGGGCAGCACAACTCAAAGACAAAAGGTCGGTTCAATACCAAACTTAGTATGTAAGTTCAGTATATTCCAGGGATGCTACATGAATAATATTTTCAGGAAAAGCCCCAACTACTCTTTACTTGGACATTTTTCGAAATTTTTTATTTTATCAAGAACGGCTCTAACGATTTTAATCAAATTGGCACATGTTTAAGATATTTTCATGAGAAACGAAAGGTCTGTCTTAAACTTTTTGGGAATAGCTACCGAAGATCTCTTCAATCTGAATGGCTTCTGTATGACTCGTAAACCGGAAGAGAGAGAGAGACAAAATGTTACAAAATATGTAGAACCCGTTAAAACGCACAATTTATGCCATTTGGATTTCTGTATAGTGAATCGTTTCCGATATATTCCTTGTTATTGGTTTCACTTTTAAACTACTTAAACTTTTCTTAAGCGGGAAATAAACTTTCGTTTCTTCTCGTTTGTTTTAAAGCCGGAAATGCAAAAGAGGACATAATTTCAACTTTTTCACATAGCGTTAGGTTTTAAAAGATTTGATTTAGACTTTTGTATTCTCTTACTTCACTTCTACTTTTAAGCAAACAACTAATAAGACAATTTCTACTAATGTTTAGCATGTCGCACATAAAAGAACAATCTTTTGTAAGGAAAGTTTGTTTGTGGAAAAGCTAGAGAAAGTCATGTGAATGGAATTTTAATGAATTTTGCATAACTGATAAAGCGCAAGATATTGACAAAAAATTATTTCACAAAAAATTAAATTTCGTTAAAATACACAGTTTATGAATTATACCTTTCTTTTCGTGGAGTTGACCATTTCTGAAATGTTCTTTGTTATTAGTTTAAGTTTTAAAATATTTAGAACTTTTCTCATACAGAAATTGGTAAACTTCTGGCCATGCAAAGAAACGGATTTTCACACATGACGTCAGTTTTTAAAAGAGTATCGCTTTAGTCTAGTGTACTCCCTTATTGCTATTCTACTTACAAGGAAGCAATGAAGCAGATATGTAATAAGCTTTTTAAAAATAATTTGTTACAGATGTGAGGAGAAATTCATGTGAATGGAACCCGTCAGACTTTTAGGAAAAAATCTGTGTGTGTGTCTGGACAGCATAGCTCAAAAACTAAAAGAACGTTTAGTGCCAACCTTGGTATTTAAGTTTAGTATCTTTCAGGGACGTGACACGAATGTTTTCAAGAAAATCGCTCCACCTTAAACTATTCTTTACATGGATTTTTTTTTTAAATTTTTGTTTTTCTCAAAAATTAATGTAACGATTTTGATTAAAATGCCACATATTATAGATGTTTACATCACAAATAAAATGTATATCTTGAATTTTCTGGGAATAGCTATTGAAGACCTGTTCATTCTGAATAAATGTTGCTCAATTTGAATAGTCGGTAAACTTGTTACTACACAAAAAATGTAGATCTCGTTAAAACACACAATTTATATCATACGCATTATTGTTGTAGAGCTGACCGTATCCAAAATACTTCTTGTTATTGGTTTCAAGTTTAAACAACATAACTTTTCTCAAGCGGGGTCACCTTTCCTTTCATCTCGCTTTTGTTTACTGCTGCCCCTGCAAAGCCAACCGAACTCCAATGGTTGATATGGCGATCAGCTTTTAAAATATGAGTGTGGCTTTAGCTACACTTCCCTTCTGCTTACAAGGATTCAAGTAGTAAGACCATTTCTGCTAGCCTTTATCTCGATTAACATGATGTAAATAAAATCAATTCTTTTGTAAGAATAGTCTGTGTGCAGAACGGGAGGAGAAGGTCATGTGAATGTGATACATCAGATTTTTTTTTCTCAGGTGTTACCCTTTCTGAGATGTTCCTTGTTTTTGGTTTAAATGTCCAACATTTATTCTTTTCCCTAATGGTAAGCCGTTAATCGTTTCTTCTTTCTCCTGGTCAAGCAAATATTTAATTCTATCACATAGCGACCAGCTCGTTAAAGATTTCACTAGCGCTTAATCCCGATGTATCATACAAGGAAATGTGTAACAAAAGTACTTCTACAAATATTTATCCCGATTAATTTGAAGTAGATAAAATAGTCGCTTTGTTATATTCTTTTTATTTAAAAAAATAAAGAATAGTTTGCTGAATGATGGTTAGACAAACACGCGACATTTTTACCGTTATAATGTTGGTGTGTATTGCCGGAATATTAAATTCTTCGATTTTATTTTTGGCTTGTTAATACTGGTTCATGACTGTATGATTATATGCATATAATGATCAAAATATACAGGACAAAAAGGCAATTGAAACGTAAAACAACATGTAAATAAAGATGCGTAATGCATTTTAAAAATAATTGTCTCACAATCAGTATTTGGTTTAGAATTAGAAATCATACACATTTATTGTTGCACAAGTATTGCTGTAAATGTTCTTGTATTGAGACTTCCGGCAACAACTAATGCTGTACACAAATCTGATGGATATTATGACTTTGCTAGATGTGGCAACAAATATTGAAAGCAGTCACTTTTTCATTTATGTAGCCTCTTTTAACATCTGTGGTCATATCGGGAGCATTGGCTTAAGAAACAACTCGCTTACTTTAGATTCTTGAACGTTGGGCTTTTTATCATTTTCTTTTCTACAAACACACGCATATTCTCCCTTCATACACGCTTTCAGACTCAGTGGGGTACAGGGAATGATTCTGGTCAAAGAAAAATTCTCCTCCCCAGCCGGGATTCGAACCTGGGACTTCCAGATGATAAGTCAGCTCGCTGAACAGTCGACCACGGAGGTAGTCCCATTATTTTCTTATCACCATTTTTGAAGCGAGAGCACATTTGTACTTGGTTAACACGTGTTGTTTAATAAAACGCTTTTTCTATGATTAACTTATTTGTAGGTGGCAAGTGCCCGAGGGGTTAGGGTGCTCAGCTCTCACCAGGTGGTCCGTGGAGAATCGCATGTGGAATTTGTGCTGGCCAAAGTAGGGGTTTTTCTCCGGTTTCTTCCGCAATTCATTCCACTGCTTGTTACGTAAGCTCTTTTCCTTTAATTCATTTCAGCGTCATATCATTTTATTTTGCACTCTCTCACCAGACATCGGGCTGATCACCCATTCTGGTGACTGTCTCTGATGTAAAATGCTCAAGAGATATTCTGACCAAAGGAGCATGCTTGTAAGTACTCCATACGAGGGAGCTAATTAGCGAAAGGAGTACTTATTTTCACAAAGCTTATACAAGAAAACTGCATCAGTTGAAAACACTTGGATACCAAATTCACTACCTAATGTAACTTGTGAATGGTTTGATTAAATTAGGTATAGTTAAATCTGTTTTCATGCGAAAGCAATTGACCATCCCTAATCGTAAAAAATGTTTCCCTATAATATATCTGGTACTGGTAACTCACTTTCAAACCGAAATGTTGAACTCTTAGCAGATAGCGAAAATTACTAGATGGTCACAATCCAACGTAAAAACATCCAAATTCCAAGACATAAGAGCGCCAATTAATTATTTCCTTGAATATAATAGATAATTGAATATGTGTTGTAAAAGTTTAAAGTGATTTAAAGAAGCAGTGTGAGAATTATTATAACAGGGGTAAGGGGTGGAATTCCCTGGCTCATAACTGCATTATTGTTTCCTTGCAAGGGAAAGACATGTCCTTCTCTCATGCTTCTCTTAAATCTCTTTGTGATTCATTAAAAAATCCTTGATAAACGTGATGAAGATTCTGTTCTTTCTAAAATAATTAAGGAATTTCGTTGGTGTAGGGAAATAAAGAACCAGGAATATTCCGTAAACTCGTTGAAGGAGTTATTTAACAGAATAAGAGTAATGCATGTGTCTTGAGCAGAGTCGAAAGAGGGTTTAGCTTAACGAACTGTACGACTCTGTCTGATCACCGAGCAGGCAATGTCGTGCTATAATGCCTCCACTAGAGCGTCTTGTTCACTTTCCGGCATGCGGTTTTGGGCGTTGTGGGACGGGGCTATTTATTAGCTTTATTACACGGCCTTTCCGTTTGTTTAGTGCGTTAATTTATCGTTAGTGGATTCTTAGAATATTGCATTATGGCTGATCCCCCGACACTGGGCTACTAATATATTGGGCGACGTAGACATGCTATCTACCTGAGGAGCAGCATTCGCATCGATTCACCTCAGAGCACCATCTAGAGAAACCTATTCAAGGTAATTACAAAATTATGCAATAGCAACCCATCGGCTTCCTCTGCAAGGGAAAGTGGCGAACGAGCTTTTAAAGGCTGCGAAAGTAGGGTATAGGAGCTGGTTTAGGAACAGCTTTGGAAACACCAGTAAAGCACTAAAACACTTCCGATAAATATAGGAGGCTGGTTTAGAAACACATTTGGGGGGACCATGAGTAAAACAGTTTGTATATTCTGACACTTTTAGGAAATACTTTATGAAGAACAAATGACTTGTTTGTTTAGGTACGAGAACAATAAAGGCCTTGAGATAAATGGAGTAAACATGTTTTGAAAGCACTATCATCTCCTCTACTACTGTATACCAGGAAAAACAGAGCTTCTGAGAGCTGCTGTATAAGAATGTAGGCTACAGTGCCAGGGCCAGGCTACTTATTCGTAATGGCTACCGGGAAAGCGTTTTCGAAAGCTGACATCAAGAGCTTCGAGGATATGGATGAGAATTGGAGTGAATGCGGAGAAGAAGCTCAACATTACGCATTCTTTCATAAAAAGACATGCAATGGAGTAATGCACACGATTACATGTGCAAATCCTGCATATCATGATCAGATGACTCCAGGAAATGTTTGCACTGATGACTGTCCAGTCCACGAAAGAAAGACCTTGTAAGTAACATACCTGCAATGCTACTAATACTAGATCTTTTATATTTGAGTATCGAAATTATAACTAGTTCTATTAAATTCTTATATTACTAGCGACCGCCACAATCCAGAGATTCATGATGCCGATACCATTGATGTAATGGATATGCTTAAATCAGCAAATGAGATAGAGGATCATACAGAACTATGTAATGGGAGAATCCATGTGGTGATCTGTGCAAAACCCTCAGAGCATGGTAGAATAACAT
The DNA here is from genome assembly GCA_030762935.1 of Hymenopus coronatus. NCBI lineage: Eukaryota > Metazoa > Arthropoda > Insecta > Mantodea > Hymenopodidae > Hymenopus > Hymenopus coronatus. The sequence goes on from CM060900.1 coordinate 178,079,504, forward strand.
CATACTTCATCTGCAATACGAGCTGCAGCATGAATCGGTTAAGGCAGATGAGACAAAGGTAAGGATAACAGTAAATACAATTCATAAACAACACATAGCACAAGTGAAAAACAATTAATATTAACGACTCTCCTTTACACCGCTCGAGAGACAACACCGATGCCTCCAGAGATCCTAGATCCCAATAGAGCTGATGTGAACGAAGTGAATGATTGCGTTACAGATCCTTGGAAAGTGTGTAAAATACACGATAACAATGACACACAAGACTATGACGAATACATTGAATCACTCCACAATGTGAGTACAAAATTATTATCTTAAAATAAGACAAGAAAGAAACTAACCTTATATTCGTTTAAAGAAGTAGCATTATTTCTAATGCCTGTAATGCAAATGTTTCAGATCCAGAGACATACAGGTGAAGACAGGGGGAAAAAAGGTGAAAAGAACCTTGGCTAGCCACCTCAGGAAGCTGAAACGACTGGAAGACCGCATGCGAATAATCGCGCCCCGATAGGAAAGCCTATAGAAAATATGGAAACCGCAACAGTCCAACAGAACACCTCAAGACAAGTCTACATCTCCAAAACAAATAGGGCAAGAGTAGGACTTTGTTATGAACTACCAGTGGTTTTCAACTAAAGTGATCTTAATGACTTTGTGTATATGACATTGCTAGACTGGGAATTAGTACAAAAAAGCATCCCAGAATTTTACATGTACACATGTACAAGTGCGTGAATCGTGAATATAGTGAAAATGTAGTGCTTTCATAGCACATTATCGCGATTATGGTAAACGATTCCATTAGACTTTTGAATACAAATCTAAATAATGGATGTGTGATATTAAAAAAAGAGGATGTAAAAGGATTAATTGGAGTGCGCTCATTTATAAGCAAGCATTTGCTTAATCTAACTAATGCAAGTAATGAAAACTTTGAAGGAACAAGGACATGGAGAAGGAATGTATTGAAAATATCTTGTAAATAAAAAAGAACCGACATATACAATTTTACTAGTGTTTTATTAATTAAACCCAATACAAATTTCCCATATCCTATTCATTACATAAATAGACCTTTAAAGTATCGATTGCATGGCATGTGATAAGGGACTGTAGGTAAATACCTTATCATGTATAATCAGACAACATAATGACGTCTGAGGAGGAATATGTACTTCAAGTCTAATATTAACCGCCAGTTCTGAAACTTTAAGTACATTTCATATAATGAGGTGAATTTAGAATTTCCAAAATCCAAATTCATGTCATGGTAAAGATAACACTCACTATTCAGATAAAGTCTCAAATTGGTGAGATAACAATGATCAAACTCGGAGCAATTCTTTTTTGCATAATTAATTCTTGCTGTTTAAGCACCAACTATAACAAATCTTAGTTTCTCAGGCTTGGACGTTGTTGTCACATTCCATGTAAATGATTTAGTTTGCGGCACAGCTGGCTGGGAATGAAGATCCAAGGTTCGAAAGGCGATGTGCAGTTTTCTGTCGGCCTTAACGATCCTGAGAAATTCAACTTTTTCACCATTTGCAAGGCGCATCATAGGCATTCTCCATTCGATGCGATGCAATTTAACGATAGCATCCTCTGCCTCTGCAGGAGCCACAATACAGTTTATAGAGTCCTTGCTTCGAGTCATCTCCAGCTCAAACTTGCTATTTAGGATAAGATCCTTGTGATCATCAGCAAATCCCAGCAGCATTGACAGAGGTACCATAGCGTTGAATACCCCGCTTCCAGGGTGCATAATGGAAACCTCATTTCCAGGATAAGTCCATTCAGCATTTAGCAAACGCGTTGATTTCATGGAGTTGAGGGCAGCATAATTGCATATAGTTGTTGAAATTCCAGGATTTCTTGTTCTATCAATAGCCGTACCATTCATAACCAGTCGAATCTCCTCAAACGTGAAAGCAATAGCATTATTAGAGAGCTTTGCTTCAGTAGGAGTACCATTAGGTTCAGCAATGATTCCTTCAATGTATAGATAGCTCCTGCTAGGTAATGTATACAAATCCTCAGCTGACAAGGAATTCTGATCCCATCATTATTTTCCAAAGCTGAAGGGTTATACGGCAGAAACACATATTCCTCTTCTTTGGCAATCTAGTTGTAGAAAATTGGCTCGGCAGTCACATTGAAGATATCCATCACAGAAGTCTATATCCCAATGCCTCGAGGAATGTGCGATTGCTTGGTGTTAACTGTCTGAAGACAGGAGGTGAAGTATGACGAAACCGATGAATCATATGCTTATTATATACTTGATGTCGACGCTTAAAATCAATCCCCATTTCATCGTAGGTGAAGCCTTATGCTTATATATCCTCCTTTCTGAAGTTCAGTTTGCTCCCGTCTTGATCAACAATCCTCAGAATGATTTGATCGATATAGTTGGAATCAATGATTGGTAGGTATATAGGATTTGATGGCTCTTGCGAAATATGAAACCCAGGAGCAATAGACGGAAAGATTTCATATATCGAGTGGCCGCTCTTACCATTAATGAAGGAGCCTGTTGCAATACTATACTCAATTCTAATGAGACTTAGTTTAAATATGTTTACGAGGTAGTGAGACTCTACCAACTTTCCTGGAGGTATAACAGAGGTATTTGAGAATCCTAAAAGAGAGCAAATAGAACGCTCTTTTATGAAATCAACAGTCTAAGGGCATTGAATCTCAGCCTTCATTGTATTACTATTAGGTCGAATAAAGAAGACATCACTACCCAATTCTAGCTTATTCTTGATGAAAGCATGAAGATCTGCAATCTCATACGTTCCAGAAGGAATATGGATGACTGCTAACTCATCATTGAACATATAATGAAAGCGATTATTCCAATCGTCAACATTAGAAATTGAATAGAGAGTCTCAAAATTCAACAGAGGAAACTCATGATATCCTTCAAGATCTAGATGTAGAGGAGGATTTAAATATGCTGTAAACACTGAATCAGTGCCCATAGCAGTAATAGTGCAACTCACTGCCAAAGAAATTGTAAGCACAAGTGACCACAGATGACTGAGCGGAAATCCTGAAACATCTTCGTGTTATATAATACTTTAACTCCTTTTAAAAAGCTCTTTATCTCTTTTGGTGGTTTCAAACCTCGGAAACTATCAAAATAAAATCATGTATTTCCAATCTTCTTTACAGCAACCCAATGCGTTCCTTCGAATTCACTCGAGCCTAGATTCACAACAATTCTTTCATTGAAATGTGGTTTTGAAGGAAGATTATCGCTCATGTATACACCTGGAAAATGAGGAATCTTCAAGAGTCTAGCATACATCTCTATATCAACATTGCTTAGGACTTTTTCCGGGATAAGTATAGACCTCGCTCCGAGTTTTTTGACGTTTTCCTGTTCTGGCAATTCCTCCTCCTCTTTGCCTTTAGACCATTACCCTTGGTAGACGTGTTTCGTTTCAATACACTGGGGATTTTAGAAGCAGCAGCTAAAGACGCTGCTAGTGGGAGAATTGGTAGTAATCCTCCTCTACTCCTTTTTGTCTTGCGAAGACCCTTTCCTTTTGCCTCCATAGCTCTGTTATTTCGAATCATTTCTGCATTTCGTCTGTTTGCAGCTTTCTTGCTATTTGCAGCCGATGACATTTGTGCAGCTCCTACTGCAGCAGCTCCTAATGCAGCAATAATAGGAATGAGAGGCAAAAATCCACCATGTTTCCTCTTTCTTGTGTGGGCTCCAAGAGCAACTGTCCCTTTCATGATGGATGTTACAAGTCTTGCAGCTATCTTCTCTCCTATCGAAAAATCTGATGATTGAACTCTCCTCCACACCTTCTCAGCTAGAATCTTGTCTGCAATGTTTCTTGAGGCCTCGTCTTGGGACTCAGCGTAGGCTATATCGTGATCTTTACAAGCCTGGTCCAATGGATTAATGCCGCGATCCCCTCTCTTTAGCCTCTTTTCAAGTTTCGTTCCAGGACCGCGATACCTATATCCAGGCAAATTTGCCTCAAATGGTAGCCAATTAATAATCTTGTTGAGGATAGCAGATCCTCCCTTGACCTTGTCCCTTCTAGCTCTCATTACATACTAATAGCAATTCTCTGGTAAGTATCTTTTTATAGAATAATATTTCAGACAGAATTATAACACAACAGTATATATTCATTCACCCAAGTAATTATACCTTAGTTGATAAGATGGTGTTCGTCAAGCACGACTGTGCACTACCTATTCAAGTATTGGACTTTGAAAGCTATCTTAAATGTGAACGCCATGGATAGCTATTTCCCTGCAATGTTGGAGCTCTAGTCTTGGGAAGCTCGAGTGCAGGAAAGACAAATGTAGTACTTAATATGCTGCTACACGAGAATGGACTTCACTTTGAAAACCTGTATATCTACTCCAAGTCGCTATATCAATCAAAGTGCAAGTATCTCATCCAACTTCTTGAAAACATTGAAGGTACTGAGGTTAATACGCTTGAAGATGGAGAAAGTGTCTTGCATCCATCCGAAGTTAAAGAAAATTCAACATTTATATTTGATGATGTCATCACTGAAAATCAAGGAAAGATTGCGTCATTTTATAGAATCCATCCGAAGTTAAAGAAAATTCAAGATTTATATTTGATGATGTCATCACTGATTATCAAGGAAAGATTGCATCATTTTATAGCATGGGTAGATATGAAAACGTCGACTCTTTATATTTAGCGCAATCCTAAGCAAAGGTCCCTAAACATTTAATTCGAGATAATACAAATATAATTATACTTTTCCGACAAGACAGTTTAAACCTGAAACATATATACGATGATTATGTAAACACTGACATGACATTCAATGAATTTAAAGATTTTTGCAAAAATATTTGGGAGAGCTCTTCAGAAGGAAGACCGTTTGTAGCTATAGTTCCAGAATTCCCAATGAGTAACGGGCGATATAGGAACGGATTTGATCAATATATTAAGATAGATATGAAAGAATCAAATCATTTGTGGATCAGAATGAGCGTGGACAGGTTTGGATCGCAGAGAGCTCCTGCAGTTAAAAAAGCGCTTAATCACTTCATCATTAACAGAGATGGGGAATGCAACTATCAATTCAAGAAAAGACGGTTGTGTAATATTCAAGAACCACAAGATGAGTCTGATGCTACAACTGAACTATATGAGAATACACTTACAACTTCTACAGAAAATCGTTTGCAGGAGCTTACTGAAAAAGCATCACATGAGCGAATAGGAGAATTTAAGATTATGCTTAGTAATCACATAGAAATCCCTTGAAGCACAGTACGATGACCTAATGGCTTATATCATAAAAAATGCTTTGAAAAGAGATACTGAAAGCAGTATATTGCTTGAGTCTATAAGAATGGAAGTATTATTACCACCCATGGATGGCACAGGTGTGCCTAACGCAAAATACATGCAAGACTATATAAATGCAACAACACCGCGAATAGATGCGAATGGAAAATTTTCATTTAAAATGAAGAGATTAACAGAGATAGCTGATCTTACGAGCGATAATGACCTCAGCAATAAGAGGTATACGGACGCTATCGAGAAGAGGATGCGAGTCTTCATACAGGAATATTCAAAATACATTTAGAAATCTCGTTTCAGTGAATTAATTGCACAATATATTCTGAAGAGGGATGATGAAAATAGCATTGTAATTGACAAAGTTAGATTGAGAATATTACTGAATCCGATACATGATCACGATGTAGTGAATAGAAAATTCCTCATTGAATACATCAATTCTCGAACACAAGCGCGAGACGGTAATGGTAACATTAAATTTGGGAAAAAAAGATTTATTGATATAGCGGGTCCTCATAATGATGCGGATGCTACAAATAAAAGGTACGTTAATGTCTAAATTATAAGAAAAACGAATGATAGCCAACAGCTATCTAGATAGTTACCAAAGGAAATTGAAACGCAAATGAGCAAGAAAATCCAATACCTTACTGCTAATATGAATAAAACTATAACTTCAGTGGATGCTCTAACGAAGTCTTCAAAAGACACCACGGATTCACTACTGGATTCTGTAAGACAATTATCTGAGACCTTCGATGGTGAGAAAAAAAAAAAACTCTTCAACGAATATGGACTGAGAAAATGAATAATATTGAGAATCAGATGACGAAGCAAGCTAGCAGAGTAGATGAATCAATCAACAAGCTAAAGACAGAGACTTTAAATGAGCTTAGTACCAAACGTTTGGATGAGAAGGTGAAGACACTACATATACACGTAAGGGCATTGACGAATAGTCAAAAGAAGCATGGAGAGCAAATGACCGCTATAGAAGAGTCAATCAAAAGCCAGTATACCAATACAGCAATATTCGCTGATGCTTTTAAGACAAGAATGCGCGAACACAAGAATATCACTGATCAGTTGAAACAATCAATTGAAATGATAGCTAAGGCTGTCGATACACTGAGACTTCAAGTTGATTGCAAACTATCAGTTGTTGCAAGCTCTAAATAGTCGTCATTTCCACAATGGACAGCTAAAGTATAAGCCTTAAAGAATCTGTAGCTAAACATACAAAAGCAATAAGAGAAAAGCTACGAGAGCTCAAGGGACAGAAGTTTGAAACTCAAAGGATTGTGAGCGAAGCTCCTCAGCCAGTATCAGAACCGCTTCTTGATATCTTAGATATCCAGAAAAAGAATGCTGCACCACTAAAAGAAGAGAAAGTCGAGAACATCTCCACCTACCTGAAACGTGTTAGAAAGAAAGATGAAAATGGATACATTATATGGTGCTCAATATGAAGATGGAAGCTAATTGCTAGGAAACAATCAACTGATTTTATTAATAATCAAATCAGAGTAGGACAAGAAAAATTTGATGTTACACCTGGATTGAATGCACTAATCCTTAAGAAAGTTCCTGAAATTAATGTCTTTACAGAAGAGGATCTGGATGCTTACACGAGAATTCTAGAATCAACACAAGTTCATCGCCAGAAGAATGTAAGGCATGGACGCCTGAGACATAACAATTCCTACAAGTATTCAAACATCATACGACCGCTCATTAGAAAACATAAAGGTTTGGGCTTGGAATGGAAAGAACATCACCCAGAGAGAAAGCATGACTACATCTACTGGGATGATCCAAATACATTGGTGAATCGTCTGAGACTACTCATTGCATCTAGAGACGCTGGAAATACCAATCACACCCAGGAAATAACTGAAATTATTCAAGAATTAAGGGATTCTAAAATTATTGCATAATGGAAGTTAAGAAACACATAGCAGCAGAGCTCCATTCCCCAGCAAGGAGACATTTTTACGTCGAAATATTATCAGCAAAGGAATCAATGACCTTTTACAGATTGATCTGGTTGAAGTGATTCTACATGCTAAACTCAACAAAAACTATAAGTATATCCTCATAGCTGTCAACTTCTACTCCAAAATGGCATATGCAAGACCGCTAAAAACCAAAACAGGACCTTCTGTCGCAAAGGCTATGGAAGAAATACTTCAGGAAATGAGTGTTCCTCCCAAAAACATTCAGAATGATAATGGAAAGGAGTTTTACAACAATAATTTTAAAAGGCTCATGACCAGTAACAACATTAACCACTACAATACCTATAGCAAGGTGAAAGTAGCAGCTGTTGAATGGTTGATAAGAAGCTTGAAGTATATGATGTATAAGGCATTTTAAGCCAAGGCTCATACAAGTGGATTCATCTGCCACAACTTATCTTAAAGTATAATAACACCTTCCATTCCACCATTCGTATGAAACCTAGCAATGTCAAGGATAACAGTCTTCTTCTAACAGTTTACAAGTATAACCGACATCGAAGGGAGAAAAGGAATGCAAGAAAGTTTAGAGTTGGTGATTATGTGAGAATATCTAAGCATAAAGGACATTTTAAAAAGGCTTATGAAGTTAACTGGAGTTTTGAAATCTTCAAAATCGATAGTGTGAAGAGAACCAATCTTACTACCTACTTATTAAAGGATAAGGACGGAGGGGAGATTAAAGTGCTTTCTACGGCCAGGAACTCCAATCTGCATTGTTTCCCGACACTTATTTAGTTGAGAACGTGTTTCGTAGGCAAGAAAATTGGATCTTTGTGAAGTGGTATGGATTTCCTAATAGTCAATGGATTGACAGGAATGCTTTTGTAACAAATACTGAAATAAAAGAGTCTGTTTTAATTAAAGATGATGTTTTTATTAATCATCCTTACAATACCCTATTTCCTCTTTTACAAAAATCATTTACAAGAATAAAAAGCACAAAGGAGGAAAAGATACATTACATACATGAAAGAACACAAAGATGGAAAAAGTATACTATTTATAAGAAGATAACCAAACACAAGTGTGTAAAAACAACGCTAATTATAAGAAAACACCTCAAGCACTGAAAAAACAACGATATTTACAGACAACACTTAAATTTAGGAAAATAATATTTTTACAGGAATACAAATGGAATGCAATAAGTATCATTAATAATCAATATAAGTACAAATATACAGTAATAATGGATGTGCCAATCTAAGTGTCAGCCACAGCCAAGGAGTAATGCCCCCAGGCAAGAGTGTAATCTGCGCCTTCGATTAGCTTTCTTTTGTCATCTCTCCCATGGAGAGCGTCTTTGTTCTGCTCTATGGTACGAACTTTGTGTTTTATACTTTTAAATGATATCTGTTTGACAAGATAAGTTAGCCTATCATTTTTCAAACATTGAAAAAATGCATAAAAATCTATTTGTTCCATTGCTGAATTAGTGATTTCTTTTGATTTCTTACTGTCTGCCCCTCAAACTTGTAACTATATAACTTAGACCTCAGACCGACATATTCATGCATAGGATTACCGCCAACTTCTTCCTTGAATAACCAAAATAAGCAAGCAAGCATCACGTTTCACACAGCCCCCCATCTTTATAGTATTAAACTGTTTTAGTGTTTTACTAGTGCTTCCAAAGCTGTTTGTTAACCAGCTCCTATATCCTACTTGCGAACCACAGAAGAATCAGTTGTCCCATTGGACTACGGCCTGGATACTGACGCCGGCCATGTTTACATACCAGCGTTTCCACGGCTGCCGATACTGTTGATGTCCTTTTCAACCAAAGGCACCCATTTCATGCGGCATTATGTTGCAGCTTCTATAGTGCCTAAAAGCTCAAATGCCTGTTACTCCTAACCGCAGTAATACAGCTCAAAACCAGAACTTTATTACATCTTTATTGAAAGTTTGGATAAGAACATTTGTAGGCGACATCCCATGAGTATTGGTAAATTTCTCTTCAGCCATAATCCCGCTTTCAAGCGCGCCATCGTCAGCATTGCTCCAGCGGGAAAAATAGGTTGAATGGCATCATTAGAAGCGGCAAACACAGTCGCCGCTACCTAGACCTTTCATGGAAAGAGTTTAAAGATTTAAATATCTAGTTTCCTGGTGCATAAACAGGGAACTATCCGCAGCGTAGACATCAGCCTGTTGGAAGAATAAATTAAAGAGTGCACAGAGTGTGCCTAACTTGTTCTTTAGGTGCAGCGGTTTACTCGGCCCAAGTCTAATGATCCAGAGGTACGGCGATACCATTATGCAAACTTACTTTTCGCTCCAAGGTGCTGCCAACTCACGTGGCAATTTTTGTAGCCCGTCGTCCTGTAAAACCTCGAGCTCCGCCAATACTAATTTCTACTCAATGTCTATGCTTCGGTAATCGTTGGCAACAATGTCATAGATCTACCAGGTGCAATAAGTGCGCTGGGTCTCATTCACTGGAAGACTGCAGTGCTACTTCTGGACCTTGCTGTCTCCAAGGACCCCACCTTGTCACCGATAGAATTTGTTCTGTGTATAAACGACAACGAGCGGCGCATATGTCAGTTTCCCAGAGCAACGTCGCATTTTCATTTAATAGCTTCGGCAGAATTATTCTCAAACCGCCAGTAGAGTGCCTTCGATTACGGAAAATAGAGGTTTCCTCCTCTTCCATGGGTGCAACATTCTTCTCAGCCAGCTAGCACAAGCACTGCTCAACCTGTCATCTCCCATAAAGAACGACATGCCCTTACACCAGCAAAATGTGTTTCTCCTGCTCTCTCTGCACCTCGCCCGCCACTACGGATGCCTATTCTCTAAACTTCAAACTACGATGTATCGATCTAAAGTATACTTAGACTGCTTAAAATTATACCAAGCTTTAGAATGGAATTAATTAATTGAGCATTAAAATTTCAAAGTAACGAAAAAGAAAAGCAAGAACCATATATTATCACCAGAAACATCTGCACAGATAGACTTACATTAATACTCTGAAAATGTGTTTTACAGGGTAACCTAAACAAGTTTTTCCAGTGAAATCCCGGTCGCGAATTTTTGGATGAAATGCAATACTTTCTCTACCTATACTATGTACCAAATAAACAAAGTAAAATAATTACTTTCAGTGGGTTACCATAAATTTCCAACCGACGGTGCAATTTGAAGGGGAAAAAAGGATTTTCAGTATTATGACGATAATGTGTGCTAACCTTTTTATAAGATAAATAGTGTGATTAAAATATTTTTCTACATTCCACACAGGAGTAATAGAGATAGAGCGATCCTGGTCCAGGGGCAAGTGAGCATACATGGGAGAGATAGGAAATTCCAGGAGACATGCTAGGAAGAGGAGGGAACCTACCCTAGTCTCACAGTATTGGATATACTTTTCAGCCCTGTGGGATCCTTTTAAGCCTACTTGCTTTGTTTTACGGTCATTTCTATCGTTTTCCCATAATTTTGACATGTTTCAACACTTTTTTTTTTTTTTTTTCTAATTTAGCACATTCCTATTTATTGTGGATGATGTTTGAGGATTCTTTTTTTCGTTTGCAGTGTTTCGTACTACTTCCTTTTACAACACTTTTTGAAGATTTTTGAGTGCTAGGACAGTTGTTTCGAATGCTCTTAATGATATTCCATGCAATTTGGAGGGTGCTTTAGTACTCTAGCACGGCTAGTTTCAGGGTATTGACAAGACATTTTAGTTCCTTTCCACTAATTTCGTGGCATTTAAGTGATGCAATATGCACATCGAGCACATTTAAAGACATTACACGTCTTTTTCTGAGGGTATTTAGGACTTTGGGACAGATAGTTTCAGGGTATGTATCAGATATTTTGTCTCTTTTCCTGTCACTTCGAGCCATTTTGAGGACATGTAATTCTCAGTGTTACGTCCTGAGGAAATAGGTTTGTCACAACTTTGAATTTATTTTTGGGCACCATTTTATTGACTTTGTGAGAGCAAATATTTACGATATTTACGATATTTCAGTAGTTTAGGAGAACTGTCCTTTCCATGCTGCCTTGTAGCCCCTTTTCTTATGTTGGATAGTAATTGGTGACATTTTTTGCTGGTTTATGCTGTTTCTGCAGAAAATTTCTACATTCTTTTCTATGCTACCCTGTGGCCCCTTTTCTTATGTTCGATAGTAATTGGTAACAGTTTATGATAGTTTACGCCGTTTCCGCTGTTCCTTCTACATTTCTGTAGCAATTTTTGTCATTGTTTCAGTATGTCTGACATTCTCGCACTATTTCTCACGTTTTGTAACAATTCAGTATCTTTCTGGAGTTCAGATCGCTTTTATAGTCTATACAATAGTGTACAGTTTATCACATTTTTCCCTAGTTTGGTTCATTTTTTGGAGATTTCTGTATACTCTTTAGTACTTTTTAATCCTTTTTACACAATTTCTGCATGTTCAGATGCTAACCGGTAAAGTGAAAAGATACGTTTGCATGATTTCCAGTACTTGTTATGTTGTAAATCAAATATAGCTAACTTTTCGTTTCTTCGTGTTTTTCTTTAGCTTTTTACTTTATGTCTCTCTTTTCGATGATGACACTAAACACTGATCTAAACCTTTGTGGTCGAAGAGCTTATTGTTAAGTGAACATTATATTTGTTCGTGTTTTGCTGTCTATGCAGTCTGTTTTCTTTTAAACAACATGTTTTTCTTTACTCTAACACTCGATTAATGATTTCGAGCTTTTTATTTTTGTTGAAGTGATCTTCATAGTTTTTAAGACATTCTTAGTATTTTCAGCTTTATATCAACTTGTTTTTGTTTTGTTATGTTTTCTTTTAGCATGGGAGGTAGGGTACCTCTCCTCTTTAAACTGAGCTTGAGGCTAATATTAGCATTTTTTTTAATGAGAACCGGGAACCGCCACCCCCGTTCTTATTGCTTTTAATTCCTCTCTTAGTATATCTTTTTGCTAGATACATGTGAGTGCTTGTAGTGTAAACAGTCATTTTCCTACCACGCTACCGGTGATATGTTCAGACCTTAGTATTGTCCATAAGCATAGATAGATATTCCATCATCAGGAATCACACTTTTATCAATGAAGCGATAGAACGATTTTGTTGACCTTTACAGGCCAAATATTATACTGTTGTGCCATTATCATATTCATTGGAGTTCTTATTATTTTATTGCTTTTAAGATAATTTACATAACTGTTAAATGTGATGAACTGATTAATAGCGTTTGGTTGTATGCCTTGATTCTTTTTGGTCATTCCCCCATTAATATCGAGAGCATACTTCCTAGGTCTTAGTCCGACTGAACGCTGGATGGATTTTATAACTACCTTCATCTTTAAACATTCCCAATTTTTTTTTTTTTTTTTTTTTTTTTTTTTGTATTTTGTATTTTGAATTTTGTGGGGAGTGGCACTGTGGCTTGCGGGGTAATCAGATGTATCTAAATGCACAAGAAACCGTAGTTTTTCCAGGTATACGACAACTGTTGTCACTCGATGGATGAAGGAGTCCGTATCCATGTACACAAGCTTCAGGTTTTCAACCCCATAATATGGCAATAGCACATCATATTGGTAGTAGTACGTAAGGGTTTTTGAGATATCCAGTACGCTCATTCCGATGGATATTATTGGCTCGTTGAATATACTTTTAATTTGCCATGGTGCAATATTCGCCTCTCACCTAGGTGGCCCGGGTTCGATCCCAAGCGACCGCTTGTGAGATTTGTGTTAGGCAAAGCAGCACAGCGGTGGGTTTTCTCCGGGTTCCGCACCATCGCATTCCACCGGAGCTCCATATTCATACCATGTATCGCCAGTGCTATCGCCTGTGGTGCCACTACTATTAAAAGCGGGCTATAAACACTACCAAAACAAAATAAACGGAGGCTTAGCAATTAGCATTTCCAATATTTTCTCCTTTGCCACGAGGCGTATATTCATCCGGTTTCGTATATTCTTCATATTTTTTTCCAAGCATAGCATTATTGAAGACCTTATACAGGTCCTTTTCAAAGTCATTACTAGCCTGTTGTCGCAGCTTGGTTATTAAACTCGCCTGTGGTGCCACTAGTAGTAAAGTGGGCATTAAACACTACCAAAAATTGGTTATTAAACGATATGTAACGTATATCCAGCACGATTGCCAAAATTGTGGCATTAAATGGATTTTTTCTAATCGTAGTCTGTGTGAGGGTGCCTCTTTTAACGTCATGTAATGAACAGCATACCTTTCCCGACTTCCAAGGTGTGCAATTAGCTGCTATACACTTGAATTCTTTGGTTCCAGACACTCAGGTAGGAATGGCAAATCATTAGGAAGATGGCGAAGCTCTGTTGTATAATCCACATCAACTTTGAATATACGAGTATCCAAGAGGATCATCCTCATTTAGTGTTTCTATATTAATGCTGTCAGGAGAAACCCACTGTAATCCTCCATAAGGTAGCGGATGCTACCTAGCCCCAGCTTATTAATTATTTACATCTTCGCAAGTGAGAAATTAAGTTGGTTTATCAGGCTCGAACTCCTCCCAGCTTGTTAGTCCGGGCATACCAATGAGAAACCTGACATAATACTGCCCTTATGCCAGACTCCACCCCGAGAAGCTGATCATAACCCAATAACAACTCTAGCTCAATTCCGGTGTACAAAAGCAGAACATACTAGTTAGGCTCTTTGGATGTAAAGTAATGTGCAGGATCAACTTTATGACTATTCAGGGTTTTGCTCTCTGAAGGCTACAAAATCATTTGCGTGAAGCATGACATCATTGGCTAAGTAGAGATCACCAATTCTCCCAAATTTCAGATATTAAAGTGATCCCATACATTTTAGCATGATCGTAGGAACATCATCTTATAGTTTCTCAATAGATGACACTGGTTGACGTAAACAGCGAAACTCATAGGAGAATGCTTCTGATATGGCGTTGTATAAGTAGCTGCCGGACTACAAGCACATGGGTAATACGGCCTGAGAATGCTCTCAAAATCCGCATAGATGACATACAGGAGTTTCAGCATCCTTTTCACATTTTTAAACTGAATGATTGAGGTATCCTTTGTAGGCATATTTATCCTAGCGGAAGCATGCTGCCTTCAGATATTAGTCTGTTCCTGCAATTTTTCCACTCCACTTCGTCCATATCGATCGTCAAAATGAGTGAAGCAGCGTTTACTGGCGTACACACGTCTTTCATGTTTTGTCGTTTGTTCTCGAATAAGCCTCTCAAGGTTCTTGATACTTACATAGTGAGGCATACCATTTCCATCACTCAGCAGAAGAAGGTGAGGATGATTTGGCAGTTCTTCCTCACTACCATTATTGGAAACACTTGATGGTTTTCATCCAGTCGAAACACGTTGACAGATATACTGTTTTTCTTTTAAAGAGTCGGGATCTCACACAATGACGCAGCATATGTGATGCACGAGAAATTGTATTTGTCTTCAGTTTCCTTGTATTTGCTAACGTGTTGCGACTTGTTGAATTAAGCAAGGATGATGTATAAGAAGCATCACTCAGCACGATGGTTCTGTGGTTAACACAGACTTTCTTTGCTTCTATAGATGCAGTTAAAGGAATATAACATCACCCACGAAGGGGATTGTGCTTCTTAATTCAAAGGCATACCCCATCCACAGCAAGCATAGTCTAAATGCTTCCTTTAAGTTGCGACTCCTCCATTTCAGTAGCCAGTTTCTTGAATTTCACTTCCAACACGGTGTCGAAATCTCTTTCTAGAAATACTGCCTGATTCCTAGTTTATAAGACCTTGTTAGTAGTTTCCTAAGCACCATTAACAAATCGGCTTTTCACTAACAACTTAATCTTCACAATATTATGTACAGAGAGCTGTTTTTGAACATATTGTATAATCCTGGGTTTAGCTTCCTGTAGGTAACCCTCCATGTCCTTTTTCCAATTACATCAGATGAAATAACATTTCTATCCTCCTTCAAACGCTGACTCATACTCTTTCATGTCACACTTATTTGCCATTATCAGTAATGGTTAGTGTTTAGTAGGCTTGGTTTTTGTTTTCTTCCAGGCCATCCCTGAACCGCAATGATCTTCGTGCCAAATTCCATTGTAACTGCTACCGAAGGGTGTAGCACAGTGTTTACATTTGAAGAGCTAATCGCAGCTCATTTAATGTCATCTCTTGTTATAGCTAGAAAGCTTTTGCCGCACTCAATACAACTGTAGCCAAGAGTATAATTCGTTGATATTTCGCTGAAAGTAGCTTGCTGCATGTCCCCAATCTGAAAAATACTGTGAGATTAGTTCTGCCCTTTTCTCACCATCGCACGTTGTTATTGCTGTTGTTAGCTATTTTCGCTAACAGGAAGTGATATACTCGATTCGAAGCAAACTGGCGGAATGAAGATCTGTTATAGATCCCCCTATTTTTACCAGCAGCTTGAAGCTTAAGATAGAATGATGTGGCAAGAAGTGATCAATTGCAGACTAGTTTTCTGCGGCTCAAATACAATTGCTGCTGAGGCTCTAGATAGCTTAGGTTCGATTCTAGATATTAAACCTTAGTCCCCTATATCTCCTAATCTAATTTAGTTAAAAACTTCAGATAAATTGTGCTAAATAGGCTGCGTTGCGTGCAATGTTATTAAGATAAACAAACGGGCCTTAGGGTCCGGGGCTTGAGGTGAAATACTTAAACCTGATTATCTCAGAAACTGTTAGTCCTAACAAGATGGGGCAAAGATTTTATAGCAACTATTATTACGCTACATCAGATTAAAGAATAAATTGTAATCATAGGTTCCTGGTTAGAATCCATAGTTTTCGAAGACTCTTTACGTTTTATGGTGAATCCTGGATAAAATTATGGGGTGTACATTAACATTGAAAAACGAATATTCATACACCTCGCATACCAAATTATGCTTATATATTCCTCTTAACCTGCAGGGCCTGGGTTTCATTCTAGGTCGATGTATTGCACTTTAATCTTTTATTGAACCTACACTTATTTAGACAAAGTCTACGACTTAACCTTATTCAATATATAGCCTAAACTTAAATATATACAAGATGGTCTTGAAGGGCCAAGATTTGTATCAGAAACTTTAAACTCGATTATCTCAGAAACGGTTTATCCAAAGAGACGGAGAAAGTTATGATTACAGCTCTTATTGCACGACAACAGTTACAAGAGTAAAAAGTAATTTTAGGTCCTCGGTTTGATTCTGTTACTTTCGAGGACATTTTAGGATTTGGGCGTAATCCGCCACTATGAGGTGTACATTAATGACAAAGGCGAATTTAATAAATATTTCGAAGGTTATAAGTTCCTCCTAGCCTAGAAGACTCGCTTCGATCCCCGATTCGCTTACCTTTATTTCCAATGTGTGTAACTCTTAGAGGAATGAACATAAGGAGGGCGAATAAAACGGAAGCGGATGCCCCTCCTCCGTCTCTGAATATTGATAGAAATAAAATAGGTATCACTAGGGGTTGGTTCTAATATATGAAGAGTCCTTTTTTAAAACTTCGAAATTAAAAATAATATATAGCCTAAATAAATTTGCACATGACATGGAATTAGTGGAATATTAAATTGTCAAATAATTGTATAAAAGGAACACCGGTTCGATTACAGTCCTTTGATGATAAGATTTTTTAGAATTTCCAATGCACTGCAGCTTTAAAAGCTGGAACGCGTGTATAAATGCATTTAGCATGCTGAATTAGCTATATCAACATGATAGTCCTTGCGGTCTAGGCTTCGAATAATGAAAACTTAGAGAAAATACTTCTAAATTAAATAGTACTTGAAGCGATATGCCTAAGATGCGGCCCTAAGGCTATATGCCTATTATATATATATATATATATTCTGCTGTTTTTGTAACCCAAGCTTTAAGCACGAGCTTTATACATTTTTTCCTTTGTATATAAACATATGTATACATGTATATATTTTGACAAGTTCTATGTTCAGTGGCTTCCTGGCCTAAACGAACCTACAGAATGCTTTCTTATCTAATCTATGCGATACACACACACACACACACACATATATATATATATATATATATATATACTTATTTTCTTTTTTACTCTCTTTACATTTATTTTATGGGTTGACATCGGGGTATTATAGCTTGGAGGTGGCATGGTTGATGCAAGATTTCAATGGTAATGAGCTAAATAAGTTTTATTGAAGTGATGATGGATATAAAGTAATCCGTTTTAAGGGAATGTAGGGCCATTCTTGATCGTTCTATGTTTAATTTATGATTCTTTATGTAAAAGTGGTAATATTACGGTCATATCGTTTTCATGGCAGTTGTAGTGTGCTGTGCTAGTTTTGAAAGTGTATACATATGTTTTAGCTGATATCCTTCTATCATGAGTAGCGGATGGTGTTGAAGCAGAGCTTGGCTGAGTGAGACGATGCGAGAAAAACGATGTTCAGAACTGACCTTTGAGGGCGCCACCAGTGATGACATAGGGGTAGGAAAGAACATACTGGGCTTAAAAATGAAAACCGGTTTTAGGGGAAAGACTTACAGATGCACTAACCTGAAGAACGGCTTTTATGGGAAATAACCGCGGGGAATGAATGTGAAGGCTAGTGACTTCTTTTAAATCCATATGCTTAAACCTCAATGAAATGATAATTCATGGATATATTCGGATAAAGTATCAACAAGCTCCACATTATATTAAAAATGACGAAAAATTGTGTCTGGCATATAATTTAACCTCCCGAAACCTGGGAAACACGAGGGCTAACTCGGACTGAAAACAGAAAAGCCAAGCAATGGCAAGGCGTAAGTCACGTGATTTTCTAATCGCTTCCTGCTGTTGGTATAAATAGAGGCAGTCTATAGCAGATTTTTATTTCTGCTCGTTATAAATACACCGGCGCAAAAACGCTGCCTCTTCAGCCGTCACTACTTCAACGCGGATGCAGCCACATTCGCCGCCACCGCTGAGCTCCATGCCACCGCTCGGGAAATGCCATGGTTCGGGGGATCCCTCGGGACCATTCCACCCAGCACCTCTTGCCGGTGCATTGTCTCGATGGCATTCTTGCTTGAGGGTCCCTAGGATTAACTGCGACTGGGGCTCAACACCTCTCGAAAAAGTGGAGCTGCAGGACCGCTCAGATCTAGACGCTGCCTTGGCGTCAGGAACGCCATTATCAGAGCGAATTCTGCACGTCGATGCCAGCAAACAGGAGCGCCAGAGGAATGAAGGAATCGGAACTTAAAAAAATCAATTGGGCTCTGACTACTGTGGAGTGTGTAGGCCTTCGAAATAAAAAGTACAATCCCCTTCGCGGGTGTAGTTATATTCCTTTACCTGCATCTATGGAAGCAAAGAAGGTGTGTGTTAACCCATAGAACCATCGTGAAGAGCCATGCTTTTTATACGCCATCCTTGCTCAATTTGTCAACAAGCCCCAATGATTCAGCAAATACAAGGAGACTGAAGATAAATAAAACTTCACGTGTAGCACAGTTCCCACGGCATTGATAGAAGTCCCAACATATCCATCAGCGTATTTGGACTGGATGAAAAGCATCAAGTGTTTCAATAAACATGGAGAAAGAATTACCAGATTATCCAGACCTGATTCTGTTGAGTGATGGCAATGGCAGGCACCTCTGTGTATATATCAATAACCTTGAGAAGCTTTTTCGAGAACAAAAGACAAAATATAACGGGCGAGTGTCCACTTGTAAGCGCTGCTTCACTCATTTTGATAATCAGTATGGTCGGAGTGGAATGAAAAAATTAAAGGACATACTACTATCTGCAGAGTTGTGAGAATGAACGTACGGTGAAGTTTTATTCAATGCGAGATGGAAGTTTCTTTTACCCTAGGGGGGTAAGACTTCTTGCAGACGTGAAGAATACTGGTGTCACTGCTAAACACGTTTCGAAATAACACCCCCTCTCCGCTCCCTTCAGAGCCTTCTTTTAGGAAAACATTCTCAATCGAACCTCTCTGGGCAAAGAACACGTATAGACATGCATGCTGGGCCGCGCCGTGGCCGAGTGGTTAGACCACTAGCCTCTCACCTAGACGGCCGGGGTTCGATCCCAAGCGACCGCATGTGAGATTTGTGGTGGACAAAGCGGCGCTGGGGCGGGTTTTCTCCGGGTACTCCGGTTTCCCCCGCCATCGCATTCCACCGGTGCTCCATCATCATTCATGTATCATCAGTGTCACCGCCTGCGATGCCATTAGTAGTTAAAGCGGGCGTTAAACACTACCTAGACATGCATGCTCTCCCTCCCTGTGGTATATACTACAAAATCTATTTTTATATGGGCAACTATATAAGCAGGAGATGTACAATATCGCACTACTTTTTCGATATGGCTGCTGTGAAAGCATTCTCTAACACAGACATCAAAACCTTTGATGAAATGAATGACTATGGGAGTGAGTGTACTGAAGAATCGCATCACTATGCATACTTTCATAAGGAATCGTGGAATGGACGAATGCATACGATTACATGCACATATCCTGTATACCATAATCAGATGTCTTCAAGAAATGTCTTCACTGATAACTGTCCGGTCAACGAGAGGGAGATATTGTAAGTAAAGCACAGGCATTGCTTTCTACTAATATTAGCCCTTCATTTGTATTCGAGTATAGCAATGATAAGCAATTCTAATATGTTTATATATCTGGGGATCAACATCACCAAGAGCTTCATGATTCAGATACCATAGACACAATGGATGTGTTTAGATCACCACATGGGATTGAAGATCATTCGGAACTGTGCAATGGGCGCACGCAAGTGATGATTGATTCAAAACCCTCAGAGCACGATAGAATACCATCATACTTCAGCTGCAGCTTGACTTGTAGCGTGTATCGGCCAAAGTATATGAGACAAAGGTGATTTACAATTTAAAAATACCTCACATGCCCAGGACATCACACATTTAATTATGAAAAAAAAATATTCCTCAATCTTTTTTACAAAGTTTGAGAGACAACATCGATAATAGCAGAGCTCATAGATCCTTCTAGGACTGATGTTGATGAGGTGGCTGTTTGTATCTCAGATTCTTGGAAACTATGACCTACCCACGACGCAAATGTTGTCCACGATTATGAGAATATTCCGAATATGAATACGTGAGTATAATATCCTGTTGCACTATCGATAAAGAAACTAACCTTACTTTCATTGCTGTGAACGAGCTAGAAGAAAGTAATAATATGCCAATTACAATAAACCTAATGCTCCAGATCCAGAGAGATACATGAGAAGAGGTTTAAATAGACGAGAAAATATTCTTTTGCTATTCATCTCAGGAAGCTGAAACTGTTGGAAGACCGCATGCATAAAATTACTAAACGAGAGGCAAACCTAGAGAAGTGTGGAACCCGCAGCAGACCAACAAAACGTAACAATCCTATTCTACATATCCAAAGGAGATAGTGTGACTGTAGGATTTTATTATGAGCTACCAGTGATTTTCATTAGAAGCGATCCTAATAAATTTGTATTTATGGCAGCACGAGACAGGGAGATAGTGCACAAAAGTATCCCTGAGTCCGCATGCACACAAACAGACAAAAGTGGGTATATCGGGAATACATGAAAGTATAGTGTTTTCATATAATATTGTTGCACACAAGGAAAACCAATCCATCATACTTGTGAATACAAACCTAAGTAAAGGGTGTGTAATTCTAACAATTGAAGATGTAAAAGGACCAAAAATGGTATTACATTTATAACCAATCATTTACGTAGTCTAACTAATGCACATAAAACATATTATGAAGGAACAAGGAAAGTAATGAACATACGTTGTAAATAAAAAAGATTATGTAAAAATAAATCTACTAATGTCTTTATTCCATACACCGGTACAAATCTCCGCCTCCTATTGCTTTACATAATTAGATATTTAAAGTCTAGATTGCATGACATGCGATAAGGACTTGTAGGTAACTCCCTTATCATGTATAATCAGGCAATATAGTGTTGCCTGAAGAGGAATATTAGCACTGTATTGAATTTCTAGTCTAATAATAACCGCACCGTTCACTGCCTGCTCTGGTTGATGAGAGCAGTCAATGATGAATATCGGAGCATACTGCAGAAAATCTTTTCTCTGCAATAAAGGATAATTGTCCTTCTTATAATAAGATTTCAGATACTTTGAATACATTTCATACAAAGCGGCAAATTAAGAATTTCCAAAGTCTAAGTTCACGTCATGGTATGGTAACACTCACTGTTGAGATAACGTCTCAAATTATTGATATAACGAAGATCAAACTCGGAACAGTTCTCTTTTGCATCATTTATTCTTGCTGTTTGTTGCAACTATAACAAATCTAGGATTTTCAGGTTTGATGTGGTTGCTACATTCCATGTAAAAGACTTAGTTTGTGGAACAGCCAGTTGTGTGTAAAACTTCATGGTTCGAAAGGCGATGCGTCAGCCTTAAAAATCCTGAGAAATTCCACTTTTTCACTATTTGCAAAACGTATAACGGGCATTTGCCATTCAATGCGATGTCATTTAACTGTGGCATCTTCTGCTCCTGTGGAGCCATAATGCAATTCCTAGAGTCCTTACTTCGAATCTCACCAGCTCAAACTTGCTATTTAGAATAAGCTCATTGTGATCATCAGCATATCCTAGCAGCACTGACATAGGCACCACAGCATTGAATACTTCACTTCCAGAATGCACTCAACCACATCATTTCCAGGATAAGCCCATCCAGTATTCAGCAAACGACTTGATTCCATATAGTTAAGTGCAGCATAGTTGCGCATAATTGTTGAAATTCCAGAATTTTTCGTTCTATCATTAGTCCACCCATTCATGTCAAATCTAATCTGTTCAAACATGAAGGCGATAGCATTATTAGCGAGCTTTGCAGTAGTAGGTGTACCATCCGGTTTGGTAAGTGTACCTTCAATGTACAGATTACTTCCTCTAGGTAATATATACAAATCTTCAGCTTAACAAGGCATCCGAATCTCATCATTAGACCGCAGAGCTGATGAATTATACGGTAGAAACGCATGCGCCTCTTCTTTGGCAATCAAGTTGTCGAAAATCGGTGTTTCAGTGACGTTGAAGAATTCATCACAGAATTTTATACCCCAATGTCTCGAGGAGCCTTCGATTGCTCGATGTTAACACACCGATGATTGGAGGCAAAGTACGAGTAATCCGACGAGTCAGATGCTTGTTATATGACCATTGCCGTCGCCTAAAACCGATTCTCATTGCACCTGAGGTGAAGTCTATATATGTATATCTTCTTTCCTGAAGCTCAGTAAGCTCCCGTCTTGATCGACGATTCTGAGAGTGATGTCTTCGATATAGTTGTTATCAATAATTTGTAGGTTTGGCGGTTCTTGCTAAATATGAAACCCAGGAGCAACGGAAGGAAATAACTCATATATCGAGTGACCACTCCTACCTTTAATAAAGGAGCATATTGCAATACTGCACTCAATTCTAATGATGCTAACCATAATCGGACTCCACCAACTTTTCAGGAGGAATAACAGTAGTATTTGAAAATCCTGAAAGAGGACCAATAGAATACTCTTTTGAGAAATCAATCGCATAAGGGTATTTAATCTCAGCCTTCATTGTATTATTGTTAGTGCGAATAAAGAAGACATCACTCCCTAATCCTAGTTTATTCTTGATGAATGTATGAAGATCTGCAATCTCATAAGTTTCAGAGGGAATATGTATGACCCTTATCTCATCGTGGATCATATAATGAAAGCTATTAGGAATGGAACAGAAGGTCTCAAAATTCAATAAGACAATCTCATAATGCACTTTGGGATCTAGATGAAGAGACGGACTTAAATAAGCGGTAAACACCGAATTAAAACCGCTAGTGACTGGCTCCGTGGTCGAGTGGTCAGCGAGCTGACCTCTCAGCCGGAGGTGTGGGGTTCGATTCCCGGCTGGGGCGGGGAGTTTTTCTTTAGCCAGAATTATTCCCTATCCCCCATAGAGTCTGGAAGTATAAATGTGAGGGTGAATGTATGTGTGTGTTTGAGGAAAACGAAATGATTTAAACCAAACGTAAAAACAAAACAAACAAAAAAACCTACAGACAACCAATTTTTTCAAAGTGCAAAGCCGCCACTTTGACCTTGGATGTTAAAGGGGGCTATATAAATTAAACAATAAAAAAACCGCTCGCAGTAATAGTACTACTACTCTAATAAGTAGATACGGCGAGCACTTCATCCCAGGCATACCAACGGGAAAACAGAAAACCGACCAGACACCAAGGCCTTCCTGTCGTATATCAAGGGCGTAACGGAACGCATAGGCAGCCTTCTACAATCCTTCAACATTGGTACCGTCTACGGACCAACACTGAAAATAAAACACTTGCTGAGATTGGCTAAAAACAACCGCGATCGTCACTCATCCGCTGGTGTTTACAAACTTCCTTGTAACTGTGGCCAGGTTTACATCGGCACTACCATGCGCAGAGTTGCAACACGGTTAAAAGAACATGAAAGGCACAGTAGACTAGGACAAATGGAAAAATCTGTGGTAGCAGAACACTCTCTATTATTTGGACATGACGTCAGTTATAAAGACACCGAAATTCTGTCTTCCTCCGTTAACTACCATGCCCATTTACATAGAGAGGCAATAGAAATACACAAACATGGAAATAACTTTAATCGCAAGGAAGAAGCTATGCGCCTTAACAAGACCTGGATACCTGTATTGGAAGGCAAACGTAATGGCACAAACAAAAACAAAACACAAGACAGCCCACAAATGCATGCGGGCCAATCACAGCACAGAGAGTAACAGGCTCCGCCCATCGGCCATGTATAAAACACGCTCTCCGCGGCAAGAATTCATTCGAGCTCTGACCAGACACCGGATCACCTGTGAAGATGCCAAGCGCAGCACTGGCGAAACGTCGGGAACTTCAAAACCCAATGGACCATGGCCTACAAGCCCGGAAAATACTTTCTTTATCCAATAGTATAGCTCATTACGACAGAAATTGCAGGCACAAATGCCCACAACTGACAGAGAAACCTCTTCGTAATATACAGAACTCTAACACCCTTTAAATACCTCTTTGGGAGGTTTCAAATCACCGAGACTATCAAAATAAAACGCTATATTACCAACCTTCTTTACAGAACCCCAATGCGTTCCTTCGTTCTCAAACGAATCCAGATTTACAACAATTCGTTCAATGAAATGAGGAAGTGAAGGAAGATTGTCATTCATATATACACCTCGAAAATGAGGTTTCTTCAAGTATCTAGCATACAACTCTATATCGACATTGCTTAGGGCTTTTTCCGGGATAATCATAGTCCTCGTCCAGAATTTTTGAGCCCTTTTTTCCGTTCTGAGAATTCTTCTTCTTCCCGATCTTTAACCCATTGCCTTTAGTGCTCCGATTACCTTTTAAGACACTCCTCTTGGTTTTTCTTGCGAATATCCTTTGCTTTCGCTTCAATGGCTCTGTTATGACGATCCATTTCTGTAAGGTGGCGCACGGCAGGTTTTTTTCTTATTTACAGCTGAAGCGATTTGTGCTGAGCTCCTGCAGCTGCTCCTAACACGGCAACAGTATGAGACGGTAACTCTTCAATATCCGCGTGAAAATATCGAAATCCTGTTACTCACAATAATATGTAAAAATAAGACGTATTGCGCAATGAACCGATTGTGATAATTATACTTAATTAAATAGATAGCATTTGTATATAGTAATATAATATTAATCATAGTAAGGGGAATAAGTTTTGCTTAAACTATTATTTTATTTGTGAATATTTGTATTTTGTTAGTATTTTGCACACTAAGACGACAAGGTTGGAAACGTGGTTTTAACTGTAAATGCACAGATTTCCGTTAGTAGTATTGTTAGTGGCGCTTTCAAAAGGGAACATTCTAAAAAGGTTATTGCTCTGTCATTTGTCTTTTGTTGAGTTACTTTAGGGAATAGAGGCATAAGTACATGCAACGAATAGCAAGAAGGGACGCTATTCATACAGAAGGATGTTTAAGTTTAACATTCACAACCGTATTGGGCAGTTCTTCGCCAGATTCCAAGGGCGACACTATGTCGGTCGCTGAAACAAAATCGCGCCACATTGCTCACCGCGGTTGTAACCAAGAAGTCATGGTTTTGCGTTCCCCAGATTTATAATAAGCCTCACCCGCATGTTTGCAGGTGTCACTTGGTTGTCAACGGTTAGGGTTTATACAGTGTAATATTATACCATGCAATTTTCTTCAATAATGTTTACGAAACAGTGATTATTGTTATTTTCTTACTACCTCTTGTATTTCCTTCTGTACCACGCCCTGTACCGAGGAATGAAGATGAAGAAGAAAAAACTGAGCAGCAAAGACATCAAAAGGTAGGGAAATGTCACTAGGTTCCACCCTAACCGGAGTAACTGACCCATACAAGAACGTCGACGCTACTTTGTCACTACCATTTAAACAATATTCAGGACAAAGTAACACCCAAAATAACGTTGCAAACTTTGGCGACCAACAACGTGGGGCTAAAGACGAATTAGAAGGAAACCTAAAAAAACGTAAACTTCAACTCATTTGATCATCACTGCACGCCTTGACGACCACGGCTACCACGCTGTACTGACAAGGAGAACTTCAAATAGCAGCAGACGCTTATTTCTAAGGACCGGGGCAAGCTACAACAGTGGATCTTCACGTTGCACCGAGAATTTCAAGTCCAGAGGAACGCCAAGTAGACGCTGGAAAGTGAAGTGAAAGTGCTGAGTGAAAGTGTTTCTCCCTTGCTAAACCAAAAGGCAATTTAAAATCAGTCTTCCCAAATTCAGTGCAAGTGCTTCAAGAAACTTTAGGATTAACAACAATAAAGGTCAGAGAACGTATATAATTGTATTTTTAAGTAGATATTTTAGATGCATTTCTGTTAACTGTTAATGTTATTTAGGAATCAGAAAGTCATTAACAGAAGAATGTCTGAAACGAACGACACATATGTTGTGAGAGGGGAGGGGAGCTCAGGTAGTTTGCCTATGCATTGCTCACAGAACCTTTCCTTATCTCCAGAACGTTCCCAAACCCCCAACCACAATTTTGCACCAGCTGAATCCCAAACAAATGTTCAGGTCAACAACCTTACCGACACTGCATCCTTGTCAGTAAACCCACAGAGCCTGAGTGAACTTTTCAATATGCTTGTTGTTAAGATGTCAGAGCAAAAGACTGAACTAACCCAACAGAATGACAGAATTAAAGAGCAAATTAATAAGAAATTTGAGGAACAAAACCGTCAGCTACGACAATCTTTTGATGTACAAGTAAGCCAGTTTGAGCAATTTAAAATAGAAACCTCAAAACAGGTTGACAATATTAGCAAACAAGTAGAGTCCAAATTTTAGAAATTCAGGCTAAAATTGCTTGCAAAGAACATTTAATTTTAAGTAATGTAGATCAAGCCTTATGCAATCAGGCAACAAATCTCAGCCACGGTTCATGCAAATAGAGAGGAAATTGACATTATTCATACTAGCCTTAAGGGGGATGTTAATCTAATTAGTAGGCAGCTCTATAGGTTAAGTACATCTTATGTTCAGGTTAAAGAAAATTGTGAAACTAGCTCAAAAAACATTCAGGACGAATGGGGACGGAAGTTGGCAAAACTGAGAGCGGAAATGCTAGACAGCAATTCTAGTCTGTATAAGAGGCTGGAAATTTCGCATAAGGAGTTAAGTGAGTCATATGGTGAACTCTGTAAGAAAATAAATAGTTCCGAGTTCCGGAATGCACCCGAACTCAGTGAGCACACTTCCAGACCCACACCTCGTAGTGAATCTTGTCACATGTCACATAGAAATTCAGAAGTTAGAGACGCAAAAACCTAACTAATATGTCAAACCCGGGACTCTCAAAAACTTCAAATCCTGACATACTGTTCTCCAATGTTTCAAGTGGTGTTAACAATGCATATTGTCAGCATAATACAAACAATATTTATACACATATACCTCTACCGAAATTTAGTGAAGTAGAAGGGAGCTCGCCGCTCATATTTTTGGAACAGCTAACTGAATATTTCAAACTGAGGAATGTTCCGGAAGCATTAAAAATGACCATAACAAAGAAATGCCTAGATCAGAGAACACTCGACTGGGTACATACAGCTATGTCTCCTCAGGATAATTTTGAATTATTTCAACATCTATTCCTGCACAGATTTTGGAACGTAGCTAAGCAACAGCGTATCCGCTCACAACTGTGTTATGGACAGTACACTCCGAACAATGAGTTGACCATGTCAGATTATGTCCTCTCTCAGGCAAAATACATTAAGCATCTAAAACCGCAAATATTCAAGGTAGAATTTATTGAACTACTAACCGGACAGTTTCCACTGAGGACAGAACTATCTCCTAATAGCAAAACCCAAAACCATTCTATCCATGGTAGACTTACTTTCTGCCTTAGAAGCCCAAGAATTTGAATTATTCAGGAATCCTCCACAGCGATACAGAGGTCAAAGGTCACCGAAAGAATCTCAGGGTAGGAATAATAGGGGACTTACTAGAAACGACATACCCAGGGAGCGATATGACCGTAATCTCCCAAGATTTGAAAGAAACAGAGACACAAGGCCATTCCGGACAGAAAATATTAATCAAGTTAGTTTCTACCGCGAAGACAACAATGCAGAAACTAGAAACGGATATGAAAATTCACCGCGTAGCAGACAATCTGGAGGGAGAAGAAATGTTAGCAGAAGCGGTTCCTTTAGAGGAAGGAACAGCCCGCACGCATCTGATAACGAAAATATGCGTAGTGAGCAGGTTAAGTCGCATGACCGCAATACTAATAGTTACAACTATGCGCATAGCGACGGCTACCATGAAATTCACGTGGAAGCTGTGCAGAGTTCTCACGTACCGGAAAACCCATAAGTAACTTGATGAGGGGTGACGAACACCAAGTTACTGATCTAACCAGCGCGAGTCACCATCCCAATAATGTCCTATTGATAACCGTTTTCACCACCAACAATGCTGTAAATAGCAAGAGAAAATTTGGAGATTTTGAAGCACCCTATATATACATCATAATTTTCGGCAAGAACATCAAGGCGTCTATTGATACCGGAGCCTCAAGTAGTGTTGTGTCTCACGCATTATTTCAACAATGGAAGCTAGAGGGTAGAGAAATTATGGATCTTCCTACGTCGAATCTCGTCTGTAAACTAGCAGTTGGTCAGGGAACACAAACAATTAAACAGCAATGCTTCATTGAATTTGAAATTGAGTGTAAACGCTTTAATAGTGCATTTTTGATAGTCAAAAGGCTTAACAATGGTATTATATTGGGCTCCGACTTTATGAATGAAAATGAAGTACAGATAGATTATGCACAGCACGTGGCTAGAATTAAGCATAATAGCGAAACAGTGCATGCCTCTTTTGTATACGAAGATGATGAGCCGATTAGCCTGACGCAAGAAGAAAAGGATTTGATGAATAGTGATATTTTTATTCAGCAAGTACACACCCATTTGGAACGTTTAGCTGCAAGTCCCCAGGTACCACAATACACCACCGAACCGCTAGAAAGGGAGGGAAGATGTTTGGAGGAACATTAGAAAGCTTACCCTGCCATTACGGACAACATACCTTCCGGTCATACGTCTTTGTTAATGAAGGTCAGTTGTGCTTCAGGGTTGACAAAAGACCATCGGAGACAACTTTAGGATGTATTATTGTATAACAAAAATTTCTTCTCAACCATTCCGGGAAAAGTGAATGAGCGATCAGGGATATTGGTGTATACTTACGTATTTTTGTGAATAAAACTTACTCACGCTGGCTAGATTATGTAAAAAACACCCAAGTATGATGTGAAAGTAGGTCGTCATCCGGAAGAAAAGTCGAATACCCCGTAGACTTAAGATTTCATGTGACATTTGGCAATCTCTCTATTGCTGTCAAATGATTCATTGAATTGTAATTTTTGCTAAAATTTAGTGTAATTGTGAGTATATCAGTCAGGTTTGAGCATATTTCTGCTGGATGCAATTTAATGAATGTGTAACCAATTGTTAGTGTTGTGAAATTTTAACTGCATATCTCTTTGTATTTTATTTGTGTGTAAAGTGAACCATAACAGTGTTTAAGTATTTTAATAATTAAGTAAATTGCAGTAATACTTTTTTGAGTAATTGGCATATACACACACAATTTGTAAAGTGTATTTAATGAAAGGTGTTGTAATAAGTAATGTCATGTTAAAGAAACAGGTAAACTACATTGTGTTTAAAAAAAATCATGTTTAAATCAAGATGTTGAAATTTAACAAGCGTATAAAGACAATAAGACACTCATTGTAGAAATTGCATAGTGAATATTCAAGTATACGCGTTAATGAGCATAAAATTGGACTTAACATGAACCGTATAGCTCACTAAATGATAAGGTAGTCAGTTGAGATGCGTGTGCGCAAGCTTGTGTATAATCACCAAATAATTGTCCGTGTGCCGCAAAGACAAGATTGGATGCACACATATAATTCTAACCAAATCAACAAGATGGACAGTGAATCAGTAAAAGTTGTATATACTAGTTGTAATTTTGTTTTGTTTTATGTCAATCAGAGTACCTATTCTTTTGTGTATATAATGTTAAGCAATTTGTTTGTTGAAAGCAACCAATGCATTCACATCCCGGTAGAACAGTGACAACCAGTGACGTCCTATTTAGTATATTTTTAAATATTTCAGTGAACAGGGTTATTTGTGTATATTTTCATGTATGAATGTTGAAAGTGTATTTCTGGGAAGTGTGTGTTGTTCTCAGAGCAAGTAGAGACCTAGGTTAGGAGAAGAAAGAAGGGGAGAGTGTTTTTCTTTTGTGCATAAATTGTTTGAGCAACCCAGGTTTTACTCAGGTCATAGACTTTGAATGACCAGGTAGCTGTATATGCTTGTAAACAAACTTAATTGACAGCGAGTATTGTGAAACGACCAGTATTTAAAATATCAAATTTCTTTGACAAGGAAATTCCTATTCTAAATAGGGGCAAAGTATGAGACGCTAACTCTTCAATATCCGCGTGAAAATATCGAAATCATGTTACTAACAATAATATGTAAAAATAAGATGTATTGCGCAATGAACCGATAGTGATAATTATACTTAATTAAATTGATAGCATTTGTATATAGTAATATAGTAGTAATCATAGTAAGGGGAATAAGTTTTGCTTTAACTATTATTTTATTTGTGAATATTTGTATTCTGTTAGTATTTTGCACGCTAAGACGACAAGGTTGGAAACGTGGTTTTAACTATAAATGCACAGATTTCCGTTAGTAGTATTGTTAATGGCGCTTTCAAAAGGGAACATTCTAAAAAGGTTATTCCTCTGTCATTTGTGTTTTGTTGAGTTACTTTAGGGAATAGAGGCATAAGTACATGCAACCAATAGCAAGAAGGGACGCTATGCATACAGAAGGATGTTTAAGTTTAACATTCACAACCGTTTTGGGCAGTTCTTCGCCAGATTCCAAGAGCGACACTATGTCGGTCGCTGAAACAAAATCGCGCCACATTGCTCACCGCGGTTGTAACCAAGAAGTCATGGTTTTGCGTTCCCCAGATTTATAATAAGCCTCACCCGCATGTTTGCAGGTGTCACTTGGTTGTCAACGGTTAGGGTTTATACAGTGTAATATTATACCATGCAATTTTCTTCAATAATGTTTACGAAACAGTGATTATTGTTATTTTCTTACTACCTCTTGTATTTCCTTCTGTACCACGCCCTGTACCGAAGAATTCATGTTCGCCGATGAAGAAGAAAAAACTGAGCTAAAACCGGAGCAGCAAAGATATCAAAAGGTAGGGAAATGTCACTAGGTTCCACCCTAACCGGAGTAACTGACCCATACAAGAACGCCGACGCTACTTTGTCACTACCATTTAAACAATATTCAGGACAAAGTAACACCCAAAATAACGTTGCAAGTAGGAATGAGAGACAAAATCCTCCCCGCCACTTCTTTAGCCTAGAATCTGCTCCAATTGCAACTTTTCCTTTGATAATGCTCGCCACAAGTCTTCCTGCCAACTTTTCTCCTGTAGATGAATCCGATGATTGATCTCTACTCCAAGCCTTGTCAGCAATATTTCTTAAGGCCCCGTTCTGGGACTCTGCGTAGACTATGACTTGAAGCCTACAGGCTTCACCCAAAGGATTAATTCCTCTGTTTCCTCTCTTTAGCCTCTTTTCAGGCTTTATTTCGGCTCCACAAAACGTATATCGAGGCAAATGTGCCTCAATTGGTAGCCAATTGTGAATCTAGTTGACGCGACCAGATTCTCTCTTTATTTTGACAATTCTAGCTCTCATTGCATACTAATGGCCTTTCTCTAAGCAGCGTAAATTTATACTATTATATTTCAGACTGTACTGAAATACAAAAATATATAAGCATTACCAGGAACAACTATTATTTAGTTGAAAATATGGAGCTGGTCAATTAAAAGTGTACACTACCGACTCAAGTATTAGATATCAAAAGCGATCTTATATGCAATACAGACGGTAAGCTGTTTCCGTGCAATGTAAGAGTTCTCATCATAGGGAGTTCTAGTGCAGGAAAGACAAATTTACTACTTAATATACTTCTACACCAAAACGGACTACGTTTCGAAAACCTGTACTTCTACTCAAAGTCTTTCTATCAGCCGAAATACTCATATCTTATTAAACCTCTTGAAAATATTGCAAACATACAAGTGAAAAGATATGAGGACGGAGAAACTGTGTTGCACCCATCAGAAGTTAAAGAAAATTCCATTTTTATACTTGATTAGTCATCACTGAAAACAAGGAAGATTGCAGCATTTTGTAGAATGGGTAGATATCGAAACGTTGACTCTTTAGGTTTAGTACAATCCTACGCCAAGGTATCTAATTATTTAATACGTGATAATACAAATATGATTATTCTCTTCAGGCAAGACAATTACATAAATACAGACGTGGCATACAATGAATTTAAATATATGTGTAAAAACGCTTGGGAGACCTCTTCAGAAGGATAGTCGTTTGTAGTTATAATTCCTGAATTACAGATGAGTAACGGTCGATATAGGAACGGATTCGGTCAATATATTTAGATTGGTATGAAAGAATCCAGCCGTTCATAGTTCAGAATGAATCGAGAGGTTTGTCTAGCAGAGAACCTCTATAGTTAAAAGGACGTTTAATCAGTTCATTATTCACAGAGATGAGAATGGCAACTACCGATTCAAGTAAAGACCCTGAAGATGAGGATGATGCTAAAACTAAACGATACGTGGATATGCTTTCAGCTTCTTCTCAGAATCGAGTACAAGGGTTTACTGAACAATCATCTTAGGAGTGAATAGGAGAATTTGAGGTCATGCTTAGGAAGCATATACAGAAATCACTTCAAGCGCAGAATGACCCTCTAATGGCATACAGATACAAAAATGCTTTGAAAAGAGATGCCGTAAAAATATAATACTGGATACTATAAGACTGAATGGCACATATGTAGCTAACACGAAATACATACAAGAACACATAATATATTATATGCAACTACACTCAAAGAGATTTTAGTGGAAATTCTTCATTTAGGAAGAAAACACTAACAGAGATAGCTCGCCTATAAGCGATAATG
Organism: Hymenopus coronatus; assembly: GCA_030762935.1. NCBI lineage: Eukaryota > Metazoa > Arthropoda > Insecta > Mantodea > Hymenopodidae > Hymenopus > Hymenopus coronatus. The sequence goes on from CM060900.1 coordinate 178,112,568, forward strand.
ACGCTTCCAATAAGAATTATGTGGACACTATCGAGAAAAATACACCATCCTCCATACAGGACAATTCAAAAGAAACGGAGGTTGTGGTTCATATCAAGCTGAATGACTTGATAGGAAGATATACCCTGAAGAGAGACGATGAAAATGGACAAAGTGAGATTGAGAGCATTACTATATCCCTTAGAAAAGCACGATGTAGGGAAAAGAAAGTATGTTGTTGAATATCTCAATTCCCAAACACAATGCCGGGATAATAATGACAACATTATACTCGAAAAAAAGAGAATTGTTGATATAGCAGATCCTATTAATGAAACGGATGCTGCAAATAAAACATACGTTAGAAATTCAATTATTAAAAAAAATCAAATGAAACACGTCAATAACTAAGTAGATATGTGTCAAAAATTGAATCGCAAGTAAGCAAGAAATCTCAAGGTTTCAACGCATCCCTCGACAAGACTATAAGTACTGTGGATGCTCTAATGAGGACATCAAAAGGGTCTACGAAGTCGCTAATGAATTCCATAAAGCGATTGTCCGAGAGATGTGATGGGGAACGAAAGAACATCCATGTTATATGGTCTGAGAAAATGAATAACATTGAGAACAGTATGAAGATGCAAGTCAAGCGATTAGACGATGCACCCGATCAGTTAAAGACAGATACCTTCATAGCCCTTAACACCAAGTACTTGGAGGGCAAGCTAGAGGCATTGGAGATTTGTGGAGACACATTTCTAGACATTCATAAGAAACAAGATAATCAAACGACCTCTGTAGAAGAATCAATCAAAAGTCAGTATGCTAATACAGCAATATTTGCTGATGCGCTCAAGACAAGAATGCAGGAGCACAAGAAGGAACTGATCAGCTGGAAAGATCAATTGAAATCATAGCTAAGGCTGTCAATACTATGAGACTTAAGTTGACAGTAGACTATAAATTGAATGCAATCGCATAGTTATCATTTGCAGGATGGATATCCAAAGCATACGGCTTAAAAAATCAGTAGTCAAACATACAAAAGCAGTAACAGAAAAGCTAAGGCAACTCAAGGGACAGAGGCTTGAGACACAAAGGGTTGTGAGCGTAGGCCTTCAGCTGGTATCAGAACGGCTTCATGACATCCTAGATATTCAGACAAACAGTGGTGTACCTGCTAAGAGAAAGACGAAACCATCGTATGCTACCTGAAGCGAGTTCGAAGGAAAGATAAAAATGAAATTCATACATTATTAGGAGTGCGATACGAAGATGCAAGCTGCATGCTAGGAAGCAAGCCAATTCATTTTATTAACGACTAAATCAGGGTAGGACAAAAAAAATCTGAGCATCACCAGCATTGAACGAGCTGATCTTTAGGAAGATACCCGAAATGAATGTCTTTACAGAAGATGATCTGGATGCTTATAGAAGAATTATTGAATCAACAATGGTTCACCGATTGAAGAATGTTAGACAAGGACGATTGAGACACGACAATTCCTACAAGTATATAAACATCATACGCCATCTCCTTAGAAAACATAAAGGGATTGGAATGTTAGGAACATCTCCCGGAGAGAACACAAGGCTACTTCTTTTGGAACGATCCAAACACATTGGTGGATTGCCTGAGGCTACTCATTGCATCTAGAGACGCTGGAAATACCAATCATACACAAGAAATCAATGAAATCGCAAAAGCGCGGAGTCTAAAATTATAGCATATCGGAAGTGAAGCAAAATATAGCAGCACAGCTTAACGCCTCTGCAAGGAGAGATTGTTTAGTCGAGAGATTATCAGTAAGGGAATCCATGACCTTGTACAGATCCATTTGGTTGAAATGCTTCCTCAAACTAAACTCAACGAATGCTTCAAGTGCATTGTCATTGCAGTCAACTTCTACTCTAAAGTGACATATGCACAACCGTTAAAAAGCTAGGCTATCGTGTTGCAAAGACTATGGAAGAGATCTTTCAAGAGATGGATGTCAAGGCTAAAAATATTCAAGGTGAAAATGGAAAAGAGATTTATAATAAACATTTTAAAAAACTGATGATCAAAAGTAGCATTAAACACTCCAGTACCTATAGCAATGTGAAGGCAGCAGCTGTTGAACATTTAATAAGAACATGGAAAAATATAATGTATAAGGAATTCTTAGATCAAGGGTCATACAAGTGGCCTGATCTCCTGCCACGAATTATGTCAAAGTATAACGACACCTTCCATACTGCTATCCACATGAAACCGAATGAAGTCAATGATAACAGTCTGATCGTCTACAATTATATACATCGACACAGAGAGAAGAGGAACGCGAGAACTTTTAAAGTATGTCTAAGCATGAAGGTCATTTTCAAAAAGGATATGACGTTAACTGGAACGTAGAAATCTTCAAAGTCAGCACCGTGAAGAGAACCAATCCTACTACATACTTATCAAAGGATAAGGACGGAGAGGAGATTAAAGATGCTTTCTATGGACATGAAATTCATTCTGCACTTCCGCTCGACCCAGATAACAAGTTTAAACACGTCATTCCTGCAGCAATGCCGCCAGCTAGAAGACGTTATTATGGCAGACGACGAAATATCGATACTATAACACATGCAATTGAAAACAATTTGCAAGCTGATCGATACCACTGCATTAAACTATGGACTGTTCCTGATTCTGGCACATTATTAGGATGGAAACTACATCTAGACTTCCGTTCTACAACAATGATGGGTGCAATTATTGGCACTATATATATCATACATTCACGGCGAGATTTGCACGAAGATGAGCTAAATCACCTTCAAGATACAATAATAGGCATGCATCAAATGTCTGCAGTTGCTCAAAAAGCAAATCTAACATTTAATCTAAACCCATGTAGATGGTATAGCAAAAGAAAAGCCCGTGTGTAAGCAAACGAATACCTATACCTCGTAATAGAAATTCAAAGCGAGCAAGCCAACCTAAATACATCAGTAGTTGGCGCTATCCGTGCTTGGGTAGCAGCCTAATGCTTTTTTTAAAAACTTCCACTGCGCGCTATATGCCCTTCATTTCCCAACATTTATTTAGTTGAGAAAGTAATACACACAAAGGAAATAGGATTCTTTTATAGAGGAAAGGATTTCGTAACAGCCAATGGATTGACAGAAATCATTTATTGTAAGAAATACTGAAAAAACACACTCTTTCAGTTCCATTTAGGTGCTTTTATTTTCAAAACATCCTTCAATCACTTATCTTACACTGCATGACTTGATACAAGCCACATGGGTGGTACTAAAGCAAGATGATGATTAACGTACGTTTTGGGAAAAGATCAATTTCCAGCAATTGCCACTAAATGTCAATATACACCAAACCTAAATAAATATTGACACAAATTAGAATACCTATATACAACAATTTCAAAAGCTGTATAAAATACAATGCAGGTGTAGTATTTCTTATCTAAGGGTCAACAATAGCCAGGGAATAATGTCCCCAAGCCAGTGTATAATCTGAGTCTTTAATTATTTTCCTCTTGTCGTCTCTACCAAAGAGAGCGACTTTATTCATCTCTATTGTGCGGATTGAATGCTTGTAGCTCTGAAACGTTATCGCTTTTGCAAATATTTTAGTCTAATATCATGTAGACAGTTGAAATGGTCTTCTAAACTTAGACTTTCCATGACGGTTTTGTTTATGCCGTTTGCTTTATTTACTGTCTGACCCATGCATCTGTAACAGCACAGTTTAGACCTTAGACCCATATACTCATTCATGGGCATGCCTTCGAACTCTTTCTTGAATAAACCTACCATGTTTTGTTTTCTGGCAAACTGCCAAAGGAATTGTCTACTGCATATTTTGATGTAACGAAATACTGGAGGTAATGTCTCATAAACGTATAGATATCTGTGGAAGTCTCAAAGATAAATGAGTCAGCATCCATATAGGCCAGGAAAAAAATCTTTCAAATTAGGTTTCATTATCTTATAGAAAAATCCATACATAATAAATTCAAAAATATCCAAAATCACCTGACCTATGTAGATGGGCTTATTCATGTACATTTTCTCCCTGCTCATTACTATACCTACAAGATTTTCAATGAACATAATGCTCCAAATGAACGTTGGCTTAGCTGTCAGTTTCCTGGCCTGTTGCCAAGACGATATAATTCGGAAGTCCCTATATTTTCTCACTTTCTCAATAAAGTTTGCATATACAGCGTTTTTCATTTTTTTCCCAAAAAATTGACCAAATTGTGAAGTTTCCCTTGAACGTTTTTCTTTATTTAACTCAATGTAAGATTTCAGCCATTCTGACTTATCATATGCCACCACGCGGTTTATCTATTTCAATTGTAGCCTTAAACCAGTGCACTGCTGTAGATTTCTATAATGCATGATATATTTTTCTTTATTATTCAAAATTGCCAACAGTTCCTTGTATTGGCCTTGTGGCGGTATTTCAGTTTTAGGACTGAAAGGAAGCTTATTGCCGTTATGGATATGGCTAGGGTCCTCTAAGTCAACTTATAGTACATATCCAATATCTGAATCGGAAGTTATTGAGATGAAATCAGTGTTGGCTATTTCCACTTCTGGCAACCATCTTAGATTGCGCTTAGACATGGAAGATGTCATTGACCACCCTTAAAAGTTACTTATTCAAGGTATGCTAGGAATACATCCCCTTTTTTTAGGATTGTATCCTAGAACATGTTTGTTGTTCGCTATTACATAACGCTTGTACACGCTACACATTCCACCTATGATAGTTCCCTCGAAAAATACTAACATTTTTGGTCCATAATGAGTCGAGCTTTACCTTCGTCATTTTCAGCATAGCATCGAAGGCAAGTCCTGGTAAGTACCAACACTTGTCTAAATTGTACAATTCCAGAGATAGAGCCCCAAAATTCTCAAAACATCAGCTAGATTGAGGTTATCCGTTTTCAGGTATAGGTGACTGCATTCACTTATATTTTTAATATCGAATATATCCCACACTTTCTCTGCGTGTCTGTGATTTTCTTCAGTGAAACTGTCAAACAGAGCTTTGGCTGGAAGTTGTGTGTTTTGAAGTTTTACTAGTGAGTCCATATAGGTGTAAGGGAATATCCCCTTGAATCTCATAAGGCCTTGATGTTTGTTATCTTGATATCCTGCATTTGCTATCCGGAAGTCATCCTTTCCAAACATACTTGCTAGACTAGATAGCTTGTCGTCCAGGAACTTGAAACTGTCTAAAAGTCGAAATTAATGGTCCTGTACCTCTTTAAAACGATATATATCGCTCAGAAACGTTGTGATATATGAAATGGGGAGTCATCATGTGCAAGCTGCTCTTTGAGGAAGTATCGCGGGTGTCAAAAATTACCAAAAAAATATGAGGAAGTGGCTCTCATAATTGCTCAAGCAATGAAAAAAAGATTGGTAAAATCTCTGGTACCTATATATTTAAATTGCAGGCTTTAAGTGCTGCTCCCAGGAAGACATCTCTAACATGATCATGGTCCCTGACCTTCACATCATGTTCCTTAAACCTCTTCTTGCATAGTGACAATGTCTAGCACTATGAACATCAGATAGATCCTGAGCTGTCAACCGTATTTCCTCTGTCTTGCTATAATGCGAAATAACCATGTCGGCTATTGCTTTAAGCTCATTAAAGAAACATTTGATAGCATACTTTAGATTGCGTATCGTCACGGCGGCATACTAGTGAGTGATATTGACATTGCTTAGTGATGCTGGATAGCTCGGGTCCAGCTCTCGGTGGCCGAAGGCTCACAAGACTGGACCTATGCTACCATACTCTCATTGTCAGCTTATACTACAAAGCTTACAGGAATACACTTTGAATAGGATGAAAACTGGCCAGCTTAATCGTTTGTGGTCATCTTAGATGTTTGTGCTTTGAACTTCTTAATTGATGTTTTTCAGTACATTTTCTTTGCCAAAGTGTCTCATGGAGATCTCGCAAATTCAGTGTTTCTCATTCTTCTGAATTGACTTCTTGTTGACCGATCCTTGATAATATAGTAATAGGATTTCTTCCCATTCATTATCATTAGCAGGTTCACATGATGTGAATACTTTTGTGAATGCTGAGAAAGTGGTACTACAATATTGTCATTATCTAGGCTAAATACAGCGACCGATGTTCCTGGGGTTTTCTTTTCAAATTTATGTACACATGCGGGCTCACAAAAAGCGTAATGTCTGTATAATTACATTCTGTTAGCAAGTTATCTTTGGGGTACTTCGAGGTCCTATGCCCATTCGTCTTTGCAGGGTACTTTCTGGCTAGCAAACACCAGGCAAAACAGTAATCATCCTGGTTCTGTAAATTTAATACAGGTTTCCTGGCTTGTATTGCAGTTGGTAACTCAATGTAGCGTGATGCAGTGAGAGGTAATAATTTACACCATTTACTGGGCAGAAAGTAAAGATTTAAAGCTAACTTGGCCTTGAAACTTTGAAAAGCTTTCAAGCATTTCAGCCCCATAGTTGTGAATAAAGTATTCAAATCGGATATTTGAAGCCCCAATTTTGTACTCTATTAAAGTTGGTGTTCTCGATATGGTCAGAATCAGGGGCCTAGATCATATATGTCACTTCCAGTGAGGAACTAGTTTTGAATCCAGATTTATTTCTGGCCTATATTGAGCTCATCTTCTTAACTACTAGAGGCGTGCATTTCTCTAGGAATATCCGGGGATCATTGATACCGATTGTGTTTGTGATTTTGGTGTTATAGATTCGTCCATTAAACACCTTCTCTATAATGACACATTCTAGTTGGCTATGACTGATCTTTGAACTTTTGCTTGATGACATGTTGTCATCATCCGAGTCGGAAGCTGGTTCATGGTGTCTCTTGTTCACCCGTGCTCTGATGTCACTCCCTGCATTCCACAGGTATTCAGGTCTGTAGGAAGGGTCTGGTGTTGGAGATCCATATCTGACAGTGCATTCACATTGCCGGGACGGTCCGGGTATCTGCGGAATAGTTGTTGTGTCAGACTGCGTCGCCCATGCCGCCATTGCCTGATTCTACCCCTCATCCCCTGTAGATTCATCCCAAATAACGCCTTCTGTCTCGTACTGGGCAGAGCCTCTCGAAGAACCCTTCTAATCCGCTCGTCTGCCCGCAAAAGACGTCCTTTGACTCGAAGTTCAGATGAGATGCGCTTAAAGCCGCCATTCCCTCGCCAATGTGTTCACTGTTTCTGGAATCGTTCTCTGTAAAAAATAAATAAATATTTGTTGTATTTCATACACGTCAGTCTCCTTAAATGTTCTATAAATAATCGTATATAATCTTCTTCTAGGTGCTTCCTGCTAATAGAGATAGAATATTAGAACTCCTGTTCATAATACAGGGTTCAGTATAATTGTAATGAAAATAGGAGAATGCTCTAAACTAAAGCACTTCTTTTATGTCAACATTTTAAAATCCTGTACTAATTTAATGCTATTTTGAGAGGCTTGTGCTTAACCAGGAAAAAAGAGAGCAAAAAAGAGAAAAAAAAAAGGAATGAATAATCCCTTAAATGATATTTTTAAATAGATAAAACGAATAACAGTGAATATTTCCGTTCGAATGTACAGGGTTCAAGTCTTCTCTGGATGATTGTGAATTTTTTCTTTAGCATTGATAAACCATTATTCTTTCCAGAGTCTGTAAGGTATGAATGTGAGAGTGAATGCGCACGTAATCTAGAGCACTATTATTTAAAACACGAAATTTAAAAACATTATAAATGAAAAAAAAAAAACAGCTTAAAACACATTTATTTTTCTAGAGGAATAAAAAGGGGAATGCAAACTTTGTAGCTCAACCCGCCTTTTTTCGTACCTTATTTTGGTTGTGCTACCTATACACAAATACACAAAGTCTTTCAAGAAGATGCTTGTTTTTCTGACTCAGGGGACCTCTCTCTCCCCCTCTCTCTCTCTCTCTCTCTCTCTCTCTCTCTATATATATATATATATATATATATATATATATATATATGGTGAAATCTACGCCGAAATTTGGTTGGAAATAGCAGGATCTTCTGTACTTACTATGTACATGGCACAGATGTTGTAGTCAAAGGATTACTTTGCCGTGCTTTTAATTTCTTGTATTAGTGGCTTTGTGATGGCAATAAATTATAAATGCATATATTAGTTTTTCTATAAATATATAACTTACCATTCCTTGACGCCTCCTGTCTTTTACCACTCCAAAATGATTACTTACATTCTGCGCTGTCGCCACTGGAATAATAATAATAATAATAATAATAATAATAATAATAATAATAATAATAATAATAATAATAATAATAATAATAATAATAATAATAATAACAGCTATAGAGGAAGATGTTATTTCAATATATGCTTACTCATATTCAGAGTTGCATGATGCGTATCGCGCAGATCAAGTTCTTGCACGTTCGTCCTATCCGCGCCCTGTCTTGTAACTATGCACATTGTTGGGCTGCTTGCTCCACAGCCCGTGTGCATATCGACGTGAGAACTTGTAATGTCCGTGTGAGATTTTAATCCACACCACGCTGTAACGTGCGGTGATCTTGCTGGCAGCCTCTGAGGGTGGCAATGTAAGTGTCTATTTGACTTTTCTTCTCTACTTCCTTCATTTCGTTTGTCCGGTTGGCTGTGAAGCATAATATTACATGCATTATTTTTAAATATTCAAATAAACTTTTCCTGTTTTTATACATATATATGTATAAAAGTAACATCATATGTATAATGATGAATATATGATTGACAAATTAGCCACTGGTTAATTTATCAATCATTGGAGAGCATAACATGAAAAGCGAAGGGACACAATACAGAGTACCTCTCTAACGTAGTGGTTATGATACTGGCTTTCAAGTGAAAGATTGTTTCCGAGTTCGGGTCTCGTTCACGTATCGCGGCACTTCGTCTGGAATGAAAAAAGTAATAATAAAGAACATTTACATTAGGAATCGAACTCATGACCTTTAGGATAGCAGCCTCCCGCGTTAGGCATTAAGCCACCAGATCAATTGAAAAAACACCTCCATAGTAGGCTACAGAACTCAAGAACGTAGTTAATGAATGCTCAGTGTCGTACTGTCAAGTGATTAGTTAGAGATTTTACAGACTTTTGTGCCATTAAATCTTGAGAACGCTAGTAACGAGCTAAAATTGATATTTCTATACTCGGGCAGCAGTTTTAAAGACATTCTAAGCCATATTGTCAACCTGCTTTGCTTTAACACCTACTTATCAGCACCTGATACCCACACGTTTAACGCTAAGTAGCTGCTGATGTTTATCCGGGGACCATGCATCGCAGATCTCAAATTATTTATATCAATCAAGTGCACAATCTCGCAAATTATTTCGGTGTAGTTCATTAACACCCTGTTTAGTTACTTCTGATAACCGATTTTCCTGCATATAACAAAGCAATATATGGTACTTTTATGCGACATGCTCTCTTCTTTTAAAGTCGCTTATAATCATTGAAAATTCGCTGCTCTCATGATTTTTTTTAAGTAATACCAAAGCTTTCTCTCTAAATACCAATACTGAAATTCTCTTAAAATATTTTTGTTCTCTATATAAGTAAGATGCCACTTCTATAAAGCTTCTGTGTTTTATAAACTGTAATTTTAGGGATAAACGAGAATGTATATTTACACTTTCCAGACATTTTCAGAATCTTTAGTGGTTTTTTGTAGTGTTTAACGCCCGCTTTTACAACATATGGCATCGCAGGCGACGACACTGGTAATATATGGAATAAAGATGGAACACCAGTGGAATGCGATGGCGGGGGAAACCAGAGAACCCGGAGAAAGCCCGCCCCTGCGCCGCTTTGTCCACCACAAATCTCACATGCGGTCGCTTGGTATCAAACCCGAGCCTTATAGCTGAGAGACGAATGGTCAAACAACTCGGCCACGGCGCGGCCGCTTGCTTGTAGTGGTGTTCACCTGGTATACCATAATCGCTGTTCCAAAATATCAATTCGGTTTTTGTCTCACTCTCTCCCTCTAGATGGTTTCGAGCGAAACAAGCATTCAGCTTATGCGATATGGTTGCCTTTATAGTCATCTGGGCACGTATAGAATATATGGTTCTATCATATTTCATGGTGTGCATATGATGTAGCAGAAGTGTGATTGGTTCTAGCATATAGTAATTTCGGAGAGTGTTTTTTGATTGGCAAGCGCCTGCATTCTTCGTATTATAGTGGGGGGGGGGCGATTAGGCAATAAGCCAAGGGTGATGCAATAAAGTAATATGTTATTTCTTGTTTAAATTTGGAAATATTGTTTTTTAGATATTATTAGGCATGCATGGACAGGATTCTCTGACTTCTTAATATGTTTTCCTATTTCGGTCTAAGTATTTATGGTAATACTTAAAAATATTATGTTGCTTAACCATATCTTGTCTTATTTCTACATTTCTGCAATGCGCGAGATCGTCATTGTAATTTTAGACTGATCTTTCCTCTTTACATTTAAACTATTGCATTGGATGTATGTACTTACACATCTCTCAAATTAGCCAGGATGCTAATTTTTGTGTTTATATAGCCAAAGCTTTTAATAGCGCTGTCATCTGTTTTTTGCTTGTTTACGCTGGCGATTGAAGATGTTCCCCAAACCTTTAATTATTTTCATAGTGTTTAACGCCCGCTGTGCCTGTTTGGTCGGGATCGGGAATGAAATCTCCTAAGGGAATCGGAATTGGGAAGGAATCCAATAATCACGTACCTTTGGTGATTTTCACTCCCACTGCAGGTCGACTAGAGCATGAAGATCTTGCTGACTGAGTTCTCAGGGCGTGGTGCTTCCTCCTTGATGCCTTTCCTACGAGAAGGGTTCCTGGATACTGAATAAAAGTCACTATTCACTTCTTCACAGGACTCTGGTTTTATTTCAGTGGTTTCGACCTACAGCCCGATAACCCAACAGAGACACACTTTGAAGTTTATTATTAGAAGCTGTTCCATTAATGCTTTATAACTTTAGCTGTTTCATAATGAAACGTCGTTCCCCGTGACGTTGTTTTACTATTTAGGGTTAGATTTTTCCAAGTCCCACGAGGAACTTAACCGACAGGGACTTTCCCTGCATGCGGTACAAGCTGAAGTGTGTTCTCGCTGCCGCAGAGTAGAGTCTGATATTTGGAAGTCAGCCCCACTCTCGAAACCTTTTCCGAAATTTCTTGTGTTTCCTGTTATAGCACACGCTTCTTATTCACCAAATTAATTTTTCTGTTTATATTGGCCGGGACGTCGCTTGACACTGCCTATGACTTCAAGTAAAAACCCTTATTCCTAACTCTATTTACCCCTAACTTCTGGACGATTACCATCAGCTCAGGAATGCACTTAAGCGCATTTTCTAGCTTGCTGCACTCGCAGTCTGACAAGCATGAATATCTGCAGGCCGTTACTTTTGGCATTCCAGCCTCTTCATTGCAACCTTTCCTTCGCCTCAAGATTCATTTTAAAGTTCTCAACTTCTTTTGTGTTCGTTTGGTAATTAATTATTGATTTTAGTTTTAAATTAAAGAAACTATAAATTTATTTATTAAATTTGTTTATTTCCGTCCTTTATTTTGACACATAAAAAACGATCTCATAATGTCCAAATTGTAATAAAACGCAGGTGGATGCTCTGCTTTGCGAGTTAAAATAATTTCTCCGCCTAAATTCTTTCCTCTATTTTATAGTTATTTTCATTTTCTCTTCATACTCCTTTGTGGCGTTCTGTTCGTTTGGGTCTGCTTACATATTCTGATGTTTGCATTGTCTTATACACCTGCTTTACCTAAATTTCTGGTTTGGACATTTAAACTTTCACTTCAACAAAATTTCATATATGTACATTCTTACATGGTTTCTAAGTTACATGTATCTTATTATCTTTTAACAATTCTTGACACTCAAATTGTTGCGGTGCATTCTGGTATCCAAGGATTTACAGTCTTCCATTCATTCTTCAAATTAGCTATTTTTTTGTCTCTGTTACCCTTTTTAAACAGGAAACACTAGCCTGACATCAGCTGACTACAGGATCATTAGCCAAGAGTTGGGGTACACAAATTATCTATGTTTTCCTGTCTAATGTCTTGATTGAGGTAATCCAGCCTCTCTCAGTGACCACTCTTTACTTTTGCTTTTCGTCAATGACCAGCCGCTCTTGCGCAGAACCTGGTTTGTTTTGTTGTGGACGTCTTGTTGCTCAATGTTCTCCCGTGAACTCCCTCAAACGGGTCGCAGTTAAATTTTGGCCTTTCATGTATTTTTCTCTCCACAACTATCTATACCCTTACAAGACATAATCATTACCATGAAATCTAGTTTCCTTCAAACATCTTTTTCATTACAGTTTTCAGCCCGTCCTTAAACTTCAATTATTGCTTAATACCTACAAATATTGCAATTGCCTATCAACACGAATAACATTAATAACAAGTACACACAATATATATATATATATATATATATATATATATATATGTGTGTGTGTGTGTGTGTGTGTGTGTGTGTGTCTATAGGTGTTAATCAACTACACCGAAATAATTTGTGACCGTGAAATAATTGTGTGACTGATATAAGTAATTTGAGATCGGCGATGCATGGTCCCGGATAAACATAACGCAACTACATAGCGTTAAACGTGTGGGCATCAGGTGCTGATAAGTCAGTGTTAAAGCAAAGCAGGTTGACAAAATGGCTTAGAATGTCTTTAAAACTGCTGCCCGAGTATAGAAATATCCACTTTTAGCAGCTCGTTACTAGCGTTCTCAAGATTTAGTGTCGCAAAAATCTGTAAAATCTCGAACTAATCACTTGACAGTCCAACACTGAGCTTCATTAACTACGTTCTTGAGGTTACCTACTCTGGAGGCGTTTCTTCAACTGCTCTGGTGGCTTAAAGCGTAACAGGGGAAGCTGCTATCCCAAAGGTCATGAGTTCAACTCCTGTCATTGACAAAGTGTTTATTATTATTATTATTATTATTATTATTATTATTATTATTATTATTATTATTATTATTATTATTATTATTATTATTATTATTATTATTTCATTCCAGACGAAGTGCCGCGATACGTGAACGAGATCCGAACTCGGAAACTATCTTTCACTGGCACTTCAGAAACTTATAGCCGTTACTTCGACATTTCAATAAACAGACCATAAGTCATCTATCTCAAATTACTTCTTTAAGTAGTCTACATATTCTGTGAAAATATTTCAACATAGTTCATTAACATCCTGTACACACACCAATTAAATTTCATATGCACAGTCATTGTGCCGCATTACACTTTATGTATTCGCCTTGAATTATCTGAACACCTTTCTCTTTCTTTCACCGCTATTCCTATGTCTTGTCATTGCTTCGTTTTGTCTCATACGGACGAATGCCGTCGATGCTATATTTCCCGGCTATATATCTCAGGATTTTCCCTGTGCGTATATTGTTCAATACATATGTTCTATTGCCGATGACTCGTTCTAACCGAAAAGGAACTTTGTATAGTAATTCCACATTTCTCGTGCGTCCACGTACCATGTTAGGAGCCTAAAATCTCGCACTAACACTTTTTCTTGGACTTCTGGGTTCCATTGTCTCTAATATCGTTTCTTTCTCTTCATTCTCTTCTCCGCTTTTGCCTTAAGTTTTAAAGGCATTTTTGTTCTCTCGGCGTCGTCCTATAATATTATCGGAATTCTTTTCGGTAAACTGTTAATGAGTGTGTCCGCGGTTGTATTCAAGTGCAGCTTTATTGGGGCATAACCTGTACTTGGGTTCACGGTGTGGTTCATAACCTACTGAATATATGGAATATATTCCGCACAACGTGTGTGTTTTTCATTTGCCAAAATTAGGAGGTGCATCGAAAGATCTACTTTGCCAGAACTCTTACGTGCTATGCATAGTAGATTTACAAACGCAGAGTTAGACCGTTTTATTATCCCTTGGTCTAATAATTCTTGTATGGTCTCATCCACAGCTTCCGCAGTTCAAAAGGAATGAGTCTGCATTTATACTTAAATTATTGGATGTTCTCCACTTCATAAATAAAGTTTTCATACTTTCCAATTTGGTCCGAAAATACTTCACGGTTTCTCATTAAAATTTTAAGCAACGTCTCTTTCAGTTCTAGCTTTAAGGTGCTATTGCAGTTTAACCTCTCGTATGCGGTCCGCTATCGTCACTACTTCTTTGGGTGTGAGGGGAGGGGTTAATTTTCTCGTACAAGGTAAGCATGCGTTTCTGCTTGAACCTCATATGACCGCACAGACATTCCATTGACCCATGTTCATTTAAGTATTACTGGTTTTCCCACTCAGTGTCTTTGATTTCTGGCCTAATTGGCCCAATCATATCTTTCCTTCCTACGTTAATTAACTCAATGACGAAATCCTCTGTTAATATATCCACTTCCGCCTCAGTTATATCAACATCTGTCGTAAACTTCGAGATTAAACTACTCTCTGCCTCGAAAAACGAAACATTTTCCTGTTGAAAATAAATTTTTTTCTTTCATTGCATGCAGTACATCGCTCCCAATGATTACTTCGTGCTAATTTAGGTATTACAAAGCATACAAATCCTAAAATTTTGGTACATACTACTGTTTGTAATAACATTTCTTTTGTAATTCTTTGCCTGAATCTGCCTACCGCTAGAGCAAAATAAGTCGATACAAGTTTGCACTTTATTGTTCGTTAACATTCTCACATTAAATAGATGCTGGCTAATGGTTGTCACTGACGATCCAGAATGAATTGCTATCAGCGTATTCTCGTCTTCTCTACACGCCCGTTACTAATTTGCCATTTGCTCTGCTGTTTGAGGACCGGGACTTTGTATCTCGTTTTGACCTGTCCTATTCGTATTCTGGTGCGTTATGGACGTCACTATCTGCCTGAGCGAAAGCGGCGTTTGCACTCGGCGAACTGAGGCACAGGGGGCTACTCTGACCTTGAAGATGCTCTCCTCCACCCCACGGTAAATTATTGCCCGTCTTGACCTTTGACCTTCTCGCCATTGATTCCCATTCCATCTAGGTATTCCCCGTTACTTGCGCATGAGTTGCATCTGAAATTCCTGAGGGTGGTAGTTCCTCTCTCTCGGCCTATACTCTTCTCTTCTACCTATCGGCATTACCCGTTGGTAGCGGTCTTTGACCTGGTTCGAGTTTCACTGGCTGCAATTTTGATGCTGCCGTGCCCGTTCTGCCTGAAGTCCTTTGCGCACGGGGCTGGTTATTCTCCAGTACGTGGCGTAACGACCCCGGCCTCATTCCCTGGCGCAATTCACTCATTCGCTGCAAGTCGGTCAACAACACGACTGCAGCTTGCAAAGTCTGTGGTGTGCTACAATAACATGGTTACAAATGCCTTCTGGTATGTGTGCCGCCATCAGGGCTATAAATTCCCGGTCAGGAAGGTGGGATTCAAGACACTTTTCTAATAGCGCATATCTCAGGAAATAATCTGCCAATCCCTCACCATTTCCGGGTTGACAGCGACCATTATTTATTTGGCTACGCCTCCTTAATTGGGCGTATGTACCCCAGAATTTGTCAAGAAACGCGATACTGAACACCTGGTAGCTCGTCCTGGGAGTTATAGCTATTCTATACCAGTTTATTGCACCACCGGTAAAGGCTCTGAAAACTAATACCATTTTATATGCTTCTGGTACTCCTTTCAATAAAAAAATACCCTTCAATATCAGAAATAAACTGTTTGCATCATCACGGTGAGCGTCAAATCGTGGGAGTGGCTGTTCACTAAGAAAAGGAAGATTTGCGTTCGAGATGCTGGTTACTACTGAATTACCGTCATTTGTTCCCTGTCGTACCTGAGGGTCACTTACCTGACATTCTGGCCTATCCTCCACTAACACGTACCTGTCAGCAGTTAATGACACTGCCTTTGCAAATGGCCTAGTCAGCTGAATAGCCTGCTTTAATTCGCATATTTTCTGGCTACGCTTTGACATCTTTTGTACATTCTGACGTTGTGCGGAGGCCATTTGTGATACTTGGTTTCGCACGTCACCTAATTTGCTTACACTTGATTGGTCTCTCTGTTCTAAAGTTTCTTGACTGCATTAATTTCAGTCGTTAATCGTATTTCAAGTTCCTGGTACCTCGGCTCCATAGCCTTTGCTAACTTATAGATACTACTCAACATTTTAGTTCGCTCCTCTCTATTTATTGAAATTAGGCCTGCATCCTGTGTTCTAACCTCGATAGAGATTTTCTAGTGGAGGCCAAATCAGTTGTTATCCCCACTGTTTCTCCTCTTATTGACTCTTGTGACCCTAATAATTCACGAGTAAGTGAAGCTACTCGTTCTTCTACCAATCTTATTATGGTTTCTCTGTTCCTTTAAATTTCTGCCTGCTGTAATTCTAACACATTGTTTATTTCATTGATGCTTCAAGTCTGCTGCTCTAGCCTCTGATTTATGGATGCAGTCTGCTGCTCAAACTTTACATTTATGCTAGCCGACTGTTGTTGAAACATGTTTTGTAGCATATGAGTTACACTATTCTCTATACAAGGTACTTAAAGTTCCTGACTTACATTATCCCTACCTGTTTCTTTTTCAGAATTATCCACTCCAGTACCATGCGATTCTGCCCCTTTTACAACTTCGTTTTCAATGCTTCCTACATTTTCTATTGGTTCCCTTATATTGCTTACCTGTTCTGAAACCCCCATCCTGCTAATTATTCTGTTGCTTCAGAGTTTCATACAAAAAAAAAGTCTTACTACCTAATCCTTACCCTAAACAACCTTTTCTACTTTGTCCATCCAAAAACATAAATACAATTACATCACCATTTTGTGCACTTTTATCTATAAAGGCTCTAAGAGTTGAAACCAACAACAATTTTTTTTTTTTTTAAGCTTTCGATTTTCTACTCTATAGGGACATGTAGAGGAAAAATAAATAAATACATAACCAACACTTTCACTTTAACTGGTTGGGGGTTTGTTGTACTGGAATCAAAACTTCTTGGAACTTGGCCTTCTTTCTTGAGGTAGAATTTATAATGTTCTCGTAGTTGACTGTCTGCTCCGCTGCTCGGCGTGTTTTTCAGCGTTGTTAAGGATTTGGACGATCGGGTGTGAAGGCGGGTATTCTGGGGATAATCAGAAGCTTAACACGTTGGGCTCCATATAATATGTGCCTGTTTGGTCGGGATCGGGAACGAAATCTCCTAGGGGCGATAGGAATTGGGAAGGAATTCAATAATCACGTACCTTTGGTGATTTTCACTCCCACTGCAGGTCGACCAGAGTATGAAGATCTTGCTGACTGAGTTCTCAGGGCGTGGTGCATCATCCTTGACGCCGTTCCTACGAGAAGGGTTCCTGGGTACCATTTACTTCTTCGCAGGACCCTGATTCTACTTCAATGGTTTTGACCTACAGCCCGATAACCGAACAGAGACACTCTTAAAATTTATTATTGAAAACTGTTCCGGTAATGCTTCATAACTTAGCTGTTTCATAATGAAACGTTGTTCCCCGCTCTGGGGTTTCTTTCTGTTTCATCGCGCGTGACGTTGTTTCACTGTTTAGGGTCAGATATTTTTCAAAGTCCCACGAGGACCTTCACCGACAGGGACTTTCCCTATATGCGGTACAAGTTGAAGTGTATTCTCGCTGCCGCAGAGTGGAGTCTGACATATCGGAAGTCACCCCCACTCTCGAAACCTTTTCCGAAATGTCTTGTGTTTCCTGTTATAGCACACGCTTCTTATTCACCAAATTAATTTTTCTGTTTATATTGGCCGGGACGTCGCTTGACACTGCCTATGACTTCAAGTAAAAACCCTTATTCCTAACTCTATTTACCCCTAACTTCTGGACGATTACCATCAGCTCAGGAATGCACTTAAGCGCATTTTCTAGCTTGCTGCACTCGCAGTCTGACAAGCATGAATATCTGCAGGCCGTTACTTTTGGCATTCCAGCCTCTTCATTGCAACCTTTCCTTCGCCTCAAGATTCATTTTAAAGTTCTCAACTTCTTTTGTGTTCGTTTGGTAATTAATTATTGATTTTAGTTTTAAATTAAAGAAACTATAAATTTATTTTTTAAATGTATTTATGTCCGTCTTTTTTTGTGACACATAAAAGACGAACTCACCGCTTTCATTGCCATGGCACCACAGGCGACCCGACCCTTTAAATAGCAAGGTTAATTATTTTTCACAACCTATGTGTGTACCCCTGGAGTATTGGCACACACGTCACGGGGTTTCATGAAGATTTCAATTAGACCACAAGGTAATAGATACTTCTATTTCACATTGAATAAGTTATCCGTAATACAAGAATTTTATATAAGTCTTGTGATAATTATACGAATGATTTCTTTAAATAGTCTTGGCGTATAGTACAGTATAGAGTTGGAATGTACTATATAGTGTGCACTTTTAGTTAAAGTAAGTAGCGTAATTGTAATTAAGATGCTTTGACCTAGGCTAGCGCGAATAATTTGGTAATGATACCCCTTTTATTTGTGTCAGTATTTAAGGTCGAGGGAGGGGCATTCGTTTCGGTTTTATTCACTCTCCATGCCCATTCCTCTATGAGCTATTCATCCCAAAATTAAGGTCCATCGAGTCGCGGATCGAAGAGGGTCCTCTAAGCTAAGAAGTGCTTATAATCTTAAAAGCATATGCCAAATACATCACTATACACCTTTTCCCGTATCAGTCCGCCTAATGCTTGCGGCATACGCAAAGATCTTAAAATGTCCTCGGAAGTTATAGATGTGGACATGGGACCTACAATCACAGTTTATTTTCATAACTGTTATCGTGTAATTATAGCTCTGTTGATAGCCTTGTCTCGTCTCGTTAGGATTATCAGTTCATGAGATACATGTGTTGTTCGAACCCCGCACCTTCCTATGTATGTCATTACACGTAAGAGACTTTATATTGAATAAAGTTTATTCGAAGTCGTTATCTAAATTATTATGGCTCCTATAAAAGATTAGAGTTTAATACAGCGAGATAAAATCGAACCTAAGACATTTGGAGCCTTAGCAGCAATTGAACTTGAAGTGCAGTAAGCAGATCAATTGTTCACTTTTTACCGCATTCTTCTATCTAGCCCGATAACATGTAATTCTTTTTGTTGTATCTTCAGCGTTTGAATTGTTATTAGAAAACCGCGATCTCATGTTTTTTGTTTTTTTTTTGTTTATCCAATTAATAGAGCAATGTAACTTGTGTTGACCGCCTCCCAGTAAGAGAAACCTTTTTAGACAGGTAGCTTGCCAAGGCGGGAGGGGCACTGTACGCTGAGGCGGCAGATGTTATACATTAATTGTTTACATATGTAACACACTTGTAACATTTAATTGTCAGCTTTTTGAGGGGGGGGGGCGGCTTGACCACTCTCAATGAGTTTATACCGCCGTGTGCTTGAACCATTCACGCCTGCATCGAACTGTTTTTGAATCCTCCTGTTCTTGAAGCGGCCCCCCCTTACTCCAAACTATACTTGGATCCTTCAGTGCTTCCTGCATCACTGTTCTAGGATTCCTCTGTTCTTTGTTTATCACTGCTCTAGGATCCCTCTGTTCTTTGTTTATCACTGTTCTAGGATCCCTCTGTTCTTTGTTTATCACTGTTCTAGGATCCCTCTGTTCTTTGTTTATAACTGTTCTAGGATCCCTCTGTTCTTTGTTTAACATTGTTCTGGGATCCCTCTGTTCTTTGTTTATCACTGTTCCAGGATCCCTCTGTTCTTTGTTTATCACTGTTCTGGGATCCCTCTGTTCTTTGTTTATCACTGTTCTAGGACCCCTCTGTTATTTGTTTATCACTGTTCTAGGATCCCTCTGTTATTTGTTTATCACTGTTCTAGGATCCCTCTGTTATTTGTTTATCACTGTTCTAGGATCCCTTTGTTATTTGTTTATCACTGTTCTAGGATCCCTCTGTTCTTTGTTTATCACTGTTCTAAGATCCCTCTGTTCTTTGTTTAACACTGTTCTGGGATCCCTCTGTTCTTTGTTTATCACTGTTCCAGGATCCCTCTGTTCTTTGTTTATCACTGTTCTGGGATCCCTCTGTTCTTTGTTTATCACTGTTCCAGGATCCCTCTGTTCTTTGTTTATCACTGTTCTGGGATCCCTCTGTTCTTTGTTTATCACTGTTCTAGGATCCCTCTGTTATTTGTTTGTCACTGTTCTAGCATCCCTCTGTTATTTGTTTATCACTGTTCTAGGACCCCTATGCTCTTTGTGCTTCACTGTTCTAGGATCCCTCTGTTATTTGTTTATCACTGTTCTAGGATCCCTCTGTTATTTGTTTATCACTGTTCTAGAATCCCTCTGTTATTTGTTTATCACTGTTCTAGGATTCCTCTGTTCTTTGTTTATCACTGTTCTAGGATCCCTCTGTTATTTGCTTATTACTGTTCTAGGATCCTTCTGTTATTTGTTTATCACTATTCTAGGATCCCTCTGTTATTTGTTTATCACTGTTCTAGGATCCCTCTGTTATTTGTTTATCACTGTTCTAGGATCCCTCTGCTCTTTGTGCTTCACTGTTCTAGGATCCCGTCTGTTCTTTAGGGATCACATATTCACTGCTGACGGTCTTTTCGTTTCTGAGCTATGCTGTCCAGACACACTCACACACATACAGACACACACGGAGCTTTTTCTGAAAGTACTTTTTTCGAATTCACGGGACCTCAAAACATATACTTCCGGTGAAATCTCGTAATTGAATTTTTGGGTGGAATACAATACCTTCTCTGGCTACTATGCAAATTGTATATAAATGCTTGCTAGAGAAAGTAAAAATGTACTTTCTATCAACATTTTGAGGAATGTTACTCCTCTACACGTACTATGTACATAGTGTATACAGGAGGTATTGTAACGCATTCAAAAATTCGAAACGGAGATTTCACCGGAAATACGTGATTTGGGTCCCCTGAATCACAAAAAAGTATTTTTAGAGAAACGTCCGTGTGTGCGTCTGTGGACAGGATAGCTCAAAAATGAAAAGACCATTAAATACCAAACTTGTATTTAAGTTTGGTATCTTCCAAGGATGTGACACAAAGATATTTTTGAAATCGCGCCAACCCCTTACAAGGAACATTTTTACAAATTTTTTATTTTCTCTAAAATGGCTGTAACGATTTTGATTAAAATACCTGCTGAATAAGATATTTTTATGACAAACGAAACGTATATCTTGAATTTTCCAAGAATACCTTTTGAAGACCTCTTCATTCTGGATGACTTTTATATAACTGGCAAAGCGTAAGAGATACACAAAAACTTACTCCACAAAAACTCACTGTAGATCTTATCAAAACACACACAGTTTATGTCATGTATATATATTGTAGAGTTAACCGTTTCGAAGTATTCTGGATTATTGGTTTTAATTTTAAGTTACTTAAACTTTTCTCAAACGGGAAGACATCTTTTTTCTCGTTTCTGTTTTTTCTCGTCTCTCCTGGCAAGCAAAGAGATTGGAATTTCAATTGTTTCACACAGCGACCGGTTTTTAAAGCACGAGACTGTCGCTTTAGCCTGTGCATTTATTATTTCCCCTCTACTTGCAAGGAAACTAGTAACAAGACTAATTTATCTTGGTTAGCATGATGTAGATAATACGTTAATGTTTTGAATAAAAGGGTTGTTGACCGAACAGCTAGAGGACATCATGTGAATTGAACACATTAGATTTTTTTCCCTTCTGCTTACAAGGAACCAAATATGTAATAAGGACAATTTCTGCTAATGCTTATCTCGATTATCACGACGTAGATAGAAGAATAAGCTTTTTTATAATAATCTTTTACAGAGATGTAGAGAAAGTCGTGTGAAAGAAATACATCAGAAGTTTTAAAATAAAAATGGCTTTAACGCTTAAGATTAAAAGACCACATGTTTAAGACGTTTCACTCTAAACGAGATATACACATATCTTGAATTTTCTGGGAAAAGCCTCTGAAATCCTCTTCATTTCGGATGACCTTTTCATACCTCTCAGACACGAGGTTGTAAA
This sequence comes from Hymenopus coronatus, assembly GCA_030762935.1. Taxonomy (NCBI): domain Eukaryota; kingdom Metazoa; phylum Arthropoda; class Insecta; order Mantodea; family Hymenopodidae; genus Hymenopus; species Hymenopus coronatus. Next base: position 178,134,650 of record CM060900.1, read on the forward strand.
CTAGTAGAAACATTCGCAAGTGCCAACCACCGCAATGGACCAATACTACACGTATCCACTCGTATAGGTGTAGCAATCAAAGCTGCGCTGTCAGAAGAACTTGCCGCCTGCACCGATGTTTGCTAACGCAGTTTAACAATGGATGCAAACAATACCAATGATTACGAAGCAAGCCGCTTACACATGTTCAGCGATTACGGCCGCAGGAAGTAGTCACAATATTTTAGCGACTTTAGTTTTGGAATTACTTTGTTTACTCACACACCCGCACACGCAGATATATGTACATTTTCTGTGTATAAAAATACTTCTTTGTGTTTAGGGAGCCTGAAAACATACATTTCCGAAGAAAGCTTGACATCCAGTTTTTTATCCCTACTTACCATACTTATAGAGAAAGTAATAAAAGTGTTCAATATTGCAATTAACATTTTATTCTAAGGTTTATTACACTATGTTTTCACTCCTAAGGTTGAAGTTAAGGGACTATTTTGTTGACGCTCTTGATCGTTAGCATGGATTTTGAACGTTAACAAAATACGTGGTTTTTCCACATGGCGCGTTAAAGCTACCAATTAATTGAATTAATAATTGGATAAGCGCACGTTTATTTATCTACACGTCAAATTTCAACCTTGTTTTCTAGCAAATATCTCTTAAAATTGTTCTATATTCAAAATGCTCCATACGATACAATTTGGCCATGACAGAGTGGTTAGACCGCTCTCCTCCCACTTTGGCGGGTTCGATCCCAAGCGTCCGCATGTGGGATTTGTAATGGCCGAAACGGCGTCTCGTCCGTTTTTTTTCCGAATCCCTCTGTTTCCCCCAACTCTCATTCCACCAAATGCTGCATCATCCTTTTGCTATAATCCATTTCGCTTTCATTTCATATCATTCATTTCCTCACACCCATGCCTATCTACGGGCCGACCACTCATTCCAGGTTCTTTATTCTGTGATTATGTGCCATTGGCTCCCCGACAGGCTCCTGACTCCTAGGCACCTGCTTATAAGTCATAGGGGTTGCCAGTCCTACATAGGGGAGGGTAAGCCGATTACGTAACGTTGCAGTTTTTACTCGTTTGTTTCAATGTGGGTAATGCCCATGTGAAACTTGGCAAAATAATGACAAATTAAAAAACTATTTCTTCATAAAATCGGAATAATATGGATCGTGATCGATAATAAAATATGTTGTTTTTTTCCATATAGCGGATTAAGGCTACCAATTAATGTAAGCTATAGATGGACAGGCGCATGCTTATTGATAGGCACGCCTAACTTTAAACATTCTTTCTCTCACAAACATTTAGTACATCTTCTATATTCAAAATTGATGCAATTTTTTATTTATTTGTTTCATGTATTTTATTGCCCGCTAAGAGAACATTAAAATGAGCGTATCCATTTTCCAGATAATCCTACAATTTTGAAATATAAACTAATTCAATTTGAAAGATCAAGAATTTTGGAGAGAGTAAGAAGTACTTTTTTCTACACCAATTCGGCGCTTATATAAAAAACCGATATAATAGATCTATTTGTAACTGATTTTTAATATGAATATTTTTAAAAATATACCACTAGAGCATTTTGATTATAACACTGAATTTAGTCCGTAAAAATACTATTTAAACCACTAAACAAGCTATAATTTTGAAATATGGCAAAAATATTAGTGTGAAAGCTTCTATGATTTTCAATCTTCTTACATACTTTCATAGATTAATTAGGTGCCTTAAAACGTGAACGAAACCGTAAAATACGTATTGTAAATTATCATTATAGTTGACTAAAAAATTCCATTCCATTTTATCAAAATGCGTTTTGTTTATTGTTTTGGATTTTCTCATATTTGCATCTGCAAGGGCTCAATATTAGCGATAAAATTACGTAGGTTTATCTCTCCCATAAAATATGTTCTCTCTCCGCACTATGTACACAGTGTATAGAGAATGTTTTGTAACGCACCCAAAATTTCGATACCGAGATTTCACCGGAAAAATATTTATATATTTTTTAGAAAAAGTTCGTGCGTGTCTGGGGCCAGCATAGCTGAAAAACTAAAAGACCGTTAAACACCAAACTTCATGTTTAACTCTATTATCTTCCAAGATACGACACGAAGATTTTCAAGAAAATCCCCCTACCCCAAACTACCCTTTACATTGAGAAAATTTTGAAAATGTTGTTGTTCTCAAAAATGGCTTTAACGATTTTGATTAAAATACTGTACGTTAAAGTTATTCACTAAACAAATAAAATCTATATTTTGAATTTTCTGGGGATAGCCTCGAAAGAGCACTTTATTCTAGTTGATTTTTGTACAACTTTGCGTAATGTTTAAACCGTAAAAGATAGACAAAACCTTACTACACAAATAATGTAGATCTTGTTAAAATACACAATTTATATTACATGCATTTGTATTATACAACTGACCGCTTCCAAGATACTCCTTGTTATTGGTTACAATTTTAAAATATCTTTCTCAGACAGGAAGTGTCCGTTTTTGTTTTGTTCTACTCCTGGCCAAGCAAAGAATCCAATTCCAATGACAATAGCTTTAATAACATTTGACTATCGCTTTAGCATAGCGCATTACTTTAGTTCCCTTCTACTTATAAGGAACGAAGTAATAAGTATATTCTGCTAATGCTTATGTCGATTAGCATAGTGTGGAAAGAAGAAGAACCTTTTGTAAGAAGTCTATTTGTAGAACAGTTAGAGGAAGTCATGTGAGTGTAATACATATTTTCTTTTTTTTTTAAACATAGTACAGTTTGATCTTTTTCCAGAATCAAAGACCTTCAGTTCAAAATGTCGCAATATCCCGTGATATATCATGGAATAAAGAAAGACCAGTGTGAGTATTTCCTCTCGAGATAAGCTGGCGATATTTTTCCCGGAATGTCGTTAATAAACATTTCTTGGAAATTGCAGCGGGTATCAGAGTTTCCCTCTTGCTAGGAGAGGCAATGTCAGCATTTTGACAGGGTGCTGAAGTAGGCACCGCTCAGGCGTGAAGAAGTTATTCCGGCCGGAAGTCAATCATGAGAACCATGCAACTGTCATGGCGCACGCCGAGACGCAATTAGTGTGGGTGTGCTGTTTATGGTCCCGAGCAGCACCGATGATAACCGTCATTCAATCAAATTAGAGCTGAATAGTTAGAAAGTAAACTGTCGTTTAACAGTACTTAGAGTGCTCACGTTGCATGTAGCTGGGTGAAAAGTGCAACTATTAAGTAACTCCTTGTAAAATTTAAAAAATCTACAGTTTGCAAGATGTAGTTTTAAAATGTATGCTGTTTCAAAATCCCAGATTGACTAGTTATTTAAATACTATCTATTATTATTTAAACTCATTGTTCCAATAAAGATGCTCCGCAAGACGCACTTTTAAAAATTATGTACGTATTCCATTCAATGGCGCTCTCTACCTGTTCTGCAAATAAGCTTTTCTTACAAAAGATTATTCTTTTATCTACATTATGCTAGTCGAAATAAACATTAACAAAAATAGACTTACTACTGCTTCCTTGTAAGCAGAAGAAAATTATGAACCTATACTAGGCTAAAGCGATAATCAATTCTTTAAAAAGCTGGTCGCCATGTGCACAAGTGATCTTTACAGAAAAAGAATGTGACATGTTCTAGTCATTTGACTTTCTCTACATTTCTGTAAAAAAATATTGTTAAAAAGTTTATTCTTCTATCTACTTTCTGCTAATCGAGATAAGCATTAACAGAAATGTTCTTATTATTTGCTTCTTCGTAAGTAGGAGGGAAATAAGGGAATTCACTAGACTAAACGACAATACATTTTTTAAAAGTGATTGCCATCTAATTGAAATCCGTGCCTTTGCAAGGTCAGGGGTTTAAAAATTCCCGTATTCTAAACCTGAAACCAACAACAGGCAATATCTCGCAAATGGTTAACTCCACGAAAAAATGTATTGACATAAATTGTGAGCTTTAAAGAGATCCACATTGTTTTCTAGTAAGTTTTTATCTATCTCTTACGGTTTACCAGTTATGCAAAATTCAGCAAAGTTCATCCAGAATAAAGAGATCTTTAGAGGCTATTCAAACTATACATTTTGTTTTACATCTAAATATTTTCTATGTACGATGTTTTAACCAAAATCACGCAAGCTTTCAAATTTTATTCCATATAAAGGGCATTTTGGGGTGCGGGAATTTTCCTGGAAATCTGCGTGTCGCATCCTTGGAAGATACTAAACTTAAATACCAAGTTTGGTATGTTAACGACTTTTCGCTTTTGAGTGATCGTGTTTACAGATACACGAAACACACACAAGCTCACACATACACACGGGTCCTTTTCTAAGAATCTTATGTATTCCATTCATATGACTGCCTTTAGCTGTTGCAAAAAAAAAAAAATTCTCACAAAAAATTATTCTTTTATGTACATTATGATAAACATTCAGACTTGTCTTATTGCTTGCTTCTTTGTATGTATAAGGGGAATATAGAAATGCACAGGCTAAAGCGATACTCAAATATGTTAAAAGCCGATCGCTATGTGAAACAACTGAAATTCGGTTCTCTTTGCTCGCTAAGAGTAAACAAAAAAGAGAGGAAACGAAAGATACTTCCCGTTCCTTGAAATACCCGGCATACCTTGAAAACGATTAACTCTACGAAAACAATGTATATTACGTAAAGTGAATGTTTTAACAGGATCTACATCCTTGTGTGGTGAGCCTTAGTCTATCCCTTACGGTTTAGCAGTTATACAAAAGTTCTACGGAAGTCATCCAGAATGAAGAGGTCTTCAGAGGCTATTTCCAGAAAGTTCAAAATGTACATTTCGTTTATCATGAAAATATCTTAAACATATGGCATTTTAATCCATATCGTTAGAGCCATTTTTGGTTAAATGCAAATTTTCGAAAAGCGTTCCATATAAAGCGTGGGGCGATTTTATTGAAAACCTTCGTGTCGCATTTTTTGAAGGTACTGAAATTAAATACAAATTTGATATTTATTCAACTTTTCATTTTTGAGCTATGCTACTCACAGACACACACATAGGGACATATTTCTAAAAACGGATTCAGGGAATCCAAAACATGTATTTCCGGTGAAACCTCCATACCAGGCTTTTGGGTGGAATGCAATATCTTCTCTATCCACAAAGCACAATATACATACGTGCTAGTGAGAGTAAAAATAGACCAACTTACGCCGTAACAGGGTAGAAAAAAACTACAGTACTACCCATTTCTATGCAGTTAGCACTCCTAAGAAATGCCAAATTATATTAGATGTATTGTCCTACCGTTCAGTAATTTCGTTAGTACGGTTATAATCCTGAAAAAACATAGGATCTGTTTTTGCTTGTATAAGCAATTGGTACAAAATACAAAGAAAACCGCAATTTGTACTACCACTCCGCGTGGGCTTCACACCACTAAGCTAACTCGGTATAATTAGGCTCTAATCACCTAGCTTAATTAATCTACAATAGCAAGTGGGAGTACAAAATCGCACTATACCTTTCCCCTCTCCTTAAAATGTGGACACCTCGTACTGTGATATTTGTTTTATAGTATTGGAATATTAAATACCAGATAATTGCGCGACACTTATTTCTTCAGAACTATTTATTAATTGTTTTAGCGAAACTTAAGCTGGATATAGTTAATAACTCTAAAATTTATAATGTAATATGTTATTTATCGAGTCATAGATTTGTTTTTCTTACCGATTTTTCTTACGGCGATAATTACTTTTGAAAAAAAAGGTTATAAATATTTGCAATTATGTCCCGTTTTGTTTCGCGTTTGTTATTTATATTATTTCTTGTTTGAGAAGTTGTTTCACTGTCTAAAACAAACCTTCTTTGTTCATCTATCCATAACTGTCCTCCAAGTGTGTCTGTTTATAACATCAACAATATTGCAGAAGTAATTTTATTGCGCCATCAAAACATAAAAAGAACCCTTTAATTCCTACGTGACAGATTGATGTCATGTAAAAGAGCATGCTATGGATGCCATTAGCTTCAACTGTGCATCGCATTACTGATATGCGTCACTACCCTGGTCAAGAGTATGTCAAGAACATTACTAACGGTCTCTTACATTAACCGTTATGAGGGCAATGTCAGCAACCCAAAAGTAACTGATCACTTGTGTTGGCATGTATAATCTATGCTGCTAATGTATCATCCAGTTACTTCTGAGCAAATGAAAAGCGTAAAGATCATCATAAATTAATTTGAAGCACTACGTATTTGTTCCTTCATCTTCATTATTCCAGAAAGGACAACACCTAATTGCTTAGGCTTTCGTTAAAATACTATTAAATTAATTTTTGTGTACCATACGGCAAAGGATTTGTGTTTTCTAAATAAAGCAGTGCTTATCGAGCTATAAAATGTCCGATTTTAAAAATCTGCAACATTACAGCAAATATATACTTAAAAGTTACGCAGTATTTTTGAAGTATTATACTTACCCGCTCTTCCTTCTTTTCTATATCAAAGCCCGCTCTCTTCTTTTGAAATGGAATATTACAAATCCCTCAAATAAACTATTTTGCATATAAAAACTTCCAGTGGTTAGACCACTCGCCTCTAACCTAGACAGCCCGGGTTTGATCCCAAGCGATTGCTAGTGGGATTTGTGGTGGACAAAGTGGCGCGGGGACGGGTTTTCTCCTGGTTCTTTGATTTTCCCCGCCATCGCATTCCACCGGTGCTCCATTTTCATTCCATGTATAATCAGTGTCATTGCCTGCGGTGCCATTTGTAGTAAAAATGGACGTTTAGCACTATAATAATGTTCCAAAAACAGTATTGACATTATATGTATACTTATAATTCATAAAGTAACACAAGACAACAATTATTTATTAATGTGATCAGTAAACAAAAAACGGCTTGTTCTACTAGAAATAAAACTATAAAGCTTGATACAAAAAATTCAGCATAATAATGTGCACAGTTTTGAAAAGACAATGAATATAAATCAGCAAAACTCACTCAGAATTCCGTGCAGTGGATAACAAGATACATTTTTAATGTATCGAAAGAAAAGGCTCTCCTCCTAGCACTCAAAATATATTTCGATCATCCACAAATGTTTCGGTGTTGAACGCTTACTCTTTCATATTTTCGACATTTTTCAATGTTCGACCTCTATCAGTGTTCACTGGTTTATCTGCTAGCAGGAAAGGGCACTAATGACCGAGCTGTTGAGTACCCTTAAACCCCAAAAATAACAACCATCATCATCACTATCATCATCGTCATCATCATGCCAGCAGGAACTGAAGGAGGCGAAGCAGTGAACAGTGTTAAATAGTGCAACACTTTTCGAAACGGACTGTAGATACCACGCCTACTTCTTCACGTTATAGGATATCCCACTCCGAGCTCTACTTATAAGGTAGGCAAAGACTAAAAATTGTGCACAATTTTACATGTTCGCACCAAAGCAGATGATCTCTCTCCTCTAATCGCAGCGATGTGGTACATTGTAGAAGCTTCTCTACGTATTGCATACTGTCCTTTGCTTTTATGTTCTTATTCGTCTTATGTTTATTTGTCAAATGCAAACTGTAGTCATATGAAGAAACATTAGGTCTTGTGAACGATAATAGTATGTATCATAAATAAGTTTATATACCATGGAATGTACCCTGTAAACCAACTGCTTTGTATAAAAAGGAGAAGTAAAATTAATTTCAGTGCAGCGTTCATAACAAAGTATCCATTAGAAGGAAGGAAGGTAGGTAGGTAGGTAGGTAGGTAGGTAGGTAGGTAGGTAGGTAGGTAGGTGGGTAGGTAGGTAGGTAGGTAGGTGGGTGGGTAGGTGGCTAGGTGGGTAGGTAGGTAGGTGGGTAGGTGGCTAGGTGGGTAGGTAGGTAGGTAGGTGGGTAGGTAGGTAGCTGGGTAGGTAGGTAGGTGGGTAGGTAGGTAGGTAGGTGGGTAGGTAGGTAGGTGGGTAGGTGGGTAGGTAGGTAGGTAGGTGGGTAGGTAGGTGGGTAGGTAGGTAGGTGGGTAGGTAGGTAGGTGGGTAGGTAGGTAGGTAGGTGGGTGGGTGGGTAGGTAGTTAGGTAGGTGGGTAGGTAGGTAGGTGGGTCGGTAGGTAGGTAGGTGGGTGGGTGGGTAGGTAGTTAGGTAGGTGGCTTGGTGGGTAGGTCGGTAGGTGGGTGGGTGGGTGGGTGGGTGGGTAGGTAGGTAGGTGGGTGGGTGGGTGGGTAGGTAGGTAGGTAGGTAGGTGGGTGGGTGGGTAGGTAGGTAGGTGGGTGGGTGGGTAGGTAGGTGGGTAGGTAGGTGGGTAGGTGGGTGGGTAGGTAGGTAGGTAGGTAGGTGGGTAGGTGGGTAGGTAGGTGGGTAGGTGGGTAGGTAGGTGGGTAGGTGGGTAGGTAGGTGGGTAGGTGGGTAGGTGGGTAGGTAGGTGGGTAGGTGGGTGGGTAGGTGGGTAGGTAGGTGGGTAGGTGGGTAGGTAGGTGGGTAGGTAGGTGGGTGGGTAGGTAGGTGGGTGGGTGGGTAGGTAGGTGGGTGGGTGGGTAGGTAGGTGGGTGGGTGGGTAGGTAGGTGGGTGGGTGGGTGGGTAGGTAGGTGGGTGGGTGGGTAGGTAGGTGGGTGGGTAGGTAGGTAGGTAGGTGGGTGGGTGGATAGGTAGGTAGGTGGGTGGGTAGGTAGGTAGGTAGGTGGGTGGGTGGGTAGGTAGGTAGGTGGGTAGGTAGGTGGGTAGGTAGGTGGGTAGGTGGGTGGGTAGGTAGGTGGGTAGGTGGGTGGGTAGGTGGGTGGGTAGGTGGGTTTGTAGGTGTGTGGGTGGTAGGTGGGTGGGTGTGTAGGTGGGTGGGTGGGTAGGTGGGTGGGTAGGTGGGTAGGTGGGTAGGTAGGTGGGTGGGTAGGTGGGTGGGTGGGTAGGTGGGTAGGTGGGTGGGTAGGTAGGTGGGTGGGTAGGTAGGTGGATAGGTGGGTGGGTAGGTGGGTGGGTGGGCGGGCGGGCGGGCAGGCAGGCAGGCGGGCAGGCGGGCGGGCAGGCAGGCGAGCAGGCCGGCAGGCAGGCCGGTAGGCAGGCAGGCAGGCCGGCAGGCAGGCAGGCGGGCGGGCAGGCGGGCGGGCAGGCAGGCAGGCAGGCAGGCCGGCAGGCAGGCAGGCAGGTAGGCAGGTAGGTAGGTAGGTAGGTAGGTAGGTAGGTAGGCAGGCAGGCAGGCAGGCAGGCAGGTAGGTAGGTGGGTAGGTAGGTAGGTAGATAGGCGGGTAGGCAGGCAGGTAGGTAGGTAGGTGGGTAGGTAGGTAGGTAGGTAGGTGGGTGGGTGGGTGGTTGGGTGGGTAGGTAGGTAGGTAGGTAGGTGGGTAGGTAGGTAGGTAGGTGGGTAGGTAGGTGGGTGGGTGGGTGGGTGGGTGGGTAGGTGGGTAGGTAGGTAGGTAGGTAGGTAGGTCGGTCGGTCGGTAGGTCGGTCGGTCGGTAGGTCGGTCGGTCGGTCGGTCGGTCGGTAGGTCGGTCGGTCGGTCGGTAGGTCGGTAGGTCGGTAGGTCGGTAGGTCGGTAGGTCGGTAGGTAGGTGGGTGGGTGGGTGGGCGGGCGGGCGGGCGGGCGGTCGGGCGGGCGGGCGGGCGGGCGGGCAGGCAGGCGGGCAGGCAGGCAGGTAGGTAGGTAGGCAGGTAGGCAGGCAGGCAGGTAGGTATATGCACTACCTGTACTGCAAAAAGACAGAGCTGTATTGCTAGTTGTAGCTATCGGATATGATCCATACGATATTCCAAAGTATGCTATGGGATCCCACCAAGCCTTATAGCAGCTATGAAGCGATAGTAAAATACATTTTCTATAAAAAGAAAAACTAAATAAATCTGATCATTTCTTTTGAACGTTTTGAAAACGTTCAAAACGGATTCACGGGCTAACGTTTGTAATAGTTCTGCTGAAGACGTTATTTGTTCCACCACAGCATTTACTCCAATTAATGAAAATAAGGGACACACAATATAACGAATGTTTCGAAATGACACGGAACCAATATGTAGACCTTGTTGCTCAGGTCCTATGACATGAAAATTCAGTTTTTATCCCAATATTAGAACCCCAAGAAATCGGGTCATGGTCAGCATGCAGTGAGTAGTCACTTAGGAATAAAGTCAAGCGACTGGCCCCGCTACCGGAAGTAACGCAGGTAGCTTGTAAACCTCCACGTCGCGTGCTTTAGCAGTGTTTTCGTAAATGTGTTGGCATGCTGCACAGTGTTTCGCTAACATTAAAGAATTCCTTGCCTTACGTAACTCCGTTAAAGAACCGATATATATATATATTTATATAGATATATATTCTTCCAAAAAATCATAACAGCCAATGGATTAATAGATATTACTGGGAAAAAAAGCAACGACACACATTCTGCTAATATCTCGTTTCAAAGAGCCAATTTAACGATAATGATCTTGAAGAATATGGAAGCAAGAAAATGATGATGTCAACATAAACAAGAATAAAATTAGAGTACAACAATATTATTGTACAAAAGTTAAATAAACATAAGTCTCTTTTGCAGTGGGACAAGAAGGCAATTTTAATGTTTCTATTCGTAAGAGTGAAGCATTTTACATTTAACAGCATGTTTTCGATAGTTTAATATTAAATATAATATTAATATTGCAAACGATTAGGATAATAAGTACAAGATATTTGTGGTAGGGCAAAATAGTCGGTTTCGATCTTAACAAGTACGAATCTGAAGTAGCCGCTTCAGTGTCACCGTATCTGAAAGCTAGGACAGATTTGCTGATAATGAACCAGGAGTAACCCGTTCGTTCTCATTACACGTGCTTGTTAAGAACACCGCGTGAGGTGTGAGATTGTGGACATCACACACAAGCGCTTAGTGCGCTGCCTAAACTGAAAATAAATGTGTGTTTAATGTTACATAAAATTCATACCTAAAAGAGTTTCGAAGCTTCAACATCAATTTTTTAGATTACGTAGTTCAGGTGTAAGCTATAGGACTGTCATATTCGTTCGGTGTCATTTCGAAATAGCCTGTGTATGAGCATTTGCAGACGGGTGCAGGATTGTCCGATTTTATCTTTTATATGTACATGTACATGGTGGGACGTGAGTAAGTATAAACAATTTGGTATTTAATAGAGAAAAAAATCATATAATGCATAACTGTATCTCAGTTTGTCCGCTTACTAATAGCATTGTCATAACTGAAGCACAAATTTCAGGGTCCAATGGTTTTGAATGGCCCTGAGCTCTGCCTCAGCAGTGTTTACATCTATCACTCCACCTATAGTCGGGTAGGTTTAAGGGCAGAAGGGAGATTTTTGATAGCGTTTAACGCCCGCTTTTACTGCATATGGCACCGCAGGCGATAGCACTGATGATGCTAGGAATGAAGAAGGAGCACCGGTTGAATGCAGTGGCGGGGGAAACCGGACAACCTGGAAAATACCCATCCCAGTGCCTCTTTGTCCACCACAAGTCTCACATGCGCTCACTTGGGATTGAGCCCGGGCCGCCTGGTGAGAGGCAAATGGTCTAACAACTCGGCCACGGCGTGGCCTGGCAGAGGAGAGAGCAGAGTCACCGTTTGTCCTGTTAGGGATAGGGATAATAGCCATCCTAAAACATCCTGAAACCTTCATCATATCATAAATCTACAAACTAGCGAGAAAAAAAAAGGGCAAACACTTGATCTTCACATCGTCCACAAATGCCAATACAAATATTTGCTCGCATTCACCTCCCATCCTGTATATTCAATGCTATATAAGATCTACTGCTTAGATACTGCAGAGTACACAGGAAAGAGGTATTTCTCACCCCTAACACTGAGTAGGCTAGAGGTCGATAAAACCAGGGTGGCATAAGGACTCGAATAACTGCGGGAGGGAAGGTGGCTTTAACTGTAGGGTGATTATAGAAGGGGTAGATATCCTTCAGCCAAAGAACATTGACAAGGAGTACAAATAACTGGAGGAAAGTGGTGGGAACAGCTTATTTACTTAATAAAGGGGACAGAATTTAATTGTTTTCTCACAGAAACCATGTATAGGACAGGTGTTGGATAGGTAGAGAAAGACTGAAAAGTTCAATGTCATCCACTGCCACCGATCTCCCGGTCTCTGGCCGGTTGCTCTGCCGCTGAGCTACCATGGCATACATGCCAGCATAGCATTGAATTTCTCAACTGACTCACATGTTTCCCGCTAAATCACAAGGTGATCTCAAATTATTTTGAGATGACAAACCGCAATGGCGACTTACAATGTCGTAAGTACTTCAAGACCCAGAATTCATAGTATAGCCAACTATTATGGACACTTGTGATAGCTCAATTGTTTTCTCACGAAACCGTGTATAGGACAGGAGTTGGTAGAGTCATACTGAAAAATTCAATACCATAGTCTGTATTTGAACCACGGATCTCCCGGTCTCTAACCGGTTTTTCTGCCACTGAGCTATCATGGCAACATTCTGGCATAGCATTGAATTTCTCAACTGACTCATATGTTTCCCGGTAAACCACAAGGAGATCTCAAATTATTTTCAGATGACAAACTAAATGGGGACTTACAATGTCGTAAGACCTTTGATAATAGATTGCATATTTTTTACATTGTTTGCCACCCTGTGAATATCAAGTTTCCTCCGAGAGCAGTAACCTGCAACCACCGTGAATCCCTAGGAAAGGTTTTATCTTTTCTCTTGAACGAAGTTGCTTTTGCTGCGCTTTATGGTAATAAATTGAAAAGGATTTGTTTGTGTCATCTAGATAAACACATTCTTCATCTAAAAAGAAATCCATTGACATTTTTCATCTGCCAGGTGTGTTCATAAAGTTTTCTTGCGTTGGTGAAGCGTTCTCTGATATGCTTTCAACGCAAGCCCATGTGCTTATGACACCGTTCTAGAACTAAATCCTTGCGCATTATTCGATAAACAGTCACGTTGTAGGTTCCAATGGTACTTTGTGGTGGTGGGTTTTCTCTTATGGCACAGTTCTAGAACTAAATCCTTGCGCATTATTCGATAAACAGTCACGTTATAGGTTCCAATGGTACTTTGTGGTGGTGGGTTTTCTTGAGTCACTGCTGTTCTTACCTTGGCTATTATACCTTTTGGTCATGCTGGCTGTGCGGTTCTTCTTGTTAGCTTTTATTAGTTTTGTTTTTTGATTTTTTTTTTTTTTGGATTGAGCCTCAGATGGGAGTCCATTTCTGTGTAGATATGTTAAACGGCCCACACACGACTTACTTACGATTAGACCTTCTTATTTGCACGCTTCCACTATCAATGAAAGACTTTAACCGGCATCGGATAGCGCAACAACATATCCCTACCACAAGCCAGCGATTATTGAAGTCATTGTGGAAACTTGCTCTAGACTCACCCAGGAGACTGGAGTTAGCCACAAACATAAGCGTTTTGACCAATGACATGAGAGAAATGGCGTTCCAAAGTCGTCCGAGCTAAAGCAGGACAACCCTCCGTACAACCGTATAATTCATAGAAGTCCTTTGACCGTTCATTGGTTCTCGGTGGCTGCTTCCTCAGTGTCTGCAGTCTTTTTCTATAATAATTGTAATATGGGTGAAAATGGTGGGCCAGTAGTCGGTGGGGTTGGAGTCTCTGTGTTTGCTTTACTGGCAGATGTGAAGAAAACCTAACCCCCCCCCAAATAATTAAAAATATACCTAAGTCTAACATGCTAAAAGGAATGCAAGCTATGTCCATTGCTTGCCACACTTGGTCTCGCTCGGCCGCACTAGGACCCACTAACGCTTCTGGGATTGACTTGATGTGCCTGACAATTCTTCCGCATAAGGCTATGAATACAAGGTATGACCATGGTATCGCAATCCACCTCAGGGGGTGAGATTAGGTTTCGTGTGTCCATACTGGGGGTTACGTCATTTTTTGGGTTTATGGGTTGGAATAAACTGAGAAGCTGAATAGGAGGGTCTAATCCTCGTTTAAGAACTGGGACAAATTATTAAGAATCCAGTGGCTGGGAATCCGAGCACTGTATTTTCATGGAAACTATGCTGGACCAACCTGCTAGGTTACACGGAGGATGAGGATGTAACTATTTTATCTGTATGTATATAATAATTATTACCTTCGTTTATGTTTATAAGTTAATATTTATCTTGAACTTGGGATGTTACATGTTAAACTTCTGCCTTTTGCTTGCTATATAAAAAAAGGTCGGTAAGAGGGAATGTTCATGACCTGCTCACGTGATTAAAACTCTTAGGCGCCACAAATTAACCAATGGCATTAGATCAATAAACTCATATCACAACAGTATAACGAAGGTGACGATTCCATAAAAGTTACTCTTAGTCTTGCTGAATAAATCCACATTATTTTTATTAAGAAATCGCGCGCTATGAATTACAGCGTTAGATTGAGAGTCAAAATCAAAGTTTAGCGTGTCGGATAAACTTCAGCAAATGTAGAAAGTGTGTTTGGCAATCAAACTTAAACTACGCGAGTATTTAGTGCTTAATTTATGTAATATGTGTGATAACATATCTTTGCACGAGTTGCTTGGGTAATTACTAATGCCACCAGGAAGTTGAACTGGGGTAATAGTTAATTGAAAATATACGTTTGATGTGTTCAACTTAACAACAAGAGTGAAGTGTATTTATTTCACGTCTACCACCCAATTACGTTATATTCACAAGCTTTTTTCCCATGGGAGAAGCAAGTTGTTTTGAAGAGTTGACTGAGACTAACCGGAGCCAACTACAACAACCCAAAATGCACGTAACAATTGCATTTCACTATGCAATAGCTAACCTAACCAATATCTGGTAAACCACCTAAATATAGGAGGAGAGCGAAAACTGGTGCCTAACTGGGGCAAACAGCGTTAAGAGTAATCAGCGTGAAAGGCAACCAACTTTAAGAGCAACCAACGCAAAGACCAACGTAAAGAGCAAATTGAAGGTAGAGAGCTCAAAAAATAACCAAGCACACAAAAATTACGATAAAGCACTATGAACTACATATGAAAGCCTGATTACGTCATCCGTTACCTGGGTTTTACTTGGTAGGTAAACTGTAGAAGGAAGGGCATGTCAGAAGTCATCTAGACAGACAACCAGATCATCGAGGACCTCCATAGTCGTCAGCGAACATCTTAGTCATCTAGCAACAGAGAGGGCATGTATAGCAACAGCAATAGGACTTTCAGAACTTTATTGTGCAGTATCCCCTAGTTGTTGATAGGCTTAAGCATAAAGCCACCCCCAATGAACAGTGAAGTGGTGTATGTGTGTGTGTGTTATAGCTAACAAAATAGGTTAGAGGAAAACGCATTTATTTCAGAATACGATTTTGGAAGGGCTCTATGCTTTACGAAATTGTAAAATTATTTACAGAAAAATGTCTGATCCTGTAAAAAAAGGAAAGTGTGGTAGACGATTATGGTAATTTAACAGGTACTTCTAATTTTCAATATGCTCAGGGTGTTGGCTCCTAACAGAATGTATCCCAAGGCAGGGGAACACAAAACAATAACTTAAGTGTTAGTGACGATTCCACGTTGTCAGGTATAGAGGGTACTGTTATGAGAAACACCAGACCTCAAAGCAATTGTCTCTACAGGTAGAAGTCCCGTGTCCAAATGTAAATATAATGCAACCTTCTCCTCAGAATCTAACTAAGCTCTACTCAATGCTGGGAGCAAAGTTCGATGAGCAAAAGACCCAACAGAATGAATTGAGAGGTGAACTATTTATAGAAATGAGGGGTGAGTTAAAAGAAGTCAGAGTGGAATTACAGATCCAACAAAATGATATTAGGGGTGAACTGCAATCTCAGAAATTAGAAATCAAACAAATCAAAGTTAACTTTGAAAAACAAAAAGTAGAGTTAGAAAAACGTAAGAGAGATTTAGCTTTACAGATTCAGGAACTTGCTAACAAATGTAGACCTTAAAATTAGCCAGGTGTACTCACAAATGACCAGAAAGATCAGTAAATTTTAGGTAACCTTTCTTTAATTAAGCAAAGAAGTGAAGTTCATTACAAAATTGAAGACACACAAGTATAAAAGGTAATATTAATTTATTTGACTGCTAAGTAGGTAGTTTGTCTGTGTCCATCAATAAACGAGTGGAGCGAGAAGCTTATTCTTATCAGAGCACACATAAAAAACAAAGATGCTGAAATTACAGAAAGATTAGTGAAAAGTCACAAGCAGTTATCTGAGGCTCATATGGAACTATGCCTTAAAATGAATCAAATAGATGCTAAAGTTAACGCAGAGCTGAAAGAAGCAGCTTCTCACTCCATTCCAAAGTGTAACAATAATGTACCCAGTGTTGTCACCAGTGATAGGCAGTCAGATGTCGTAAATGATGACCTAACTTCTAGTCGACCAGAAAACCTTGGATATTCGTGGGTGAGTAACTGTCACATGATTCTACAACTTAGACGCCAAGAATTAACCAATGGCGTTAGAACAATAAACTCATACCAAAACAGTATGAAAGAAGATGAAGATTCCATAAAAGTTACTCTTCGTCGGGGCGGCTTGCTGAATAAATCCACACTACTTGTATTAAAGTGTTAGCTTGGGAGTCAAAGTTAAAGTTTAGCCTGCCGGATCAACTTCAGTAAATGTAGAAAGTATGTTTGGCAATCAAACTTAAACTACGCGAGTATTTGGTGCTTAATTTATATGTATTTATGTATGTGAGTGTGTGAGATGACATATCTTTGCGCGAGTTGCTTAATTAATTAATTAATAGTGCCACCAGGAAGTTGAACTGAGCTAGTAGTTAATTGAAAATATATGTTTCATGTGCTCAACTTAATAACAGTAGTGAAGTGTATTTATTTCACGTGTACCACCCAGTTACGTTACCTTCATAAAATGTTTTCCCACTGAGACCAGCCGGAGCCAAGTACAACAGCCGGGATGTAGCAATTGCGTTCTACTTCGCGCTAGTTAACCTAACCAATCTCTGGTGGACCATCTAGATAGAGGAGGAGAACCCGAGGGATGGTGTAGGATGTGATTTTTGTATACAAGAAAATCTGTAATTTTAATACCTCGCAGTAGTTTATAAAGGCGGTTTTACAAACTGTTTTGGTAACACCAGTAAAACACTAAAACAGTTTATATACGATAAATATAGGAGACTGATTTAGAAACACATTGGGAGGGACATGAGTAAACAGGATGTTTGCGAAGTAGAAATTTGGTTGGTCAGGAAAAGACAGTAACCCTGAATATGAGACAAGACCTTGAGCACTGGTATATTTGGTAAACCTTTAACACTCTAAAATTACTTTTAATCATAGCTGCCAATCAACACTTCCCCTTGCTGAAAAAAAAAACAATATGGCGGGGAGTAGGTATAAAATAAGGGGACTGGCTCCTACAAATATGTGATTCTATGCCCTTACATTTGTAAGACGACGGTATATTGCAGAGAGTGTACTATGACGTCACGTGACGGGGCGGGGCGCGGGCGTGATTTAAATTCAGAAGTGGGAATGGATCGAAAAGAAGAAGCATGTAGGTAGGGGAGAAAATAGGAGATGCATAAATAAAATAAAATAAAATAAGAAGATTGAAAAAAAAAATGTTAAAATACTGTACGCTGTTGAGTATAACACAACTACAGAGAGAGAGAGAGAGAGAGAGAGAGAGAGAGAGAAAAATAGCGTTAGACGGTTCTATAATAATCTACAAAATGAGTGTACGTGTATGTATATGGACATGCAATGCAAGAGTAACGAGGTCATCGAACAAGATAGAACATGTTTAAAACTTTGAAAAAAGCAGCACGTGTGTAATGTGGGTCAGTAATGAAGACGTTCAAACCTGCATCCAAAGCAGCACGTGTGTAATGTGGGTCAGTAATGAACACATTCAAATCCCCTCCACTCTTCCCATCTACATCGGTGAAATGATTATGCATGTACAGATGTCTGTGAGCCGTCACCATGAACAGTGAAATAATCAGAAGTGTAGTCGAGAGTGACAACGCGCATTGGGTGAACATGGGAGAGTACGAGCAAATGAAGCAACACTGTCTTGATAAGCACGAGGAAACGTGTAAAGGAGATACGCATAGCATTGTCTGTAAGGATCCATCGCAGCATGACGAAATGACTACATCCTTCCGTTGCGTTGACTATTGCGATGTGTATCGCAAGTTGACTAGGTAAGTGCATGAGACATATGTGAAACACCTAGAATAAACAAAATTGGTTATGTATAAGTGTTAAAACAATTGTGTATATTTTTACAGAATATTCGAAGGTGAAGATGAGCCTCCGTATAGGGATGTGGATCGAAGCGTCTAGACCGTGGAGGCAGGTGAAGAAGAAAGGTGAGTATAACTATTGTCAATAAAGAAGAGATTATAATTACTATAATATTATTTCTGACTATTTTGCGTATGTATGTTTCTAGGTCCGATAAGAAATCTGAGAAGAAGAGGAACAAGGCAAAGGTAGACATCAAGAAGAAGAGAATGGAAGACGTTATAGTAATCATTTTCGATCCAATCCCTGAAAAGATGGAGAAAGATGAATCCAAATAGCGTGTTTATGCTCAACGACATCTCCATTAGCCCCTACCATCGAGTGAATATAGGATTGCATTACGAAATCCCCTCGCTATACATCATAGCAGCAGATGATGCGTATGCATACATAACAAAGCAAGACTGGCAGATAATAGTTCAAAACATGCTTGTGCTAGAAACGTATATGAAAGAAGGTACGCTTCCCAGAGTGTTGCACAGTGAGAATATAATCTATGCATATAATGTAATATTGCCAATGAACAAATGTCATGAAATAGCTCTTGTGAATACATGTCTAAACGAATATGTTATAAATCTGGATATAGCTGCTCTAATAGGATTAAGGAAACTAATTCCATATATTGAAAGGCATTTATTTCAATTGTACAATGTTCATAAGTCAATGAGTTCATACGAAGTTGGTGGTAGGAGTATCAGGAGAAGGGTTAAGGAGATGTATGCTAAACTCAATAAAAAGATATTATGATTAACTTTGTTTATCTTTATTCATATAAAAATACAGTTTCCTTTTTCTAAATAATAGGTTGAACAATATGAGTTAATGGTTTGTAAGTGAACATTTTATCATGATTAATTAAACAAAATAAAGATGTATGTGTGGGAAAGTTTGCTGATGCTTGAACTTCCAATCTGATATTAACGGCACCGGTCACAATCTTCTCGGGCTGATGAGAACAGTCGATGACAAATAGAGGTGCATACTTGACGAAATCATTTCTCTTCAAAAGTGGATAATTGTCCTTTCCATAATAAGAATATTGAAACTTAGAGTAATGATCATATAAAGATGCGAATCTTGAATTTGCAAAATCCAAATTCATATCATGATAGGGATAGCATTCGCTGTTGAGATAAAGTTTGAGATTTGTGATATTACAATGATCAAAAAGAGAGCTATCTTTAGAAAGATAATTCAGTCTGTCGGTTTGTGCACCCACTATGACAAAACGAGGCTTTTCAAGTTTGGATGTCGTGGCAACGTTCCATGTGAAGCCTTTGGTCTGCGGTACAGCAGGTTGAGTGTGAAGGTCCCAGGTTCGAAAGGCAATGTGCAGAGGCTGATCCGACTTGACTAGTTTAAGTTTCTCCACCTTCTCGGCATCGGAAAGTCGAAGTACGGGCATCCTCCATTCGATTCTGGTTAGTATAATGACTGATAGATCATTGCCTAATACGCAATTATTAGAATTTTTAGATCTAATGAGAACAAGTTCAAACTTGCTATTAAGAATGAGCTCCTTGTGATCGTCTGCGAAACCTAGAAGCATCGAGAGAGGAACGATAGCGTTGAATATACCATTCGTGGGGTTGACGATTTCGACATCCTCTCCCGGATAGGTCCAACCGGCGTTCTGTAGGCGATTGGAGTCCAAAGTGTTGAGAGAAGCATAGTTTCGCATAGTTGAAGAAATTCCTGGATTCCGTGTTCTGTCTATAGTAATACCGTTCATATCCAAACGAATCTCGTCAAACAGAAACGCCATGGCATTGTTGGTCAGCTTTGACGACGTTGGTTCTCCATTGGGTTTAGTAAGAGAACCTTCTATGTAGAGATAACTTCTGCTAGGAAGCGTATACAGATCCTCAGCTTGGCATGCTATTCTAATTTCATCGTTCGCATCGAGAGCTGATGTGTTGTAAAGTAGGAACACATGCTCTTCCTCTTTACTGATCTTATCATCAAACGTTGGAACCCCTGTCACGTCTAATACGTCCATTACAGAACCTTGAAGCCCAGTCCCTCTAGAAACTTCCGATTGGATGATGTTAGCAGGTTGCGTGTCGAAGACAGAGTAGGTCTAAATTTTGAGAGAAGCTTTTTATTATAGCAACGTCTTTTAAAACTTATCCCCATTTCGCCGTATGTGTAGTCTCACAGTGATAGCTTCGTTTCTGAAGTCAAGCGTTTCTCCGTTCTGGTCCACCACCCGAATACTAAGCTGCTCTATGAGATTCGTGTCGATGATTGGTAGATATATAGGACTGGATGGTTCCTGAGAGATGTGATAGCCAGGAGGAACCGATGGAAAATATTCGTAAAGAGAATGACTGCTCTTACCATTTACGAAGGATCCCGTTGCAAGGCTACACTCGACGCGTATAATGCTCACTTTAAAGATATTCACCAGTTCGTCAGACTCTGTCAGTTCATTAGACTTCACTGTGCGCTTGTCTGTGAAACCGAGAAGAGAACCAACCGATCTTTCTTGAGTAAAATCGATGACATAGGGACACAGGATCTCGGCCTTCATCGTGTTATTATTAGGTCGTAGAAAAAACTTGTCATCAACGTCGAGTCTATTCTTTATGAAATTGCTTATATCGTCAATTTCGTAAGTGCCGGGTGGAATCACAATTGTTTCAAGCCTTCCATCGCGAATGTAATGGAAAAGGTTATTGCTATGATCAACATTAGGTATTGAATAAAATGTCTCGAAATTCAAAAAAGCAAACTCGTAAAATCCATTAGGATCTAGATGGATTGGTGGATTCAGATGAGTAGAGAAGCTGGAATCAGACCCGCTCACGGTGATAGTGTAACTTATTTTGACGATTCAAACTGATCAATGAAACTGTTTTATGACAGAAACTGCAAGCACAAGTGACCGCAAATTACAGAATCAAAGTTCTGATACCTGCGTTTGTTATACAGAATTTTAACGCCTGAAAGGTAAGACTCAATTTCTCCTGGAGGTTTCAAATTGCCAAAACTATCAAAATAAAAGGCTACATTTTCATCCTTGCGTATAGCAACCCAATGGGTTCCAGGATTGTGAGAACTATCCAAGTTTATTACAATCCTCTCGACACGTCTAGTTTTCGATAGTTTGTCGAGCATGTACACACCTCTAAATTTAGGTATATGTAGCCGTCTAGCATACGTTTGGATCTCGATACCGTTTAAGGCTTTTTCCAGGATATATACAGGCCTCACCCCGAGTTTTTTGGACGTAGATATAAACCTTTACCCTTTCGCTTCCTGCGCTTCCCTCCAAGATCTTTTCCGGCAGCTAAGGCTTCCATATGTTGATTGTGACTGGCCAGCTCCTTCAATTGTCGTTCGGCAGCATGCTTCCTATTCACTGAAGTAGCAATGTGAGCAGCTCACCCTGCCAAACTACCTGCTGCACCCA
Source organism: Hymenopus coronatus (assembly GCA_030762935.1). Classification (NCBI taxonomy): domain Eukaryota; kingdom Metazoa; phylum Arthropoda; class Insecta; order Mantodea; family Hymenopodidae; genus Hymenopus; species Hymenopus coronatus. The sequence continues at coordinate 178,156,358 of CM060900.1, forward strand.
ATGCAGCCAACAGTGGTATCAAAGGTAAGAAACCTCCCCTCGCAGAAGGCGGCAGGATCCTCTTCTTGGCTGTTGTACGCCTCTTGCGCAAACCACCACCTACGGCGAGCTTCCCCTTCATGAGAGCAGTTACAAGTCTAGCAGCAAGCTTTTCACCAAAAGCAGCGTCGGCAGACTGTACCCTATTCCAAGCCTTTTCCACGAGAACCCTGTCAGCCAAATGTCTCGAAGCAGTGTCCTGATGCGTAGCGTAGGCAATATCGTGATCTCGACACGCACGGTCCAATTCGTTTATAGGCAAGTCTCCTCTTTGCAGACGTTTATGTAGTTTCGTTCCAGGTCCACAGAATCTGTAACCCGGCAGATGAGCCTCAAACGGAAGAGAATTAATTAAAGAATCAATAAATCCAGATTCCTTCTTGGAAGACTTCCGAGCGCTTCCAGAGCCCATGGCACACTAGGAAATAAAAAGAAAAAATATTTACCTTATAACCTTAGTCACGAGATGGAAGTAGTGAAGCAAAAGTGTTCTCTACCGATACAAGTGCTAGACTTTGATAATGATATTCGTGAAGGAAGACACGGATCTCTCTTCCCGAGTAATGTCAGAGCTCTCATTCTGGGCAGCTCGAATGCTGGAAAGACAAACGTACTACTCAACCTACTAATACACGAGAACGGTCTGAGGTTTGAGAATCTGTACATTTATTCAAAATCGTTACATCAGCCAAAATACCAATATCTATTTAAAGTATTAAAAACTATACCTGATATAGGAGTGTATACGTTTGAAGATGATGAAAAGGTTATGCAACCCGGCGAAGCAAGAGAAAATTCAATATTCATCTTTGATGACGTCATTAATGAGAAGCAAGGAAAGATAGCATCGTATTATAGCATGGGTAGACACCGTAACGTTGATGCAGTATACTTAACACAGTCGTATGCAAAAGTACCGAAACATTTAATTAGAGGTAATGCAAATATGATTGTACTGTTCAGGCAAGATAACCTAAATTTAAAACATATATACGACGATTATGTAAATACGGATATGAATTATGCAGAATTCAAGGAGTTGTGTAAGCAAGTGTGGCAGAGCAATGAAGAATCGAACCCGAGACCCTTTGTTGTCATAGCACCTGAATTCCCTCTGAATGAAGGACGATACAGAAACTGTTTCGATACCTTTATCAGAGTGAACAACTAGATGACATTATTCACTTCAACTATGAGTATCGATAGGTTCGGGTCCAGGAGAATCGCCCCCTACAGAGCTGTAATTGACTGTTATATTATAAATCGAGATGGCACGGGAAATTATCAATTCAGGAAGAAGCGTCTGTGTAATGTTCAGGATTCTGAAGAGGAGAATGATGCAACAAATGAACGTTATGTTGATACGCTTACGACCGTCGTTGAGAATCGAATGCAAGCGTTTGCCGAAAAGACTTCATATCAGCACATAGGTGACTTTGAAGCATTGCTTAGGAATCATGTGCAAACATCACTTGATACACAATACGAGAATTTAATTACATATCTAAGTAAATATGGCTTCAAGCGTGTTGCGGAAAATAATATTCTTCTGGAAACGATAAGACTGAAGGTAGTATTGCCTCCAGTTCACGATCACGACGTTCCGAATAAAAAATATATATTAGATTACGTTAATGCACGGATGCCGCTTCATGATTCAAACGGAAACGTTTCTTTTCGAAAAAAAATAAATAAAGGAGATAGCAGATCCCGTAGACGATAGCGATGCAGCAAGTAAAAAAATTGTTAAACATTTTGTTGCAAAGAAACAAAATGAAGCGCAGACAGCCTTAAACAGAGTTCTAGCTTCTATGGCCTCGGATATTGCTACAACAGTGGAGAAAAATATGGAAACTATGTTAAGTCGTCAAATCTCACTGGATAAATACATAACATCAACAAACGATAGTGTTAATATTTTAAAACCACAGGTGAATGTCATCAACGCTATATTAGATCAAATGAGAGGTATGCTTGTTATTCCGTTGCAAACAAAACCGTATAGAGGAAACTCCATAAGGTACATGTTAACGTCTGGACTCGAATATTATACGTCTCCCGTAAACGGAAAGGTAATTGCCTGCTCTGTGATCCCTAATACCAAAGCAGATACTACAGTTATGATAAATGATAAGAAAATTGAAAATTATCCTGCACCCATTTTGATAGGCGATAAAATTAGTTTCACAGTCCCAGCCAATCGAGTGAAAGATGGCAATATTCTATGCATCGAATTAAACATCTCCTATAAATTGACATCAATAGCTTAAATACATAGTCATTTTGATGATGGATGTTGAAGGTATACGACTCAAACAATCCATCGCTCGACATAGTAAGGCCATTAGGGAAAAATTACGTTCCCTAAAAGGTCTCAGGTTCGAGATCAAACGTGTAATGTCTGAGGTTCTCCAACCCGTAACTGTGCCACTGAAGGATAAAATAAAAAACCAGGAGAGGAAGGAACCTCTCTTTCGCATCGGCGAAGAAGAAGAAGAAGAAGAAACAGCTGACTCACTTGCAAAATATCTGGAAAAGGTACGCACAGCCAGTGACAGTGATCTGGACACTACTTATGGTATACGTTACGAAGATGGTTCCTATAAGTTAGGGAACAAAAATATTTCATTCGTCGGTAACAATGTCCGGATAGGTGAAGATACATACATAGGCAGTCCTGGTGCTGGTGTACATGTACTTCTTTTTAAGCGTGTGCCTCAGAGTGCTTCATATACTGAGGATGATCTGGATACTTATTCGGAAATTTTGAGAAAAACTCTAGTTTATCGACATGGTTACATCAGAAACGGACGTCTGAGATCGAGTAGGGGTTTTAAATATGAAAATATTATACGAGGTTTAATTGAGAGTAAAACAGGTTCAGGTCTCGAGTGGAAGGAACACGTGCCCTATAAAAAAACCGATTACGTATACTGGTCCGACCCGAACGTTTTAATTAACAGACTCAGATTGCTTATCGCATCTAGGGACGCAGGCAATTTGAACCATAATTCTGAAATTAGAGAGATAGTGACAGAGTTGAAAACTTCAAACATCATAGCATGATCAAACGTAACATTGCCGCAGAGTTACAAGCTCCAGCCAGAAGAAAATTTCTTCGCAGAAAAATAGTTAGTAAAGGATTAAATGACTCATTACAAATAGATCTAATCGAGATGATATCATATGCAAAAGAAAATAAAAACTACAAGTACATTCTTATTGCTGTTAATTTTTATTCAAAAATGGCTTACGCGAGACCATTGAAAAACAAGACTGCAGTCAGTGTGACAAAAGTAATGAGTGAAATACTCTCTGATCTGAATACTGTGCCTAAGAACATCCAGTCTGACAATGGCAAGGAATTTTATAATAAACAATTCAGACAGTTAATGCTCAAATATGGAATTAATCACTACAGTACATTTAGCACTGTTAAGGCAGCAGGAATTGAACGTTTAATAAGAACGCTTAAAAGTATGATGCATAGAGAGTTTTCAGCTGTAGGTTCCTACAAATGGTTGAATCTATTGCCTAAAATAATAAAGAGTTATAATAATACGTATCACTCTACCATTCGTATGAAACCTAGTGATGTCAGTGACAATTCTTTGCTACTTTCCATCTACAGCCGAGATCGTCATGGCAGGGAGAAGAGGAACGCCAGGAGATTTAGTGTTGGAGACTTTGTGAGAGTCTCTAGACATAAAAGCATACTTGAAAAGGGATTCACACCAAACTGGGGGACTGAGATATTCCGCATCGTCACTGTGAGAGCTACATTTCCACCTACATACCATCTGCAAGATGTTGAAGGACGTGATATACAAGAAGGATTTTATGGTCACGAGTTATTGAAAGCACAATATCCAGACACTTACCTTGTGGAAAAAGTGCTGCGTCGTAGAGGTGATAAAGCTCTTGTGAAGTGGCTAGGTTTCCCGAAGAATGAATGGATAACATTAGACGCTATAGTGTAAAAAAAAATAATATAAAAAAATGTACAGATTCAAAATGTAATTTTTTTCGAATCATAAACAAAAATAAATATCATTAAAATGATTATTTTTCTTTTATCATGTGTTTAAAATATATCTCCTATCCTTCCAAAAAAAGAGGGGAAAAAAAGATTCAAGGATTTTACTAGAGACATAATTGTGTAAGATCAAAGTAAGTTAAGATTTAGACGAAAATTTTTTTGTTAAAAATATATCCTCCACCACTATTTTCTTATTTCTATTTTATTTATTTTATTTATATTATTTTTTACAACTGTTTTAACAATTTCTCTCCTAGCCTCAGTCAATGGATACAGGATGTGTTTTCTTTGGAGGGGGGTGAGCGTAATAAACGAAACAGAAGGGATTCCAATGAAAAAAAAAATGTTTTTTTATTCACTCATTTTTTCTCACTTTGCACCACCATTTTAACAATTAAAACAGTGAACTTATGAATAGTGCAAGTTACATTTTACACACGTTTGTTTCTTTTATTTTATTCACTCATTTTCTTCTCACTTTCCATCATCATTAAGTATACAAAAAAACAGTGAAATTATAATATAATGAATAATTCAATCATTTTTCTCACTTTCCATCATTATCGGACAATTAAAAAACAGTGAATTTATGAATAGTGCAAGTTACATTTTATACATATTTGTTTCTTTTATTTTATTCACTCATTTTTTCTCACTTTCCATCGCCATTGAGTAATCAAAGACAGTGAACTTATAATATAATGAATAATGCATACATGAAATCTCACATGTTTCATTTTAAGCATACATAGTTTAAAAAATAATAAGCTGCTTTGAATAATGCAAGTTACCTTTTCAGATATATTTTTTAAACAAAAATGCAACAATGGGTGAGATCACACTGAAAAAAATTAGTTCGTTACATTTTACAAAAGATTTGTTTTTTATTTATTCAATCATTTTTTCTCACTTTCCATCGCCATGGAGTAATCAAAAGCAGTGAACTTATAATATAATGAACAATGCAAGTTAATTTTTTTAAAACAAAAATGTAACAATGAATGAAATAACGTTGAGAATAGCTGCAAGTTACATTTTACACAAATAATTTCAGATATTTTTATCCTAAAACCATGCCATAGCTATCTTATATAAATAGCCTCAATTATTTTTTATTACTTAAAAATAATGAGCTGAAAACATCGTATTTATTACGTATTTGGCATGAAATCCCACATGTTTCATTTTAAGCATATATAGTTTAAAAATTATAAGCTGCTATATATAGCCTCAAATATTTTTTAATTTACAGCATATTCAGCATGAAATCTCACATGTTTCATTTTAAGCATACATAGTTTTTAAAATTATAATTTGCTATATACAGCATCAAATATTCTTTAATTTATAACATATTCAGCATGAAATCTCAAATGTTTCATTTTAAGCACGCATAGTTTATAAAATCATAAGCTGTTATATATAGCCTCAAATAACTTTTAATTCATAACATATTCAGCATGAAATCTCACATGTTTCATTTTAAGCATACATAGTTTAAAATCATAAGCTGCTATATACACCCTCAAATATTTTTTTTTATTACTTAAAAATGAGCTGAAACATGATTTTAACCTTTAGTAGCATTTTATAACATATTCAGCATGAAATCATTTTAAGCATATTTAATTTTAAAATCATAATTTGCACAAAGAGCATAAGACATAAACTTTTTTTCAGGAGTTATGCTCAGAGGTGTCAGGTGCTGCATAATGACCCCAAGCAAGAGTTGAATGTGATTTCTCTGAAATATAACGTTTTGTATCAACACCGGTTAAAGAAAGTTTGTTAATTTCCACTGTGTGAACGTTATGTTTATAGCTCCTAAAAGTTGTCTGTTTAGTATAATGCAATGCATTCACATCCCTGAGGCATGATAAGTAATCGTCAAAAGTTATTGAATGCATTGCACACTTTGCAACGCCTTTCGATTACTTAACTACCTGACCGTCGTATCGATAAGCATATAATTTGGAACGCAACCCCACATATTCTGTCATTACCCTCCCAGATAATTCATCCTTATAAACACCCATTTTTTTTGCCATTCAACAATGGTATTCCAAATTTGTTATCTGAAGGATAATTGCAGGTGTCAAAGTACTGTATGTTAGCTTTCATAAATTCGTAAATATCGGTACTGGTTTCAAAGAGAAATGCATCTGTATCAGTATAATTTAAAGTTATGTCTGTAAGATTCTTTTTTAGAACATTCTAATAAAAGTCATACATTACAAATTTGAAAGATCAAGGATTGCCTGCCCTATGTAAATGGGTTTATTCATCTTAATTTCTTCTCTTGTCAATTCAATTCCGACAAGATTTTCTTCAAATATTACAACACGTTTGAACGTGTCGCGATATTAATTTCCGTGCTTGCTTCCAATTTGTACAAAGCCGAAAGTCATTATATTTACGTACATTCTCTATAAATTTCCCATAAACTGAATTATTAAACATTTTCCATAGATTCTGTCCGAATTTCGATTTCTCTTGAGAACGTTTTTTTGCATTCAAGTCTATATACGGTTTTAACCATTGCGATTGCCTGAAACTTACAACTCTATGAACATGTTTCAATTTCATTCCTAAATTAATACATTGCTGAAGGTTATGGTAATGCAATACATACTTTCGCTTATTTGTCAACGTAGCGAGCAGTTTTTTAAACTTGTCATTAGGGGGGGTTTCATTCTTTGGACATAGCGGGAAGTCATTATGTGAATCATGCAGGTCTGCGGGATAATCAAGGTCTGCCTCGATCGCATATCCTATTTCTGCGTCTGGCGGAATATTTAGGAAATCAATTGCATTAATTTCATCTCTGGTTAACCATCGAAGATCTCCATAAGGTATATAGTCAGATAGAACAAACCCATATAAATTATTTGAATCAATATATGATAAGTACTTAATGGGTAATGACTCATTAAAATCATGCATATATTTATTATTCGCATTCGCATATCGATACAGTACAAAGTCCACCTCTGATTCCAGATTAAAGAAAGTCAAGCATTTCCTTGTCAGTGATTAAAGATATTTTTCCTTGTGTAGTTCTTAGCATTGCATCGAATGCTAAACCCGGTATCGCGTAATAATGACACGGATCTAATTTATATAAATTCATACATAACTCTCTGAATTTTTCAAATATATCGGCCAATAACAAAGTATCCGTTTTAAGATACAAATCACTGTATTCACCCAGGCTTCTAATACTGAAAGCTTTCCATACAATTTGCGCATGCAAATAATCTTCTTGTGTTATATCATCAAACTCTGCTATATCAGGCAATTTATGTCCTTCTAATTTATCTACACTGTCTAGATATGTATAGGGGGAATCGTCTTTGCGTGTCATTAATTGCTGGAGTTCATGTTTTTGATACTTCATGCTTATGATTTTAAAGTCCTCAGGATTCAGCATATCAGCTAAATTACTTAATTTATCGTCTAGAAATCGATAACTGTCTAAGAATCTGAAATATATACTCTTTCCATTGGATGTATATCTCTTACTAAAAGATAAATAATTTTCAGATGTCTGTGAAATACAATTTATGACTTCATTGTCATAAGCAAGATTTTTACAAGGAAATGCGCATCATAGCTTGATAAGCAATGAAAAAAATTTGGTATGAAATTTGGTAATTTCCTATTTAAATTACACGAGTTGTGGCTTGAACCCAAATAGTGGCCTGAGATGGGGACAATGATCCCTCACTCCTGACTTGTCAATACTGAAATCTTTTTCACATAGATAGCAGCGTTTGGTATTTGTAAAATTTATATTATCTTCATCGGTCATTTTTATCTCCGCAATCTTTGAATATATATCAATTACTCGGTCACCGATTAGCTGCAATTCTTTGAAAAAATCCTGAATAGCATTTGGACCTCTAAAGACTTTGAATTCTGACAATGAATTGTCATAATGACAGACAAGTTTTAATGCAATTGATACAGCCTCGTGTTTTTGTATTTGACGTGTTCAACTGCTTTCCACGGATGGTTGACACGAGTGAACTTTGGTAAGTATAGATTCTATATCTGCATAAATAACATACGGGACAGGAGTACATTTGCTATATTCATTAAATTCGATTGTATCATTTACACCAATTTCGGTCATTGTTACAATCTGTGTTTTTGAACACTTGATCTTATGTTTTTCTAATCCATTTTTAGATGAAAAGTGCTTTAAACACGTTTCACAAAATGTGATTTTTCTCTTGCATCGAGTGATCTGTTTGACCAATAGCCTGGATAGATCATTTATTAGACAATAGTGTGATCTATTTCCCTTTGTGACACGTAACAGATTCACACGATGCTCTTTACGTTCAGAAGTTTGATATAACAGAATAATTGATTCGTGATCTATGCCATATACTGTAACTGATATACTTTCATTCTGATTTTCAAATTGTTCTATTTGGTCGAGTGAAACGGGAAAGCTTATCCCCCTAAAATCAAATTCTTGAAACATGTCGCGTTTGGTATATGAACTCACTCGACTTTTGTTTTTTTTCACCGGATATTTTGACGCTAACAGACAATATGCAAAACATTTACTATCTGAATTTCTTATATTAGTTACTGCATGTTTGTTTTTTATGAAATTGGGGAGCTCCATATAACATCCTGCATTTAACACATCATACTGACAAGCATTTAAAATTAAACCACATATTTGATATAGAGATTTTGAACTGCATTTCGATTCGAAATTATCGATGCATGCAAGTATAGGATCTTTCATTTTATTCTCATACCATTCAGCAATGTTTGTAGCCTGAATAATTGAATCCATTTTGCTATTGAAATTAAACGTCTCAATTCTTTCATTTTCAGTAGACTGTATTATATATTTGCATATCAATGTACCGCTTAATTTAATACCTGATTTGTATTGAATCAAATTATTCCGAATTTCATCACAAACCAAGAGTTTACAGTCGTCTAGGAATATTGTGGGATCTATTATTTCAACAGTATTTTCAATTTGCTTTATATAAATTCCGTTTTTGAAAGCTGAATCTACTGCTTTACATGCCAATTCCTGACGGTTTATCTGAGCACAACTCACCGAATTTTCAGTCCCAGAAGTATCCTCAACACTTTTGTCGAACTCTCTTCTATTCCTTTTTGTGGGAAGGATGTTCTCTTCGGTAGATTCACACTCGATTCGTCTCTTGCCAGCTTTATTTTGAACGGCCTGGATGTGTTCACCTGGAAATATGATATATCAGTAAATTAATTGCTTTTAACGCTTTTTATTTGTCTCCAGTGAGCTGTGAACAAGCACTTTTTCCTATAGACCCTTTTTTTAATAATAATAATAATAATAATAAACATTCATGCTAGTGATGTTATTACTATTATAATAATATTTTTAATAATCATGGTACTAACAAAACAATATTATTTTCGGGTTCGACTTCGATAGTGGAAATGTCTATAACTTGAACAAAGGAATTACCAACCCATTGGGGAGAGACGATATTGCAATAGACGAAAACTTCGTACGGAAACCACATAAAGGGATCCATCAATTAGGTAGCCTTTGGAGAGCGGATCACGTCAGTACCAGGTAAGTAACCAAGCATTTGAGCTATCATTGGCGATAGAACTGCGCGCATGACAACACGCCTTAAGTGGGTCATTCTGGGAAGTTGATTTTTTTTACCTCGTCAGAGTTAGATACATGTTCTGAAGGATTTTCTTTGGTGGATTCAGGTGCATGTTCGGGAGTTTTCCTCAGTGGATTCAGATGCATGATTGATTTGTTTGAACGTTTCGTCACTTGACGGTTCATCGCTTATAAGTTCATTGACGAACACATTTTTGTGAAGCGTTACGTTTTCTACAACCTCCATGTTATTATTTTGAAGCTCTCGATTTTGAATTTCAGAGGATGATTCATCTGCCTGGATTTCAACGACGGCTTGGTTTACGTATAGCCTTCCTTCCTTAGCATAGAAAAACTTTTGGACGTTGATATAAGTACGAAAGGCTTTTTTGATGGCGGCTGAAAGCGCAGTGCTGTTCTTCTCGTCAACATTGTGAAAAAACACACCAAAAGTTTGAAGCAAGGCACGGCCATCCGAGAGAGGTCTTGTGAGTTCTTTCGAGACAGCAGGTGGTACTTAGATTGTAAAAACGAATCGGATATCTCAATTTGGTAATGGCCACCTCCCACTCACCCTGCAACACCAATCGTTCAGGTAAGTAATTGGAGAATCGTGCTGTCGTATTGTCCGTAAAGCGATCCATGGACGCATTGCTGGTTAGTGTAATAGAAAATGGATCTCGACGAATCATAGCAACGGCACATCCGCCGCTTTAACCATGGAATTATATTTGTCAGGATAATCATTCCACTTGATGAAAACCTCCTTTTTGACACCGCGACGTCTGGTGGCCATAATTTTATCCACTTTGTAAGTGAGAGGAAGGCTAACGCGTTGAAGCTCGTGTGGATAAAAGAATCCTTCGATGGGTTCGCCCGCCAAATCTTGATTTCGGTAAACGACGGGGGAGCTGCGAACGACCTTGTAGACTTGAAAACTTTCTTCGATCCAATTTTGTTCACATCCTTCATCGAAGGTCATTTTTTCTTTGGAAATGCGAACGTGATTGCCTATCTTAAATTTTGGATAGGATATTGGGGAAGGATGATGCAGGTTATGATACACCTCGAGAATATTGTTTTCGGAAACGTCTTTTGGAGCCATTTTAATGGATCGATGATAGGAGCTGTTGTAAGATTGAACCAGCTTATGCAGGACGTCCACGTACTTATACTATTTTTGTGCGTGAAGTAACTCCACATTTTGGTCTTTAGGGTTCTGTTGAAGCGTTCCAATACCGCAGCCTAAAGTTTATTGTTGGTCGTGTGGTGGGATATGTGATGTTTTTTTTTTAGAAATTGCTGAAAGGTTCTGTTTTTAAATTCGGTGACCTTGTCCGTTCGCAAAATGTTGGAAATCGCCCGCTTTCTGAGAGGATGTGGCGAAAAGCCTTCACAGCTCTTCGCCCGTTTTGGACACTAAGGGGCGCGCCTAAGCAAATTTGGAAAACACGTCGGTTAAAGTTAAAATATAATTGTATGGAGCATTGTGAATCTTAAGGTTGTCCAAGACGTTAAGACCGGCTTCCCCAATATCGTCTATATTGGTTACGTCATATTGTTTGGTAGGGCAACGCTTTCTCGCGGGTTTATGCAGAGTGTAGCTCTCCTTGATACGGAGAAATGTTTCCGATTCGAGATTTTGGAAGACTGGTAGCCTTGCGCAGTTTGTCGGCCGTCCCTAATCCGGCATAGTGGTCGATTTGATTGTGGATGCGTTCTATGGCAGTGTCTCCCATCTTAGGTCTCTTGAGATTTTGCACCCGAGCGAAGCCCGTAGCGAATGGAAACGTAGGTTGCGTTGCGAGCTTTTTTAGTTCTCTTCTTTTTGGAGGTTCCTGATTCGATACTTGTTAGGTTCTGCTTAGGTTCGGTTTTTGCAGGTAGCGCTTTAGTAACGGTCAGTTCCTCCTCCTTTTCAACTTCATTTGGTTGAAAGGCGTCGGAGTTTCTCAGTTTGGAAACAAGATTGTAATAATGAGTGTTTATATTTTACAATGTTCCGTTTATCTTCCGGCTTCATTTTAGCTCCCAAAATTCCTGAAATATCGTTGGAAAGGTAGGAAATGGCCGAAGCGATAACGTGCAAACGCTTTGCAGTTTTAGGTTCAAAGCGAACGATCAAAACTTGCTTAGCATGTTTCATGCTTAAGTAAATTTAGAATCTAAGACACTAACTATGGAACCCAAAACTGGAAGAAGAAAATTGGGTAAAAAACCTCCTTTTTGCACAAGAATATATCGCTTCTTCTGCAGTGATATCTTCTTATCGACTAATCTTCTCCAGCAAATCTTTATAAACGTTTCTTACACGAAGGAGATATGCTCACATTTCCATTGCAAACGTTGTGTACGCATTCCGAAATGGCATTTATGGTGGTTGGTTTAGCTACTTTCAGAAGTTTCTTCCTGAGTTTCAATTTAGCTTTGCTCAAAGCCACCCGGTTTTCACATTCGTCGGCAATGAGAGGAGAGGTGAGCTTTCGTGCCCTTGCCTTCATAATGATGCAGGTTTAGATTGAAAAATGAGTATTTATACTGGAACAAAGCACGAAGGCATTTCATCGGAAAGAATTCCAGTTCGATATTGGTACGAATCGGGCAAGTACTGAGTGCAATCGAGAACTAGGTAACCGTGAGGTGTTTCCGTAGTTTTTTGGAAGACTTCTAATAAAAACTTGGAATTTTGAGGTTCCATTTTCTGAAATAATCATTCAATTTGCATCTTGTCTCTGTTGTCCTTAAACACCACTATGTAATTGGCATTAAGCGAAATGGTGTGAAATTTCCCCTGGGGAAACACATTCTGCAGAATGTAGTTGACACCAAAATTTCGGCGGTGGGAATATTTAGTGAAATAATTGGATACTTCAGTGGAATCACTTTCAAACATTAGATCAACCACACGAGAACATCAACTTCCCTTATGGACTCTAGGGGTGGAATTCCCGCGTGTGTGTGCACGTTAAACGTACAGTGATTAAACGTGTTTCCCAGGTCTTGTGGATACTCTGGAGGGTGGCACCAAACGACTCTACCCATAGGTTTGTCAAATATCTGTTCAGAGCTGGCAAGGAGGGGCTCCACAAAGGCGGAATTTCTGCATCGAGAGGGGCCAGCAACCTGCAAAGTGCTGGGGAAAGTGAACTTGGGAAAATGTGTCACTTGGTAGCATATCTACCCCGCTACCCGCGTTAACGCGCTTAAATTTCTTACCCGAATCCGAAATCACTTAGCCTTGTGACAGGTCCTTCATTTTTCACGATTTTTTCGGGGTTAACCCGCTTAAACTTCTTGCCCGTGTCAGAAATAATTTGACCGCGAGAAAGATCATCCATTTCGATAAGTTTGCTGGGAAGGGCGCGTTTAATTTTTTCCCCTTATCAAAAATGACTTCGCTCTTTCGCTTCGGAATAGCACTCTGTAACAAGTTAAGGGGTAAAGTTCTACCTTGCAGCAGGTCGTTTGCTGCAGCCATTGTTTTAGAAATTTTTATGGAATTTTTACGAATCTTTTTAGAAAGGGCTATTTTATTGTTTATCTTAGATTCAAGAACGTGCATTTTTTATTTCCGTGGATCCAAAAGAATATTTCTAGAGTAGCGCTTGTGCGGTAGAAGCGCATGCCAATTGACAGGTTTCATTCTCTGGCCGGGAATCAAGGCATGCCACGGTACATACTCTTCTTAATCTTTCTGTTTTTGAAAGGTTCTGGCTTTTCAGTAATGTGCCGTTTTAGCAAAGGAGAGTTTCCAAGGGGGTGGTTCAGCGATCGTTTGCGCGGAAGCAAAGCGTGTCAATTGATGGGTTTTATAGATGGTCCCTGAAGCAGAGCGTGCCACCGGACGATGGGATGTTTCATGTCTTTTCGTCTTCTCCATGCTTCTAAGTGCGACAGTCGTGGTGCTCTAGGGGTTTCATCTATTTTCACCTCTTTGACAATAGTAGGAAAATCTTCTTCCTCCAATGCTCGAGAAACCTTTGGAATATCGGTTGAATTTTTGTTGTAGGCTATCGTTTCATCTTCAAAATTTCGAGATGCTCTGCCAGAATGGAATTTGATTTTCTTTGGGCTAAGACCTACTTCCACTCTTCAACCTGTAGTTCACTTTTGAGCAACATATGTGACTTGAGTTCATTTTAGTAAACGCTTTTTATACCCATAGGGATGTGAATCATAATCGTTTGCTAACACACGCTTATTGACTACCATTCAAAAGGTTTTCATATAGGGCTCTGTAGCCACGATCTATAATGATTTTCTAGCAACATGTCTTCCTTGCAGTGTGACAGATTTTGAAGGAGCATTAACAACGACGTCTTTTAAACGTCAGCATTAACAAAATTTAAATTTTCCGAATTTTAGGCTATTCCCTAATTTTGCATACTACGTGCTTTTTCTGATCGCGGGGGCTCCAAGCTTCAAAACTGTAATTCTTGGGCCCACAAGAAGCAAAGCTGATCATGTATGCACCTGGTCCATATTTGTCAAGTTCGTTGGTCATGTCGCCTAAATATGTTCCCGTGGAAGGTATCCAATCCTTTGATGTGTAGGTAGCAATGATGGAATCCGTATCAAAGTGGCACCCGCGCTCACCCAGGCGTTCAAGATAAGAATACAACACCAAGCGCGCGTGCGCCGTAGTATAAGCTGCAATGACGACGTTAGTCGCGGTGTTTATCTTTCCTGCGTTACCGACATCTTCCAAGTCACATACATGATGTCATCAGTGGCTGGCAAGTAAGCTTGCACTTCAATTGCTGAATCGTTTAACAGTGCCAGCAACCGGGTGGGGTCCTTGACCACCTCGCCGGTAGAAAGTCCATTTTTCTGTCCGTACTTACCCCAGAAGTAATTTGGCATTAATTTGGCCAGGGGTTGTGCTCGATGATTTGCCTATCCAGTTGCACGCATCCTCTCTTTAAAAATTCTTGATATACTCATTTTTTCCCTCTTCCGTTGTGCAATTGGAAGGCCACTCCGAAGCTTCGGTCTTTATTTTCTGAAACAGGTTGACTTAATCTTCGAGGAGCCCTTTCCTATTCGTATTTGGATCGTATTAAACCATTTCATACTCCCATATTTCGTCTATGGATCCAATTGGATATCCCTTTTGCAATGCCACTTTCATTTCGTCAATGTGATAAACTTCTTTCTTCGTCTGTGTGTTCACATTTGGTTTGAGTTTCCTCCTCCGCACACTTTCAGCACAGAGGAAATAATGGTTTTCCTCCAATTCTTGAAGGTAGAACGGGGTGGTAGAGATCCACAGGAGGTAGGACCGTGCGATTTATCATACCGCCTGAAACATCCTCCACATTTGGAAAACGATTGACGTGAATTTTGGGGTGACTTACCGGATACGGCTTGGTCTTATTCACATAGGGGTAGAGGCTACATATGACGAAATATAACATTTTTTCGTCGCCTCGCACCTCACGATAAATTTTGGTGCAGTTGGTGAGACCTCCAAAGAAAGCATGTCTGGGGTTTAGAGGTTTGGGAAAAACTTTCCAAAACGTCTTGACGTCGTCCGCGAAATGTGCATTCTCTCGAATCATGGCATTAAATTCACACTCCCCAATTTCCGTGACGGTATATCCTACATCACTGTTTCTTGGTCACTTTTTGTGTGATTTCGAAGCGAAAGATCATGGTGTCGCCGCTGTAACGTGTATTTCGGAATGTCGAACTGGAAAACACTTCTCGCATCCATGATAGAAGCAACTATGAAAGAAATAAACCGACCGGTCTTGTCTATAACCGTCAACTCTGTGCCCCAAAACCTTAATTTCTCTACCCCTATAGGCATAATGAATGATGATGTGGTTTTGTTGTTCCACCCACGACAACCAAATGCACGCCATATGTGATTGAGTATCACCTAAGTGATACCCACCTTGTGCAATTAGTGCAATTTTATCGAAAGCATAAATTTCTTCCTTTGCACGTTCATGCACGCATTGGCTATAGTTACACGTTAACTAAAAGAGTCTATACCATTTTCCTCTAAAAATTGCTTTGCAAATTTAGTAGTTCCTATATGCAATAGCCGAACATCCATATGACAATATCTTATCATATTATCTCCCATGTTAAACAAGTATTTTGGCGCTAACTGTTTACGGTACCACTGCTCAAAGTTGCTGCGTTCAGTTGCGGCCATATTTTCTGGGCAATAATATATTTGTTCAGGTATAGGGCCAACATAGTTTTAGTTTTCTTTGGTATTAAACAGGTACGGAAAGTGTCCTTTGGTTTCCAGCAGCTGAAAGGTTTTACAAAACCGCGAGAGGGATATGGGAATGAAATTGAGCGTATCCAGAAAACGTAAAGGTTTTCGAGTTTCATTCTCTATATCCTGTTTCCCTTCATGATCAGTTCTGGTTCCCATTTCAAAGTTTGTACCATGTGCTTTGAAATGAACTGACCATCATACGATTTCATGTTATATGCCAAAATAATCACATCCCATGTTTTGAAGCTTGATTCCGTAGCATGCTCCAAAAGCTTATTTGCATGGTATTTATCATATACCTGCTCTTTCTCTCCACATTGGGCTCAATAGGCTAATTGTTCAGATCGTGTAATGCACGCCGAATATGACTGATACAAAACACATAAGTTGGGTTCATGCACCCGAATTTCTGGATTTTTGTCATATAAAATGTCCTGAGTACACTCAAAATCAATAACCATAAATATAAACAGTTTTTTAGATGTTGAAACCTTGTAAGGTTGAATAAAGCAAACAGGGTTTCTCTCTACATGTAGCTTACAATTTGTACAATATTTATCATCGCACTGGTGTTGGGTCTTTCTGTATCTTGTATTATAAAGCTTATTACAGGCTAAACATGTTTTTTCAACATCGCACACCGATAAGGTCTTGAAACAATAAACTCGTTTCTTTAGGTGGTTTTCATAGCACTGTTGTCCACTAAATTGACGGTGACACACATTGCAGTAGGTGGAAAAAGCTGGGTGCACGTTTAGATATCACTTGGTACGGTTTTATCGCACTTGTGGTTTTCATTTTCCACTTTACATGGAAAATGGCAGTATCGACAGTACCATTTACATCTGAAAGCTTTATGTAAATTTACAATGACATTAAAGTGTCCTTCGTGATATCTCAGGTCAATATATTTGTTATAAACTCCGGCAGATTTGTATAATACATTTTTTTCCTGTAGGATCACCAAACACGGTAATGCACTATTCTGACAAAAAGCCATCAAAGGCTCTCACATCGCTTAGGGCGCATGCCTCATTCGCTTTACCTATGCTCAAGCACAAAGCTGTGGCTGTCTCTCTCTGCAAATATTCTACATCGAATAGTACGATAATTTTCATATTTGTCCACTTTAGCCTTGCACACGCTTATAGCTCTAGGCAGACACATTATGTCTGCGTTCCGAATCTCAATGATACCTCTATAACTTTTACATAATTCGCACTTTTGGAAACACGAACCCGCGACCTCCTTAGTCCAGACACAGTTTATTTTCAGAGGCCCGTTCATTAAAAACTCCTGGTTACTCTGCACAACTCTCTCGATTGACCGCAAAATGATATCTGGGTCCACCTGATCGAATTTCCGAACGCTCAAATTAAAATGTTTGTCAGGATGCCGTGCATCGGGAATCGATATTCCCATCCAACCTTTGTCTCTGTCCTTTCAGGTAAAGGCGTTGCTGTAATAATAGTTTCGGAAAACCCCGAAAATATCTTTTTCATCGATCTTTGCCTATGTTCAATAATGTTAAATTGTAGTTTTTAGCTTACCTCATCTTCCTCCATGGGTAGCATATCCTCAGGTATTAGTATATCAACGTCACCCTCAAACAACCATTACTGGTCTTGCTCCTCCATTCTGTACCTACCTCAAGCTCTGCCCCAAATGAAACAAGTGCGTAAAAGGTTCTTCTGTTCAATGCAGTATTTGGATTTCAAACCTGCCGCCGGAATTTCAAATTTCCCGGCACAATAATTTGAACTGCGCGCCTCACTTTATCAAACTTGCCGCCTGATTATGACATTTCCCGGCACCACAATTTGAACGGCGCGCCTCAGTTTTTCGAACTTGCCGCCGGATTATGAAATTTCCCGGCACAACAATTTGAACTGCGCGCCTCCCTTTTCAAACTTGCCGCCGGTTTATTAAATTTCCCGGCACAAAATTTGAACTGCGCGCTGCACTTTCAAACTTGCCGATAGAGCATAATTTGAAGTGCCCGCCGCATGCACCGGCTTTTATATCCTCAGTTTTCTTGCAAGTGCTATCTCACTCCTTCTTCTAAAGGTACCCCCACCTACCCTCTCCAACCAGTTCGTCCGTATTACACGAAGACGTGCTAGGTTCTCGGAGTTAACAGCAAAGTCGACTGAAAGACGTATCTCTTCCATGCTAAACGGAACGCGCTGCCCCGCTCCTTATTCAGAAATACCCCTACCTACCCTCTCCAGCCTTTCTGCAGCAAGCTCGTCCATGCTACACGATGACGTACTAGGCTCTTGGAGATAATCGCAAAGTCGACTGTAGGATGTATCTCTCCCATGCTAAACGGAGCGCGCTACCCCACTCCTTCTTGTAAAAGTAGACCCACCAACCAGCTCGTCCGTGTTACACGATGCCCCACCTCAATTCTTCGCAGTGAGCTTTTTTGCACACGACACTAAGAACCACAAGTTTCCGTTCTAAGAGCTGTATATACCCACGATTTTCAGTCCAAGGCACCCAGTTTCCTGAGCGCTACCGGACTCTGTGCTGGTACGTACTCGGTTCCCCAAGAACGAATGGAACCCTAACGGTGACAACGAAGCTCCTCTTGCTCCTAAGATTTTTAGAATTGGAAGCCTTACGGTGCCAACGAAGCTTCCAAAATCAGTCTTCCTTTACCTAGAGCGGGTGGAAACCTAACGGTGCCAAACAAGCCCATCTTGCTCCTAAGATTTTTGGAAGTGGAAACCTTACGGTGCCAACGAAGCTTCCAAAATCAATCTTCCTTTACCTAGAGCGGATGGAAGCCTAACGGTGCCAACGAAGCCCCACTTGCTCATAAGATTTTTTGGAAGTGGAAACCTTACGGTGCCAAAGAAACTTCCAAAATCAATCATCCTTTACCTAGAGCGGGTGGAAACCTAACGGTGCCAACGAAGCCCCTCTTGCTCATAAGATTTTTGGAAGTGGAATCCTTACGGTGCCAACGAGGCTTCCAAAATCAATGTTCCTTTACCTAGAGCGGGTAGAAGCCTAACGGTGCCAACGAAGCCCCTCTTGCTCATAAGATTTTTGGAAGTGGAAGCCTTATGGTGCCAACGAAGCTTCCAAAATCAGTCTTCTTTACCTAGAGCGCGTGAAAACCTAACGGTGCCAACGAAGCCCCTCTTGCGCCTAAGATTTTTGGAAGTGGAAACCTAACGGTGCCAACGAAGCTTCCAAAATCAATATTCCTTCATAAATGTTTTTCTAACTGTACTTAATTTTTTTGTGCTATACTATGTTGTTTGCAAATTAAATGCCATTTTAAATAGTATTTAAACCTTTTTGGTATTTGTTTATGAATTTCTTGTAACCTATACTTATTTTTTAAATTGCCTACATTTTAGATTTAATGTAATTTAAAATAGTACTTAAACGTTTTATTTTGTATGTTTATGAATTTCTTGTATCTGATGCTTATTTTGAATTGTATCAATTCCAGATATTTAACGTCATTTAAAATAGTACTTTAACGTTGTTCTTTTCAGATATCTCAATTGTTATATAAAACCTTCCTTATTTTAAAAAAACAGCTTGTTTGAAAAAAAAAAAAGAGTAAGTCGCTTTTGGCATTTTTTTTTTTGTATTTTTATGCATCTCTTGTATCTCATGCTTATATTTAATTTATCTCTATTTTAGATATAAAACAAACTTTATTTTTATGAATTTCTTGTATCTTAAGCTTATTTTTAATTTGTCTCTATTTTAGGTACAAAACAATTTCTATTTTTATGAATTTCTTGTATCTTATACTTATTTTTAATTTGTTTCTATTTTAAATATAAAACAAACTTTATTTTTATGAATTTCTTGTATCTTATGCTTATTTTTTATTTGTCTCTATTCCAGATATCAAACAAATGTTCTTGCATCTTTAAGAAGTACGCAGATATAGTAACTCTCTGTCTTTCTATCTCCTGTTTGTTTTGCATGTCTCAAATTTGTGCCGACTATGCTTTTGTTAATATGCTTGACGCTTATTCTCTTCCTTGTGTTTTCAAAGAACCAAATTTGTTCAATAACAAATGCCCTATATGTAAAATGCTCGTTTTGTTTTCCCCTAACAATGTTAAATGCACACCGTTAGATTTGAACTTACCTTTGTGGAAACGTAAGGTTAAATGTTTGAGAGTTTCTTGTAAAACGTGCACTTATGCAACAAAGATGATTAATCAAAAATTTTAATATCTTATTGGACTTTTTTTCTAATTTCCTATTACACTAGCCTTCAACAGTAAAATTAGGCTAGTTACAGCTGTTTTATATTGTAAACATATGAATATGTTTCAATAAAACTGTTTTTTTAACGAGAAGAGCAAAATACATGCAATTGCAGTCAAATGTAGCCCCGCAGCATCCGAGCGTGCCAACACACCGGTTATTTTACTTGGAACCTTCCTTTATCATAGGCGCATTTGATTCAGTTGCTGGGACTCGAACCCCCGACGTCCGACTTTGAATGCATTACGGACGGCTATTTACGGCGCTTCAGTTATGGTGACGGTGAAAGAGATATAAATACCGGTTAGTGAATTAGAGGAAGAGCAGCACATGTAGCAAAACGATTCGTGGAATATACGCTTAATACCTTGCTTTGAGGTGATTGCTTATTTATTGAACTGTCTCTTATTATGCCCGTCCGGTTAAACTGTTCATCTGAAGGTGCTACCTGGTAGTCAACTGCGGAATTATTGTGCCCATAGATCTTGCTATCTCTTCGGTCACCTTGCACATAAACATTGTCCTCTACTTGATAGTAAATATTTAGGGGCTCTATGACTGATAGTATTGTCATTCAAACTGATTTGGGATACTTCATTTATTTCTTTGCTGCAAATGAAAACATTTTTGGTTCCATTTTTGCTCTTGGGGAAAGGATTAAAACGTCCATGCAGAATCTTTGTATCATGTCACTTGCTGGAATGGGCTCAGAAAACCTGCTGGTATCTGATGTGTCGGGTCCTTTCGTTGCTGACAAGACATGCACTCCTTGACATGTTTTAGCACATATTTTTCTATTCTTAGTCAGTAGTATTCGAAGTTAATGCGATAGAATACTTTAAGTGCCCGCTATTAATGTCGGCGTTATATAACACCCCAGCGTTCCAGTCCTCTCGCACTGCTAGCAAATGTAAATCGTTGAATCCTCCTGGATTCCGGCGAAATAAGCCGCCATTCTTCAGCAAGGATTTCGCTTGTGAAGCCTTGCTTGGATACACTAACGTGTGGCTGAGTGGCTTAACTTCCGTATTCTGCTCTTGCATTTTTTCTAAACTTGTTCTAAGGTACATGTAATTAACCCCTCTAGCCGAGGTGTTGTTTCTGCACAAGTTTCGTGTAGGAAAATGCGTGACACACAGTCCACATTTTCGTGAATGACACCAAAACCTGCGTTTGACCTGACGTTTTCATTCTTGTAACAGTAGATTGTACATAGCTAAGCCACCTGTTAGACCCTCTTCCTTCATGAGCTGGTAGACACAAGCGTGGTCCGTAGTAATCCGTCCACATCCTGTGAAAACTTATCCATACAGTAAATTAATCTTATACTTTCGGTCCTAAATCAGATAAATTTTTCTGTCTTTATAACACTTCTGATGCTACTGTAATTGGTTGCATCTCTCCGTTTGTGGACCATTAATACAGTGATACTTCTAGACGGGGATTAGCTGGAGTCCAATCTCAGTTCTGTTAGGGCCCTGCTCTGTAATGGATTAAGACTATCACAGCAGTTAAAACCTGTTTAAAAGTGTCAAAGGCTGTTTGATGAATTTCAGAACAAACGATTTATGTATCTTTTTCTTTTGTTAAAGCATGTAATAGTATAGCTAAGTCTGCATAGTTGTATATAGTTTTTCTGTAAACGGAGAGTAAGCCTGAAACTTCGTCAGCTTACCTAAGGTTCGTTGGAGCCTTAACCCCCATACAGCCTTCAGATTAATGCCGTTAGTTTCGGTTCCTTGAGAGAATAATTTGAAAGCTAACAACGCAGTTTTGGACACACCAAAAAAGAAAATCCTTTCTGGGGCTGAAGTTTAAATGTGGGTTTTTACAATTTCCTAAGAACAGCCTCCAAATATTCTAACAGTTGCCTGAATGTTAATGGGAACATGATATCCAAATAAATTAAGAATTATTTATATTCCAGATCGCCCAATGTTTATTCCCAAACTCCCCGAAAATATTTGTGGCATTTGGCAGCCCAAAATTTAGCTTTAAGAAAGCACAGTGGCACTTTGACACCAAAAATCGCCCCAGTGTCTGCTACGGTAGGTACGGGTTTGGCGCATTCGGGATCCCGAGCCAACCTTGACTCCCTCATGTAAGCAGCCTCTGAGTGGTGAGGGGGTCAGTAGATTATAACGCCCACCCACGTGTAAGCCCTGCATGGAGACCCGTATCGGGGGAAAGGAATATCCTGGTTGGTTGAGGGTTGCATACCTGAGCCTGGGCCTCTGTCTTTCAGTAACTGGTGAGGGTGCGACCCCTAATACACCACTGTGGTTTCTGCTTCACCTAAACGGGAGCCTAGGGACTAACCCACACCTAGTCAATGGGCCAGGACTAGATACTATACCGAACTCCAGAGTAAGTTGGACGGCGAGCCGCTATATCCCCCCTCTTTTATATTTATGGACGCTCTTTAACTACTGTGGTTCTCAGCGTCCCATTCTATACTGGGCGAGAAAGACCGCTTAATTTCCTCAGATGCCTCTTTTATCGGGCTTGAGCTTCTTTTATGTGCTGCTGGACCCACGGCTTTATTTCCCTCCCGAAGAAAGCCATGCTGAGGAATTTTACGCGCGAAAAAAAGCCATCGTCCTCCGCCGGATTTGAACCCGCGACCTTGGGTGTATGAAGTTAGCATGGTAACCATTACTCTACGGAGGGCAACGCTCTATCCCGTGTGTATCCCTGTCACGCCAGTGGGGTGACCCCTTGTGCTCCGTGGTGGGTGGAGATAACTGGGGGATGAATTTATATGTTTTTATGGCAAAAACTAAAATCCAAAAACTCCAATACTGTTAATAGAAAAGAAGCAGCCGAGTCTAGTCGTCTTCACTACTTGGTAATAACTAGAAAGGAAGAAAAGAAACATGTACGTGAGTTAGCCCTTTTGTTATACAAAAGGGGTGGGATAAAATTGCTGGTCCCGTGAAATCTCGCATTAGAGCAGGCAATTGCACACACCCGGTTAAGGCACCTTTCAGCTTCCCAGGCAGGAAAATTACTGAAAGCCAATATGTTAGGTAACTATTTGATCAAAATTGCGAAGCACAAGACCTTGAGCTTCTCGCGTGGCGTTATCACCACCCACGCCTGGAGAGTTTGTCCAACGAGAAGCTTCAAGAAGATCCAGTGGAGCAAGGTGTGTAACATCTGTTTATAGCGTTCAGCGTAAAGTGCATGGTGAGTTCATGCCTACCCGTACCCTGTTCCTTACTTTTGAGAGGGTGGATTTTCCCCAAGGGATTAAAGCAGGGTAGGAAGCCATCGAGGTTAGGCCCTATATACCCAACCCATTAAGATGTTACAAACGCAAGCGGTTTGCGTATACTAGAGAGTTTTGAACTGGTCATTGTAATTGAGCCATTTCTAGAGCTGCATCGCACGGTGTAAGTTGTGCCACCAATCCAATTTGTGTAAATTGCACCGGGGAGCACCTATCTAGTTCCCGCAATTGTCCCCGTTTCACAGAGGAGAGTACGATCCGGGAGATATGGGTGACGGAGGACGTGTCCTCCGAAGCCCATAGGCTCCTACGCCTACGCCAACTCTCTTTCCCGCGCTGTGGTATCTATAGATCAGTTGCAACTAAACCCGTACCGAGTCGGGACATCGCGATATAAACGGGGCCACTAATGTTGACAAGATTATCGTTGTCAGTTCAATAACAAAGCCTTGAACATCTAGATCGGCTACACCTTCGAAATCTGTCATCGTAAAGGGCAGTGCGGCAGCAGCATCAACCAAATCGTCAACCACGGGCAATAACACCACCACACCCGTAGGATATTCTGCACCGGCAAAGACCTTTAAGACCAGCTATGTGCGAACTGACTTCCTAAAGCATAATGCGAAGTCCTCTCCTAAAGTACCTTCGGGAAGGGAAAGTCCACGTGATTCTCCACACAGGTCCTCTTCTGAGGAATCTTCTGGGAGGAGTACGAATCGGCGACGGCCATCTTGGCACCTCTAATCGGTTCAATTTTCCGAGGAGGTGGACCAGGAGGATTCTGCCGTTGCGGCCAGTGCGTAAGCGGCAGGATCGTTCTCCCGAAAAAAATGTTAGTCTGACGGCCAAGCAAAGTAAACTAAACCGGCACAGCACAGCCGAATATGCAGAAACGCCTTTCCATTTAAAATTTATCCCGTACTATTGCCCATGACTATCCTATTGTGGAACATACGTAGCCTTAGATCACATCGACCAGAGCTTTAATTGTAGCTCCACAAATATCAGCCTTTAGTCATGTGCTTGCAAGAGACTAAGCTCCACCCCCAAGACCACCTTATATTAAAGCAATACTCTTCTCTCCGGTATGATATATATCCAGCGGATGGTGTTCCTTCACATGGGGGCGCCATAATTCTTATCAGAGATGATATGTTTGCTGAATCCGTACCCTTACATTCGGTCATATAGTCCATCGCTGTATGAATTATTCTAACTTCCGTTTCCATCACCATTTGCACTATATATATATATATATCCACTCTTCTGTTGGTAGGGGATGTGAATGCCAACCACCCAATTTGGGGCTCCCCTCTTGCTTGTGCGAGAGGTGAAGAGATCGCTAATTTCTTCGATAATATTAATCTATCCCTTCTGAACTCCGGAGAGGCTACATTTCTTTCTGACACCTCCAATAATTTTTCTCACCTGGATATGGCAGTTTGTTCTCCACAGGTGACAGTTTCCTTACAATGGAATATCATCACTGACTTACATTCTAGTGGCCACTTTCCTATTCTTATTTGTCTCTTAGCACAGGATATATTATGTTGCACACGATTACCTACATGGTAATTTGAACGAGACAGCCGGAACTTTTATTCCAGCTTGGCCATTTTTCACTATAACGAGCACGACTCTGTGGATTGTTTATTCCAACATCTCACAAAGACAATTATTTCCACAATGTGAGCTTTCTATTCCGAGGTCGAATGTGCATCCCGTCGATTTCCGATCCCTTGGTGGACAGATGAATGCCGGAATCTCAGTCGTGCTCGCAGACGTGCTCTCAGGATTTTCCAGCGACGCTCTACTCTTATATAATATAAAAACCTGCGTGCCCAATCTAGAAAAGATATTAAGGATAGCAAGAAGACGTCTTGGAGCAACTTTGTAGCATCTCTTCCTCTGTTGTATGGGATAAGTTAAGGCCGACCCATAAGCCGATAGCCGGTCTGAAGACACCTATGGCCTTGTGGCTGATACGTTTGACGTGGCTAACACTCTTGACTGTACTTTCGTTCAAGTGTCTAGCTCAGACAACTATTTCCTTGAGTTTCTTCTATTTAAGACTCAGGTGGAATCTCAAGGGTTTGCCTTCCGCCCTGAAAACCTTGAACACTACAATTGCCTTTTCACCGTGGCGGAGCTAGACCATGCCCTTCCATCTTCACGAAACTCTGCACCAGGCCCAGATGGAGTCCACGTCCAAATGTTGCCACATATCTCTCCTGAAAGTAATGCTCTCCTACTCAAAGTATATAATCATGTCTGGGTGAATGCAACTTTTCCAACTGGGAGGATACCATCATTCCTATTTTGAAAGCTGGAAAGTACCGTCAGCTACCTTCCAGCTACCGTACTATTTCACTCACCAGTTGCGTCTGCAAGATGATGGAACGCATGAGCAATGGACTGTTGGTATGGTGGCTGGAATCACACAATCTTCAGGCGAACATCCAATGTGGTTTTCGAAGGCGCCGTGCAGTGGTTGACCACCTTGCGTCGCTACTGACGCAGATCAGCAACGGCTTTCTTCAGAACTGTCAGGTTCTTGGGATATTTTTTGACATCGAGAAGGCTTATGATACGTGTTGGCGGGCAGGGATTTAACTTTCGCTCCACATCTGGAATATACGTGGATGGCTACCGTTGTTCATTCAGGAGTTTATGAGGGACCGCGTTTTTCCAATAAGGGTCGACTCGGTTTTCTCCACCCATTTTATTCAAGAGAAAGGAGTGCCGCAGGGCTCGGTACTCAGCGCGAATATTTTTGCTATAGCGATTAATTCCATATAGCCACGTGTTCCGCCAGGTGTCTCGACCTGTTTATTCGTGGATGACTTTGCTATCTTCTGCATTTCTTAGCGTACGCCGATTTTGGAACGCCGTCAACAGCGGTGTTTCGACAATCTCTATGATTGAAGCTCGATAATTGGCTTTCGTTTCTCACCTGAGAAGACAGTCTGTGTTAACTTCTGGCGCCGTAGGTGCGAATGGCACCTATTCTTCAGCTCGGGCTAGACTTACTTCCCTTCGCAGATGAGGTGACATTCCTGGGGTTGGTATTCGAACGAAAACTTTGCTGGTCAGCACATCGCTGAAAGCGCGATGCTACCTTTCTCTGATTATTTTGCGGATACTAGAGGTCACATCTTGGGGAGCTGATCGGACAATGTTGTTGTGTCTTTATCGTGCACTAATGAGATCAAAGTTAGACTACGCATGCATCGTCTATTCTTCAACATGTGGATCCGTACTAAGATGGCTCGACGCTGTCCCTAATCAGGGCATCCGTGTGACCGTTGGAGCTTTTCCGACTAGCCCATTGTGAGGTTCTACGCCGAATCTGCCGAACCCCCTCTGCAATGTCGGCGGGATGTCCTTCTACTTAACTTTGTGTGTAGTCTCAAGTGCATGCCTTCACATCCATCGTTTACTCCTTTTTTGATGTTCCTTAGGGCGACCGCTATAGAAACTTCTTACGTAATCCAAGGCCTGCAGGATTTCGCTTTTGGGAGCTGCTTCGAACGCACGATCTTGAAATATCTCACATGTTTCCAAAAGAGGAGAGGGTGCACCCACCTTTTCCCACCTTGATCTCGGTATAACGGCTTTCGCGAAATCTTCTACGCCTATGTCTAGTATCCGTTTTTGTTTCTTAGAATCTGTATCATAATACAGTGGCCACATTTATACATATACCGATGACAGTAAGTGCATCGATGGTGTCACTGGAACCAGTAATTTTGTCAGGGCCGAAGATTTTAGTCTTGTACGAAGAGCGGATATTTCGTGCTGGCATGGAGAGCGGACTGCGGCAACAAACTTAGGGAAGTAAAGGAGTTTCCTTTTCACTGGGTGACTTCCTCACGGCGAGATAGACGTGAGGAAGTTATTTTAGCTCGATTACTCATTGGCCACTGTGTTTTTAATCATAGCCGCTTATTTAAGAAGGAATATCTACCTGGCTGCCCGCTCTGTGGCGAAGCGTCTTTAGACCGACATGTGTTTGTTAGAGTGTGCTCGTCTAGCGCCATTACGAGCCACTCTGCGTCTGCCGTCCAGGCTTTCGCAGGTCCTGACAAATGATCCTGGAGCGGTGGAAAAGATTTTTCAATTTTTATCCAAAGGGACGTTTGCTTTCCCAAGCTAATTTTAATTGGTGTTTACATTGTGAGATGGTTGCCAATGAAGCGGCAAGTAAAAGTTTTAGTTTTGCTTTTAATTTTTCTCACCAACCCATGCCCTGTGGCTGAAGTTTTAGTTAAGATTTTAACGCTTTCCGTTCTTTTTCTTTTGCAATTAAGCTTCGACTTTGACTTCCGCTTATAATAGTTTTCTTTCCTGGGGTTTTATTTGTAACTTTAAGAACTATTTTAGTTTTAGCTTTATTATAATACTCTTATTCTGGTTTCTAGCAGGATTTTATCAATTTTATTCTCCTCGTGTTTCTTATTTCTGGTTTTAGCCAACATTTTACTTTCTAAGGGCGCTAATGACCTTAACAGTTGAGCGCTCTTAAACACCAATCATCGAAATAATAATAATAATAATAATAATAATAATAATAATAATAATAATAATAATAATCACTCCACTGAGGAGGTCAAGGGATTACTCTCCTCTTTTGTTGCTATCTGGAAGTTCGCATTGTGTAGAAATAATGTGCACAAATATTTTGAACTCCAAAGATAGTAGTAAATCTCGTTTGACGAATGAGAAAAGCTAACCTATTTGCGATTTAGGCGATGGGAGCCCTTCCACCATCTTGTTTTAACTGTCTTTTTCTTGAGGAGTACCACTATGAATGACCGGTAGCTATATGCCACTGAAATAATACCACCGTGTAATAATTCAGAAAATAATTTTATTGATGAGACACTCAATAGGGTCTCTGGGTAACAGTGATGGGACATTTGCATTTTATCTCATATTATGATACGTTTGCGGTTCCTAGTCAGTACAAGAAAGTGACAAACATGTTTGTTCTTCGACGGCGTGTCTTGATTAGGGTTTACTTATGTTGTTTATATTGAATTCTCCGTCCTTTATGGATTTTTCTTAATTGTGTGGTTGCCATTATCGTTGTTCGGGAACACTGAAGCTTCGTAAGCTAGGAAGACAAGAATAGTTAGGGTTTAAGGGCGCTTAACTGCTCGCCATTACCGCCCTTATAAAACACAATAAAATTATAAAGATAAAAATGAAGAATATGCACTGCTAAAACCAAAAAAACGTTAAAAAGAGAAGCCACACGTAACATAAAATCCTAAGGAAAAATAAAACTAGCGATAGCAGAGAGCAGAGCTGAATCTAGAAACTGTTAGGAACAAAATAACTAAAACTACACCCTCTGAACTAAAATGTACATGCGTTAAAAAGTTAAAAACATGAGCTACCGATTCATGCTGGTGACATATGATAAAACTAAACCCTGAATGTAAAAGTCACCGTTGATAAAAATTTAAAAACCCATTCCACCCCACTAGGGTCGTTCGTTAGGGCCTCCTGAACACAGACCGGCACCTACAGGGACTCTACAATATGTAATATGAGAACATATTCTAGCAACAAATGATAGCCTGACAATTCTTCTGTTCAGAACCGGCAGACGGGAGTCGTTTTCCCGTTAAGGATGTAGCTGTGTGTAAAAAAGCAATGGCAGTTCCACAAGCGAGCTAAAATTACCTCCTCGCGACGAGATGCACAAGAGGAGGTCACCCAAGTTAATTGAAGTGGCTTTACAACTCTTAGCTTGTTGCCGCGGAGCGTTGATCACTCATAATGTCAGCAGGACATCACTGCTCTGCACATATCAAGCTTGAAATTCTCAGCTGTCACACAAGAAACTGCGTCACTGAGTTCTATGGTAGTCACCCTCGCTGCCAAATCCACTACTTCATTCCCCGGCAAGCCAACGTGACCAGGGATCCATGTAGAGTCCACATTAACGCTCAAAGTGTGTAACAGGTGGAGGGCATCTTGAATACGCTGTACGACAGGATGTTAATTGTACAGCTCACTTACGCTCAGAAATGCACTAATAAAATCACTCACAATAAAGCAGTCACCCAATTTTCGGCAGCAAACATAAAGAATGGCTTGGTGTACGGCATACAGCTCTGCAGAATATATTGATGTGTTATTATGCAAACCCAAGGTTATGGTACGGTGCCATAAACAAAGGCACATCCAAAACCGCCAAAGTACTTACCGCCATCGGTATAGATAAAAACCTGGTCACTGTACTGGGATAAAAATTCCAAAAAAACCAGAGCGGATACTACACACAGGCACCGTAGATTTCCTGTAGGCTTTCATCCCGAGATCTACATGGGATGCAGTACGTGCTCCCTGGGAAAATGCTAGGCATTTCAATATTGTGTTTCCGGAGTAGCTCTCAAATACGGAAAGCAGCAGGCCGTGGACTAAGTGAGAGGTTCCGTTAATGTTCATCGAACTTGGTAAATAAAACAGGGGTGAACTTGGATGCACAGGCATGCACTGAAGTCCACAGCCACAATGACATAATAGGGCATCACGTCGATAGCGCAGAGGAGGATCTTCAGATTCGGCGTAGAGACTCAAAACTCTACTGGTTGGAAAAGTTCCAACAGCCACACTGATTCCCTCATTATGGACCGTGTCTAATCGTCACAGTACAGATGTTTCGGGCTGAGGAGTAAACAATGCATTCATAGTCTAACCTGGATCGGATCAGCGCACGATAAAAAATGGAGCAGCACCGCCAAAGCTGCTCCCCAAGATGTGTCATATAGTATCCGTAAAATATTCGGAGAACGGCCACACCGCGCTATAAGCTGTGCTATATGTGGTGATCAGCACACTTTCCGATAGAAAACGAGCCCAAGGAATCTCACCTCATCCACGAAAGAAAGTAAATCTGGCCCGAGTCAGAAGTTAACGCAGAGTGATTTCTCAATTGAGAAACGATAGCCGGTTTTCGCGCTCCAAGCATAAAGATTGCCCAAACACCTCTGGAGACGGCGTTCCAAAAAAAGGCCTACGCTGAGAAGTACCATATATGGCAAAGTTGTCTATGAAATTCCGAAGAGAACGTCTGAAGTCACGGATGGCACCCCGATATTCATCTGTCCAACAAGGAACAGGAAATCGACTAGGTTGGCCGGTCAACCGCGAAATAAACTGTTCAGCAGCAGAAAGAATGGTTGCTGTGAGATGTTGAACGAAGAAATCCACCGGGTTGTGCTTGCTGCAGTTAAAAACGGCCAAACGGGAATAAACTTCCAGTTGTCACAATCTAGGTAAACTTTGGGAACATACAACCGGGGCCAAGAGACTAATAAGAATTGGAAAGTGGTGACTAGAATGTAAGTCAGAGATGATATTCCAGTGTAAGGAAACTACCAACTGTGGAGAACAAACAGCTAGGTTTAAGTGTGAAAAATGTTGAAGCCGTCAGAAAGGAAGGCAGGCTCAGGAGAGATAAGAAATATCTGTCCCAGAAATCAGCAATTAGATGACCTCTCGTACAAGCCCAAGATGATCCCAAAGTGGGTGGTGAACACTCACGTCACCGACCAATAGAAATGATAATGGTAGCTGGTAAACCAGGTCGTCTAAATCAGTGCGGGAAAGGTCAAAGAAGGAGTCAGATATATACTTCCAATGGCGAAGTTGGCATACGGTAGCGAGATCCGTACAGCGACCGACTGGATATCAGACTATGAGGATTAAATATTGTCTCTGACGAGCACCACAGTGTGCAGGCACACCCCCCGCCGGTGATAAATCACACCGTACAAAGGAGTAGCACCTGAATGTAACTTTGTCACGTGGACGCAGCTTTTTCTCTTGTAAAAAAAACAACCAAAGGTTGATTCGGGTGCAGCAACATTTCAAGCTCTGGTCGATATGGTCAAATTTTGCGTGTGATCCACAGCGGGACAGACATTGTCAATTGCATGGGACAATATTTAAATTGAAAGAAGCTTCTGCACATCCGCCAGTGCTGTTCGGTTCAATTTGTACTTCTTAGGTTTTGGACTTACTCTGTTTTCAGGAGCCCGATCCTGTTACTTCGACACTGTCCGTGACAGTGGGGACAGAATCATCCTGGTCCATTTCCTCCACGAGGGAAGAACCCATTTCCAACAGAAAATTTCGGTTCGAGAACCTCGAAGCGATTAGAGGTACTGATTGACGCAGATGGTCGTCGCCGATCCTTACTCCGCCCAGAAGGATCCTCCGAATAGGATCGAGGTGGAGAACGGCGTGGACGTTTTCTTCCCGTAATTATTTTGGAACGTGACTTAACACTTTCTTTCAGGAAGTCAGACCTGATATAGCTTGTCTAAAATTATTTCTCTGGTGTAGAAAACAAAACGGATAAGCCGGTCTTGGTATCCGAGGTCGAAGAACTGGGTGATAGTTTTTTCTGGATTCCTTTTAATATTGGCAGTTAGCAGATGTTGATGCCGATGTAGACTTCGAGATGGATGACTTTAGTTGTGGTGTGGCTCTCAGAAATAGTTGCCCCGTTAATATGACACATGTGAGCTGCGATTGCCGCCAGTACCTGTTTAGGTACAAATTAGCTATAGACACCGAAGCGCGGAACAGAGGGTAGGTGGAGACGCAATAGCTTATGGGCTTCTGAGAAGGAAACCTTCTCTCTCGCCCGTATCTCCTGGATCTCTCTCCCCTCCGTAAAACTGGGGCAAACTCGACAACTAAATGGGTTTTACCTGCTGTATATCACACAAGATGATGCGGTAGAACAAGCTACAGCGTGCGATGCCTCTCCACATAGAGCATATTTGTAGAATGACTGGCACAAAACCCACTAGTGAGCCGAAACCGTTGACACTTGTAACATCAGAGTGGGTTGGGAATATAGGGCCTAACGTCAATGGTTTCATACCATGTCATAAAACTTTAAGATAAATCTACCCGATCAAAGGTAAGGAACAGGGTACAGGTAGGCACGAATTCAAGATTTAATTTCCATTGAACTCTGTAGACAAATGACAGTCTGCCAGATATGCTTGAAGCTCTTCATTAGACAAACCGTACAATGCGCGGGTGCTGATGATGCCGCGGGAGTTTAAGGTGTTGTGTTATTCGACCTTAATCGGGTAGCGGCCTAAAATTTTAGCCTTCAATACTCTGCCTACCTGGGATACCGTAAATGTCCCTACCAAGCGGGTGCCATCGCGTGTTTTAATACAAGGGTGTACCGGACCAGCAAGAGTCGAGACCCTTTTGCACAGCATCCCCTCAGGGGCCTACTACGGTGGGTACGGGTTTGGCGCACCCGGGGTAGCGAGCCAACCTTGACTCCCTCATATGGGCAACCTCTGAGTGGTGAGGGAGTCAGTAGGTCAAAATGCCCGCCTACGCATATATTGTTGGTATTGCGAAAAGGACGAAGACAGTGCATCCTTAAGTTAGTGTGGAAAGGATGACATATGGAGTTAACAGCGTGGGTAAGCAAGGATGCCGTAGGCATAATAACAACAATGGCAGCGCTTTCATAGTGTGGCGGGTAAACGTTGCAATAGGTAATGCATTATATTAAGTAGAAAGCCACAATGTAACATTCATGCTTCTTCCGAATCACTTTTTATTTTTCTTTACTCCTCATGTTTTCCACAACTACTTTTCCTTCTTCTATGTCAAAACAGCCATTTTGAGGCTAACAATGACATAAATAAAGAGCAAGAAGATCTGGTAGGGCAAGTGATGCGTTTTAATTTGTTTATAGATTTGTGTATTAAATTTATGCATTTAACGCAATATATTACTTGATCAAATGAATGTATTAAGAGCACCGCAATTGCAGTGTGATAGTGGCGGGGGTATCTTCATCTTCTGATGAAATCCCCGTTAGCTAGCTCATGCAACACATAACCTCAAATAACCAACATCTGCAATAAGAAGTTAACCTAAAATTGTTTACTATACAGGTCCTGCCATTTCTCCGCCATTTTCACAATCTAAGAAGGATTATTGTTTATATGCATAGTTTATAACTTGTTCATTTTAAAGAATCACAATAAAAATACTTATTTCTTTATTTAAACGATCTGACCAAGGAAACGATAGTTAGTGCATAAGAAATATATTTGATTTTTACTGTCATTTTACGCATTGTCTCCATAACCGAGTGCAGTCCCTTAGCATTGAATGGGGAAGAAGAATTGACTAGTACTGTGGTCATTTAGCGGCAAATAAATGCATACTCTAGGTGTTCGTCGCCAGGAAAGCTTTATTTTACACGATAGGAGTAAGGAAAGGACAGTTGATACATAAAAACGTATTTGAATTTCACTGCTGCGTTGCGTCATTGTTTCAATATACTGGTGCGTAACCTTAACATTGAATGGGGAGGGAAAATACTACTACAGCCATCGTCGCCAGGAAATCTTCTTTGTTTCTTTATTTTAAACGATAGGAGTAAGAAAAGGGCAGTTCCTAAATAAAAACGTATTTGAATATCAATGCTGCGTTGCGTCATTGTCACGATAAACTGATGGGTTACCTTAACTTTTAATAGGAGGAAAATACTACTACGGCCATCTAGTGGCAAACAAATAAGTGCTTACTCAAGGTGTTGGTCGCCAGGAATGCTTCTTTGCTTCCTTACTTTAAACAATAGTAGTAAGGAAAAGGACAGCTAATTCATAAAAAGGTATTAGAATTGCACTACTGCGTTACGTCATTGTCTCAATAAACTGTTGCGTTACCTTAACACTGAATGGGGAGGAAAAATATAGCAGTGCTCTCTGTAGCAACAAATAACCGTGGTACTACTGCCATCTGGCGGCTATTAACCGAAACGCGTTCCCTTGGCACTGTTATTATTCATATTATGAGACGTTTTCCACAAATTTCGGTGATTCAGTTCCTCAATAAATAAATAAATAAATAAATATATATATATATATATATATATATATATATATATATATATATATATATGTGTGTGTGTGTATGTATGTATGTATGTATGTATGTATGTATGTATGTATGTATGTATGTATGTATGTATGCATAAGAAAGGAAGGAAGGAAGGAAAGAGAAAATACATTCAGCTTTCGGGATTCTGACGAAATAACGGCACAGTATGGTGGCCACTGTTAAGGGAATGTAATAAAATGCCGTGTTAAAGAACAGGGGTTCAATTTTTTTATTATACTGGTCATAATAATGACTCACCAGCAAATATGCAAAAGGTGCTGAAGAGGTTTCCTGTGATGAAATTGGCAAGAATGAATCGCTTCTAATGATATTGACAACACCGCTCTATCCTCAATGTTCTTCCACTTCTCACAAATGCCAAAAGTTCTCTGCCTTGTTGCTCTAATTATCACTGTCAAGAAATTTCAACCTTTGTCTGCCACATGAACAAAAATAGGTCACTTCAACTAAGTCGAACGTTTTGAATTTGAAAACAACGGTAAAAGTTACATAACACGGAATTTTTTGTGACAGCTGAGGCAGGTTCTAACAGAAGGGACAAAATATTATCCTTTGTTAGCCTATGATTCTCATAATCTTTTGAATATTGATTGAAAACCATCACCCTGTAGTGAATATATTTTAATTTTACATAGAAGAAAACACTCAGAAAAATACCTTTGTCACAACTGACCAATATTTCTATTTTGCTTCAATAAAATTCTTATTTTTTATTTATTTCTAGAACTTATTTTATCTAAGAAACCTGAAGAGGGGGCCAAAACAAAGCAAAATAGCATCAGAATTAAAACAAAATATAACGGCAAATCGTTGAAACATGCAGCTGTAATAAAATATATCTTAGATACGTGAGTTATTTTTAACACTTACGGCTTTAGTTCCTGCTTTTGTTGGCTGCACCTATTTCTCTAATTAAAAACCAGCAGTGGTCACCCATCATGCTGGGTTTACATCTACCCTCGTACCTGTGCTCCAAATTTTGAATATCTTGATGGAATCTTTTATCATGATGGTCACTCACAACTCCCAATTTCACGGGGAAAACATCCAAATGTGAACGGAGAAAGTGAATTGTGAGGGACATTCTACATCCTAGCCTTTAGCAATTGTCCAGGAGTTCTTGAACTATCTGTTTGTAATTTTCGATTTATTGTTTCCAAGGAATCCTTCACCAGTTTCTGAAAAACTTTCCATGCGGCTAATTTCTTAGCACTTTACTTTATTTCGGAGTTTTCATTTTTCAAAATCCTCCTAATATTAATATGGGGGCCTAAGAATATTCCCACTTTTACTTTTGTTCGCTGAGTTTTGAAAACAGGCTTCTGAGGTGTGCAAAGGCTTCTCCATTTTTGTCCATAGCCTTAAAATTCTTCGTTAGGCCTAATGTTATATGTAGCTATGGTATTTATATTTAGTATGGGATCACTAATGGAACATACTTGACATTGTGCTGTCCGGGTGTATGCGATTCTCTTTTACAAGGCAGTGTGATTCAGTGTCCCTACTATTCCACAAACACAGAAAGCAACAGCACCTTGTAATCCTAATAACGCTACACATCTCCACATATAGGTCAACCATACTTGCTGTATTTAGTTTAACCTAACAGAATGGCCAAACATTGACATGTTTCGTTCATTGTATTGATGGCTTAGTATTACAGTTGTGGAGTAACGTTGCTTTCAGACATAGCTTAGAAGGGTCAATAAACAATCTCCATTGTTCCGGGACTGTTCATTTATGTCTATGCATGTACAAAGAGAATTTTTCATAGCATAGCATAGTAACTGGAGAACTGTTCATGCCTGTTTCTGAAAATGAAATTCTGGTATTGGGAGCTAGTAAATTTCACTGTTGCAATCGTGAACTCAGCACCTCACAGCGATGTTTCGTGAGATTCGTATCTCTCGCTAAATCAGTTAGTCTTCACTAATTGATCAGGAGGAGCTTATTTTCAGGTTCTGGGCAGCATTCTGCGTCGAAGGAAGTGGAAGGGACGGGTCCATCTACTTGCTCATGTTCTGAAGCAGTTTCTTCTAAACGTGAAAATAGGCTGAGAACTGAGAGTTCAGATCCATGTGGAGGAGATCTTACTGTGGATCGAACATAAGGATACTCATTTTGGATTTCGTTCTTTCTTAATGGCCCCCAATTTTTGATAGGTAGCAATACCAGTTTTCTGCGAAGCTAGTTGGTTCGCGCCAGACCACTGGAACTGCGAAAGGCATAGTGCGAAATTTGTCACCATTTATCCATTTAATGAGATTGTAATAAGCGGTTATGCAGCACGCATGAGGAGTCCATTCTTTGTCCTCGTTTCCAACAGGACAGTCGAAGTAACTGAAATATGCTCGTTTCAAAGTTTCTGTCAAAGATCGACGCTGACACTTTACAGTAAACTGCCCGCACACATAACAGAAATTCTTTGGCGAATTTATAAAATCACAATGAGGTTTCTGCATTGCACAGAAAATGAAATTATAGACGACAAAAGTCACTTGAAGCTATTCACACGCAAGCCAACATTTGAACTAAACCTAAAACATTATGCCCCATGATTTCATGTCATTGTCCTTTCTTGCTGGTCTAGCGCAGCGAACACTAAAGCAAAAAATCACTCATCGCTCTCCCCTTGGCAAGCCAAACATTCCGTAAACTAGGTTAGTAGTTCATATAGAAGAGAGCTAGCGCATGGGCTAATGCGCATACATGGAGAAGAGGTGGGGGACCCTACGAGAAAGTATGGCTAGGGCTAATGCGTATACATGGGAGAGATAGGGAGTTCAAGGAGAAGCAGGGAATTTAACCTAGGCTCACAGTATTAGGTGTATTTTTTCAGTCCTCTATTATCCTTTACAAGCTCGTTTGCATTGTTTTACAGTTATTTTTACGGATTTTCCTAGAGTTTTGCCACGTTAAACGCTTTCTGGATTGGGAATGTTGTCTGATGATTTTTTTTTTTATTTTGCAGTGTTTTGCTCTACTTTTAGAGCGTGTACAGAACATATATAACTCTTTTCTAGATTTTTTGAGTACAAGCACAGCAGTTTCAAATGCTTTTGACATGTCATATCATTTGGAGGATGTTTAGCCAGTTTCACAGTACTCATCAGATATGTTTAGCTGTTTTCAACTGATTTCAAGCCATCGTATGGATATTTAGCGCCCTTAAGCTAGCATTTTGAGCTTTTTCAATCTTTTTTGCTAATGTTTACAGTGCTTTCAATTGTTTTTGACGCTTTTATAAGCATTTTAGTAAACTTTAGGATCATTTTTTTTTTTAGCGATTTTAGTGTTTTCTCATGCATTTCTACGGATTTTTAAAATGATTTTAGTCTTGCGGTAGTTGTTTCAATGCTTTTTAATTGCATTCCATGTAAGTTGAAGGACATTTTGGACTCTAGCGCAGCTAGTTGTGATGTATTCATCAGGCATTTTTTTTTTTAGCTTTTTTCAAGTGATTTCTCGCCATTGTTTTAGGCATTTACAGCTTTAAAGACAAGTATTTTAGAATTTTTTGCTGATATTTTACCTTCTTTTTTACTGTTTTCTAATGTTTTTTTTAACACTTTTGAAAGCACTTTTATATGTCTTTAGGCTATTTTTCAGTGCTTGTGGTACCTTCACATACATTTTTCAGGATTTTAATGGTGATTTTTAGCGTTGTCAGTGATGTTTAGTGTGTTTTTAATGTCATGGTTTGTCATTTGGGCAGGGTATTTAGGACTGTAAGACAGCTAGATTCAGGGCATTGATTACACATTTTAGTTCTTTACCATATAACTTGAATGGTTTTCTTAGTATATAGAGGAATCTAAAACAATCATTTTTGCTCTTTTCAGGCGTTTTGTTATACTTTGAAGTGTATTGTAGTGTTTTATAATAGTGTTATCACTTTTATAGGCAATTTAGCACATTTTGAGTATATTTTGCAGCATTGTGTAGTGTTTTGTAGTACTCTATGCCTCCTTACAGATCATTTACGTCTTTTAAGGTATTCAGAACTACAGAGTAGTGTTAAGTCCGCAGACAATAGGCATTCCAGCCCACTTTGAATGTCTTTTATGGAAGCTCTTTAAGAACTTTATGATAGTGACGAAGTGTACTGACGACATGTTTGTACCTTTAAGAGAACTTTAAACGCATTTATGGCAATGTCCTTTATATGCGGTCTCATGATAATTTGTAATTTGTAACATTTTATGCTAGTTTAAATCATTGCTGCAACAACTTTCTAAATTTTTTTTTGTAGTAATTGAAGTCTTCATGTCAGGGTTTCCGGTGTTTTTCACACTATTTGCTACGTTTTATATTATTTTGATATGTTCCAGGACGATGTGATCGCTTTTATAGCCTATGCGGTATGTTACAGTTTTGACATATTTTTCCAAGTTTGAATCCTTTTTT
Source organism: Hymenopus coronatus (assembly GCA_030762935.1). Lineage (NCBI taxonomy): Eukaryota > Metazoa > Arthropoda > Insecta > Mantodea > Hymenopodidae > Hymenopus > Hymenopus coronatus. The sequence continues at coordinate 178,195,167 of CM060900.1, forward strand.
ATCATTTCTGAATTGTGTTTCAGTATTTTTCAGTCTTTTAAGAGTCATGTTATATCCTTTATGCAGGTGCTAACTTATGAAGCGAGGAGAACATTTTTGCACGGTTTCCAGACTTTCTTAGGTTGTGAATGTAACATACCCCAACTTTTCGTTCCTGCATATTTTTATTTGTATTTTTGTAAGATGTCTCTGTTTTTAAGGCTGACACTAGGGTCTAAGCCTTTGTTAACAAGGTGTATATTGTTTTATGAAAACTATGATTCTTTCTTTGTCTTTTGTTGTTTTAATAGTTCCTTTTTCTTTTAATTAAGATGTACTTTCTCTACAATAATGATACCACCCTTTTTTCTTGGCCCCCTCCCCAGGGGCCTACTACGGTAGGTACGGGTTTGACGCATCCCGGGTCCCGAGCCAACCTTGACTCCCTCATGTAGGCAACCTCTGAGAGGTGAGGGAGTCAGTAGATTAAAATGCCCACCTACGTGTAAACCGTGCATAAAGACCCGTGTCGGTGGAAAGGAATACCCTGCTTGGTTGAGGGTTGGGTATCTGAGCCTGACTTTCAGTAGTTGGGGAGGATGCGCAACCTAATACACCACTTTGGTTTCTGCTTCTCCTAAACGGGAGCCTGGGGCCTAACCCACCGCTAGTCAATGGGCCAGGACTAGTTATTGTACCGAACTCCAGAGTGAGTGGGACGGCGAGCCTGCTATATTCTCTGTGTACCCCTGTCACCCCAGTATGCTGACTCATTGTTGGGCACCGTGGTAGGCGGAGAGCACTGGAGGACAAATTTATATGCTAACTATGGCAAATACCAAAAACCAAAAACCCTAATATAGAAAAGAAGTAGTCGAGTCTAGCGGTCCTTGCTTCTTGGTAATAACTAGAAAGGAGGAAAGAAGAAACTTACGTCGGTTAGCCCTTTTGCCATTGAAAAGGGGTAGGATAAAATGCAGGTCCCGTGAAATCTCGCATTAGAGCACGCAATGACACAAACCTGGTTGAAGCAATTTCAAACTTCAGACAGCAAAATTACTAAAAGTCAATATGTTAAGTAGTTATCCGATCCAACTTGAGAAGCAGAAGACCATGAACTTCTCGCTTGGCGTTATCATCACCCGCACCTTGGACGGTTTGTTCAACGAGCAGCTTCAAGAGGAACTTAGAGGTTTCAGCGGAATGTGAATTATGAGTTCATGCCTACCCGTACCCAGTTCCTTATCTTTTGTCGGGTAGTTCTTCCCCAAAGAATTAAGGTGAGGCCCTAAACACCCTATATACCCAACCCACTCAGATGTTGAAAATACCAGCATTTTGGGCATACCAGAGACATTTGTACTGGCCATTCTACATGTGATATCTGTGGAGCCGCATCGCACGAAGGAACTTGCATTACCACTCTATCTTGTGTAAATTGCAGCGGGGAACATCCATCTAGTTCCCGCAAATGTCGCAGTTTCACAAAGCAGAGAGAGCAATCCACGAGATACAGGTGAGGGAGATGCCCTTAGGCTCCTACACCTCCACCAACCGTCTGTCCCGCGTTCTGGTACACATAGCTCACATGCAACTAAACCGGCACCGAGCCGGGAAATCGCGACTCAGACCTGCGATATAAACGGGGCCACTATTGCAGAAAAGATAATCGTTGCCGGTCCAATAACAAAGCTCTCAACATCTAGAGTGGCTATAACAACTTCGAAATCTGCCATCGTAAAGAGCACACCAACAGCGGTGTCACTCAAACCGTCACCATCGGGCAATATCACCGCTAAACCCGTAGGTATTCTGCACCGGCAAAGACTTTTAAGACCAGCTATGTGCGAGCCGACTTTCTAAAGCATAATGTAAAGTCGTCATCCAAAGTATCTACGGGAAGGAAAAGTCCATGTCATTCTCCACGCAGATCCTATTCTGAGGCATCTTCTGGGAGGAGTACCGATCGCCGACGAACATCTTCGCCAATCAGCCTCTCTAATCGGTTCGGGTATCTCGAATCGAACTTCTCTATTGAAAAGGGGTGCTCCCATATGGCGGAGATGGACCAGCAGAATTCCTCCATCAGTGCCAGACGGCTAGTGCATAAGCGGCAGAGTCGTTTTCCTGAAAAAAAAAAAAAAAAAAAAAAAAAAAGTGTTAGTCTGACGGCCAAGAAAAATAAACTAAAACCTACTACACAGCCTAATATGCAGAAACACCTTCCCATTTAAAACTTATCCCATAACATTGCCCATGACTATCCCAAGTGGAACATACGTGGAATTAGATCGCATCGAAGAGAACTTGAATTGTAGCTTCAGCAGTATTAGCCTTTATTCGTGTGCTTGCAAAAGACCCAGCTCCGCCCCCAAGACCACCTTACATTAAAGCAGTACACTGCTCTCCAGTGTTATATATCACCAGCACATGGGGGCACCATGATTCTTATCAGAGATGATATGTTCGCTGAATCCGTATCCTTACATTCTGATTTACAGTCCATCGCTGTACGGATTATGCTAACCTCCGTTACCATCACCATTTGCAGTATATATTATGTGCCTCCATCTGATGACCATTCGCGCACTGATCTAGAAGACCTCGTCTCCCAGCTACCAACACCTCGTCTGTTGGTAGGGGACGTGAATGCCCTCCACCCACTTTGGGGTTCCTCTAAGGCTTCTGCGAAAAGTCAAGTGATGGATGATTTTTTTTCGATAATATTAATCTATCTTTTCTAAACACCGGAGAGCCTACCTTTTTTCTGACCTCTTCAATAGTTTTTCTCACCTACATACAGCAGTTTTTTCTCCACAGTTGGCAGCTTCCTTACAATGGAATATCATCTCTGACTTACATTCTAGTGACCACTTGCCTATTCTTATTTGTCTCTTTGCACAGGAGTATCTTTCACATGTTTATCTAGATGGCATATAGAACGAGGCAACTGAAATCTTTCTTATACAGGCTGTTTTTCACTATAACGAGCTTGATTCGGTGGATTGTTTAGTTACACATCTCGCCGAGACAATTATTTCTGCATCTTAGCTTTCTATTCCGCGGTCGACCGGATATCCCCGTCGATTTCCTATATTTTGGTAGACAGCTGAATACCGCAATGCCATCCGTACTCGCAGACTCGCTCTTAGGGTTTTCCAGCGTGTCCGTAACCTCGATAATCTTATACAATACAAAGAACTACGTGCGCAATTTTGACAAATTATTAAGGATAGCAAGAAGATATCACGAAGCAACACTGTAACATCCTTTACCCGACATACCCCTTCCTCTGTTGTATGGGATAAGTTGAGGCGTGTAGTCGGAAAAGTGACTCATATGCCGATAGCCGGTTAAAGACACCTACAGGACCTGTGTTTGATGGGATCAACACTTTTGCCTGTGCTTTCGCTCAAGATTATAGCTCAGAGAACTATTCCCCTGAGCTTCTTCCAGTTAAAGCTCAGGTGAAATCACAAACGCCTACCTTTTGCTGTGGAAACCTTGAACACTACAATCGCCTTTTCACCATGGCGGAGCTAGGCCATGCACTTTCATCTTTCTGAACGTCTGCACCAGTTTCAGATGGAATCCACGTCTAAATGTTGCAAAAGCTCTCTCCTCAAGGTAAGACTTTTCTCCTCGAGCACTTTAATCATGTCTGAGTGAATGCAACATCTCCCTCCTTAAGGTAAGGCTTTCCTCCTCGAGGTCTATAATCGTGTCACCATCATACCTATTTTAAACCCTGGAAAGAACCGTGACCTTCCTTCCGGCTACCGTCCTATGTCGACGTTTACTTCCTTTTTTTTTCGGTACTGCATTGGACGACCGCTATAGAAACCTGTTACGTAGTCCAAAGCATGCAGGATTTCTCTTGCGCGAGCTGCTTCGAAAGCACGGTCTTCAAATGCCACGCGTTTTCCAAAGGAGGAGACGGTGCATTGTACTTGGTTACGTGCTTCCTCCCACGTAGATCTCGGGATGACGGCGCATCAAAATACAGTAGGCGCATTGATATATATATATATATATATATATATATATATATATATATATATATATATATATATATATATATATATATCTCAATGGCAGTAAGTGCACGGATAGTGTTGGATGTCCCTTTGTCACTGGAACCGAACTATTTACTTTCGGTTTGCCGAGTAACACATCAATTTATTCTACAAAGCTATTGGTTATTTACCCATTCATTCTGTATATTCGCCGTTGAAACTTGGGTGAGTGCCTAATTCTGAGCAACTCCCTTAGTGCACTTCAGAGCCTTCGTTAGCTGTATAATTGCCCTCTGTTCAATCTACGGCGAGGCGCTTTCTGTTCTGTCTTGGTAGAGTGTGCTCATCTAACACCTCTTCGAGCCACTCTGCAACGGCCGGTCAGGATTTCGGAGGTCCTGGCCGATGATTCCGAAGCAATGGATAAGGGTTTTAAATTTTTATTCCAAGTGACATATGCCTTAATAATCTAGTTTTATTTTGATGTTATTGCTTTTGACGGCAGACACTGGAGTGATATGTGAGGCTCTTAAATCTTTTATCACCTTTCACACTTTTCGGTCTCCGTTTTAATCATATTGACGTCCTTTTCTCTCCATTGTTTTATTTATACAGGCTATATATGTTATTTTAACTGTCTTTTTATTCTCCGAGTTATTTTAGTAGTGCCTTTTATTCGTGGTTCCTTGCGGGGATTTATGGATTTCTTTTAAAGATAGTGTTTATACCTTGTTTTAGTCGAGATTTTATTTTCTGCGGTTGAGCGCCCTTAAACACAATTCATCAGCATCCTTTTTTATCGTGTTGTTATTTTTGCTGATGTTATTGTTGAAGCGTTAGACATCTTTTCTGAGTTCTGGCTAGTGTTTTCATTTTTTTATTTCTCTATTTTCTTACATAAAGATAAGTAGTAATAGAGGATAGGCGTCTCTCCGCTTTTATCTGGGCTTTAGGCTAACATTAGAAATTCATTCTAATGGCAGAGTTACCGCCACCTCTCTTTCTTATTCTTCTCTCTTCGTAAGTCTTTGCCAAATGTATGGGAGTGTTTGGATTCTAAGCTTTAATCTCCTGCTAACACGCTACCGATGATGAACAAGGTATGTGGCTTTGTCTCATACGCTCAGAATTTTGTAATGACCATAAGCATAGGTTGATATTTAGACTAAGCAATCACTCTTTTATCATCATGAGGCGATTTTGTTGGCCTTTACAAACGAAACGTTATACTGTCGTGACATGGTCAAATTCACAGCAGCTCTTATTATTTTGTTGTTTTTAAGACAATCTGTAATTGTCGAATGTGATTTACTGTTTAATAGCGCTTCATTTTATGCCTTTAAATTTTTTGATCCCTCCGCCGTCAATGTCGAGAACATATATCTTAGGCCTTTGTCCGACAAAACGTTGGATGGTTTTTCCGTTAGCTTCATTTTTAAATTTTTCCAGTTTTTTTCCTGTGTGGGGTAGCACATGTGGCTTGCAGGGTAATCAAATGTATCTAAATGTTCAAGAAATTGCATTTTGTTCTGATATATGTAAGTGGCTGTGAATCGATGAACGAAGAAGTCCGTATCCATGCACATAAGCCTCAGGTTTTCAACCTCATAATAAGGTAATAACACATCATATTGGTATGAGTACATGAGGGTGTTTGAGATATCCAGTAAACTCATTGCGATGTATATTGGCTTGTTGAATATAATCTGCCGCGATGCCATATGCACAAATACTAAGTCAGCAAGGGATGCATTTCATACGATTTCGTAGATTCTCCATGGGTTTTCCAAACATAGTATTGTTGAAGAGCTTGTACAGGTTCTTTTCAAAGACATTCTAGGCTTTTGCCGCACCTTGCTATTAAAAACTATGTAAGATTTTAACCAACACGATTGTTGAAATTGTAGCACACGATGGACTTTTGATAGTTGTAGTCCATGTGAGAGTTCCTATTTTAAATAATATAATGCAAAACTTACTTCTTCCTGCGCAATTAGTTTCTTTACACTTGAATTCTTTGGTTTCAGACACTCAGGCAAGAAAGGCAAATCGCTATGAAGATCGTGAAGCTCAGTAGGATAATCCACATCAACTTCGAATATATATCCAGGTGAATCATCTTCTTTTAGTGTATCTATATTAATGTCGTCAGGAGAAACCTACTGAAATCCTCCATAAGGCAGTGGATGCTTCATAGCTCATCAATATTTGTTATTTGCGTCTTTGTATGTGATAAATTGAGTTAGTTTATCAGGATCAAACTCCCCCATGTAGGTGTCGTTAGCATGGTTATACCGATGAGCTGCCTGACATAGTCCTCCCCTTATGGCTTCGCCTGCAGCGCCATGGTAGTAAAAGCGGACGTTAAACACTATAAAAAAAACCCTTATGCGAGATTCCACCATGAGAAGCTGATCATAATCCATTAATAATTCTAGCTCAATTTCGGTATACCGAAGCATAGCATCTCAGGTTAGCCCTGGAGATATAAATTTATATGCAGCGTCAACTTTATGAGTATTCAATATTTACTTTCTGAAGACTTCAAACTATGAACGAGAAGAATTAAATCTGAGGTTAAGTAGAGGTCACTGTATTCTCCCAAATTTCGATTTAAATTGTTTCCATACAGTTTTAGCATGTTTATAGCCTTGATCATTGATTTCCTTTTCATTTAATCTACTGCAGAACGCCTCCTTTGGAGGCAAGCATGTTTCTTTCAAAACAAACCATGCAATCATAGGGAAACGATGTTATGGGTTTTGTTAGTTATCCAAATTCGAACTGAGAGAAAGGTATGTGTTCACAAATCGAAGCACAATATCTCCAACATGCTTCGAGAATAAAATATATTTTTCTTCTGAGCACGGAATCACCTCCACTCTTTCACTTGTACAATGTAACTGTTTAACGATAAAATGAGAATCATATCCACATAAGTTGTGCATGAAGACAGGAACATATTTCGGTGTTTTGCAGCTTAGATAACACTCATTATGAAGACATACGCAATATTCACCAGTCAAATAGTCGTTTTCCATAAGTTTCCCGTTTTGTTCAGTAAATTTTTTATTACACAAGCAGCATTAGGTAGAAGACTCAAAATCCCCCTGATGTTGATCCGATAGTTTCAGAGGTTTAGCACATTTGCATATAATGCGAATATTATTTGCAAGATATATTAGATAATCCGTAAACTTTTCAGCAGCATCCTATCCTCTATATAAGGGACAATAGAAACATCATTGAAATATGTAGGCTTTCACGGCCGGTGTCAGTATAAGAAAAATTATTATCCGGGCTTGTAGGCCGTGGTTTACTGTGCGAGCCAATGGCACTGACGATCGATCTTAACGGGATGTCGGCTTTTAAGACCGATCGTCAATGCCATTGGCTCGCCCACCTACGCACTTGCCATATATCTCACGAACATGCTGCAACCTATCATTGGCAATACAGAGACCTTCATCAAAGACTCCTCCCATTTCACACAGAAACTCAACACAATCAGCCTACAGCCCAACGACATACTTATCAGTTTTGATGTCGTTTCATTGTTTACCATGGTACCCGTTAGTGATACTATAATGCAGCTCAAACAAATTTTTCCTGATGACATGGTGGCCCTCTTTCATCATGTCCTCACCACCACGTATTTCCAGTTGAACTACGAATTCTACGAGCAGACAGATGGCGTCGCTGTGTGGAGTCCTCTCAGTCCGGCTATTGCAAATTTCTACATGGACATTTCAACTTCACATTATCATTCTCGTTTATACCGAGAAGCCATAGAAATATACAAACATGAAAATAACATGAACCGAAAAGAAGAAGGTTTGAAACTAAACAGAATATGGACAACAGCATTTACAAAGGTCAGAACCAAGGATTCCTCCCGCACCAATCATACGTCAGCAGAACGAAGCACTGCCCGCTGTCAGGTCCAGCCCACCATCAACCCGAACTAATCACAGCCAGCTCTCCGGCCAGCCACCGGTATATATACTGCAACCCATGGAGCTAATAGCACAGTCGCTGTTGAGAGCTCCACCAGGACACTTCGATCGCACTGCCACTGAAGATGTCTGCCGCAGCCGCAGACGAAACGTCTGGGAAGATGAAGAAGGAGGAGCCCAGTAGACCACGGCCTACAAGCCCGGATAATAATTGTTCTTATAATAGAAAGATCGTTTGAAGCTGTTCAAAAAATGACGCTGGTTTTGACGTAAACAGCGAAGCTCATTGGGGAATGCTTCTGATAAGACGTTGTATAGCAAAATTCGGGTTAAATTTGCATGAGTAAATTGGACTAAGAATACTATCAAATTCTGCATAGATGACATACGGAAGTTTCAACATCCTTTCTACATTTTTAAACTGAATGATAGAGGTTTCCTTTGTTAGCGTAACTATCCTAGCGATAGCACGCTGCCTGCAGATGGTCACATGTTCCTTCAAATTTTCCACTACGTTCTTATTGGCAATCAAAATGGGTGAAGCAGCGTTTACAAGTGTACATTTGTCCGTTATGTTTTGTCTTTCGTTCTCGAATAAGCTTCTCAAGGTTCTTGATATACACATAGTAATGCTTGCCATTTCCATCACTCAGCAGAAGAAGACCCAGATGATCAGGTACTTCTTCCTTTACAACCTTTATTGGAAACACTGCTTTCTTTTCATCTAGTCCAAACACCTTGATATATTGTTTTTCTTTCCAAATGTCGGGATTTCAATGATGTAGGAAACGTGATGCATGATAAGTCATATTTTTGCTCGAGTTTTTGTATTTGCTGACACGTTGAAAATCCTTATTAATGTATTTTGCAAGGATAACGATAAAAGGCATCTCTTACGATGGTTCTGGGTTTTACACACTCTTATTTTCCTTCAATAGATGCAGGCAGAACAATATAAGTGCTTCCGCGAAGGGGGTTCTACTTGTTTATTCGAAGGCGTAACCCCACCACAGCTACCCCAAGGGCCTACTACATAGGTACGGGTTTGGCGCATCCGGGGGTTCCCGAACCACTCCTGACTTCCTCGTGTGGGCTACCTCCGAGTGGTAAGGAAGTCAGTTCAACAAAATGCCCACTCACCTATAAGCCGTGCGTGGAGTTCCGTGTCGGTGGAAAGGGATATCGTGGTTGGTTGAGGGTGTAACATCTGAACCTGGGCTTCTGCCTTTCAATAATTGGGGAGAGTGCGCAACCTAATACACCGCTTTGGTTTCTGCTTCGCCTGAACGGGAGGCTAGAGACTAACCCACCCCTTGTCAATCGGTTAGGTCTAGGTTTTATATCAATCTCCAGGGTGAGTGGGACGGCGAGCGTGATATATCCCCTGTGTAGCCCTGTCACCCCAGTGTGCTGACCCCTTGTTGGGCTCCGTTGTGTGTGGGGAGCACTGCGGGATGAATTCTATCCATTTCTTATGGGCCCTAACAAAAAAACAAAAAAACAAAAAACAAAAAAAAAACAATAATTATGTCACAACTTTGGGAAAAGAAGTAGTCGAGTCTTGCGATTCTCGCTGCTTATTAGTTAATAGGACAGAGAAAGGAAGGGAGTTTTCAATGGTGAGCCCTTTTGTAACAAAAAGGGTCTCGATACTATAGCTGGTCCTGTCAAATCGTGTATCAGAGCCCGTAACGGCACGTTCCGGGTCGAGGCTACATCTGCATCCCAGGCTGCGAAAATACGCAAGGCCAAACTGTTAGCCAGCTATCCCATGAATGTCGAAGTTTTTTTTTTTTTTTGTAGTGTTTAACGCCCGCTTTAACTACTAATGGCACCGCAGGCGGTGACACTGATGATACATGAATGATAATGGAGCACCGGTGGAATGCGATGGCGGGGGAAACCGGAGTACCCGGAGAAAACCCGCCCCAGCGCCGTTTTGTCCACCACAAATCTCACGTGCGGTCGCTTGGGATCGAACCCCGGCCGTCTAGGTAAGAGTCGAGTGATCTAACCACTCGGCCACGGCGCGGCCTCATGTCGAAGTTCATAAGTAAATACACTCCTCACGCAAAGTGATAACTACCCGCGCTCTTGACGGTCTTGGCATTGTGAAGATACAAGAGAATTTGGCGGCACAATGAGCGTCTTTGTATGTGATAAATTGAGTTAGTTTATCAATGAGCCACTTATTCTCAAAACACCTATCTCCATGCGAATATTTTAGAATTGCTAATTACCAGAGCAAATTGCTATTGCTACTGAAAATCAAATATTCACATATGTTGGAAACACAGATCTTAAATCGCCCATGAGTTGACGTCGAGGGAACCCAGTCAACGTGCACTTTCACAAACACATATTTATTTTGAAGGATATGTTCCCAACCGCATTGTGCAGTTTGAAATGTTTTGGGTGAGTGAAACTGTCTATTCCGAATACAGCTTTGTTTGGGAATGTTGCCCATTGAGGATGTTTTTGGGTTTCAAACAATATCTGAAAATACAACTCCAAATATTTGCAAGTATATGTTTTTGTGTGTGTATGTGCGAATCTTGGCGCCTGTGTGTATGGGGTACATGTACATTTAAATAGATTTTTGCGGTTCTCTCTCTCTCTCTCTCTCTCTCTCTCTCTCGCTGTCATTTTACCTCTCCATCTCTCTCACATTATAAATTGCATAAAGCAATATTTAACAGACGTATTGCTATGTAATATAAACACAATCATTGACAACATTGGGCTCTATTTAAATTAAGTAATATTAACCTTTTTTATAAATATTTGTGATTTAAATAGGGATTCTGGCACGTACGAAGCCGTATACTCAATGTTGGAAAGTCAGGGTGCATAGTATAATCAAAACGCATTTTCATTATTGTTGTTATTGTAATTATTAAGTATAATTTTAATGGCGGATAAACAATTGTTCAACAGGTGTAGAAATGTAAACAGAATAAGTGGTAACAGCGCAGTACCTATCGACATATATGCATTCAATCAAGAGCGGAACGGGTCATGAATTCGGATAGGTAACTTATAAAAATTATTCTTTAATGTAATTTTAGTGGTGGTAAATTATATGTGCACCATTGAGGGAGAAGAAAAGCTTCTAAACTCATCTACGGGCCCACATGTTTCAGAGCATCAAAACGGTTTCTTAAAATGCCATTATGCTATGCCAATTTCTGTTGAAAATATTATACAGTTTCTTCCATCTCAAGAAATTATATTATTGATTCTTCCTTGATATGCAAGTTTTATGACATTCCTATTCTCCTTCACAGCGTAACGCGTGCTGGTTTAGGCTGGAAATATCCCCATCGACCTTAAGTCGCCTAATTAAATAGCACATTCCTTTTTGCAATAAATAAGACCCCATTCATTTCAACGTCTCACACAACTCTCGAACTTAACCGTAATTTATGACCTCATGTGACGTCCCCTTTTTTGTCGCTATCTTATCTTACACCATAAATTAGATAGTTTCATGAGGAAGTTTTGAAAATTAACCTGTCACGCGAATCATATACCTACTTATGGCGGTTATACCTTAGAATCACCGGCCCCAGTTGCCTTGCTTGGCGTTGACGTTCTACTGCGAAAGGGACATGGATGTTTAGTGTTGTGTGTTTCTGGGTTTGTGTTTTATGTAAACCATCTTAGAATCGAATCCCTTGCCACTCTTGGCAGCAGGAAAATAATTATTCCAGTTATGCTCCTATAGAAGCAATTTTCAGTTTCTTTGAATTAATTTGCGCATGCAGCTCTATATTTGAGAATACTATTTATGTTTACTCTGTGAGCGCCACTAGGCTCTGCTGGCTCCTGAACTTAGGATGCCTGATTAACCAAGGGGAGAGTAGGTAACGCTAGTGAAGGTGATATTCGTGTCAACAATTTTATTGCCAAATTAATTGAGATATACTCACAGAAAATATCCTGCCTGAAAGTGTCACCAGTGTGCATTATTTGTCGCACATCTATTACACCTTATATTATACGCATGGAGAACGCCTACCATAGATTCACAACTAAAAGTATATGACGGATTTGTTCTGAAAAAAGCTACGCATGAGATGTGCCATCGTACTTCTCAGTTTACCATTATTAAGCCCTGTCTAAGCGTGTGTTTACAAAACTAGGTCAACAATATGCTTTGTACATTCTTTTTTGAAAATAAAGTTACATGTCCAAATTGATACACTGCGGTGTAAAATTTCTTCCGTTACAAACCGAAATATATCTCTCATACAAAATGCACATTCAGCAAACTAGGTTGCAGAATACTAGCAATTATAGCAACCTTGTAATACAATTTTCTTCAATTTTCGACAAGGTTCAACATATTTAGCAAAAACAAATTAACATTTTTCAAATATTTATACTTTTGAGCGCTTGTAGCTAAATCAGTTCAAGAACTTTATCTCATTCATGCAGTCCAGGATGGCTGCATGCTAATTGTATACCTTCAGTCGTGTAAACAAATAAATATTGCATTACTTTTTTCAGCAAAGTGGCCAAGTATGAAGGTTGGACTAACCCTCGATCTCATAGTATACAAAAATAATCTCTGCTAATTTCTTTTGATACCAATATTCTTATTTCTCTATAGAGTATGAATTGTTATAAATGTAAAATGACCGCATTGTTTGTGATAAATTGTAAATGCCTGAGCCTGAGTATGTGTTTTGGCATTTATTCGGGGTGCCAATGTAGGTATATGAACCAGTAAGTTAAGATATCTATAACATGAAATGTAAGCTCAAAGGTTCATCATTTGTACCACAGTAAATTCCAAAATTGTTGTGCATAAAACTCATTAATTTTCCGACATATGTGTTATTACTAAACTGGAGGCGGATGACGGTGACCCTTTTGAATTAGTAATGAAATGGGATTGCTCCTCCCCACGACTGTCAGGGACCGCCCTTTCCTAACTCGAGTCACGAGATTACGTTTTATCTCAAAGGAAACGTCACTAACACGCGTGCCCTTCTATTATCCTAGCAATGACTAAAACATTTTGGTTCTTATTAGTATCTTAACTGAGTTTGCAGTTCATTGGGTTCAATGGCCATCAACTTCATCCACTCCACAAGTAACTGCCACGACCATTTTCAGAACGCAATCCTGAAAACACCCATAAAAGGTAGTGTCCTCGAACGCAGTACGTTCCACTACATTGGGATATACCTTATTGTAGCTAGTTTTGAACCACAAACTGAGAATTTAGCCCGAAATGGTATATTCTTTCGCTTGTTTTTCTTCAGTCCGTTATGAATATTTCACAAAATTGCTTTTCTCCCAGAGATGAAATTCAGTCGGTGATAAAAATTGCGTTTAGTCAACCACACTTTAAGACAAAAAGTGATTAACACATTTTACATTCTCTAGCACCATGTATAATATAGGTATACATTGTATGTATAATATAGGTAGTGAAGGTATTGCATTCCACGCAAAAGATCTATACCGAGATTTCACCGGAAATATGGTTTTGACGTCCCGTGAATCTATAAAAAGTGTTTTTAGGAGAAGGCACGTGAGTGTTCGTCGGTGTTCATGTCAGCGGGTAGCGTAACTAAAAACCGAAAAGTCCGTTAAACTCTAGGTTTAGTATCTCCCAAGAATGCGTATCTCCCAAGAAAATCCCCCACCTTACATCTACAAATTTTAGAATGTCCTGATTTTCTCAAAAATGGTTCTAATACTATTGATAAAAATACCGTATATTAAAGATTTATACATGAGAAATAAAATGTATGTCTTAAATTTCCTGGGAATAGGCTCTGAATTCCTCTTCATTCTGAAAGATTTTTGCATAATCTTAAACTGTTTGATTTAGCTAAAAGCTAATAAATATCATTAAGGCCCTCTATTTATGTCCTATATATTTTTGCAGTGCAGAGATTTCTGAGATATTCCTTGTTATTGGTTTCAATTTTAAGGTACTTATACTTTTCTTAGGTCGTCTCCTTAGCGCGGTGATAGCGCAGCTGCTTACCAAGTGGGAGACCTGGGTTCGATCCCCAAGACCTGCGTGGGGATTTTTCCCCCGCTGGGAGACCTGGCCCGGGGTGCACTCAGCCTCGTAAGGTCCCTGGGGTGCCAATTGAGGAGCTACTTGATGGAGAAGTAGCGGCTCCAGGTCATGAGGACCGCATTAACCGGCCGGGGGGACTCGAAGCGCTGACCACGTCCCGTAGTGCACCGAGATGGGGGACGCAGCGGCCGGGCGGTAGGCCAAGGTTCCCCGTGAGCTGTCGTGCCATGGAGTTATTATATACTTTTCTTAGGATACTGTTTGCTTTGTTTTGCTCCTGGCAATGCAAAGAGAAAATAATTGCAATGAGAATCGCATAGCAATAACGTTTAAAAATGTCTACCACCTTAGCCTAGTTCCCTCCTACTTATAAGGAACTAAGAAATAAGACCACTTTGCTAATGCTTATCTCGATTGGCATGAAGTGGATAAAAGAATAATCCTTTATAAAAAGTTTGATTTCAGAACAAGTAGAGAGAGAGAGAGAGAGAGATCCGTGAGGTTGTGAAAAGCATAGCTCAAAAACTATAAGTGCGGTATATCCAGTCTTTGCATTTAAGTTCAGTATCTTGTAAGGATGCGACACAAAGATTTTCAGAAGAATTCCGGACCCTAATCTACCTTACATGGAACATTGTTTGCAATGCTTGATTTTCTAAAAAGACCTCACAATATTGCTGTATATTAAGGATATTTACAGCGCAAATAAAATGTGTGTCCTGAATATCTGATAGCTTAGCATGACTGGTAAACCGTAACAGATAGACAAAAGCTTAGTAGACAAAAAATGTAGATCGCGTTAAAACACCTAATTTGTTTTATATGTTGCTTCTGCTGTAGAGCTAACCATTTCCAAGACATTCCCTGTTATTGGTTACGATCTTCAAATATTTAGATTTTCTTAAACTGGAAGTCCTCATTCATTTCACGTCTCTTTCGTTTTACTCCTGCCCATAGAAAAACAACTGAATTTCAATGTCAATCGCATACGACAGATTTTAAAGGATCTGACTGTCGCTTTGGTATAGTGTATTTTCCCTCTACTTATAAGAAATCTAGGATTAAGACAATTTCTGGTAATGCTTATCTCGATTGACAAGATTCACATAAAATAATGATCTTTTGTAAGAATGGGCTTTTTGCGAACAGCTAGAAAAAGTCATATGAATGGAACACGTCGCAGTTTTCTTTTAGGTTAATGAAACCAAGTTTGTAGGAACAGAATGAAGAGTGCTAAACACAGATTTGTTTAACATTTATATGCCGCCCTTAACATCTAGGTCTTCTCGATAAACCTGGTGGACAGTTAGTGATACTGCGTACGGTATTCTTAACTTTTAGGGCTACCACGATACGCGAGCCCTTGTACTGTGGATATGAATGCGTATCAGCGCTGTCGTATGCGCCGAACCCCCGCTGTTTTCGGTGTCGACGGTTTCGTCCCACTCAAACCGGCGCAGGTTTGACGCCACCTGTTAATCTTACGGCCAGCCTGCCCAAGATGAAGGTGTCGGTTCCCGAGACCTTTGTTGTGAGCACTACCGTGGGAGTCTTCATTTAGTTCACGGTAATATCTACTGTTTCTTGAAGAAAAAAGCCGTACAGGAGTTGCGCCTTAACGAGCATCTGGCTATTCAAAAGGCCCGGCTTCTCTATCAGCAGCTTCAGCCTGTGACCCCCTTAGGTTACGCCTCCGCAGTTCGTCGCACTCCTGCTCCCTCTGTGGCTCTTCAAACCGCGCAAGTTGTAGAGGCGACCTACCAAACGTACCTGTCGCTGTGTTTTACCGCCCTGTCTGAACTTCTGCACCGTGCCCTTCACCGTCAAAAGCGTTCACTTCAGCTGAACATCCGACAAAACCCGTACACCAGCCATCTTCTAGTCCACCACCTGTCACCGCCTCTCAGGAGCGCCCTCGATAAAAACACAAGCCGGCTGATAAGCCCTCGAAGTTCCGTTCGCGTTCTAGAAGCCCTAGCTTCCGAGCCGACCATCCGAGGTTTCCGAGGAGAACCCAGGCCGTCCTTTTCTCGGCCAGTGGTCAGTGAAACTAACCGGTCACCTTAGCACTGTTAAATGTCCAACGCCTTCTTTGCAGAGGTTGCATTAGTCCATCTCGCCTATCCCGCGTTTCTAGCGTCTTCTTCTATAGCATGTCGTTTCTGACGTGGAATACCTGCGGTGTTCGCTCCCATAGAGCAGAACCGCAGCTGTTGCTGCCGTCCTATGATCCCTGGATCATCTGTTTACTGGAGACGAAGCTTCGCCCTCATAATTGTTTTGTTGTACACTGTTATATCGCGGCTCGTTTCGCTCTTACCCAGGAGGAGGGCTCTCCGGCTCAAGGCGGTGTCATGATACTCACGAGCGGTGATATCTACTGCTAGCCACTATCGCTTATCACTGCCTTGCAAGCTGTTGCTGTCAGTCTTGTTCTTCCCGGTTTCACCTTTTCAATCTGTAATGTTTACGTTTCTCCTTCAGCTACCTTCAGTAGAGGCGATATGGTTAACCTCCCGTCTGTGCTTCTGGCACTTTTTTTTTCTGAGATATTTCAATGCCCATCATCCACTTTGGGGTTCATCTAGGGCATGTGAGCGGGGGACGCTCCTTGTTCACTTTTTGACCAATTTCGGCTTCGTGTTTTGAATACTGGTGAACCAACTTTTCTTACTGATTCTTCTGCCATGTTCTACCACCTGGAACTTTCTGTTTGTTCAGCACAGCTTGCTCATCGGTTGCAATGGAAAGTTATTCCTGTCACCGTTCCAGTGATCATTGCCCGTGTGTTCTGACTTTGCTCTCACACCGCGTTTCTTCCTCGCGAGCAGCAACTTGGCAGCTAGCAAAAGCGAATTGGACACTCTTTTCAGCGAAAGTGGTTTTCAACGACAGTGAGTTCGCCACGGTCGACCATATGGAGGAACACTTTAATTCTGTCATTCTTTCCTCCGCCAAATTGTCTATTCTTCGGTCGTCTTCCCATCCCAGATGATTGCCGGTTCCTTGGTGGAATGCCAAGTGCCGCGAGGCTATTCTTGCGCGCAGGATGGCTCTTAAGGTATTTCACCATCACCCTACGTTGGATCATTTGATCTGTTTCAAACAAGCTCGCA
This sequence comes from Hymenopus coronatus, assembly GCA_030762935.1. Lineage (NCBI taxonomy): Eukaryota > Metazoa > Arthropoda > Insecta > Mantodea > Hymenopodidae > Hymenopus > Hymenopus coronatus. The sequence continues at coordinate 178,212,280 of CM060900.1, forward strand.
CAAGGGCACGTCGCATTATTCAGGATAGCAAGTGGGCTTCCTGGACTTCCTTTGTTGCCACCTTTAATCAGTCAACGCCTTCATCCGTTGTGTGGAAGAAGCTACGACGTGTTGCCTGTGAGCATAAGTCCATACTGGGACTTCACGTGAGATCTGCTACCTTCTTCGATCCGGTGGCTGTTGCTGACGCTCTTGGCAGTACGTTCGCGTCTGTCTCAAGCTCCGGAAACTATGCTCCAGCTTTTCGTACTACTAAGGCCGAGATGGAGTCTCAGATTCCGTCCTGTCGATCTTTTAATAATGAGTGCTATGACTCAATTTTTAGTATACAGGAGCTATAAATCTCCATATCGTCCTCTAGGCTTTCTGCTCCTGCACCAGATGGAATGCATGTCACCATGCTTCAGCATCTCTGTCCTGCAGGTACACTCTTTCACTTGGGGCTCTGCAACCGAATTTGGTGCGATGGAGTGTTTCCTAAAGTCTGGTGCGCGACCACCATCGTTCCCATTTTAAAACCTGGTAAGGATCCCAACTACCTTCCAGCTATCGACCGATCTCCCTCACCAGTTGCCTGTGCAAAGTGACGGGGCGCATGATTGATGGGCGATTGGGAGTGTAACTCGAATCCCGCGATCTGCTATGCAGCGTCCAAAGTGGCTTCGGTCGTTACTGTTCCGCACTCGACCACCTGGTGTCACTATTCGTGTATATCATATATGCCTTTTTACGAAACAGTCCGACGGTTGTGGTGTTTTTTGACCTGAAAAAGGCGTATGATACGTGCTGGAGGTACGCTATACACCATACCCTTCATAATTGGGTCATTCGTGGTCGTCAGCTCCCTTTTATCCGGGAGTTTAAGGATAGAGCTTGTAGGTACGTGTAGGTTTGATTTTTTCCGGTGTTTTACTCAGGAGAACGGAGTACCGCAGTGTTCGGTGCTTAGTGTCATATTGTTTGCTATTGTCATCAATTCTGTTCTGAAGTGCGTTTCACCTTGCGTCGCATCTTCATTGTTTGTAGGCGATTTCGCCATTTACATTATTTCTCGGCGGATTTGTCTTCTAGAATGCCGCCTACAACTGTGTCTTGACCGCCTGTACATTTGAAGAATGGATAACGGCTTTAAATTCTCCACCGAGAAAACTATCTGCGTTAATTTGTGGCGACGGTAATCGTATTTTCGCCTTCGTTACATCTTGGTCCCGATGTTCTTCCCTTCGCCGAGGAGACGAAATTTTTAGGTTTGATCTTTGACAGGAACCTCAGCTGGTCTTATTATATATCGTACATAAAGACAAGATGTGACCGCTCATTTAATCCTTTACACGTTTTAAGTGGCAGAACCTGGGGAGGGGCGGGCTGATCGGACCACCCTTCTGGTCCGGTTGAAAATCGACTTTGGTTATATAGTGTATTCATCGGTCTGACCGTCAATTTTAGCTCGTCTCAATGCCACCTATCACCGTGGTATCCGTTTCAGTAACGGTGCCTTTCCCACGAGTCCGGTTCTCAGCCTTTATGTGGGAGCTGCCGAACCTCCGCTGTCTTATCGACGGGATGTTCCTCTTTGTAGTCATGCCTGCAGCCTCCTTAGTTTATTAGGGCATCCATCTTTTCCTTCGTTTTTTAACGAATCTTTATACCACCGATACTCAAGTGATTCCCTGTCCCTAATTCCACCTGTTGTGCGCTTTCGGTTGCTCCTTCGGTATTTTAACGTTACTTCACCAACCACATATTCTAGAGGGGAGACTGTTTTTCCTCCGTGGGTCCATCATCAGCCCCGCATTGATCTGGGATTGATGTCTACGCCGAAGTCGACGACGCCACATTCTGTTATTCATTCCACTTTTTTAGCCCTCAAAGCTCAGTTTTCTACATGCAATTTTATTGATGGTTCCAAGGACGCTAGAGGAGTGGTCTGTGCTTTTATTCATCACCGTAAGAGTTTTATATTTCCACTTTACCGCAGTGCTCGATTTTTACAGCTGAGCTTTTTAGTGTTTACCAGGCTCTTTTATACAATAATGTATAAAAGTTAAGCATAATTGGAAAACAGAGAACTGAACGGGAAAATGGTGAGCGAGCCATTAAACGTTATGGCAGTGTGTGTCTCCGCTTACTGGTGGTCTGTGATAGGTAAGCGGGTTCACGCGTCTAAGGTCAACAAAACCAGAACAACAAACCAATACCAATACCCATTCGTGGCTCATTCGTTATTGTTCTCCCACTGTGAACAAAGAGTGGTTGCTTCGCAAAGTATTTATAAGACAGCAGCAACATGCCACAAAGATGTCAACTGGACCCTGTTTTGAAAGGTAGAGTCATCGGACGTCTAGAGACAGGTCAGATAGAAACCACAGTCTCTCGGACCATGAATGTGCCACAAAGTGTCATTTCCAGGCTTTGATGACTGTTCCAAGATACCGGAGGTGTTCGTCGGATCCCTGTACATGGTCGTCCATGGGTCACAACGCCGCAACAGGACCGATATTTGACCATTACAGCACGTAGACATTGGAGGATGCCCAGAGACAACGGTCTTCTGAGCTCGCAGCCACCTCAAGCGTTCGAGTTTCGAGGCAAACTGTATACCGGAAGTTCAGGGCAGTTGGCCTCTATGTTAGACGTCCAGCAGTTTGTTCCCTACTCACTCGAATACACATAGGTCCCGTTTATAGTGGAGTCAGCAACGTTAACATTGGACCTTGATGAATGGAGGAACATGATGTTTATAGATGAGTCCAGATTTAGTTTGAACTTTGATTCTAGTCGCTCAATAATCTGAAGAGAACGTGGAACCCGGTTTTATCCCACCAACATCGTGGAAACACGCCTATTTGGTGGTGGTGACATATTCATCTGCGCAGTCATAAGGTTCAATGGACCTACAGATCTTTACATCTTCGACAGTGGTACTGTGAATGCCCAAAGGTACAGGAGGAGATACTGGAACTCCATGTGCGACTTTCAGAGGTGCAGTTGGTCCACACTTCATCTTATATGACGATAATGCACGCCCACATAGTGCCCATCTGGTGGACGACTATCTTGAGAGGGAAGATATCCAGTGTATGGATTGGCCAGTGATGTCCCCGGATGTGAAACCAATAGAGCATGCCTGGGATGTATTAGGAAGAAAGGTTATAGCCCTACAGCCCCCACCGAGGACACCTATAAACCTCCGACGTGATCTTCATGAGGAATGGGAACTGCTGCATGCAGAGCTCTTGAACCACCTTATAGAGAGCATACCACGGTGCTGCGAGGCCTGTGTAGCCATAGTGGGTCACCAGACCGCATATTAACCGCACCATTATTGTTATAGTGGAAATGGTCGTTAGATTTTGTACTTGTATAAAAAGGTGTCCCGAGGTCAAAATTGTCTGCTATCTATTGCATTTTAGATCGTATGTGATGCATTGGTACCAATGTATTGCATTATGCTTAAGTGTTATACACTTGTGATAGTTTGTTAATGAAATATTAAATTATGCTTAAGCTTAGGAACCTTGTGTAAGGTTTTACTAAGTGGTTGTGTGTTCGGATTCCTTGAAGGTTCTACACAGCCTTATGCCGCTGTACAGTTACCAACCCCTCCAACAGCGTGGCCAGGACTGTCTCCACTCGTTCGCCGATTCTGGCTTCGCGTAACTACGCAGCAATGAGGCTGTCATTTCAGACCGCAGGTAATTTAACTCTTTATTTGACCTCTAAGGATTTCCACGCCTTCTTACGTTCTTCAATCATTTTGCCCTGGAATGTTGACTGCGCCGATCAACAGGGCATTAAACTTCGGGAGGTGAAGTCCCTGCCTGTCGGCTGGCGTACCTCCTCTCGCGTGTGCCGTCGCGAAGAGTTCATTTTAACTAGACTGTGTATCGGGCACTGACGTTTTAGTCACATACACTTATTGTCTTCGGGCCCTGCACCGCTTTGTGCTCATTGTCAGGAGCCGTTGGCTGTGAGGCATGTTTTACTCGAGTGTGAGCTTTTAGCTCCCTTACGTTTGTCCGTCGGTATACCAACTGGTATTTCGCAGGTTCTGGCGGATGAACTCGTTTCTGTGAATCGCGTTTTAGACTTTATGCGCCAAGTCGGTATGAGCCGCCGTGTGTCACTTTAACGTTTTACGCTTTGTGTCCTATTTGTCTGGGCATTGTGTGACATTGTTTTTCGGTGGCTCGATAGGACCCCTTTTATCCTCTTTTTATTTTTACGTTCTGCAGTAGCTGACACTGTTTTAGCCACATTTTATTGCGTTTTAGGTTTTAGGGTGTGGACCTAGTGCGTAGCTTTTTATTAATCCCTTCGGGCGCTATTGAACGTTGCAGTTGTGCACCCTAAAACCCTACTCCTACTCTTCCTTCTCTTCTTACTGCTACTTGTACTACTACTTCTACTACTAGTACTACCACCACCACCACCACCACCACCATCACCACACTACTGTGTGTGTGTGCATGGTCATGTGTTTGTATGTGCGCACGTGTACGTGTGCTTTTGTATGTGTGACTATGTGCACGAATAGGGTTGTAAGTGTGAGCGCGTATGTGTGTGTGTGTGTGTGCGCGTGCACGAATGGGTGTGTGAGTGTATGGGTTGTCTGGGTTTACGTGTGTACGCATGTGTATTTGTGTGCGCGCGCGTAATGTGCTGTAGATGTGTGCAAGTCTGTGAGATGCATAACTTAAAGACGAAATGACATACAAATATCCAGCTTAGTACTTTAAGTAGCCAAAGATGCGACACGAAACCTTTTAAGAAAACTCCTCACCCCACATTATCTGAAAAATTGTTGTAATGATGCTTCTAATTACAATAACATTTAAAGTGTTTACATAGGAAATGAAATAAATACCTTAAGTTTTCTGTAAACATTCTGTGAAGTTGTCTTCATTTATAAGTAGTTTACTATAAATATGCATGACTGGCAAACCATATGAAATAGCTAAAATGTAGTACACAAGAATATAAATGTCTTCAAATATATAAATTATTTAAGGTATGTCTTTTGTGGCCATTTCCAAGGTATGCGCTATTGTTGGTTTCAACGTTTTCCAAACCTATATAATTTTCTGAGGCGTTTATCTAGCCGTTGTTTCTCGCAATGTCATGGAAAAAGTATGGGCTTTCATATAGCGACCTGCATACAAACGAATGACCATCGTTTGAGCTTCCTGCAAGCTGCTAACGCCTTTAACGAAATTAATAATTAAAGTTACTCTGCCGGGGTTTATCTCTTTTAACACTAAGTAGAAAGACAAAATAATATGTATTCGGTGAAGAAACAAATATCAGTGTAACATATCACATTTTTTTATTTATGCTTTGCGCATGATATAACCATGATGATCAGTCAAAATATGCGTGTATCTAAATTGCTTCCTGCGAAACTTTTCTAACATATCGCAAGAATACGAAATAAATACGAAGCTCAGAACAGAAGTATAAACATCATTTCTGAATTTTGATGCAAATCATTTGAATGGTGAAGGTTTCCTGCCCACATTACCAATAATAGTGACTAACCTTGTTCTTAAATAACAACGTTTAAGTTTGTAGTGTAAGATTTTCATGGGGACTAGAGCGAGAAGGAGAGAGTGAGTTAGCGTTAACTGTGTAACGGGCCATCGAGAAGTCGCTCCGCATCTCCCGTGTAACCAAGACTCCACTAGTGACGGGAATTCTGGTGGCAGCACTGGCAGGCGCGAGCGTATGGTGAAAACGTTTCCTGGTTAAGAAAACTGCTAGGTTCACTATATCCATGCATGAAAGGTAATTTAGAAAGATAATATGCAATTAAACTGTTCAAAGAAGATGTTGAAAATGTGTACCAGTTTCTTGAAAACACAAATTCACTCGTTTTAATTTATTTTCGAACACTCTAATTAATGTCGAATTTGTTACAGATGGTATGCAATGTTCTATTGTCATTTTCAGCTCATCGATTGTTCTTGAATTATCCCTATACATCAAAGCTTTAGCGACTCTCCAAAGAAAATAATGCGGAGGGGTAAGATCAGGAGATCGCGAAGGTCACCGACCTTTAGAAATTAGTCTTTCCCCTCCAAAATTCCACTAACAGTCCCATGGATTTATGTGATGTATGAGCAGTAGCGTTATCTTGTTGAAAAAATGTATGGTTCATTTCATTTTCATTTAGCTGGGAAATAAATGGAAAAAGAATATCCGAGCAATAAATATCTGAACTAATTGAGTTATGGAAAAAAACGGCCCAATAATTCTAGAGCGAGAGCTCGCACACCATACACCAATTTTCTCTGAAAGTAAAGGGGTTTCATGAATTGCATTAGGATCTTCAGTGGGCCATACTGGCGTATTTTGTCAATTTACTCACCCTGATAAGTGGAATCAAGCTTCATCAGTAAAAAATGTCCTATCCAACACGCCAATTTCATGGTGCAAAATAAACCCCTGAAACCATTCACAATACTGATTTCTTTTCCCGTGATCTGTGGGTTTTAATTCGTGGACGACTTATACCTTATATGGATACAAACCTAGTTCTTTTCTTGCTGCTTTGTATGCGGAACCCAAGAAATATCACATTGTTGGGCCACTTTGTTTACTGATTTCTGTGGACTTTTAAGCATTCTATCCGATATATCCAATAGTTTTTCTTTTGTTAGCACACTGGGTCTTCCACTTCTAACAGCGTCATGCACGGAACCCGACTCCCCAAATTTAATAATTAAATCACGCACAGTATCTCGGTGCGGTAGTTTTCAGTTGGGGAACCTGACAACGAAATTTTGTTTCACTTTCCCAGTATAATTTCCATGTTCATTAAAAACGTTTCCACTAGAAACACATGTTCCTCTATTGAATATATTGATTTCGTTTCAGGCATACGTCAGAACTCACAGCATAGTAGACCATACTAACCAGTCCCAATAAACAAGTCATGCGCTCGGAGCCACTGATAACGCCGATAATCATAACATCCCGTCGGAATCGAATGCGATAAACCTAGGGATGCCAACCTTTTATCGAGCGGTGGCCAGCAGCAAGGTGCGGAGGAAGTTCTTGATGACCCGTTACAAACAATTAAAGTTGAGCAAATCAGTATACTTTCGTTACAGGAGGTTAACAACCTATGCATAGCCAATATTCTATGACGACTTGATTTACATTATTTTTAGAAACTTGTGCAGTAAGATTGCTCAATAGTTTTCCAAAAGTAAGACTTCCATTAAATTCAGCTATAGTGCCTAAAATTAACACCGAAGATTGAGTTTAGCTTCATTAAAGTTGCTGGCAGTGAAAATAAAAGAACACCATTCAAGTACTTGTTTAAAAATACTGAATATATACCTACAGTCCGAATATAACAGAACATGTACTTCTTGTTTTAGACAGCTTCCTGATAAATAAGTTCGAAATACTTCCGCAAAGTTTATAAAATGTATTATATGAAAATTGGGAATGAATGCAAGATACAAATCATAAAATGCTTAATCGATATTTCAGTAGCATATACTTTGTAGCCTGGAAGAGAAACAATCTAGTTCTGATTAACTGAATGAAAATAATTGATACAAAAATATTTAGTATAGCTACGTAGCATTAATTCCTACTGGTATTCCTGGTACCCTGTCCGGTGAATGTGGAATATCCTGCAATATATTTACTACCTTTACTAATGCAATTATAACCAGAAACATAGGTTACATAATGTGGTATGCCTTGTGACACATTAACACGATTTGACATTTCGAAATATGAATAATAGATGTGTTCATCCATTGGAAGATGTGTGCCATAACTTGCTTGCATTTCATTTCTTAAGTAGAACGCTTTTCTGAAACAATTCTGACAGTTTCGATTAACTGAAGATTCAAATACTCAATAGAGTGCCTTAGTATTTCACTTTGTTAGGAAAGAGCCTAACAACTGTCAAATCTGCACAACGTCCCTGGCATTGTATTACAGAACATTTTGATTTAAGTATCCTGCAATATTTTTGGACTATTTTCAGAAATTTGCGGAACGGTCAGGAAAGAAAACAGTGACGTTCATGATTTTTTTCCCTTCAGTATATAATCATGAGAGGGGCAATTAAAGTGGTATGTTATGAATAAGTAGGTAAATTTTCAAAACACGTTCTAGAGCCTATATCTCTTTGTCATTTGAAGGCACAATACTACAACATGGAACGCTGACTCATTAATATTACCAAGAATATCACCATAGGAATCCAGATTCCAGAATATTTTGGCCACAAACAGACACATATAAATAAAAACAGGACAAGCAAAATATAGGGACGGTAAGCTCTTCCTTAGAAGTAAAACTCTATGAACCACTAACGTCTTCATTATAAGATATGGTACGAAATAAATATTACACTATAAAATAGAGTGAGCCATATCAGGTAGACAAACAGTGTCATATTTGGCTTGTACACATAACTCTTCATGCGTAGAAATTCAGAGCTCAACGGCGTAAATCCAAGTAAACACCGGTTCGGATAACAGCAGAAAAAGCAAGGAAACCCCATTTATACGGAAGAATTTTAAAGTTTGTATTAGAGCCCGTGATCTCGTACACAGAAGCAGTGTAAACAGATCGAAATTGCAAACATGCTTTCCACCTCAGTTACACAATTTTTAGCTTTTAGAGAATAAAGTCACCTGTTAGACTGAGAATCAATTAAAAAGTGTTAATTCATCTATATGTATGCGGCAACAGCTAGTTTGTAATTATGTGCACGCTATCCTTATTTAACATTAGAGACAAGATTCACTGTAGGGATAAATTAACACATTAAGACTCCGTAACAGAAAACAAGCAAGAGAACACGTAGTATTTTACTGTATTGTTACTGTTTCTTTTCTTCTTCTTTTTATCATTATTATTATAATTATTATTAGTATTATTAGTAGTAGTAGTATTAGTATTAGTGGTAGTAGTAGTAGTAGTAGTAGCAGTAGTAGGAGTAGTAGTAGAGTAGTAATAGTAGTAGTAGTAGTAGTAGTAGTAGTAGTAGTAGTAGTAGTACTAGTAGTAGTAGTAGTAGTAGTAGTAGTAGTAGCAGTAACAGTAGTAGCAGTAGTAGTACTAGTAGTAGTAGTAGTAGTAGTACAAGTAGTAGCAGTAACAGTAGTAGCAGTAGTACTACTAGTAGTAGTAGTAGTAGTAGTAGTAACAGTAGTAGTAGTAGTGGTAGTACTAGTAGTAGTGGTAGTATTAACAGTAGTAGTAGTGGTAGTACTAGTAGTAGTGGTAGTAGTAGTACCAGTAGTAGCAGTAACAGTAGTAGCAGTAGTAGTAGTAGTGGCAGTACTAGTAGTAGTAGTAGTAACAGTAGTAGTAGTGGTAGTACTAGTAGTAGTGGTAGTAGTAGTACCAGTAGTAGCAGAAACAGTAGTAGCAGTAGTAGTACTAGTAGTAGTGGTAGTAGTACCAGTAGTAGCAGTAGTAGTAGAAGTGGTAGTACTAGTAGTAGTAGTAGTAGTAGTAGTAACAGTAGTAGTAGTAGTGGTAGTACTAGTAGTAGTGGTAGTAGTAGTACCAGTAGTAGCAGTAACAGTAGTAGCAGTAGTAGTACTAGTAGTAGCAGTAACAGTAGTAGCAGTAGTAGTAGTAGTAGTGGTAGTACTAGTAGTAGTAGTGGTAGTACTAGTAGTAGTAGTAACATTAGTAGTAGTAGTGGTAGTACTAGTAGTAGTGGTAGTAGTAGTAGTAGTAACAGTAGTAGTAGAAGTGGTAGTACTAGTAGTAGTGGTAGTACTAGTAGTAGTAGTAGTAACAGTAGTAGTAGTAGTGGTAGTACTAGTAGTAGTGGTAGTAGTAGTAGTAACAGTAGTAGTAGTAGTAGTAGTGGTAGAACTAGTAGTAGTAGTGGTAGTACTAGTAGTAGTAGTAGTAACAGTAGTAGTAGTAGTGGTAGTACTAGTAGTAGTGGTAGTAATAGTACCAGTAGTAGCAGTAGTAGTACTAGTAGTAGTGGTAGTAGTAACAGTAGTAGTAGTAGTAGTAGTGGTAGTACTAGTAGTACTGGCAGTATTAGTACCAGTAGTAGCAGTAACAGTAGTAGCTGTAGTAGTACTAGTAGTAGTGGTAGTAGTAACAGTAGTAGTAGTAGTGTTAGTACTAGTAGTAGTGGTAGTAGTAGTGGTAGTAGTAGCAGTAACAGTAGTAGCAGTAGTAGTACTAGTAGTAGCAGTAACAGTAGTAGCAGTAGTAGTAGTAGTAGTAGTACAAGTAGTAGTAGTAGTAGTAGCAGTAGTAGTACTAGTAGTAGTAGTAGCAGTATTAGTAGTAGTGGAAGTACTAGTAGTAGTAGTAGGGGTAGTACTAGTAGTAGTAGTAGGGGTAGTACTAGTAGTAGTAGTAGTAGTAGTAGCAGTAGTAGTAGTAGTGGAAGTACTAGTAGTAGTAGTAGTAGTAGGGGTAGTACTAGTAGTAATAGTAGTAGTAACAGTAGTAGTGGTAGTGGAAGTACTAGTAGTAGTAGTAGTAGGGGTAGTACTAGTAGTAGTAGTAGTGGTAGTAGCAACAGTAGTCGTAGTAACAGTAGTAGTAGTAAAAGTAGTGGTAGCTGTAGTAGTAGTAGTAGTAGTGGTAGTACTTGTAGAAGTAGTAGTGGTAGTAATAGTAGTACTAGTAGTAGTAGTGGTAGTACTAGTAGAAGCAGTAACATAAGTAGTAGTAACAGTAGTATGAGTAGTAACAGTAGTAGTAGTAGTAACAGTAGTAGTAACAGTAGTAGTAGTAGTAACAGTAGGAGTAGTAGTAATAGTAGTAGTAGTAGTAGTAACAGTAGTAGTAACAGTAGTAGTAGTAACAGTAGGAGTAGTAATAGTAGTAGTAGTAGTAACAGTAGTAGTAGTAGTAACAGTAGTAGTAACAGTAGTAGTAACAGTAGTAGTAGTAACAGTAGTAGCAGTAACAGTAGTAGTAGTAGTAACAGTCGTAGTAGTAGTAGTAACAGTAGTAGTAGTAGTAACAGTAATAGTAGTAACAGTAGTAGTAGTAACAGTAGTAGTAACAGTAGTAGTAACAGTAGTAGTAACAGTAGTAGTAACAGTAGTAGTAACAGTAGTAGTAGTAGTAGTAGTAACAGTAGTAGTAACAGTAGTAGTAACAGTAGTAGTAGTAGTGGTAACAGTAGTAGTAACAGTAGTAGTAACAGTAGTAGTAACAGTAGTAGTAACAGTAGTAGTAACAGTAGTAGTAACAGTAGTAGTAACAGTAGTAGTAGTAGTAACAGTAGTAGTAACAGTAAAAGTAACAGTAGTAGTAACAGTAGTAGTAGTAACAAAAGTAGTAACAGTAGCAGTAGTAGTAACAGTAGTAGTAACAGTAGTAGTAACAGTAGTAGTAACAGTAGTAGTAACAGTAGTAGTAGTAGTAACAGTAGTTGTACTAGTAACAGTAGTAGCAGTAGTAGTAATAGTAGTAGTAGTAGTAACAGTAGTAGTAGCAGTAATGGTAGTAGTAACAGTAGTAGTGGTAGTAACAGTAGTAGTAGCAACAGTAGTAGTACTAGTAGTAGTAGTAGTAGTAGTAACAGTGGTAGTAGTGGTGGTAGTACTAATAGTAGTAACAGTAGTGGTAGTAGTAACAGTAGTAGTAGTAGTAGTAGCAGTAGTGGTAGTAGTAACAGTAGTAGTAGTAACAGTAGTAGTAGTAGTAACAGTAGTAGTAGTAGTAACAGTAGTAGTAGCAGTAGTGGTAGTAGTAGTATCAGTAGTGGTAATAGTTACAGTAGTAGTAACAGTAGTAGTAGTAGTAACAGTAGTAGTAGCAGTAATGGTAGTAGTAACAGTAGTAGTAATAGTAACAGTAGTAGTAGCAGTAGTGGTACTAGTAATAGTAGTAGTAGCAGCAGTGGTGGTAGTAGTAATAGTAGTAGTAGCAGTAGTGGTAGTAGTAATAGTAACAGTAGTAGTAGTTGTAGTAGTAGTAGTAATAGTAGTAGCAGTAACAGTAATAGTAACAGTAGTAGTAATAGTAGAAGTAGTAGTAGTAGTAGTGATAGTAGTAATAGTAGTAGCAGTAACAATAATAGTAACAGTAGTAGTAGCAGTAGTGGTAGTAGTAATAGTAGTATCAGTAACAGTAGTAGTAATAGTAACAGTAGTAGTAGCAGTAGTAGTAGTAACAGTAGTAGCAGTAGTGGTAGTAGTAATAGTAGTAGTGGCAGTAGTGGTAGTAGTAACAGTAGTAGTAGCAGTAGTGGTAGTAGTAACAGTAGTAGCAGTAACAGTAGTAGTAAGAGTAACAGTAGTAGTAGCAGTAGTGGTAGTAGTAACAGTAGTAGCAGTAACAGTAGTAGTAGTAGTGGTAGTACTACTAGTAGCAGTAACAGTAGTAGTAACAGTAGTAGTAGTGGTAGTACTAGCAGTAGCAGTAGTAGCAGTAGTAGTAGTAACAGTAGTAGTAATAACAGTAGTAGTAGTAACAGTAGTAGTAGTAGCTGTAGTAGTAGTAGTAGCAGTAGTAGTAGTAACAGTAGTAGTAGTGGTAGTACTAGTGGTAGCAGTAGTAGTAGCGGTAGTACTAGTAGTAGCAGTAACAGTAGTAGTAGAGGTAGTGCTAGTACTAGTAACAGTAGTAGTAGCAGTAACAGTACTAGTAGTAACAGTAGTAGATGTAGCAGTAACAGTAGTAGTAGTAACAGTAGTAGTAGCAATAGTGGCAGTACTTTTAGTAGCAGTAGTAGCAGTAACAATGGTAATAGTAGTTACAGTATTAGTAGTAACAGTAGAAGTAGTAACAGTAGAAGTAGCAGTAACAGTAGTAGTAGTAACAGGAGAACTAGCAGTAGTGGTAGTACTAGTAGTAGCAGTAACAGTAGTAGTAGTAGTAACAGTAGAAGTAGCAGTAGTGGTAGTACTAGTAGTAGCTGTAACAGTAGTAGTAGTAACAGTAGTAGAAACAGTAATAGTAGCAGTAGTGGTAGTACTAGTATTAGCAGAAGTAGTAGTAGTAACAGTAGTAGTAGTAGTAATAGTAGTAAAAGTACTAGTAGTAGCAGTAAAAGTAGTAGTAGTTGTAGTAACATTAATAGTAGTTACATTAGTATTAATAACAGTAGAAGTTGTGGTAGTACTACTAGTAGCAGTAACAGTAGTAATAACAGTAGTAGTAACCGTAGTAGTAGTGGTAGTGCTACTGAGAGCATTAACAGTAGTAGTAACAGTAGTAGTAGTAACAGTAGTATTAGTGGTAATACTACTAGTAGCAGTAACATTAGTAGTAACAGTAGTAGTAACAGTAGTAGTAACAGTAGTAGTAGTGTTGTACTAGTAGTATCAGTAACAATAGTAATAGTAGTAGCAGTAGTAGTACTAGTAGTAGCAGTAGTAGTAACAGTAGTAGTAGTAGTTGTACTAGTAGTAGCACTAACAGTAGTAGTAGTGGTGGTACAAGTAGTAGCAGTAACAGTAGAAGTAGTGGCAGTAGTGGTAGTAGCAGTAGTAGTAAGAGTAACAGTATTAGTAGTAACAGAAGTAGTAGTGGTAGTACTAGTGGTAGCAGTAACAGTAGTAGTAGTGGTAGTATTAGTAGTAGCAGTAGTAGTAGTAAAAGTAGTAGTAGTAACAGTAGTAGTAATAACAGTAGTAGTAGTAACAGTACTATTAACAGTAGTAGTAGTAGTAATAGTAGTAGTAGTAGTAACAGTAGTAGTAGTACTCGGAGTAGTAGTAGTAATAACAGTATTAGTAGTGGTAGCATTAGTAGTAGCACTAACAGTAAAAGTAGTGGCAGTAGTAGTAGTAGCAGTAGTAGTAGTAGTAGTAACAGTATTAGTAGTGGTAGTACAAGTAGTAGCAGTAACAGTAAAAGTAGTGGCAGTAGTATTAGTAGCAGTAGTATTAGTAGTAACAGTATTAGTGGTAATAGTAGTAGTGGTAGTACTAGTGGTAGCAGTAACAGTAGTAGTAGTGGTAGTATTAGTAGTAGCAGTAATAGTAGTAAAAGTAGTAGTAATAACAGTAGTAGTAATAGTAGTAGTAACAGTAGTAGTAGTGGTAATACTAGTAGTAGCAGTAGTATTAGTAACAGTATTAGTAACAGTAGTAGTAGTGGTAGTACTAGTAATAGCAGTAACAGTAGTGGTAGTACTGGTAGTAGCAGTAACAGTAGAAGTGGTGGTAGTACTAGTAGTAGTAATAGCAGTAGTAGTAGCAGTAGTGGTAGTACTTTTAGTAGCAGTAATTGCAGTAACAGTAGTAGTAGTAACAGTAGAAGTAGCAGTAGTGGTAATACTAGTAGTAGCAGTAACAGTAGTAGTAGTATCAGTAGAAGTAGTAACAGTAGAAGTAGCAGTAGTAGTAGTACTAGTAGTAGCAGTAACAGTAGTAGTAGTAGTAACAGTAGTAGTAGTAACAGTAGAAGTAGCAGTAGTGGTAGTACTAGTAGTAGCAGTAACAGTAGTAGTAGTAACAGTTGTAGTAGTAACAGTAGAAGTAGCAGTAGTGGTAGTACTAGTAGTAGCAGTAACAGTAGTAGTAGTAACAGTAGAAATAGCAGTAGTGGTGGTACTAGTAGTAGCAGTAACAGTAGTATTAGTAACAGTAATAGTAGTAACAGTAGAAATACCAGTAGTGGTAGTACTAGTAGTAGCAGTTACAGTAGTACTAGTAACAGTTGTAGTAGTAAAAGTAGAAGTAGCAGGAGTGGTAGTACTATTAGTAGCAGTAACAGTAGTAGTAGTAACAATAGAATTAGCAGTAGTGGTAGTACTAGTAGTAGCAGTAACAGTAGTAGCAGTAACAGTAGTAGTAGCAGTAGTGGTAGTACTAGTAGTAGCAGTAACAGTAGTAGTAGTAACAGTAGAAGTAGCAGTTGTGGTAGTAGTAATAGTAGCAGTAGCAGTAGTAGTAGTAACAGTAGTAGTAGTAACAGTAGAAGTAGCAGTAATGGTAGTGCTAGTAGTAGCAGTAACAGTAGGAGTAGTAAATGTAATAGTAGTAACAGTAGAAGTAGCAGTAGTGGTAGTACTATTAGTAGCAGTAACAGTAGTATTAGTAACAGTTGTAGTAGTAACAGTAGAAGTAGCAGTAGTGGTAGTACTATTAGTAGCAGTAACAGTAGTAGTAGTAACAGTTGTAGTAGTAACAGTAGAATTAGCAGTAGTGGTAGTACTATTAGTAGCAGTAACAGTAGTATTAGTAACAGCTGTAGTAGTAACAGTAGAAGTAGCAGTAGTGGTAGTACTAGTAGTAGCAGTAACAGTAGTATTAGTAACAGTTGTAGTAGTAACAGTAGAAGTAGCAGTAGTGGTAGTACTAGTAGTAGCAGTAACAGTAGTATTAGTAACAGTTGTAGTAGTAACAGTAGAAGTAGCAGTAGTGGTAGTACTAGTAGTAGCAGTATCAGTAGTATTAGTAACAGTTGTAGTAGTAACAGTAGAAGTAGCAGTAGTGGTAGTACTAGTAGTAGCAGTAACAGTAGTATTAGTAACAGTTGTAGTAGTAACAGTAGAAGTAGCAGTAGTGGTAGTACTAGTAGTAGCAGTAACAGTAGAAGTAGCAGTAGTGGTAGTATTAGTAGTAGCAGTAACAATAGTAGCAGTAACAGTAGTAGTAGCAGTAACAGTAGTATTAGTAACTGTTGTAGTAGTAACTGTAGAAGTAGCAGTAGTGGTAGTACTAGTAGTAGCAGTAACAGTAGTATTAGTAGCAGTTGTAGTAGTAACAGTAGAAGTAGCAGTAGTGGCATTACTAGTAGTAGCAGTAAAAGTAGTATTAGTAACAGTAGTATTAGTAACAGTTGTAGTAGTAACAGTAGAAGTAGCAGTAGTGGTAGTACTAGTAGTAGCAGTAACAGTAGTATTAGTAACAGTTGTAGTAGTAACAGTAGAAGTAGCAGTAGTGGTAGTACTAGTAGTAGCAGTAACAGTAGAAGTAGCAGTAGTGGTAGTATTAGTAGTAACAGTAACAATAGTAGCAGTAACAGTAGTAGTAGCAGTAGTGGTAGTACTAGTAGTAACAGTAACAGTAGTAGTAACAGTAGAAGTAGTAACAGTAGAAGTAGTAGTTGTGGTAGTACTATTAGTAGCAGTAAGAGAAGTAGCAGTAACAGTAGAAGTAGCAGTAACAGTAGTAGTAACAGTAGAGGTAGCAGTTGTGGTAGTACTAGTAGTAGCAGTAACAGTAGTAGTAGTAACAGTAGAAGTAGCAGTAGTGGTAGTAACAGTAGTAGCAGTAACAGTAGTAGTCGTAACAGTAGAAGTAGTAGTAGTGGTAGTACTAGTAGTAGCAGTAGCAGTAGTAGTAGTAACAGTAGTATTAGCAGTAGTGGTAGTACTAGTAGTAGCAGTAACAGTAATAGTATTAACAGTAGAAGTAGCAGTACTGGTAGTACTATTAGTAGCAGTAACAGTAGTATTAGTAACAGTTGTAGTAGTAACAGTAGAAGTAGCAGTAGTGGTAGTACTATTAGTAGCAGTAACAGTAGTAGTAGTGACAATAGAAGTAGCAGTAGTGGTAGTACTAGTAGTAAAAGTAACAGTATTAGTAGTAACAGTAGAAGTAGCAGTAGTGGTAGTACTATTAGTAGCAGTAACAGTTGTAGTGGTAACAGTAGAAGTAGCGGTAGTGGTAGTACTATTAGTAGCAGTAACAGTAGTAGTAGTAACAGTAGTGGTAGTACTAGTAGTAGCAGTAACAGTAGTAGTAGTAACAGTAATAGTAGTAACAGTAGAAGTAGCAGTACTGGTAGTACTATTAGTAGCAGTAACAGTAGTATTAGTAACAGTTGTAGTAGTAACAGTAGAAGTAGCAGTAGTGGTAGTACTATTAGTAGTAGTAACAGTAGTAGTAGTAACAATAGAAGTAGCAGTAGTGGTAGTACTAGTAGTAGCAGTAACAGTAGTAGTAGTAACAGTAGAAGTAGCAGTAGTGGTAGTACTATTAGTAGCAGTAACAGTTGTAGTAGTAACAGTAGAAGTAGCGGTAGTACTATTAGTAGCAGTAACAGTAGTAGTAGTAACAGTAGTGGTAGTACTAGTAGTAGCAGTAACAGTAGTAGTAGTAACAGTAGAAGTAGCAGTAGTGGTAGTACTAGTAGTGGCAGTAACAGTAGTAGTAGTAGTAGTAGTAGCAGTAACAGTAGAAGTAGTAGTAGTAGTAGTAACAGTAGTAGTGGTAGTAGCAGCAACAGTAGTAGTAGTAGTAGTAACAGTAGAAGTAGTAACAGTAGTAGTACTAGCAGTAGTGGTAGTACTAGTAGTAGCAGTAACAGTAGTAGTGGTAACAGTAGAAGTAGCAGTAGTGGTAGTACTAGTAGTAGCAGTAACAGTAGTAGTAGTAGTAGTAGTAGTAGTAACAGTAGAAGTAGTAACAGTAGTAGTAGTAGTAAGAGTAGTAGTAGTAACAGTAGTATTAGTAGTAACAGTAGTAGTAGTAACAGTAGTAGTAGTAGTTGTAACAGTAGTAGTAGTAACAGTAGTAGTAGTAACAGTAGTAGTAGTAGTAGTAGTAGTAGTAGTAGTAGTAGTAGTAGTAGTAACAGTAGTAGTAGTAACAGTAGTAGCAGTAACAGTAGTAGTAGTAACAGTAGTAGTAGTAGTAACAGTAGTAGTAGTAGTAGTAGTAACAGTAGTAGTAGTAGTAGTAGTAGTAGTAGTAGTAGTAGTAGTAGTAGTAGTAGTAGTAGTAGTGGCAGTACTAGTAGTAGCAGTAACAGTAGTAGTAATAACAGTAGTAGTAGTAACAGTAGTAGCAGTAACAGTAGTAGTAGTAACAGTAGTAGCAGTAACAGTAGTAGTAGTAACAGTAGTAGTAGTAACAGTATTAGCAGTAACAGTAGTAGTAGGAATAGTAGTAGTAGTAACAATAGTAGTAGTAGTGGCAGTACTAGTAGTAGCAGTAACAGAATTAGTAACAGTAGAAGTAGCAGTAGTGGCAGTGCTAGTAGTAGCAGTAACAGTAGTAGTAATAACAGTAGTAGTAGCAATGGTAATAGTATTAACAGTAGTAGTAGCAGTGGTAGTAGTAATAACAGCAGTAGTAATCGTATTAGTAATAACGGTAGTATTAGCAGTAGTATTAGTAATAGTAGTAGTACTAGTATTAATAATAATAATAATAATAATAGTAATAGAATAGTAGCGGTAGCAGTAGTAGTGTGGTTATTACAGTTACTATAACTATAATTGTTATTATTTATATTATTATTATTATTATTATTATTATTATTATTATCATTGTAATTTTGATATTATTATTACTATTATTACAAAAAAGAGGTGGAGGAGAAATAGAGCAATAGGGTGAGACTGAAAGCACAGAATGATACACTCATACACAAAGCAGCAGCGAAGATATCACTAGAGGCAGACATGCTGAAACAGAGAGAGAGAGAGAGAGAGAGGGAGAGAGAGAGAGATAGAGAGAGAGAGAGGTGGTAGAGAATGAGAGGAAAAGAGAGTAAAAAAGGGAGTAGGAGAAAGGAAATAATGAAGCAAAACGGCATTCACAGCAGCTTATGTAATCAAACTCAGATGTACGAGGGCCGTTCAGAAAGTAGCCTCCGATCGGTCACAGTGCGGGTAGTGGGGGGAGTAGCGACGCCATCTGTGCATTCACGCACTCAGCAAGTCAGTCGGCATCAAGCCGTGGTCGAGTGAAAGTCGTACCTGCGCTAGTTTAGTGTTTGTGGCCGTTTGAAATGTGTACTGCAATAGAAAACCCCGCCAAATGTGAAGTGCGTGCTGTTATAAGGTTTTTTACAGCCAAAGGATATTCTGCAGCAGCTATTCATCGTGAGCTTTGTGCCGTGTACGGACCAAGAGTTATGAGTGAAGGGGTGGTCCGTGAATGGGTACGTTTATTTAAAAGTGGACGAGAAAACGTTCATGATGAAGAGAGGAGTGGTAGACCATCATTGGTCACGGACGAACTCGTTCAGACAGTTGATGCAAAAGTTCCTGAAAACCGACGTTTCACAATGTCGGAGTTGTCTACTGATTTTCCACAGATTTCTAAGACACTCTTGTACGAGATAGTGACAGCAAGATTGGGTTACCGTAAGTTCTGTGCACGATGGGTGCCCAAAATTCTTACCGACCACCACAAAACTCAAAGAATGGCCTCTGCATTAGACTTTCTGTCACGTTATGAGGCCGAAGGTGAACCATTGTTAAACAGAATCGTGACCGGGGACGAAACCTGGATTAAGTACGTGAACCCTGAGGCAAAAGAACAATCAAAGATGTGGGCACATTCAAATTCGCCTACCAAACCAATAAAAGCCCGGCAAGATTTTTCTGCCCGAAAATTGATGGCAACAGTGTTTTGGGATGCAAAAGGGGTGTTGTTGGTTGAATTCATGGAACGTGGGACGACCATTAATCAAGACGTGTACTGTGAAACACTAAAACAATTACGACGGGCTATACAGAACAAACGCCGTGGTATGCTGACTTCCGGTATCGTTTTTTTGCACGATAACGCCCGTCCTCACTCTGCTCGCAGAACAACATCCCTTCTTGAGTCCTTCAAGTGGGACGTTGTCAACCATCCACCTTACAGCCCAGATCTGGCGCCAAGCGATTATCACCTCTTCATGCATATGAAGAAATGGCTCGGGTCCCAGCGGTTTGATGACGACGAAGAGCTCAAAGATGCGGTCACAGGCTGGCTCCAGGCACAAGCGGGTGATTTTTATGCAGAAGGAATTTCAAAGCTTGTGAACAGATACGATAAGTGCCTCAATCGTTATGGAAACTATGTAGAAAAATAGTGCAAAGATGTAGTTGTAAGGTGTATATATTAAAATATTTTTATTTAACTTGGTGAATTTCTTGCAATCAACCGGAGGCTACTTTCTGAACGGCCCTCGTATATAGCTGAACATGAGACCGCTGCAAGTCCATTAAGGGTGCAAATTAATGGACTTGCAGCATGTCATTTTTCAAAATCTCCAAAACTTACAACATATTTTGATCAATTTTTGCAACATTGACTTCCACGCGTGTGCCCAGATTAGTAAACACTGTGTGCAGGAACAGAATTCAAACGTGTTGTATATTTTATGCAATGCTTGAACACCCTGCAGATATTGAAGCAGACATTTTAGCACTAGTTGATGGCTATATGTCACTTTTGAGGGTTTCGAATTTGTTTTCCTACTTAATACATTCAAAAAAATATTTTCCTTCATAGATGTGTTATATAACATCCTCCAGAACTAGAAAAGTAATACTCTTTTTTGTCAGCAGAAAATTCAAGAACATTTCGCTCTATTCCGAGACGATGTTGATAGGGCTTTTCAAGAAACGTCAAGAAGTAGGAAAACCTTCAAAGACAAGAAATATGAACTATAGACGCGTCTACTGCGATGTGTTTGATAACATCTTTAACAACTTGGAAGTGAGATTTCAGGAGAATATTAAACTGAGACTTTTAAATTTACTGGTACATAAAAACTATGGACAGTATACTATAGAGTTCCCCAAAAACTACTTTCAAACTCTCTTAGCTACAAAGAGAAAAAAAGTTGATGTCAATCAGTTATAAATGGAGCTGACTGTAATGTACAGCAGCGAAGAACTTGAAAATAAAACCATGAATAAACCTGCAAAACTTTTCAGCACTAATTCAACTCTAAAAAAAAAAAAAAATCCAACAGATTAATCTCTTAGTGTTATTTCCGTGTACAATTCCAGTGAGCACTTCTTCGGTATAGGTAACTTTCATAGCTGAAGAGAATCAAAGTTACTCTCGAAATTACACTGTAAAAAAGAGGTTAACACAACTTCGAATTATTTCAATTGAAGTTCATTTGTGAGAAGACCTCAGAAAACAATCTCATGTGTTCCATTGACATGACTTTCCCTATATCTCTATACCAAATTATTGTCAAGAAGGGTATTCTTCCATTTACTTCGTGTTAATCGAGATAAGTATTAGAATAATTGTCTTTTTTGCTTAGTCGCTTGTATGTAGAATAGTATTAAGGGAATACACTTAGTTAAAGCGATAGTCAAATAATTTAAAAGCTGGTTGCCGTAGATAAAATCTGTTTCTTTACATGGCCAAGGGTTTACAAATTCCCGTATGAGAAAAGAGTTTTCAAATTGAAAGCAATAGCAAGGAATATCTTGGAAAGGGCCAACGTCACGGAAAAAAGCATATGCATTAACTCAATATTTTAACGAGGTCTACATTTTCTGTGCAGCACGTTTTTGTCTATCTGTCACGGTTTACCAGTTATGCAAAATTCAGCAAAATTCATTCACAAAAAGAAGAAAAGTTCTCAGAGGCTATTCCCAGAAAACGCAAGATACACATTTCACTTTTCACGCAAATGTCTTTAATATATGGTATTTTAATGAAAATCGTTAGAGCCATGTATGACAACATCAAAACCTTTGAAATGTTTTCTATGTAAGGGTACTTCGTGTCGCACCCTATAAAGACACCAAACTTAATTACTAAGTTTAGTATTTTATCTAATTTTGGTTTTTGAGTTATTGTGTTCACACACACACCCACCCCACACAAGGACCTTTTTCTATACAGGGGACTGTAAAACGTGTATTTCCGGTGAAGCCTCTGTAAGGAATTTTTGGGTGGAATGCTATACCTTCTCTATATTTTTCTATGTACATAGTATGTGTAGAGAAAATAAAAAGAAACAGTTCTTTGTGGAGAAGGTTGCCGAATTTTCATCACAGGACTGAATGGTGGAATTTCTATTCCTCTGATTTTGCTGCAATTTTTGCCATAGTTCAGTCGAGGTTAGTTGTTTATTATTTTAAACAAAGCTTTGCCTATTTATAATGTATTACGTTTTCTCAACAACAGGTTAAAAAGCCCGCCTGGGTATTGTACTGGTAGTGTGTCTGCTTCAGAATCAACATATCGTGAGTTTGAATCTCGCTTAGGGGGAGTTACCACAGAATAAGGGCTTTTCGGGCTTTTCCCTTATCTTGAGAAAATGAATGTTGAGTAAATTTAACCTCCATGGACCCCTAGATAATTTTCAGCATTATTTCACCAATTCCATTCATCATCCGATATAGTCAACCAGGTTAAAGGACGTTAAGCTACAAAAATAATAAATATATAAATCCAACTCTAATTTTATGAAGGGGAATCACGTCTATAATTTACAACGTTTACTGAAAAGTCATAACGTGAGTGTTTCGGTTGCCTGGACAATTGATGCACGCCACTCTTCGAATCACTGTTCTAGTAAATGTGTTTATGCAGATCAAACAACTTAAAAATGGAAGCGTGGGAATGGAACGGATAATCATGCTGATGACATGTTGCGCAACAGCAATTGAATATATTTAAATATTAGTTCCCGTAAATGCGTGGTATTTATGTTTACTACCCACCCTTTCTCAATCGCCTTCCTCTGCTGGTGAAAAAATCAAAGTAGTAGATACAGAAGGTATGTTCTGGCCCATACTTACATAATCATTAGACCAATTAATTTTCATAAAAATATTTTGCATAATTAATTCATTTGCATATAAAAATGTGCATATAAGATATAAATAATAATTAGAGCAATTTATTTACATATCTGACAGATATCAATTATTGGTGCATAATTGAGCCCGCGGACCACGCCCCCGCGGGTCGCGCCCCTTGCGCACCACGCCCCTCGCGAAAAAATCTCTGAAAAAAACGCTGATATCGTTAGTGTAGTTATGGTTCATTGAGTAGTGCATGAAGTTTTTTTCTAGTCACATTCCCTCTCTTCTTGCTGGAAGACTTCTGGCTGCATTATTCCTAGAGAAAGCATAAAAAATGTGTTATTATTAAACATTATACAGAAGAGGATGCAATGATTTTAAAGTTTGATATATTAACCTTTCATTGAATTATGTATATTCGGGTTTGGATTTTCAATGATTGTTTGTTGCGATACTGGTGTTTGTTTATCTGAAAAAATGTAAGAGTACGTGAAGTTGGAAATCTTTATTTCTAATAGCGAGCATTTGTTGTAAATATTATATAATTTCTAATTTACGTATCAGCATCAGAATCAGTACATAACGATTTTAATGTCATTGGTCCTTCAGAACTAAAAGATTCTGATACCATGAAAAATTATGCGTTAGAACTGGAATTAAAAATCTACTATTAAAAATCATTATTTCGTAAAAGAAACATTTAGTGTGCTTTTCCTACCTTCGTCTGAAGACACATAAATTATACTTTGAGATTCATCAAGACACACTGTTTTATAAAAATTATTTAGTCTCTTTTCCCTACCTTGGTCTGAAGTCACATAAATTATACTTTGAGATTCATCATGATTAGATTGTCCTGAAAATGAGAAGGTTCAGCTATTATTACGTAATTTGTATATGTTACCTCTATTAGACGTATGACTAATTAAAGTTTTCGATACACTTTACGTACTGTTCTCTTGCATTATGTAGCTCATTTTGCAAAAACTGATCTCCTAAAAGAAAAAAAATATATCTGAGAATAAATGTAATTCTGAAAATGAGCAGGCTTGATCTATTTTCCCTTTCGATAGCTGATGATTGTGTGTTGGTGTGCCCGTAATTACTTGTGTCTTTTGATTATTAGTGTACTAAAGCCTAATTGTGTGCATTTGCATTATAGAATTTGAATGAGATTGACTATTTCCATTCTTTCATGTGAGTGTTTGAGGTCACTCATGTTGCATTTTTTTTTGCAAACATGTGAATTATTTGTTAAATTCTATTTGGAGACAATTGATCTGTTAAAAATTGCTATTATGATGATCTTAGGAACTGTAGGTATAACACATTTAATGGTAAAGTCACTGAAAAGCTAAATTATGTCTGAAAATTTTGTGCGTGTGCGTGCATGCTTGTAATTCGTTGTGTTACTGTGAGAATTGATGGACATGCAAGTATGTGAATTATTTGTTTAAGTATATTTGGATACAATTGCTCTGATTAAATTTTCTGTCATGATAATCTAAGAAGCTGTAAGTATAGCACATTTAATGCTAAAGTCACTGAAAAGTGAAATTAAATCTGAAAATGTTGTGTGTGTGTGTGTGTGTGTGTGTGTGTGTGTGTGTGTTTGTGTGAGCGCGCGCTTGTAATACGTTTAAAGTGAATATTTTACCTTGAATAAAGCTGAAATGAATAGTTCCTTGCTATGCGAGTCTGATACGTATTTTTGGCCCATTAACTTCTCCTTCAAATAAGCGACTGCTCTGAGTCAGCTTTTTCGCATATATCTAAGCGTTGTTGGATAGCCAGGGGGGTGTGTGTTTCTTTCTTGGAAATCTTTTCTTAGATTCGCTTGCTCTGTATAATAGTGTATTTAACCTCTAGTAGCAAACTGTTAAAGTAACTTATGAAAACGGCTATGTAAGATTTCTTCTTATATGTCCTGTGAAGGTTATAAGATTCTTCTCATGAATAGAAGTGCATTTCTCTTTCAGACAATTCGTGTAAAGTCTTGAGGTGCTTCGCTTTTAAAGTAAAGTTGAAAAGCTACCAAAATAATTTATAAATGATAGGTGTTTTTCACATCTGTTTTCTATAGTTAACAATAGCGGTAGATTTCGCTCGCAGTTTCCCACACGCATTTTTATCCAGGGAAAAGGTCTGACTGTCAGGGAGAGTTTTCTTTCGTTATAATGAATGCAGTCCGAAATGGTAAGTTCTAAATTTGGGGGGAGACAGCCCCCCACACCTATTTTGATGGGCTGAGGTTGGTCTCGCTTGTAACAGCGGGAGAGATAAGTATTTTTGTGGTATTTCTCCATTTTTAACCTTAGTATAGATTCGGATGTTGCTGGGACAAGTTGGAATTCAGGTGTCTTTTGCTGCCTTAGTAGCATTCATATTATATTAATTCAAGGACTTTATGTGTGCATGTGTGAAATTTTGTCTGTGTGTGGGATTGTTTGTGTGTGCGTTCAAGTGTGCACGTGAATGTGTGTAATTGTGTGTGCGGGATTGTGCGTGTTAGCGTGTAAGTGTGATCGTGTATCTATGCGTGAGGTTTTGTCGGTGTGAATGCAAGGGTGTATGCGTGTGTGTATGTGCGTGCATACGTGAATGTTTATGTGTGTATGTATGTTTGATATTGTGCGTGCATGTGTGCGTGTAACTAAATATGTGTATTTGTGTGTGTGTGTGAGATTTTGTGTATGTGAATGCAAAAGTGAATGCGTGTGTATGTGTGAATGCAAGAGTGTAGCGAGTGTATGTGTGAGATTTTGTGTGTGTTTGTGTGTATGTGTGAGATTTTTTGTGTGTGGGATTGTGCATGTTTGTGTGAGATTTTTTGTGTGTGTTATTGTGCGTGTTTATATGTGAATGCCTGTGTGTGTGTTGGTGTAAGGATTTGTGTGTGGGAATGTGCGTGTATGTGTGCGTGCAAGTGACTAAGTGTATGTATGTGAGATTTTGTGCGTGTCTGTGTATGTGTGTAAGTGTGAGATTTTGTGTGTGTGTGTGTGTGGGATTGTGTGTGCATATGTGCGTGTAACTGTGTATCAGTGTTTGTGTGTGTGCAAGTGTGCATGTGTATGCATGTGTGAGATTTCGTCTGTGTGAATGCAAGAGTGTATGCGTGTTCATGTGTGAGATTTTTTTCTGTGTGAATGCAAGAGTGCATGCGTGTGTATGTGTGAGATTTTGTGCGTGTTTGTGTGTGTAATGTGTATTTGTGTGTGTACGTATGAGATTTGTGCGTGTATGCGTGTGTATGTTAGTTCTGATAGCCAAGGTTCAATTTCCGCTGGTGCGATGTTTGTTCAGCGTAGCGCTATTGCATTTCATGTGAATTTTGTTATGACTCATGGACATTTCATTCTCAAAGTACTGGAGGAATGCACAGCCCTATCAACAAGTCCATTTTCCAAGGTTATACTCACCTAAAAATAAACAAATAAATAAAATAAATAATGCCTGTTTTGCTGTTATTAGTTAAAAGTTGCATTAATTGACTTAAGGGTTATATATTTGAAGATCTGTTCTGCTTATATTTCTCATCAGCTTGTGATTTCGGCGAAGTTTTAAGCGTATTTCGTTAAATAAAACGCCGAAAATTGTTTTTGTATTACCAAGTGTTCGTCTTAAGTATTTCTAAACATTTTCATGTCCATGCAGGTAAATTATGATGCCAAATTGTGATCGTATACCTTGAAATGCCTATTTATTCACCATTAAATTAACTATAGTAAATATTCAAATCGGGTGTATGAAGCTTTTATTATGCAGCAATAGATATAATCTTATTTCATAATTAGAATGCTCATTAAATTTCAATTGGAAATCACCCTTCAAAGTCCCATGTACCTCAATAATTTCCGATTTTTTCTCGAGGGGCGTGGTCCGCGAGCTCATTAATGTGCATCAATGATTGATAGATATCAGATATGCAAATAAATTGCTCTAATTTTTATTAAAATTTCTCTATATGAAAATGTGTGATACACAAATAACGTAATTATGCAAATTATTTAATTGTGCAAATTAATTGCTCTAATTATTATGCAAATGTAAGCCGGAACATACCTTCTGTATCTACTACTCACAGTCTTCCACGAAACAACTGCCCCATTTTCCTCCTATTAGTACCACTACGTATACACTGCATTGTCAACACAGCACAACTACATACCACGATGCCATAAATTCAATTCGCTCTTGCTATCGGTGCCCAAGTTTATCTCCACCGTCACAGCCACCCCCGCTACTAACACTCTTATCACTACTACCACAAGAAAAATTACTGGTGGAGGTAGATGCGTTTAAGAGGAAATACATCATCAAAAAAGGACACGATCAATACAAAGTAAGAGTTCTATGCCCTCAACAGAGATGCTTTTCAGCATGGAGTCTCCTGTTACAGAAACAAATAATGAACCAGATAAATTGACAGTGTCACAAAATGAAGAAGTATCTAGAGAACAGAAGTGAAAAAGGATATAATCTCCTGAAACAGAGCATAGGGAAGGGAAGCTGTTGCAAAATAGGACATTGGGAAAGTTAACTGCAGGGGTTTTAATACAGAAAAATACTGAGGAAGGAGTACAATCTGGGGAGGGATGTGATACTGGAGAAATTGTAGGTGAATATAAGCATGTGCATAGAATGATTGAAGAATTGTAAGAGCATGGTAAGATGGTCCCAAAACTTATAAAAATACTCCTAATTAAATCTAATATTAAAGAGAGGGTGAAACAAATGAGTCAGAGGACTGAAACTATACTTAGTCGTTGGAACGAGTGGAATATGGTATCAAAGAAATGTGTATCTATGTCAGTGGCTGTACAAGTGCGGAATGGTGATGGAGATATGGTAACATAGGCAGAAACGCAAATCGACATGGATAAAGAAGTAGAATTGGTAGGAAAATTAAGGATAGTTATTTTCCAGACGACAAATTTTAAGGATTTTGCCTCAGTTGAGAGAGACTGACCTGAGAGATGCTACCAAATTACACAGATAGAGTATAGGCATCCCCTATAAGGGGAGGGAGATATTGCGGTGGTAGTTAATATAGAAAATAAAGGGCAAGCAATATTGGAGAAACTAAAGGAGGCCTATCACGATATATCGGATGTACTAACAGAAGGAATGGATGGGGACAATTGGGAGTGTATGTAAATGAACTCATGTGTTATCATAAGCAGAGGAAATAAAACATACAGATCGATATATATTTGATACCGTATTTGAAGGATTCTAATGGGGCTAAAGATACAGAATCCCTGCATGAAAGATTAGTTCAATGGGAACAATTACTACAAGAACATCAAAGGAAAAA
The DNA here is from genome assembly GCA_030762935.1 of Hymenopus coronatus. Lineage (NCBI taxonomy): Eukaryota > Metazoa > Arthropoda > Insecta > Mantodea > Hymenopodidae > Hymenopus > Hymenopus coronatus. The sequence continues at coordinate 178,240,020 of CM060900.1, forward strand.
TGTGCATTGAATAGAGTACAGATTAGGAAACATTTGGAATGGATATTTAATAGAAGCAAAATAGCTGCAAAATATTTATTTCCATCAAATGCCCAGAGAGAGAACGATATATAAATGAAGGGCATGAACACGGCTACAGTAAGAAGAAATGTGGTGAAATACAGGAAATGGTAATTGTCAAGGTAGATGGAAGAATTTTAGCAGACGTTTTGAAGACAATAAAACAGGAAGCATGTGTAGAGAAGATTGGAGTAAAGATTAAGAACAAAAATTGGCAAGGAATGCTTGCTGCTTACCATAGAAGAAGAAGGCAAAACAAATATACTAAAATAGGAGTTGCAGAGGAAAAATATCCAAAATCTGGAAGTGAACACAAAAAGAGGTGTAGCCACTGTGCTATTGTACGGGGAGAGGATGAATTAAAAATGACTCTTAGTAAGCGAACGAGGGGAAATAGGTAAATAGACGCAGGCTGGGAAGATTTGGAAACAATAATGCAACCGTAACAATGCCAAGGGAAACAGCAAGACCGATAATAAAAAAAACATAGGAAAATGCAGATAAGATGGACAGTTAGGTGCGGGAGAGGCTGCCTATCCTAAGATGTTATAAATCTCTGGAATTAGGCCATGGAGCATATCAATGTAAAAATGAAGTAAATAGGTCAAAGGAATGCCTCAATAACTGTGGAGAGACAGGACACAATACAAAGGAAAATTCAAAGATTGCGTATTATATTAAATGCCAGGAAGAAGGCTGTAAATTTGACCAGATGAAGTTTCCTATATTTAGGAGAGTGGTTTTGGAAATGAGGGAAAGATGGGCGAATAAAAAATAGTGAATATGGTTGTACAAACTATACGCATAATTTCGGCAAACCTGATGAGATCAAAAGTAGCCACGACATGCTAGATGTGGCAGCAAAAGATAAGTCAGCGGATATTATAGTGGCAAGTCAGCCAAACAAAAATGCATGGCTGGCAGTAATTGGATAACGGATAAACAAATTGATATTGGTCTTCTACTTTTATACAAAAAGACGGAAATATCTACTATAAGAACAGAAGAGGGATATGTTTGTCTTGGTTATACGCAGTGCCATATTTTTGCTTATTACAATTCACCAAATATTTCTTTTGAAGATTTCAAGAGTGATAAATATAAATTAATGCAAGATCATAGAAATGCTGGAAGAGAAAGTATAATGGGAGACTTAAATATTAAATCTTCACTATGGTGTTCACCCAGTACAGGTCGTAGAGGGAGATATATGGCAGAGTGGTTGGCTTCCTTAGATTTTGTTGTGCTAAACACAGGGGAAGTACCCACATTTGTCAGAGGCAGCTGTGAATCATATATAGATATCACATGTGCAACGCAGTCAGTTGCAAAACAAATTGAGAGGTGGCAAATGCTGGAAGAGGGAACTCTTACTGATCATAGATAAATTTATTTATGTTGAAGTCAAAGATGTAAGAGAGAATAGAGAGAAGACGATTGGAAAAACTACAGTAACCTTTGATTGGAAAGTATTTGAGATACTATTAGATTTGAAAACTAAAGGTACGAACAAACCAAAAAATGCGGAAGAAATGATCATTATGATGCAGAAAGTGTGCGCAGTTAGCCAGACAAATAAAAACAACGAAAGAAAGAATAGAGTGCCATATTGGTGGACCATTAAATTAAGTGAAGTTAGGCATAAATTTATTGAGAGAAGATTATTAACCAGGACAAATAAAAGAAGCTCAGGGACAGAGGAAGTAGAACAAATCAGCGAAGACTACAAGTCATATAGAAAAGAAATAAAGACTTATTCTGCAATTTAAGCGAAGACATTGGTAAATGCTTTGTGCTGAGCTAAATAATGATATTTGTGGTACAGGATATAAAACTGGGACTGAACGATTAACCAATAGATTGCCGGTTTGTTTGACTACAGGAAAAAAAAGGATATTGTTAAAGTATTGTTTCCATAAAGGGAAGTTAGGATCGAATCCAAATGCCAAACTTGCAACGTGGATCCCTTCATGAAGGAAGAACTGAGGGTAGTAGTGAGAAACATGAAAGCAGGGAAAGCACCTCGAGTAGATGGAATTCCTCCAGAGGCAATTAAATGTATGGCAAAAATTGCGCCAGGGTGGATTTTAAACATGATTTAGTTGGTAAAAAACAAAATTTCCGAGATAAATGGAATGTAGCCAAGGTAGTCTTTTTGTTGATAGAGTCTTCAGTATATACACCACTATGCGTTTTAAATACGCTTGGCAAGCTCTACGAAGGCCTGGTACGATTATGATTAGAAAGAGAAATAGAAATAGGAGGAGGATTAAGTAGTCGCCAATATGGATTCCGGAAAGGGAAATCTACCATCCAAGCAATTGAGGCACTTGTTAAGATCAAGGAAGACAATGAAGATAAGTGGGTGGTATTAACAACACTGGATCTAAAAATGCATTTAATACAGCTATGTGGTGTCTCATAATAGATGCACTTAAAAAAGAAATGTCTCCGAATATTTTATTCATGTCTTAATCTCTTTTTTTAAGGAAGGTGCATATTAATAGATGAAGAGGAAACGGAATTAACAACAGGTGTGCCCCAAGGATCAATATTAGGACCCACTTTATGGAATATATTATATAACGGAGTATTGGAATTGAAACTGGCAGAAGGAGCAACGACAATAGCCTATGCGGACTACTTAGAATTGATACTTTCGGCGGCAGACCAAGAAGACTCGGGTATAGAGTAAACGAGTGTTTAAGACTCATCGACAGGTGGGTGCAACAAAATAAAGAGTTGGCACCGCAGAAAACGGGCTCAGTAATAATGAAAGGACCTAGAAGGAAACATAATATATAATTTACATTAAGAGGAACAAAGATGAAAACATGATTTTTGGTGACCATGTTAAGATGATAACAAGGAAAGCGGAAGAAAAGGTGTCTAAAATAATCCGTTTAGCGCCAAATACTGGAGGACCTAGGACGACCAAACGAAAGATAATATACAGTGCGGTCAACTCCATTTTATTGTATGCCTCACCAGTACGGGGTAAGGATCTTAAAAGGGAGAAGCTCATGGTAGCTTTGGAGAGGATACAAAGGAAGATGTTACTCTGGAATGATTTGCTCAAATCGTACTGTCTCAACTAGAGCATTACAGGTAATTGCAGGAGCACAACCAATTGATCTTCAAGTGAAAGAGAGTTATTATATAAATGAAAATCCTCTTCTGTGTTAAATAAATATAGGCAAGCAAATGATCAAAGAATGGAAAAAAGATGGGATGATACAAATATGGTTGGCCAGTGGATGGAGAGACTTATACCAGACATAGCAAAATAGATAGAGTATAACTTCAGACCGGTGGATTACTATTTGATTCAGGTACTAACTGGTCATGGCAGATTCCAAACTACGCATTCAAGGTGGTCAAAGCACAAACTAGTAAATGTAAATATTGCCCAGAAAAGGAGTCGGCAGAATACACGATACTTCACTGCATACGATGGATGCGAATAAGAAAGGAAACTATTAAAAATTAGGATTAGCTTAGACACCAGAAATTATATATCAACCATGGTAAGGATGTCTTAGCCTGGAAAGAAATGCAAGCACTAAGTAAGTTCATATAAGAGACAAATGAGAAAGAAGATAGAAGGTAATGCTGAACAGCTACCATTGTGAAGTTATGCCCCCCCCCCGCAGTTCCAAAATGAGTAGTGTAAGGCAGGGTTTTTTTTAGTTGGTGAAAATTCAGCTCGCCATAAAGAATTTTGTTGTTTAAAGATTTTCCCCTATGGAGAAAAATTGCTGCTGCTGCTGCTGCTGCTGCTGCTGCTTGCTGTCTTCGGCAGTTCCGAGGGGAAGTTTACGTTGATTCTTGCAGAGGTCTTTAGTTGGTGGGAATCCAACTTAGCTAAAGCGTCTTTGTAAGATTCTTTCCCCTGCTGTTGCTGCTGCAATTAAAAAAAAAAAACCGTTAAATAATAAGTTTGTAAGTAAACGTAATAATTTTAGGTCTTTATGTTTCTTCAAACCATGTACTGCATTTAATCTGTGAGTTTATGTATATACTGATCGGTAAAACGCTTTAAGATAACCTTTCCTGTTTCATTTTTCAATGAAGTTTCCTTAAAGCCTTTGGAATAACATTCGCTCTATGCACAAATCACTGGCTTCAATGGTGTACCCACAAAGTAATGTATTGCGCATTCCTGTTATTTCTCTATTGTATTATAGCTCTATGGAAGACAGAGATTGCCCACCTTTCTTTCCATAATGTTGTCATGCAAAGAAAGTTTATTTCATTGAGATCGTCGGGTATTATCGTGAACAGGTTATCTATTTTACTGCGAAGTAGTTGAATTATTAAACGAAACACAGCGCACGTGTACATGCGTAAGCTCTGGGATCTAGAAACAGAATGAAACCTTAGCATTGAAGCGATATATGTATCAAAGTGCATGGCGTACATGTCTCTGTGTTGTCGTTTCACTAGGCTTCCGAAATTGCCGGAAAACTACTGAAATAAAACTAGGCCGAGCACCACAGAAAAGAGCGTGCTTATTATTTATGGTGCTAGTTACTTAAATTAACTGTAAAATGTTTAACGTCGTGCCAGAAATTACATTTAAATACTTTATGTTAAATTATTATGACGTATTAATATTTCTTAATCACTATAATTTATAGAGACTTTTTATACAACTTTCCACAATACTAGTTTTTTTATGCGCTTCTTTCGTGTGTACGTAATTCATAAGAGTCGATACACGTTTTGTTGCGTATCTACCTATGCAAGGCTGTATTAAAATGTATCATGATACTAAATAGTCATATTGTCAAAATATACAATGTTCATGCTAGCGCACATGACTTGCGATATTAAGTTTTCCAAGTTTGAAAATGGCTTTAATACGGTGATTGTTGTTTAGCGATCTGGTGTTGTCCATGCCTTAATGTCGTCAGCTGCCAAGAGGTTGAAGTTAGGATGTTGCCCTCACCAATCAGTAATGGCACCGCCTTTTCGACCGAGCTCTTCCTCCCATGAGTTGGCTCACAGGTTTCGCACCGGGTTCGTCATTCCGTGACAGTTGGGTGCCAGAGACCAACTGCTAGCAACAAGGTTCCACCTGATCAGTGTTAAGCACACGAATGGACTAGCCCGCCGAGCTTGCTATACACTGTGCGAGATTATCATGTAGCTTACGGCTGAGTCAAGATGTTTAACGGGATCAGGATACAGGATAGTTTAAGGGAGACAGAATAATAAAAAAGCAACAAAAACAAAGTTTATATATTTGCAGGATAATTAGCCAAAATACCTTATGCTAATGATGTGAGCAGTTTATTGTACAAGGCTGGTTGGCCTTCTGGTGCCTTGGCCGATCTATTTATACCGGCTAATTTCGGGTTGTGGTCTTTAGCACTAAGCACCTATGGCGCCGTATAGCTTTATTGAGGTTTGTTGATTATACAATGCCGTCGTTGTAGAGCACGCTTCAACTGCATACTATATACACTATTTACAAATGACTTGTCCTTATATTGTAGTAGGATTACGCTACATACGTCCTCCAGTTCGTCACAGGTCGAAGGTGTGAATTTGGCGTTTTTTCGTCACCAGTATATACGCTTGTTTTTTGTTGTTGTTTTTTTTTGTTTCTTTTTATTTTTTATTGTTATCTTTTGTTCGTCTCTGGTGGCCCTCCAAGGTGTGGGAAATTCGGGATCGTAGGGGAGATCGTACTCCTTTCCTGGGAGCCATGCATATCGCCGGGGCATTCGAGGACGAAAAATTGTGGGACTGGGCGTCATGTCCCCCCGGGTGTATCATTCTCCTTACTGAAAACAATGAGTAATGCAGCGGAGAAAGTAGTACAGAAGTGCCTGTCAGCCCACATAAAATATGTGACCTGTTCATCAATGAGCAATTTGGCTTTCGCGCCAATCTTCTACAACGCTTCAGCTAACCCGAAAAGTAGAGCACATTATCAGAGGGTTTAATGAGAATAAATGAACCGAAGAACTGACGCACTGGTCAAATTGATTACGCACTATACCACCGACACGAAATTTACAGTACCGCTTTAGGAAACGTGCACAGTAGCGCACAGAATAGAAGCTGATGTTCCACAAGACAGCCTGCTAGTGCTTGTGATATTAAACTTATACACAAATGACATTCCTAAAACACAAGGCACCCATTTTCAATATGTGAAGAGGACACAGCTACCCCAGCACAGTCGTGGAAGCCTGAAATGATCGGACATAGGCTGGAGAACACGCAAAACGAACTTTAACCATGACTGGCAAAATGGCGAATAAAACCAAAAATAACCAAAATAAACCCCCTAATTTAGTACTATGTGGTGACAAGTTACGCGAACAAAGAAAGCAAAATACTTAGGTGTAACGCTTGACTCCAAACAAACGTTAGCGGTATACCTCGGAGGCAAGGTTAAAGGCAAATCAACAACTAGGTGCCCTCTATCCAATACTAAACCGCAAAAGCGCACTAAGAGCACAAATGGGATTAACACCATTAAAAAAAATAAATATGTATAGGGTGCGTTACAAACGCTGAAAAACAAGGTAATTAGAATTATTGCAAAAGACCCCAAAACAGTACCACTAGACATATTACACGAAAATACCCTAAATGCACACAATAGAGGAATTTATCAAAAATCTCGCGGACAATTTGTGCAAACAACCGGCAAAAACCGCAGTCCAGCTATTCGAGGGTCGGGCCGCTATGGCGTCACAAAGGACAGGTATTAAAGGCCACTATCGCTGTTCAAGCGGATAATACCACTGAAAAGACACAGCACAGGTGACCAAACTGCCATACTGGACTACTTAAAATATGTAATAATACCATAAGCTCGCAGATGCCCGGAAAGTCCCCGGGTGGATGACTTTCCCTCCCGGGGTGACTCGGAGCGAAATCTCAGCCCCAACTAACGACCAAGCGATCACTAGGATAGACCTAGGCATTTCGATATTAGATAATGCTAGATATTCATTTTAAATAAGTCAAGTAGTGAATTAACAACAAGGGGGACGGGACAGAATAGAAAATACAGCAAAAACACTTTTTTTTCTTTTTTTTTTTTTAATTTTGCCCAGTAATATATGCATATGGACAAGTAGAGTTACCCTGAAAAATTCAATGCCATAACCGGCATTTGAACCATGGATATCCCGATCTCTTGCGCCGTATTCTACCACTGAACTACCACGGTAACATACCGGCATAGCATTAAATTCTTCAACTAACTCCCACGTTTTCCGCTAAACCACAAACCGGTCTCCAATTACCTTTGAGATGATATACCCCAATGGCGACTTACAATATTGTAAGTACTTTAAGTACCGGGCTTCATAGAAGTGCCAACTATTATGGTCAAGCATTGTTAATGTAATTGATTTTTCACACAAATAGTTTGTAGGACAGAAGTTGTAAACTAGTCAGACTGAAAAATTCAGCCATAACCGTGATTTGATCCACGGATCTCCCGGTCTCTAGCAGGTTGCCCTACCACTGAACTACCACGGCAATATACCGGCATAGCATTAAATCCTCAATTGACTCATATATTTCCCGCTAAGCCACAACTGATCACAAATTATTTTGAGATGACATACCCCAATGGTGACTTACAATGTCATAAGTACTTTAAGTCTCGGGCTTCATATTAAGCCAAATATTATGGACAATTATTGTTAATTTATTTGATTTTTCACACAAGCCGCATATAGAAAGAAGTTAGACAAGTAGAGTCAGACTGAAATATTCAATGTAAATCCGGGATATGATAAACAGATCTCGCGTTCTTTAGCTGGTTGCTCCACCACTGAGCTACCATGTCAACTTGCCGCCATATCATTAAATTCTTCAACTGATTACCATGTTTCCCAAAAAATCACAAGGTGATCTCAAATTATCTAATGGTGACTTACAATGTCGTAAGTACTTCAAGGTCCTGGCTTCATAGTATAGCCAGAGACTTAAAGTACTTATGAGTTTGTAAGTTGCCCTTGGGGTATATCATCTCAAAATAATTTGAGATCACTTTGGAGTTTACCGGGAAACATACGGGTCAGTTGAGGAATTTCAGTGGCAGTAAGAGGCTGGAAGAACCGTGGTTCCAATCCCAGCTACGCATTGCATTTTTCAGTCTGACTCTAGACATCCAACTTCTGTCCTACAAATGCCTTATGTGACAAAATAAATAAACAATAATTGACCATAATAGTTGGCTATACTATGAAGCCCGGGACTTAAGAGTACTTACGACATTGTAAGTCGCAATTAGGGTATGTCATCTCAAAATAATTTGAGATCACCTAGCGGTTACCGGAAAACATGTATGTCCCTTGTTGATATATTTAAATGCTATGCCGTCAAGTTGTCATGGTAGCTCAAAGGTAGAGCAACAGGCTAGAGACCGGGAGATCCATTGTTCAAACTCCGGCTGTGGCATTGAATTTTTCAGTCTGATTCTACTTATCCCACTCCTGCCATACACACGGCTTGTGGGAAAAAATGTTTATATTAACAAATACATGCATATGGTGGTATTAATGTGTAACGTATACAGCGTAACCAAAATTCCCTTTCCTATATACATTTCCTTTCCACAAGCTCATCCCCATGTACATTCCTTCCCAATATGTTTTAGTTTCACGAGAAACGAATAATCATCAGTCAACTCCCTCTCCGCTTGAAGTCTCGAAGAACGGTAAAGTACACCTCGATTTCTAACTTAGCGTGATATCTCAAACACCAGCTCTTTCTGCATGAGATTGTCATATCATCACTAACCACATATTTTGTTCTGTCCACTGGCATCTGTCAAGGCCAGTCCCTACCTTGTCTTCATACTCCTATGTATGTAGGCCTCTGTTTAATAATCACCATTACCCCATCGGTTTTCTTCGGCGGTAGCGGACACTACGTCACCAAGTTGTCCTACCCATCACAGTAGCGTAGCTAGTGCACGGTAGGGGAGGCGATGTAGATCCCTTTTGGATGATCGTTACCAGGTGAGGCGGAGATGTGGTCACATAAAAACAAAGAAATAAAACGGGGGAAAACGAAAGATAAAAAAGCCGGTTTGAAGAAGACTTCACCGAGATGATAGCTACAGAAAGAGCTCCAGTGAGCAGAAGTCCGCTACAAAGAAGTAGCCAGAAGAGATGATGCTCGGCATTGCCGCGGTAGCAATACCAAAATCAACGGCAGAACTGTACCTCCACAGTCTAAAGTCTGCACCTCATGTAGTACGGATCATTCCTCCGGAACGTACGCCGTTCCGCCTGCGGTACAGTGCAACTTGGCAGGGTTTCAGCTATTACCACTCAATAGTCTCGAAGGCCGTGCGAAGAAGCCGCGAGCATACCCTCAGAGGTTAAGAAGGACAAACCAGAACTTTGTCGAGGTTTCTGCTAGGCCTAGTACAGCAGTGCCGGATAGTACACAAGGGTTCGTAGAGGACGGTGGCGGCCAGCCCCAAAAACTGACCACCCTGTGGCTGAGGCCCACGGCTGTCACCGAGGAGGGCCCAGTATGGGATGAGCGACCCACCTACACCAAACATTACAGAATACACACAAAACACCCAACCAGAGGACAGGAGGGCCCCCTCTCCCGTTTCGCGGAAAGGGAAACCGACAAAGGACACGGCCGTGGGCAGTTTGGTGACCCTAACAGGACTGCGCACACACATTTCCAAGGATTTCCTGGAGAAATGTACGTTCGAGGAATCAATCGCGCAGAGACTTTACCTAATTATGACGCTGTACTTCCTGACTGAACTGCTGACATCTCTTCGTAAACACAGCCATGGCCGAAACATCGCCTGCGGTGCCATTTGTAGTAAAAGTGGGCGTTAAACACTATAAAATAATTGGAAAAGATGACATCCAAAAAATACATTGCAATTTCCAAAGATTGCGCAAAAAAAAAAAAAACGAAAGATTTAGCGGACTTTCTACAAGCCCATTCCATTCAAAGTGCGATGTTAAATAAAACACATTTAGGAAATATAGACCGATTCTGGATTCCAGGATTAGCGGCTTATAGGACGGACCGAGACCGTAAGGACGGGGGACTTCTATTGCAATTCAATCTAGCGTCAGTCATCATCAATTAAATACGCGGCATTTAAATCGCGAAGAAGCGACATTAATCAGAGTTTTTATTTTTACTGCGGGAATTACATTTATAACCCACAGGAAACATAGGGTCAAAGTCATAGCATCTGGGGATTATAACTGTAAACATTTGTTATAGCATTGTGCAAATCCAATTTCGCAAAACGTCACATTATTAAGCTATATTAATAATACAAAGTTTCTCATCACAGGGCCCAAAGAGCTCACACACATTCAACATAAATACAGCAACAACAATAATAATAACATGCCTGACATTTTAAATATCACCATTATGATGAATATTTCATTTAACCTTGAAAGCAGTGTATCAAATGAATTAAGGTCGGACCACTTACCGGTATTAATGGAAATAGCATTGCCGGTAAGGGTTAAATCGGAACCTTCTGGTCTACATTATATATTAATAACTACGACAGCTCACAAGGAACTTTGGCCTACCGGCCGGCCAGTGCATCCCCAACTATTGGAGGGTGAGACGTGGTCAGCACCTCGAACCTAGTTATTGCGGTCCTCATGACCTGGAACAGCTACTTCTCCACCAAGTAGCTCCTCAATTGGTCACCCAGGGACCTCACGAGGCTAAGTGCAGTCTGGACCAGGTCTCCCAGCGGGGAAAAATCGCCACTCCGCTACCGGGAATCGAACCCAGATCTCCCGCTTGGAAAGTACTGCGCTACCACTATGCTAAGGAGACGACCTAGGTTACATTATAATAAGGTAAATTGGGAGGATTTCAAAATCACGGTGGAACACTACCAACCTGATATTGAAATAAATGCCCCACTATCACAAGATCAAGCAGTTGACAAGTTGAAATTAGCTGTTAAAGTGGGAACGACCAATTCCGTTTCACTTAAATACAAACTCAAAATCAACTCGCAATACCCAATTGACATTAAAACCCTGCTTCAAAACCGCAACCGGTTAAGACGGTAAAGGCAACGAACGAAAAATCCAATCCATCGATTGGGTTTTCTTGAGGCCAGGAATTTAACAGCCACCTGAACTAGGGAATACGTTAGTAATCAATGGAACTAAACATTGGTTAAACTAAATCCACAAATGAATTCAGTTTCACAAATTGCAAAATGCCATACTCGCGCTGAAACAGACCTACCTCCACTAATTGATAAACCCGCTCAGTAAAAAGCCGATGTCTTCGCGGCCATACTCAAATATATTTTTAAACCTAACTCAGTAGTGGGACAAGCAAGTCAAATGAAAATTGTAGCTATCGAAGGCAAAATAAATAAAAAGGCTATTCGATAAAAATTGTAATGTTCCCAGAAGCAAGTAAAAACCAATCTCTACCCACAAGCTGGCGGACAATTAGCCTCTTAAATAGAATGTGAAAATAATTCTCAAGATACTAAATTCACACATTATTAAGAAAAACATACCAATTCCAGAGTCGTTTGGTTTTTACGTCACAACACTCAACGACCCTTCAACTCCTATGCTTAACTGAAATTACATCAAATTATACTACACAAATCGATTCGAACCGTCTTTTAGAGATGGAGTGCGCTTTCGATAAAAATATAGTGCACGGGCTTTATTAATAAATTTAAACTCTACAATTTAACGGACTCCGTGATTGCTTTAGCCGAGATTTCACTGCGGCCGTTATTTCCTCACATCAGTACAGAATTCGTTCTCCCACCTCAGGCTCATTAGCCGCAAAGGAGTTTGCTCGGACCAACGCTATTCAGCATCTTCTTAAATGATATGCCAGAACTCACCATTCTGAAATAGATATTTATAAACCGGTCACCCAATTTATGCAATCACGGATCCTGCACCGAAGTCAGCAAAACTCTCTTAATGAGCTAGAACAGTGGTTTTCAAAATGGAGGATCAAAGTACTGGAACAAATTCCAACTAACAATATTCAGCAAGAGAATACAGCATAGAGGTGTAAATCACGCACAACCAACATAAACATACAAAGGTGAAGGAATAGAATGGAAAGACCAGGTAAGTTACTTAGATATCAATTTGGACCAAGGTCTTATCTAGAAAAAACATATAAATGCGATTAGCCAATTAAATTGACTATATCCAGTCATTAACATTAATTGTCAGTTGTAATTAAATATGGGCCTCACACAATATAAATAATAAATAGAACAAATGCAGCAAAATCTAACCTAGACTACAAACACTGAAAAAATAAGTATTAGAAGCATAGCAAAACTGACAGATCCGGCTTATCTCATACAAGAGGAGTTTAAAGTTACACGCTATCGAGAAATTCATTAATCTACTAAGCTAAAACGTAAACCCTGAAAAGGCAGAAATCTCGTCCATATTATTCGTGAGTTAGGCACTAACAACAGCGAGCGTGACCAACACAAAATACCTCTATCAATATTTGATAGAACGCTTGGCCTGGGGAAATCAGAAAACCATGTTCTGCAATACCTAGACACATTACTACACGTACAATACACACCAACAGCCATGGAGTATTCATTTTATCGACGTCCAGCTGTGGCCACTGATATTCCTGCTCCATTGGAACCAAGGCGGACTGGAGGCGGCGTGCCCCCTACCAAGTTCCGCCGACTTGCAGCTGTGCCATAGTTGAGTAGGCTGCTTATGTAGACGAAAATAAATGACTAATGCATTGCAAAGAACCATGCAATACCAATTAATTAAATATAAGATTTTACCGTATTAAATTAATCACAAACTGCCAAAGAATTAACTGTATAAAAATATTTACACGTGTGTATATTTAATTCATTCCAATGACTATGGGCACGGCACAATGTGCTAAGACACAGCACTTCTAATATGTATCAACTAATTCCAATGACTCCAGGAACACTGGTTGAAACACGTTGACATCATTGTATATAATATTTAATATTGTTATTGTTTGTTGTGAAATAATGCTTCAGTAGATGCCAGGCCCACGGTAGGACAGCTAGATGGTATCGACAATCCCCTTCCCCCCGAGGGGAAGACCAACCTAAACCTAACGACTGCCTGAATTCTAACACGGTCATTAAACCACTAATGACTTTTTCCCCATTTCTTTCAGGACTGCAAATGACTTATTGTTAAGAGACATCTCCTTCCGAAGAGTTATTCTTCTAATACCACTATACCACGCCCCTACTTCCGCAGGATGGCAGCAGGGCCTAGTCCCCTAGTCCTGGCCTTCATATTTCTCTTGGAGTAGGCCCACTTTGACCGGCCAAAATACCCGGTCTGTGAATCCGCAGTTGCAATAGTAGTACTGCTGCACATTACCATAGACTTACTTACATATTTTCCTTCTTATTGTTCTTCCGGTTAAGAGGTTTTTAATAGGTAGTGACATAGGATTTGATGACTCCTACACTTGACAGAGTGTTCCCTCTACCGCCTGTAAAGATTAGGTTTCTCTTCCACTAGCAGAAAAAGTTGGGTTATTATAAGTGATGAAATATTTCTGAGAGATTACCCATTAATTCCAGGCCAATTAACATGCTAAGCAAATGGGGAAACTTCTGGAGAAAATAATTCTTTAAGCAATAATTTTACATAATTACACAACATTCTAATTCCAGAACAGTTTTGATTTAGATTATAACACTTCAGTTGTTACGCCTAACGGAAGTAATTACGAAGGGATAAAACACGAATAAATGATTACATAGATCGGTAGAGTATGGCACACGGGCCTAATCCATAAACTTGAAAGCTGCAGCTTTAACGATTAAACGATTCTTTTAATCAAGGACTACATCAGCGAATGTCAATTCTGAGCTTCGGTTGAGGATTCCTCCTCCTCCTCCTCCTCCTCCTCCTCCTCTCTAAAGCCTATTAAGGCAGGAATTCCACAGGTATTTTTGCTTGGAATGCGCTATTCAACTTCTACATAAATGAAATGCCGGAGTTCTCGTGTACGGAAAAGTATAGTTACTCCACTGATATGGCACTTGTAACTCTATCCACTGAAGTAATATAAGGGACAGTAAATCGGTAAGCCCCACGCTGTGGAGATATAATGGTCACTATATAAGTAGTTTGGTTCATGGATGGTGAAGTTGGCATATACGCTGAAGTTAGTAATCCGAAGATGCCGTCTAGAAATGCCCAGGATGCAGCACAATGTTGGCGCCATGTTTGTTCAGCAAGCTCAACTGGTAGAGCAGTTCGTGAATTCGTTCTTTCAGGTCGTGTTTAGGTACGGATATTGTGAAAGGAGTAGGTTTTATTAATATAAACTTGTTTATGCCCTCAAAACTGCAAGCAGTTAAAAATGATGTTACTTGCAACCCTCCATAGAAGCTTTAGTGTCGAGTGAGTCAAAAACCTCTGAACCGCCTGCGCGGTGTTTTTCCACATTGACGTGAGGACACATGATTTCGCACTACTGCTATAAACAAGGTCACGCTTCAGACGCAGTATTGCTCTGCTCTGGAAGTGCAATATTGAGTTGACAGTGATACGCTGTAGTTCATTTATTATTTTGTTCTGTACTTAGCCATAAAGTCTATTATTGCTCAGTATATGTTTTCTGCTACACAGAGTGTATTTATTTATAGTTCGTACGTGTTGGCTCAGTCAGCTCGCCAAGTGAAAGTACGATTTGCAGAAAGGTTTCCAGTTGTAAAAGTTGCAGACCGTAAAACAATCCATGAATTTTAAAACAAATTTCTGGTCATAGGAAGTATTCAGGCTAAGAAATCTAATAGACGGCATACGGTTCTTACCAAAGAACAATTAGAGGACATCGGCCATCGTTTGGAGAATTGCCCCCAAAACTCGCTTAGGCGTCTTTCACAACAGGGATATACATTTCTTAGGGCTCTATGCGAAGAGGTATTAAGTTGATGGAGTTAAAACCGAATAAAATAACTGTAGCACATTCTCTTCAACTAGGTGATCATGTAATTAGGCGCACATTTTGTGAGTGGACTCTCAATAGGGGCGGATTTTCTGCGGTTTCCCCCGCCATCGTATTCCACCAGTGCTCCATCTTCATTCATGTATCATCAGTTTCATCGCCTGGTGTGCCACAAGTAGTTAAAGCGGGCGTTAAACACTTTAAAAAAAACTCTCAATAGTGTACACAATGGCGAAATAGACTCACATTTAATATTTTCCACGGACAAGGTTTGGTTCCAACTTCATGGATATGAGTGTACACAAATTAATCGTTATTGGAACTCTAGCAAACCTAATATTGTTCATGAAGTACCCCTACATGTTATGTATAGTCACCAATAGCGGAGAAAGAGTTATATGGCCAATTGTTTTCTGGTCAGCAGTTGACGCCGTACGTATGTGAATACAATTTTGATCACCCACTTTTTTTATGCAGAATTAACAGACAAAGAGCGTGGTTTTGCCATTTTTCAATAGGATTCTGCAACAGCTCATATTTGCAATCTATTATATCTATCTTATTGACCTTTTTCTAATATTCTGGGGAAAACATTCCTGAACGATTTATTTCCGTAAATGATACATATCTGACTGTATATTTTCCCTTAATCAAGGAATATAAAGCTTCAATGTTATAATATTCATACTCCCGATGTAGTATCCGCAGAGTCCGTACATCCGCGGTCCATTGCGCAGTTACCTTTGCTACAAAAACTTATTCGAGTCTGTTGTCCCCAAAATACAAAAATCTGCTTAATTATATACAAGTTTCCGTTTTTAAAACAAACGGTTTGCTCCCTGACCAAAAAGCTATCTCTCTTCAAAATATTGAATAAAAAAAAAACAGAATTTTTCAAGCAATATAAAAACGAAGGAGAAATTATGAAAATCAACCAAGAAATATTTCTAATCAAAAGAAAACATGTCCTTATATTGCCTACAAGGCTTACGTAAATGTTTACATACAAATCACAACCGGTATACAACACAATATAACAAGAAATATCAAAGAAAAAGTGGAACTTCAGTGAATATGACTTCACCACCCTACCACGGATCTTGGACCTACGGCCGCAAAATGCTCTAATTGAACTAGAACCATGATTCGCAAAATTGCGAATAAAGGTCAGTTCGAACAAACGCCAATCAATAATTTTCACCTAGAGATTAGAGCATTGACAAGCAAAATATGCACAACCGCCTCTAATACACAACGGCGAAATTGAACGGAAAGATCAGCTTACTACTTACAGATAAACATCACGATGGAACCAAGATTTTATCTGGAAATACCAAATGAGTGTCATAAGGGTAGAGCCAAATGGTCAATTTAATCATTCCTTTTCAATTATTAACATCAATAGCCAATTACAATTAATCGTACTCACATCGATACACAAAACTTTCATAAGTCTCATTCTAATAAATGCAGCCCCAGGTTGGAGATATGCTGCTAAAGCACATTTAAACCGACTAAAACACTGCAAAATAGAATAATCAGATATATAGCAAACTTCCGCCGATAGCTGCGGTTCAAATAGTACACGGAGAGTTCAAATTACACTCCATTGAAGAATTCATCAAACTACTAGGCTATAACTTATACACCAGAAAATGTAAAAACCCCAGTCACCTCTTCCGTGACTTAGCAACGTACAACACAGAGCGGGATGAACACTTAAGACCATTTTCATTATCTGATAGAAGGATTGACCTGGGGAAACTGCAGGTCGACGTTCAAGAATAACACCCTTCTGCATGGATTTCTTTATTTGAAATAAATCAGCGTTTCTGAATCACAATTTCACACTGATTGCAAATATGAAAACCGTTTTCGAGTACCACGTCACAATTTTTTACAGTTCAAATTTTATGTTTTTCATATTTTTCGTAATGTTTGTTAGAAAGACTCAACAGCTTATACTTTCAGCTTTATTATTTAAATATGAAATAAAATAAAAATGTTTATATATCTATTTATTATACTTATGTTTATATTTCTTAAAATCTACTAACTACATCTTCCCTAGTTCCGTACAAAAATGTGTCTTCCCTTTAGGATGTTTGTTATTATTCTTGGAGATGCTTATCTATCTGCATTCATCTTATCTATAAACAGGAAGTTGAAATGTTCAATGTCTCAGGCGATAAAAATTAAGTGAAGGAAATATTTACTGTCAGAGATTGCTAATTAAAACAAACAGAGAACTGACAGAGAGTCCCTGTATATATGGAAGTGAAATGCAGTTTATCAGGCTAAGATTTCCTTTCTGAGGCAGATCTATCGCATTTGAAAGGTTGTTGTTTTAAAATTGGAGATCAGAGTTGCGTTGTTCGTTGTCATGGAAACGTGAAGTGTGAGTTCTCATTTTTCTGCTTAAGTTTTGTTTCTTAGAAATGTCGAAACGTGCAAAGACAGCTTTCAATATTTTGTCATTAAGTTAGGAGACCAGGATAAATCGTGGTGCCCTCACAAACTGTGTCGTAGTTCTGTTGCAGAGTAAAGGAGTTGGAAAAATGGAAAACTGAAGTCAGTGCCCTTTAGTACCCTAGAATTTGGGGTGCACCTACACATCACTGAGACGATTGTTATTTTTGCACAGTTAGGTAGCAGTACATAATGCTAAAAGCAACATAAGTATTGTATATCCTAACATTCCTTCTGCCATTCGCTCGTACCTCGTGGTCCTGATATTCCGGTTCCCTTACACCCTGAGTCAGATACATTGCCATCTGCATCCAGTAGCACTGAAACTGAATTTCTAGTGAATATTGCTTATAGACCAGATAATTCTGATGTTTTAATCAAAGTGAGCTTAATGATTTAAAGATTTGCCTAAAGAACCAGCAGAACTGTAACGCTCTAAATTAAAAGAAAAAAAGTATTGCTTGAAGGCACATATTTTTCATGGTACAGGCGTCGTGAGAAGGAACTTGTCCCTTTGTTTGCTGAACAAGAAAATTTAGAGTATTGCCAAGACATCCCCGCTGTCTTAAAATTGTTTAACACAAACTATAATTCCAAAGAGTGGAGGTTCTTCATGAATTCTTCTCAAAAAAGTCTTAAATGTGTTTGGCTTCATAACGGAAACAATCATCCTTGCATTCCTGTAGCTCACCCTTTTGTTTTAAAGGAGACATTTGAAAATGTAAAGTTTTTGTTACAAAAAACCACCTATGGCTAGTCTGTGGAGATTTCAAGATTATTGGACTATTACTTGGTCAGCAGGCTGGCTTCACAAAGTATCCTTGTATCTTATATAGATGAGATACAGGAGCTAGGTCAGAACACTGGCAAAGGGAACAGTAGCCACGTAGGACTAATTTAATATTGGGTGAAAAAAAAATAAAAAGTGAATCTCTTATTGATGCCACTTCTCCGTGTAAAATTAGGTTTAATGAAACATTTTGTGAAAACTCTGGATAAAGAGAGTGAGTGCTTTAAATATCTGTGTGCTAAATTTCCTTCATTATCCCATAAAAGTGAAAGCTGGTGTATTCGTTGGCCCAAAAATTCAAAAACTGGTGATGGACAGTCAGTTTGAGAATATTAGGAGTCGAGAAGTGAAGACTGAAATGTCTTCAGAAATGTTGTTTTTAATTCCCTCAGAAATAAAAAAGAACCAAATTATGTTGACATAGTGAAAGTGATGCTAAATTTCAAACAGACTGGTTTCAACATGAGTGTCAAAGTACACTTCATTCATTCCCATATAAATTATTTCCCTTATAATGTAGGAGATTTTAGTGAGGTACAGGATGAGGTATCAAGGGAAGTGGAATGTTAATGTCATGGCTGATTATTACTGAATGCTAGAAACGGACTACTCTGAACAACATATGAGAATGTCAAAGAGGAAACATTTTGAAATGCAATATTAAGGTAAGGTTATGATTGTGCTTATAAATTATTATGAAATAATAATTAGTAACAAATAACAAATTCTGCCCAAGATTTTTACACAAAATTCTTGTTGAAAGTAATTTTAATTGCGTTTCACAAACCTATAATTCCATTTTTATTTATTGATGGATATTTTTAAAACCTGACATGATGGGAGATCCTGTTCGTATTCAGCAAAAAAAAGTTTAGAATCATCTATTGGATTAAAAAAAAAAAAGTTTTGAAATGTAGAATGGTGTAATCGAGACGCTTGTATTGATGTAACTTCAATTTTTCGCTTAGAATAGTCATGTCATTTGTTTCACACTTTCATTTTATACGCTTGAGTGGCCCTTGAAGTCAAGGCAGTGCCAGGGAGACGCTCTTCAGGTTCCTCCTGAGTGCAACCGCGCAATGATTGGGTAGGCTGCTCAAATAACAAAAGCAATGCACAAGAATATGAAATACTAATTAGTTGTTTAGATATAGACTAGTTACAATAATTAACTCGGTGCAATGTGCCGAGACACAAGATGCCATGTCTTGTTATTACTCTACACATAAGGTACAATCTGCCGAGACAACCATACGACTGTTTAGCAATTAATTGCAATTACTTATCAAACGCGGCACTATCTGCAAAGACATCTATATGACTATATTTTTAATATTTAATACCACTGACTACAGAGACGGCACAATCTGCCGTGACACTCATATAACACGGCACAAGATACCAAGACTCTCACAACACTACATGTTTAATAAATAATATCAACGACTAGATACACGGCTTACAGCCATGCTTATACGGACACATAATAGTAAACTACGCATTTCTTTTTAATTGTGATATTTCAGAGTGACACCAGACACTTAGCAGTGTATCGAGACCCCCCTTCGGAGTGGACAACAGAGAAATAAGCCAACCACTACCTGAGGTCTAAGCAAGACTAATAACATTGTCCTTTTCTTTCAGGACAGCCGAATCTTACGGAATAGTAATTTATTAAAACTATGTCTCCATCCGGAGACACGTCCCTTCACTATCATAATTCTTGCCCAAAATTTCCCAGGGCGCGAGCAGGGCCTCATTTATGCTGCAGTTCTGGCCTCCATTTTTCGCGGACCTAAGTTCACTGTGGAGATCCAATTTATCAGCCCCCCTTTGTTGCTGCAATTTCCCGCAAATCTTTTACCTTCTTATTATTCCGTGAAGGGGGTTTAGGTGGTATTGCCAGTTGGCGACCCCTCCCCACTTTTAGAGTTCTCCCCTCTGTTGCCTACAGTTTGACTTTTTGCCCTCAACACGAAAAAATCTGAGATTTTGCAAAGTCTCTCAATAGTGTATCAGCGGTTGCTGATGTGAATGCTGTGTAGAAACACATCATTTTAGTATTGCGACAGTGCCGTCTTCTGCAGTGGTTCTCGCGTTCGCCTTGGTATGTGAGTCATAACAGTTGGAGACCTTGGAAACGTAACAACACAGAAAGTGAGGCCCGACCTTAGCCGGAAACTTCAGGAGCGCGACTCAGTGGTTTTCCAGAAACTTCGGTTACTATAAGTTTCCAGAAAGTTCTGTGATATAATTTTCTATCTATCAAAAGAGAAGAATAGCAAGTCAGTGTGCAGTGAGTTGTGTGTCGTGAAATGTAATAATTCATGAGTGACTGAAGCGCGCGCAGTGGTGCGCGAGCTATGGACGGGTTGCGGCTGTCAACTGTCGAAATGTCGAGTGAATTATTTGCAGTAGCGAATTAAAAACTTTATTTGTAACAAATTTTGAATAAATAAGACATTTGTTACGGTATTAACATAAATGCAATTGCGATAGTGTCATACATTTGACTTTATGCACCAATCCAGCATACCACTATCAAATGTCCTCCAGCGTTATATCTCACGTTATATTGTTCATCAAACAAAGATCTTGAAAGTACTATATCGCCACCTAAAATAGATAATAGCGTAAAATTATACTCAATAAAACAACTAATTTGAAAACATTTTTTTTTTCGGGGAATTCGAAGTTGAAGGACAAACCAAGTAGCAGGTATATGTATGCAGTACTATGTAGAAGTTATACGGAGTATGATCGAATGGTGTCCTAGTTCCTATATACTGAAACATTTAGCGTGTGCCAGCCCAGGAAGATATAGTTGATGTACAAATATGAATTCATAAATATGCAAGTTTTCAATTATGTATCAGAAAAGTGTAATATTTAAAGTATCCTCTTTCCAGAATTCAAATGACATCACCAGCCACCAAAGAAGTACATCCAGAGAGTAGTGTGATTTAGATAAAAGATGTATGTCCTAAGCATGTTTAATGCTTGATGAAAATGCGATGCAGCACAAGGAATAAAATACTCCAAAGTGAAATCCAATGAACTATGCAGATCTTCACAAAACATGAATGTGAGTAAATTTCTTATTGATGACATAATGTAGTAAATGTGTCTTATGTAGTTCACTAAATTAACACTAGTATGCCCGCCTGGGTAGTGTGGTGGTAGCATGTCTGCCTCACATTCAAAAGGTCGTGAGTTCAATTCTCGCTTGGGCTGAATTACCGGATAAGATTTTTTCGGGGTTTTCCCTTATCCTGAGAAGACAAATGTCGAGTAACTTTAAGCTCCATGAACCCCGAGATCATTTGAGCATCATTTCACCAATTGCATTCATCGTCCGACATGACCAACCAGGTTAGAGGACGTTAACCCCCCACCCCCCAAAAAAACACTAGTGTCTCTTTCAGACGTCGATCAACTTCCATTGCTAAAACATGATTTCTAACTGATTCGGTGTGAAATGTTTCATATCCTGTAAACGAGTACAAAGAACACGTTGGTAGATCATTTCAGGAAGCTGAGACTCCTGCAGATATGATGACTCATTTTGTTTAACAACAGCCAGGTGGCCGTCCGAAGAAAGATGGAGGCACGTTAAACATCAGTGCAGTGCTCTTCATCAAAAGAGACATTAACAAGTTTATGCATAATTTTTGCTAGACTGAGAGGTAATGGCAGAAAGTGTCCCAGTCTTATAAATGTTCTTGTAAGTAAACTTCGGGAACATAGTGAAAATATAGTGTTTTTTTTTTTTTTTTTTTTTACAATACCATATGAATTGTGGAAAACGAAACAAATAGATTTTTTTTAATACCAGGCTAAATGACGGCACAGTTTTTATACGGAATACTGACATAAATGATCCAGAAAGATTAACGCCATTCATTGCTAGACGTTTACTTAACCTAAGCACTGTAAATGAAAAAAAACACGTGTAGAAACAAGGAACAGGAGAAGGAATGTACTGAAATGATAAATAAAAATTAATATCTGATACAATAGTTGTGGTTTATTGAAGAATAACCATCTTACATTCACCACATCTCATTTCTTGCTATACACAACACCTCTTTAAAATAACGTTTGTATGAAATCAAGCAAGGGTTATGGAAAAACATCTCCTGAATAATCAAGAAAAATAAAGATAGCTGAGGAGCTATATTTACACTTGTTTGAATTTCATGTACAGTACTCACAGTTTAATTTACAACCTCCTCAGGTTGATGGGAGCAGTCTATGATAAATATTGCTTATTACTTAAGAAAATCTTTTCTCTTCAATGTGGGGTGATTTTCATTAGCATAATTGGAGTTCTGGAACTTTGAATGCATTTCTTATAACGAGGCCGAATTTTTAATTTCCAAAGATAAATTTATGCCATGGCAGGGTTAACATTCGCTATTTAGAAATAGTCTCAGATATAATGATCAAACACGGAATATCCTTTTTGCATAATTCATTCTTAATGTATGTGCGCCTGCAATCTTGGCTTCTCTGGATTAGATGTCGTTGCAACCTTCTAGATGAATGGTTTAGTTTGCGGCACAGCAGGCTGAGTGTGCCGATCTATGATTCGAAGGCAGTATGTAGCGATGGGATAGCCTTGACCAGTTTGAGGAAGTCTACTTTTCGGCGTCAAAATCGCCTGCTATAGGCATTATCCACTCGATGCGCATTTGTTTCACGATAGCATCTTCTCCTTCAGTCGTCACAATACAGTTTATAGCGTCCTTGGTTCATATCACAACCAACTCAAGTATAAGTGCCCTGTGGTCATACAAGTCCCCAGAAGCCCTGACAATGGTACTATATACTTGCAGCATGCAAATTGTCCATGTTATTGCCGGGACAAGTCCATCCAGAATTCATAAAAGCATCGATTTCCATTGAATTGAGTACAGCAGAGTTGCGCATAGTGAAAGAAATGTCTGACATTCTCGTATGCACATTGCCCACGCACTTTCCAGGATAAGTTCAAGAAGAATTCATCAAGCGATCGAATTCCATGGAATTGAGTCCAAAATAGTTCCGAATACATTAAAAATCCCGATTTTCTCGTTCTATCTTTAGTTGATCCATTGCTATCTAGTCAAATGTCTTGAAATATGTGGTCATCAGCCCTGTTGGTAACTTTTGCAGCTGTAGTTACTCCACTAGGTTTAGTATTCATCTATCGATGTAAGGAGAAATTCTGCTAAGTAATTTATATAAATCTTCAAATTGACAGCGGATTTTGATCTCATCATTGGCGTCCAGAACCGCTGTATTATACGGCAGCAACATATGCTCCTCTTCTTTGGTGATCTTGTCACCAAAGGTAGGTGATTTAGTGGCAGTGAAGGTATCCATTTGAAAATTCACTACCCCAAAGTTTCAAGGAACTGCCGATTACTCAATGGTAACCCTTCTTACTCGCGTGGATGACTCTTGTCATCCCTTTCATTTTCCACTATTCTGTCTAACTAGGTTGGATTATGTTACCGCCATTTTCAATGCATTTCTGTTAACTCTCTATCCATTACCCTCATACAACGTTGACTTTCAGTTGCGCAAGTTACAATGTTTATGAAACAATCGTTATAGTTGGAGAACGCTGAACTTCCGCTCGAGCACTGCTGCTATAATCGAAATCAAAGTAATAGTATGTTTAATTATTCCTTTTCTAGGTTGATTTTAAACTTTAGACGAATGCCTATTTGTGCACTTTTTCTTTTTGAAAGAAAAATAAATGTTAAGACAGCAGACATGCGAAAGTAGAGCTCGAGTGGTTCCATGAACAGAGTATTGCAGACCCTGACAGATAATGCTTATTCAGGCAACAGGAGTGTCTATATGAAAGTGAGCACGATTCAGGAATAGAACGATAAGTATCACAACATGATGAATTGGAATCACACGGGGAACTAATTCAAAAAGGGGTCTTTATTTCAGGAAAGGGCGGAATGATTAAATGGAGGGAAATAACAATCTGACCAATTTTAGAATACGCCTTTGTAATGCTATTACTAGGGCCCGGATGTTTATGACATGTCATATTTTTTTTTATTGCTTCCATTTTAGTCACTGTGTTTGATTAAACATTAATTGAACCTTTCTGATTACTTTTACACATGTCCTTTATTTGCATTTTTAGGTCAATTCCTCGATTTTGGTCATATTTTACATAGTTTGGTGCATTTAAGTCATATTTCGGTTATATTTGCAGACACCATCTTATGTTGAAATAAGTTAAATGTTTCTATATTTTAAAAGATAATCTGAGAATTACCAGTTCTGAGAAAGAGTTATTGATATTTTGGTTTGACTGTCAATAGAATGTGGGTTTGTAGGAAACAATGTTATACCCTACTGCCTATTGTGTAGTTGGCATTGAGGGAGAGCCTCTAGTGCAGGTTGCTGCTCCCTCCCCATAACATTTCAGTAGAAAAGGAACTTTAAATCTGTCTCAATGTTAAACTTGCAGTGAATGAGTGAATATTGACATGCCGAAAATTAAGTGTGAAAATACAAAATTAAGAAGTTTCGTTAAAGAGTTGGAGAGGAGCTTTTCAGCACCAATGGAAAAGTCCTCTTATGTAGAGTGTGTGTGAGGTTAATGTGACATCAGAAAAGAGATTTGATGTGCAACAGCATTGTGATACGCAAAAACACAAGAACAATGTCAGTCGGAAATCTGGTCATCAAAGCAGGCAACTTCTTTGTTGGAAACAAGTAAAACAATGCCTTCTTCCAAGTCGTCCGATTTTTCAAAAGATCTTTGAGAAATGATAGTATCGGCTAACATTCACCTAAAAAAAGTGAACGATGTTCATTTCAGAAGCTTTATGGAGAAATACACAACACACCACATTGCAGATGAATCAACTTTGAGGAAAAATTATTTACCTTCGAGTTATGAAAATATTTTGCACAAAATCAGAAGTATGGTAGGAGAAAATAAGATTTGGGTGTCGATTGATGAAACGCCAGATGCTTTAGGAGATCCATAGCCAATTATGTTATTGGTACGCTCTTTGCTGACCGACCTGGTGATATATTTTTGTTGGACCCACAAGTTCTTGATTCCGTAAATAATTCTACAATTGCCGTATTATTCCTCAATGCCATGAAACTGTTGTGGGGTGCTGAAGTTAAGCGGGAAAATGTATTACTGTTTCTAACGGAGCGGCATACTAGTAAAAACGGGAAAAGGCCTAAGGATTCTGTATCCGAAAATGGTACACCTAAGTGGTTTAGCTCGCGGTTTACATAGAGTTGCCGAGGAGATAAGACAAAATTTTTCTGATGAGGATAGATTATTTCAAACCTAAAAAAAAAGGCTCCATTGAGGGTGAAAAAGTTTAAAGAATTTGCACCTTCACTCCCTCTTCCTCCTGAATCAATTCCTACCCGGTGGGGCATGTGGTTTGGTGCAGTTGAGTATTATTGCGATAACTACAAAGACGTAAAGAAAAGTGTGTCCACATTTGATAGAAGTGATGCGTCTTCAATCAAAACTGTTCAGGAATTGTTTTCCAGCAGTTTGTTACGGGATTTGACCTATAAAAAATAAAATTTGGGAGGCATTGCAAAATCAATTTCGAGCCTGGAAGCAATAGCTTTAGAATTAAATGAAACTTTGGCGACTGTCAAAAATGCAGAATTGGAAATAAGGCAAGCTAGGGGCACTGTGGCGGTTATCATAAAGGACAAACTTATCAAAGTGCTGAATGGAAATTGTGGATTTTCAACAATATGCAGAATTGGGAACATTTGAAGTGGTAAAGCTATTTTGGATCCAGATGACTCAACATTGCAGTGCAGTGACTTGATTCTATTTAATTGCTCGCCAATAACATCTTGCGATGTTGAAAGGAGCTTCTCACGATTCAAGACTATTTTGAGTGACAACCGGAGAAGTTTCATCTTCGAAAATATAAGGATGCATGTGGTAATATACTGCAATGCTGCCATGAATGGAACAGGAAAATAGGTATGCAGTACTTCAAACTTGATTTCACAGTAATTAATAGGGCAATTATGATTTATATCCACAGCTTGATATGGTTTTTGTTCTTTACGGGAACAAGAAATGTGAATCGCGTGGATAACAGAGGACACTATTAACCGGTAAGATTGTTGCGAAGGAGATATTGTTTTCTGTTGTTAATTAATTAATATTCATGAAATAAATATTCATGAAGTATGCATATTTGATTGGTCATATTTTGCCTTGTTTGGGTCATATTTAGCTATTTTCAGTGTCATATTATGCTGTATATTTCTAACTTTTTTAGGTCATAAACATCCGAGCCCTAGTTATTACACATTAACCTTGACACAAAAATGAAGCTCATGTAACAGCGACAGGGACACACATCCTGAATTTGTTTTTGATGAAAACATTACTGGCATGGTAACATGTCAAATATTTGCAAGAAGTTCGTGGTAACTTTTTCACGGAAGGGGATGCTAAATAAACAGCACCTATATAGATAAGTACTTTCATGGGTTTATAGTGTACTTGGATCTCTGGGAGATACAGAAAGAACTTTTCAAAGCCGTGGGTTAACTTAAAAGTCAACGGACTAGAAGCATGTACCTTGTACATGAATGGAAACCCAGTCAGGTTTTCGTTAAGATGTGTGAGGTTTGTTTGATATTACCTTAATGTTAGAAGAGGAATTCACAAATACTCTACTATCACTGGAAGAGGCACTGGAACTCTTTAGAAACAATGTCTAAAAGGTTCCTCCCCCATTTAATACATTACTGTTGATTAACAGCTTTTGGATTTAAAAAACTCCCCAATTATGTAATAAATTCTTAGAATATCGACAACGCATGAGTTAAAACTATTTGTGTTCGTTGATGAAAGAAAAACTAAAAAAACATTGCACCATAAATTCAGAACCGCCAGTCAGAGGAGTCTTGAATTGCACTAATTCAGCTGAAGATACTGCTCTGGGGATCATCGAACCTGTGCAAGTTACAAATAGAAACAATACTGGGGATCATATCTCAGGAAGCTCCAGGCAAAGAGAGTGACATATGTGGGAACAGCACGAAAAAAAAAAAAAAAAAAAAAAACTGCAGCGGTACATTCTGTATGCATTAATAATACCAGTGCATGGTTGATTTAAAGAGGGTTCTGTTTATATCAGTTGGAAAAAAAACAAAGAGTCATACAGTTATTGAAAGCCTTCTATGTGAGATTGGAAGACGTAAGCACCCAAGAAAATGTTAAGGGGCTGGAAAAAGCAACTGGATCACATAGAAGGTGGTACATGTGGAAGAGCGCGGAGTAACACAACTGTAGCTGGAGTAATCTGTAACCACTAGAAACATTTGTGGATGATTTGAAAGACACAGGCACAAATTTTGCAGCTAAATAATGTGTTCCATATTTCAATTTAGGGTCGTCTCCTTAGCGTGGTGGTAGCGTTGCTGCTTGCTAAGCGGGGGACCTGGGTTTGATTCCAAGAACCGGCGTAGGGATTTTTCTCCCGCTGGGAGACCTGGACCGGGGTGTACTAAGCCTCGTGAGGTCCCCGGGAGGATCTAATTGATGGAGAAGTATTGGCCCATGGTCGTGAATGCCGCATTAACTGGCCGGGGTGATCGAAGCGTTGATCATGTCTCACCCCCCCAATACTGCACCCCATCCATGACGTCTGTAATGGACCGAGGTGGGGAACGCAGCGGCCGGGCGGTAGGCCAAGGCTCTTGGTGAGCTGTGCCAAGTGGTCATATTTCAATTTATTTTTGCAACCTATCAAACTTAACATGTATAATTGCTTATCAGTTAGGTCCTTGTCTTTAGATAATCTCATGATCTCTAAAGGCATTTACATTACTAAACATTCATTAACTTTAATGTGAGGATACATATAACATTTTAAGTCCTGAAACAGAAACTTTGTAAATACTTGCGAAAATTACTTGAACCTCAAGCATATATTGAATGCATAAGTGTATTAAATATTTTATCCTTAGATTTAAATAAAACATTCCATAAATTATTCGCATACACAATTTAAGACATAAAAATATGTCGCTTAATTTGCGGAAGGCACCTAATGTCCGCGCAAATAATACTTTATCGCGTGAGTAATGGGGAGTTAGCCTGTAGATTAGAGGCAGAGTACCCTGACTGCGTCGTACCATAGTCATACTATTAATTTGTCGACGTCGTTTAAAGTCTACCCTCATTACTTCCGATGTGAAGTCTTAGTTGAGAGCCTGCCACTTGAAGATGGATTTGATCAATAACATTTGTATTGATGATGGGCAGGTATACGGGAATTAAGGGTTCTTGCAAAAGTGACATGTTAGCGCGCGCACACACACACACCCACCCACAAACACCCCCACCACCAACCACTCACCTCAACCCACACCACCCGCACACACACCCACACACACCCACACACACCCACACACCAACACCCACACACACCCACACACCTACACATAACCACACATCCACACACACACACCCTCACACACTCACCGACACCCACACCCACCCACATCCACCCACACACCCACACCCACCCACACAACCACCCACACCCACCCGCACACACCCACAACCACACACACAACCACCCACACCCACCCGCACACACCCACAACCACACACACCCACCCACACACCCACCCACACCCACCCGCACACACCCACAACCACCCACACCCACCCGCACACACCCACAACCACCCACACCCACCCGCACACACCCACTCACACCCACCCACACACACCCACAACCACACACACGCCCACTCACACCCACCCACCCACACCCACACACACCCACAACCACACACACCCACCCACACCCACACACACCCCACACATACCCACACATCCACCCACATACACCCACCCACACCCACCCACACACCCACAACCACCCACACACACCTACACACAACCACACACCCACACATACGCACACACATCCACCCACATCCACCCACACACACCCGCACTCCCACACACACTCACACACCCACCCACACCCGCACACGCCCACCCACACACCCACTCCCACTCACACACCCGCCCACACACACCCACACAGCCACACACCCACACAGCCACACCCACCCACACCCACACTCCCGCCCCCCACCCTCCCCCACACACACCCACTTACACCTATCCACACAACGACCCACTCACACACCCACCCACACACAACGACCCACTCACACACCCACCCACCCACACCCACACCCGCACCCCCACACACACCCTCACACATGCCCACCTACCGCCCCCACACACTCGCCCCACCCATCCCCACACACACCCACACACAACGACCCACACACACCCACCCCCACACACACCCACTCACACACCCACACCCACACACACCCCACAAACCCACTCACACACCCACCCGCATACACACCCACTCACACACCCACCCCCATACACACTCACACACCCACCCCCACACACACCCACTCACACACCCATCCCCACACACACCCACTCACACACCCACACACACCCCCACCCCACCCCACACACATACTCACCTACCCCCCATACCCCCACCCCACTCCCCACCCCCACACACTCACTCCCCACCCCCACCCCCACATACCCACACACACGCCAGCCCCCACACACTACCCACCTACCCACACACCTCCCCACAAACACACACACACCCACCTACCCACACACACCCATCCCCACACACACCCACTCACACACCCACCCCACACACACCCACTCACACACCCACTCACACACCCACACACACCCCCCACCCCACACACATACTCACCTACCCCACACCACCCCCCACATACCCCCACCCCACTCCCCACCCCCACACACTCACTCCCCACCCCCACCCCCACATACCCACACACACGCCACCCCCCACACACTACCCACCTACCCACACACCTCCCCACAAACACACACACACCCACCTACCCACACACACCCACACACAACGACCCACTCACACACACACCCACCCCCCACACACATACCCACCTACCCACCCCCCACACACACACATACACAACCTAGTCAGACTCATTCAGCTGATTAGTAGACATAATGGAAATAATTTGCAAAGTCTGAAAGAGATCCTATTAATCGTTCCTTTGAGAAATCAACGGTAAACGGGCATTTAATTTCAGCCTTCGTTGTTTAATTATTCGGTCGTATAAAACAGATATCCGCGTTTCATCCATTATTATCTCTGATGTGTTTATTAATGGTCGCAATCTCAGATGTTCCATATAGTATAAATGTGCTTAGGTTCAGGATTCAGAATGCAGTGATGTCAGTTTCTGGACCACAAACAGCAATACTATAACTCATTGTAATAGAAATTGCAAGCACAAATGCCCGCAGATTTCTGAGCTAAAACCTTGAAACTGCTTTATATTATTTATGAAAACCATTGTATCTCTTTTGGGGCTCTCAGATTTCCAAAACTGTCAAAATAAAGTGCTAGGTATGTTGTCATCCTTCACAACAACAACCTAATGAGCACCTAGCAAAAGTCGAGAGTCACAACAATTCTCCCTTTGTAATGTAGTTTTGGAGCTAGCTTCTCAAGCGCTCGCACACATATAAACACACACATATACACTGTGTTTATGTATAAATAGTCTGAAATATGACATTTTAAATGCTAAGTGTACATTTCGATGTCAGTGTTAATCAGGGCTTTTTCCAGGGCAAGTGTAACCCTCTCAGTGTAACCTGAGGTTTTTTAATCTTTCTCCTTGTGCTGGCTATACTTCGTATTCCTTGTCTCTAGTCCATTTTTAGGTACCTGCAATTTTAGAATTAACAGCTAAAGGTTTTTCTGCCAGTTGTAGCATCCGCAACAAACCTCCTCTCTTATTATGAAAAATAATAATCGTCAGCATATACAAAGTGATGTCATTGAAAATTTTTAACTTAATGTACCGTTTAAAGATCATATTATTTATGAATCAACGAAGCCTTATGAGTTACCAATTCATGACCTTGACTTAGTCAGAGATATTAAAATTTTTATTACGTTTGAAAACGGAAAGCTTATAGATTTTGGTGCTTCTAAAATTGAAATCGTTCTACAAACCCATTAAATTGTTTTACTATTAAAAGGACATCAAAAGCATCAAATAATATCAAACGAAACATTTGAGTTAAATGGTTCTACCAGATATAATTTAAACATACTACTTAGCAATTTGGATATAGATCTTAATATTGCTGGTGGTACTTATTTTCCCAGTAGAGCAATTGCTTATACACAATTTGAACCACGAGGGTAGACTGCAAATAGTGAATTTAATAAGCATGATAATATCAAACTTGTAAACAATTAATTTCCACGGATACCTTAAAAGCTTTGGGCAAGTGCTAGAAAAAGTAGATCATCCTGGTTTAGTAAGTGATGTATTTAGTGATCTATTTGTTTCAAAATCAGATATGCCCGTATATAAAGGTGCTGGTTTTATTAATGACAAAAAGCAGAATTATGAATCAGGACATATTTCAGAAGTATCATACCCACTAGAATATATATTTAGTTTCTTTAGACATAATAAACTATTTGAGATATGCAATATTTGAGAGAGCTGCTAATGATGATTCGTGTTTTACTTCTTCTTCTTCTTCTTCTTCTTCTTTGTCTTCCGAAGATCCATTTCCTTCGCTTCCACGTTTCCGTTCTGTCTCATTTCTGCAAACTGTTCATCTGCAGATTTCTTCTCGTCGCCTGCAAAAGCAATTTATGAGCACAACCAGCCGCAGCAACAAATGCAGTAACCATTGGTATTAGGGGTAAAATCCTCCGTGCTTGTTCTTTGAACCAGCACCAACAGCAGCTTTGCCATTCACAATACTGGTTATCGGCCTTGCAGCAATCTTTTCACCTAAACCTGCATCAGATGATTAAACTCTGTTTCTCGCCTGCGGTGCCATAGCAGTAAAAGCGGACGTATGGAAGCAGCGTCCTTGTGCTCAGCGAAATCAATATCGTAATGCTTACTCTAGGGGACTGATTCCAGGGCTTCCTTATTTTACAGGTTTTTCAGCTTTGTACGAGGGCTAAGGTATCTACATCCAAGTAAATGCGCTTCAAATGGCAACCAATTAATAATGGAATTAACTATCCCAGAACTTCTTCTGGACTTATTCGTCTTAGCTGCTATAATATGTGAACCAATTATAAAATTGTAGTGTCCTTTTATACTTTCTTTCCTTCAGGTCTTACCTAACGTAACCTAGCCTAACATCAACATTATATACACATTATAATTAGCTCATACTTTTTATAATTCAATTCATAAAATGAAGCTTATCAAGCAAGATTGCTCACTCCCGATGCAGGTACTCGAATTTGAGAGAGTGTTAAATGTGATCCTCATGAAAAGGTGTTTCCTCCTAATGTTAGGCCTCGTAGTTTAGTATCTCCAATGTAGGCAAAACAAAAGTATTACTCAGTATGATACTTCACGAGAATGGTTTAAGTTTTGTAAACTTATACATTTACTAAAAATCACTTTACCAGACAAAGTATCAATATGTAATTAAACTACTTGAAAACATTGATGGTATCGACGTGAATACTTGCGAAGATGGAGAAAGTGTGTTGGATCCATATTAATTTAAGGAAAATATTATTTTCATATTCGATGACGTCATCGCTGAAAAGCAGAGGAAGATTCCATCGTTTTACAGTACGAGCCCATGTCATAAATGTGCATTGTATATATTTAGCTCAGTACCTAAATATTTAGTATACGTAATTATGGCAACTTTATTACCTCTTCAGGCAACAAATTTTAAACTTGATACATACATACAATATATATACCGAATATATAAAGATAATGTAAACGCCAATTTTAGTTACAATGAACTTAGATATTTGTTTTAAGGTGTTTGATAGTGCTTCACATGTTTGGGAGCGGAATACTCAGCATTGATGACCTTGAAAGTCACCGATTAGCATACCTGCTAAACTGGCTAACTTGTCATCTAGAAACTTTTATCTATCGAGAATCCCGATTGGCTTTTACATTGTGCTGAGGACTTGATAGAACTCAAAGAAATGTGTTCCGCAACAATTTTACTGTCTCGTGCCATGTGGATGGTAAAGAATTCGCTGTAATAACTGCTTAAACAATGATAGGAGGTTGAAAATAACTTCAGCAAACTTCTAATTAAATTGCAAGTATTATGAGCCGTTCCAGTATATGGTTCAGAGATGTGACAATGTTCCTTCTCCATATCCTCATGCAAGCCAAATCTCACACATACGTGGCATTCCCTACATATTTGTAAATCCAAATGGTTTTGATGAGATATGAATAGACTCCACAGGGGAGTATATTCCAATGACTTCATCAGTGATAAATTGAAGCCTACTGAAGTCATTGATTGCAATGTCACCTCTTAACAGTCTGCATCTCTTATAAGTTTTGGTCATGTCTACATAAGAATTTTAACGCTATCTATATGTCCTCATTTTATTGTTCGGGAAGACTCTTACACTCTCTGCATCCGCGACTTCATAGAAGTGAACCTTCCTCTAAACCGTTTCGATATTTACATAAATCTAGAAAGGTACAGGTGCATATTTAATATATGCCCAAAATGCTAGGATTATGCCTGTAATTCTTCCAGGATTTGGAATAATTTCACATGTAATTTCTCATGAAAGTGGAAAAAAAAAAAAAAAAAAGCATTTGGAAATTATGGTATAATTTGAGCTATATCAGCCATTGGATATCAGGATTTTTAGTTTGAGTCCATCAAATATTTACAGCCCTGCTTAGGCAGTTTGAGAACCTTACACTTCTTGCAGTTCAGTTTGTGCAATATTAAAGCATTGCTCGTTATGAAACCTTGTCTTGCATGTCTCGCATAGCAACATTTTCCTATGAACACTGACTTGTAATCAGCCTGGATATTTTTGAGTCAAGGCTAAAATATGATGCTTCTTTTTGATCGATAAGAGGCAGGTTCACCTTGTGTTCCTTTCTCTCAGATAGCTTGTGAATAGACTCCACAGGGTTTTGTCGTTCAGAGCAAACACAGCTATAGATACTTGAGGTTTTAATTCTGAAAAATCTCAAGCTAATCGAGGGAAAGCAGAAAGCAAGGTTCTCTTAATTTAATTCTTTGACCAGCAATTCTCTCAGATGTAAACCTGTACGCTAACTGCTGCGTGTGGCTGGGACTTTAATGCTAACATGCACCAAGCCAAACAGACATTATCTTGATTCCAGGTATTCATTACTATATTTCCCTTGATTGCACGCTGGCAACCCAATAAAGAATGAAGCGCAAAGGCTATTATACTATAGTAGTGCCAACTGTGTACTAACACTCTCAGGTTTACCTTTGTATGGGTGTCGGCGCAGGTGGAGACCTTAGAATGCATAACAACACATGATATGCGACGAGACGGTAATGGGAAGCTTCGGAACGCGACTCTGAATTCTTCCAGAAGCTTCGGTTTCTACAGGATTCCAGAAAGCTCTGAAATGTCATCTTCTAGGTATGAAAGACTATATAAGGATTCCAAGCCGGTGTGCGTACAGTGACTTGTAGTGCGTCGTGAGAGACTGGACTATTACCGCGCACTGACGTGCAACTGTCAACTATATACGGCGTCGAGTGATTTGTTGACAGCAATGAATTAAAGGCTTTATTTCTGACCAACCTTTGAGTTAATACAGACATTTGCTACACTAGTGTCAGAATTTGGGTAAAGAGGCCAAGATGAAAGAGATGGTTTAAAAATGGCTGCAGAAGGTGAGCAGGATGGGAAGGAAATAGCAACCATTGGCAACGGCTTTAAAGAAATGAAAACAGGAATGGAGAAGGTGATGGAGGAGAATGTGGAATCCAGTATAGGGAAAATGGAATCGAAAATAGAAAAAACGCAACTCGGCAAGGAGAAGATGAAAAATAAAATTGGGCTGGCGATGCATATGAAGACGGAATTATTGTCCAAAATCGAGAAAAACATGGAAGAGCTCGGCGGAAGCATGAAGGAACCTAAATAGCAGGTTAACGTCCTGGAGCGGGTCAAAGAAAGCGTTGATGCCCTAGACGACCTCGGGGAACATTTTAATGCTCTAGAGGGAAGAGTCGACAGAGGCGCCATGGAACCAAAACCTATGGTGGGAAAATGCTAGACGGAAGGTTGAAAGATTTGAAGGTCCAGGCGCCAGGACGCGACACAACATCCGCCCGTGTCAAGCCACCCAAATCGCTTGACTGTAGCCTACCGTAGTCAGCTTAAAGCGAGGCTGCAGCCAGGTGAGACGATGCAGGAGTTGGACCTAGTCGTAGAACAGTTAACGAACAAAGCCCTAGTGAACCTACCACCTTGTTGCGTGTCCCGGGAAAGCTGCCTATTCCTTTGCTGACAGAGTGCGTAATACGACAGCGCCTGATGGTCGGCGACTATAAGACGATCCACGAAGCGTTTACGATATAATGGAGGCGACCAAGGCAACAGCTGCGCCCACTTTGAAGACCAGGAGTATTCGCTGTGACAGGAGAGACAACAAATTCAGAGAGGACGACGACGAACATCAGGTGGTGTATGCTGAGGTGTGGTGAGCTAGGTAATCTAGTGACGGTCTGTCCACACCAATGCGATAAGCAGGCGGAAAACAAGTAAAGATTGGCGTGACGAGGGACACGTCGAACCGGTCTTTACTACCCACTCAAGTGACACTGCGTGCCTTTGGCATACGAGTGGGCAGCCTCATTGCAGACGGTTGGATACAAAGGAGGCTGTACAGGATATTTGTAGACACAGGCGTAGCCATGGCTATAATCAAACCTAAAATGGCAAAGGGATTGCCGACACAAAGACCCAGCGGTCAACATCTTGCCTTTGGAGAACGAGGCCCTGCTGGAGTTTACACAGAGAGCTGCAGCATACGAACGACAGTCACAATATTCTGATGCACCAATCAACAGAGAGTGGAATGTAAACAATGTTTTGAGTTTACTCGGTTCACTAAACAGGCCCATTTTTTCTAAAATTTCATCTTTCATTTCATGGAAGTAGGCAACAAAAGACTGGATCTCCTTAGTTCTAGAATTAAACTGGAACAAGTCCACCTGCTCCTGGTCAGGCATTTATATTAAATATGAAACATTCAATGAACAGATGTTTTTAATGTAGACATGTTTTTTTTTTTTCTGAAAAGTGGAAGCCATCTCCTTTTTCACCAGAATTCTGCATGCATTTTTAAGCTCACCGGGGTTTGGTATTCCAGCCCTGTTTTCAATTTTTCAATACTGAAAATACGACCACTGAATGCTGATTCTATAGTCTTACAGTATATCACGACTTGCCCTTTCAGTGATGATGAGGATGATTATGCTGTCTGGAAGTTTGAAGGTCCCACCTGCTGGTTGATGTTGGAGGACCCCACCTGCTGCTCCTGAATGAGTGGAGGTTGGAGGGACCCGTCAGGCCTTACATGCTTAAGGGTGCTGGTGCGAGGGTTTGAACATCAGCGAAGGGTTGAATTTGCTCATCAACCGCTTCATGAGATATCTTGCAGCATCTTAGCATTTCATTGTGTGTTTGTGCGGGCCGCTGAGTCTCCGAATCTGAAATAGGGTTAATCAATTAGACGTCATAATATTACAGTCCACAAATTACACTAAAAATGTGCATTGAACAGTACCTACTAAATAAAGCTCATGTATCAATTGAAATCAGACTTATAGCGGGATTTGTAAGACTGACTTAAACAATCAAATGCCATAATTTAAATGTAACGAAATTTAATGAAACAACAAAAGAAAATAGAAGCAAACTGCAGTTATGTTTTAGAAAGGAATGCCAGAAAACAGTATACCCTAGAGGGCACGGACACCCTAGAAGCCGTGCAGAAAGATTGAGTTACCAAGATTTTTGGAGGCAGAATCAAACAAAAATATATAATTGTGAAGCAGAAGCATATTTCATAAATAATGAAAAAATAAGATTAAGGGAGAAAAGTGTCCGACTTACCAGTCAACACGTGAAATCACATTTGTTGTAAGTGCACAACCCCTCTGTTTGATATACTCCTCAAGTCGCCAGTTATCCGGGCTCCAGGAATCAGGCTCTCAGTAGCAAGCTTCCAGACGGTGGGCCAGAGACAGTTATGGCAGTGTGAGGTGCTGCGTGATCGCTTCCAGCGCTGGTGCAAGCAGGTCCTGCCATCGACTACATAGCAACTGCTCCAGACATGTGTTGCTTACCGATATGCCAACAGCAGTAGGTAAATGTCCACTTCTGGCGCTGTAAGCGTCTACCGCCGTATGTGACTTAGGATTCAGGGAACCAGAACCGTCAGGAGCTGCGAACTTTACTGTTTCCTGGAAATAAATATTCACATGCTGGCTCTAAGTATATTATTAAATTACATAAGTTATATAATACAGTTTTTCTGTATTTTTCATCCTAATCACTTAAATCCCGATGATTTCTGTGCTAATTACAAAGATTTTGCGTGTATTTTTAAACATTTATAATTTCTAAGTTAGAAACTCCTCTGAAATACATCACCTTAGTATTTTGAATGACATTTTTACTAATCAATTTTGCAATTCTTAAATCAAAACCTTCATTTTAGTCTTAATCTTGCCCCCTTTCAATAATACCAGCTAATGGGCCAGTCCATGCCACACCGGATAAATTCAAGGAAAATTTTATCATCAGGTGTCCGAATTCTAGTAAATGTTTTATTCCACAGGATCATTTAAACATTGCATTCATATATTTTTATTTAAAAATATTTTTGCTGAAATTTAATATCAAGGCTAACATATTTGCGCGCGCATCCTTATAAGCAAATGTGTTTTCTCCGCTCATAATTATTGTACGTGACTCATCTTCAGCTTATTTATACGGTTTACGAGGTTCATTGTATTTATAGAATTTTTTTCGATATAGCACAATATATCAAGTTTCTCTTCGATAAATCTTTTAAAACGCAATTTTTATATATTTCTTGCTCATTTCCGAAATTAAAAACAAAACAAAAAACAACAACATATTCTTTGTTTTATAAATATACGTGCGCCAGATTTCAGGCGGGGCACACGTAAATGGGTAATTAAAAATGAACTTACTCAGATGGATACTGGATTTTGTGTGTGATATAAGCTGGCGGCTGGCCGTTGAAGCGCCACAATGGAACCTTCAGACGCTGCTGTAAGCACTTACCATTAGGTACACGTCTTTTATAATTACTATGAACGTATTTATTTGAAGCAAAAGTTACTTAATTATTGTTTATAACACAGGAGAGCTATATCTTAGAAACTGTTCAACGAATTCAAAAAGTGATGCGTTTATTTCACAGGAAAGAGACCTTTACCTAGAGTTTCTGATTTTGACACTGGTGCGAAATCATTTATTGTTCTCGTGCCGCTTTTGGTTTTACTTTTTCATATCGAAATTGTAGTAGGTCATATTCACTTTGTGATTCCCATTTGTCACAAAGGAAACCTTAATTGCACTGGTATTCTTTCTTGCCCATTCTGTAATTCTGTCATTCGCATTACATAAGGCCAGCGTTCGAACAATTAAGTAACGGTAGCAGCCTGAGAACGACTATGGTGCCTTTTTTTTTTTTCTGCTTTCTCTTCGAAAAAATGCATATAAAGGAGTATAATAAGCATTTTAGATTTAATGCAATGAGAGGAATAATCATTTCCCGGAAAATGCCAGTGTCACGGAAGTTATGCGTTAGTTGGCTTGAGTAATATGCATAAACTGACGCACACTCTGTCCAGCGCAAGTTACGCTGAGGTCACTCTATAGCTATGCTCGCATTTATTTAGATATTTTTGCTCCAGCTTATACTACTGACCCAACCTAAGAATTCTTCGCCCATAAAGGTGATTAAATGGAGATACTGGTGATAATTTTTCAAATTCTAACTGAGATATTCGAAATATATGAAGAGGTTGGCTTATTTCATAATTGTAATGTAGGTAGTGAGTAGATATATGAATACATAGCCCCAAGGTTTTGAAATAAAGTCAGTCTCAGCTTAATACAACAATATCGTAGGGATCGAGCTTTTATGGATATTAGTGCGCGTGCTATTTTCAGATTGTTGATACCGAAAAAAAAAAAGATCAAAACAATGAAGTTTGGTCAAAAAAAGTGGAATCATTTCATTTACGTTAAAAGGCATACACAATGTTAAACAGATTCCAAAAACTAAGATAATATTCAGTAGACTTTCACGTAGATTGGCTCATATGAATGTTTGCAGCAATATCTACGCATATTTAATTAGTGTTTCTTTTTATTCCTTTAAATGGTACAGTTCTACTATTTGCTTCTGTATTTTAGCTTATAACCATACACCTAATCAAACCCTATGTGTTCATGTTTTATATATTTTTGTTCTTATTCTTATGGTTATTACTATGTTGGAAATGTCTCTTTGTTAAAGCATTAAACGTGGATACGTTCGACTCAATATGCTAAGCATGTTATCTCATGTGCGAATACACTGTCCATGTTACTACACAATCATATAGCACCCGTATTCGATAAGCATAAACATTCGGTATATTATACATACTCCATTTTGGGGGTCTCATTTTCATTCAAAACGCCTCACTGGTGTGCCAGTAGTCTAAGAAATACAGTATTGTGCACAATCAATACAATACTTAAATTATCGGGCTTCCAATTTTGGCAAAATTTCCTGTTGTTTGAGGGGGTGCTCACCACTGACAACCGTTGGGTTGATTTCAGATCATAGGTAGTTATCTACAGTGCTTCGCTAGCACATACTGGTGAGCGAGTCGTTATAGCGCTGACTCAACTTCGCACCGCTCTCTGTAAGTTCCATTTTTTTTTTTTTCTATTTTCTTCTTTTTCTCAAAGAGGTTCACTATTTAACAAGCACTAATGCACTTGGTTTAAATTGTTGAAGTCAGGACGACAAACCCTCCAGTGCAAATTACTTCCAAAAGACTGCGAATGAAATCTATGCAGTGTTCAATATTAAATGCAGAAATTGTGTGTCAATGGACCTGCAAAGATTAATGTAATAAAACAATTAGGTTTGTATAAAACATTTATGTAATGTGTGCTATGAAACGTAAAGACTCAACTATGACTTTAGCGGCGGAATGAAAATCTGCCCGTTATTGCTGGGTATTGAACAGTGTCACTTTGACTTTTTCTTACTATTCTGTCGTTCAAACCACTTAAGCTATTGTGGTTCCGAGGCTGCACATGACTGCTATGAGAACCACGAATTGCTAAACAGCGTGTTCATATTCTAAAAGTATACATTGTGTGTAAGGAAATAATTTTTTTCAAGGGTGCGAGACGGAGATGATACGGACTGACGTCCTAAGATAATCCACTAGTAAGCTACGAACTGCTGAGCTCATGTGCCAGGTAGTACCATTGTACATGGGTAAGGTATCAGTCCGAGTGATTAAGGGCCTGTTTAACTGATGTGTGTATCACTGCAAAGGTCACAATTGTAATGTGTGATAGATACACTTTATTTGGAAAATTCCTTCGAGGTGTGTAGACAATTGTATCCCTTCAGCTGTTGAAGTAATTGTTACTGAAAAGTTCTCCTTTGCACCTACATGCTAATCGTAAATTACATTTATTTTATTTGTCAGTACGAATAAATAATATTGAGTAACGCAGCAAAATACGAACGTTTCATTATACAATGCAAACAAAGGACAAAGCATAAAAATGAAGTACATGTAGGGGCTTGCACCTTCAACTCCAGTAACACCTTAAATTGAAGCCTGTACGCTAACTATAGCGTTAAATAATGTGACGTATCTGTACTCTCCGAAATCCAGGTGCTGACGTCATGGTCCATTGCGATTTGATCAGAGGCGTGCTAACCCTTAATGCATTTTATGCTGTAGCAAAGAATTAGAACCCATAACCCATAGGTTTCCTATCTCATACCGTTTATCTTGGGCCCCTCTTCAATTCCCCCAATTTGTGCGGTCGAATTCTGGAACAGCCTCTGTGTGTTTGTATGTGTGTATACATATCTATATATATATATATATAGATAGATAACTTGTATCGTCATGCTACAACCCGCTTCATAAGGTATAAGCTTGTTTTCATGATGTCAAATTACTGCTGCGCAATAAAAATTGCATGCTTCCTGTATGGTGGCGAATCTTAGTAACACAGAACAATGATAAAGTGATTCCTATATATTAAATATTTTTAATCTTGTTAATTATTAAGTCTATAAATGTTGATTTCAATGATATATTTCTTATTGTTTAGTAAATCACTCGTACACGCCAATAGCATGAGTTGATTTAAGGACGATTGAAAAACACTACTAATTTTACCTGTTTCCCATAATAATATAATAAGGAAAGTTTCTAACATTCATGCAGCTTCTTCAAGAGGAAACATTCACTTATTTTATTAAAATGTGTTCAATTTTAGTAATCAGTCATAATCATTACTGATTACTTGTTTATAATGTTTCAAAATTATTACACCTATGATGAAAGTTACTCTATGTTAATTATTATGAATGTGAATGATGTCATATGATGTTTCGAAAAGTTTGTTTGTTTCACTTGTAGTTTTAAGCAGTTCCGGCCGAAAATCGAACGGGAAACTCGCGGAGACATCTCATTTCGTTGACAGCACCAGCACGGAGAAAGACATTTAGGAAAATAATTATAATCTCGAGTTAGTCCTTTAAGTAAACTATGTGCATCATAACTATAATGCACATACTCACAATATGACATCTAAAATGATGTAAATATGGCGAGTTTGTCCATTAGTAATATTATTAAAACCTAATATTCATTTACAATTATGTATTTCTGCTTGTTTTTGCGCAACTTAATATATATAATAACTAAATGACATTTTAAACATCACTTTAATGTCAATTTTATGAATTATCATAAAACGTATTTAAAAATTTGCCTTCGCATGTGTTGTAAAGCAACTTACGTCAATAACTGAAACTTCATTAACGTCTTACATTTTCTACCGTAAAAGTATACATCTTTAAACGAAGCTATAACATTTTAAATCAACACACACACAGAGTTTACTTTCAAAGTAGGGGCATATAAAGTCAACATTATGAGTATACACCCTACATTAAAATCTGAAGTGAACCGCTGCTTTAAAAATTAAATATTAAACATCTTACCTTCCATCGCTTTACTGTTGATTGAATATTGATGATCCAAATTCAACATTCTCCTCACTTTCTTCCTCAAATTTACAAAACACTGAATTTTCCCCACACAATCTCTCACCATGACTGTGTGCAACAATGGATATCACATACGATGCGCATGCGCAGTAGGATATTTTGTTCTATAATATTATTGGCTAAGTAATTAAAAGGAGGAAAAAATATATCGATCAATGTATGCGTATGTGTCTATCCGGTAATTCGTTAGTCATATGTCTTTTCATGAAAAAATTGCTAGACAACTGACTTTAACTCAACGATGTTAGAAAAAATACTGTCGTTATTCGTATCTCAAATCATATAGCATGCGTTATAACAGAAAGTAGTCACCTGTATCTTATCCGCTCTTGTCGATTTATAGAATTTTAAATAAACATTAAACAAATAATGCCTCAGTCAGTTTGCAGACTCTCCTTAATGTGGTAGATTTCTTTTAGTAAGATAATTTCTGTTGATGTGTAGTGAGTCGGCTGCAATTCTCGCTGTTTAAATTTAAATAGCGGAAATACTTTCTAAAGATTCTTTTACTTTAGATCTCGGGAAAAACATCCCTTGCCTACTAATAAGGAGATGACTGACTACATTATTGCAAAGGAGAAGGTGTAACATATACGTTTCTTCTGCTCTTGTGTGTAAGGACTGATTTTTGACAAGTGAAAAATATCTTAGTACTTGCAAGTAGAATATACCTTCCTGCGTGTATTGACACCTAAAATTGGTAATAGAAGCTTGTAACATACAGCTGACGGCTGTATCAAGAAGGGCTCGCATAAGACCACTTAAAGGTGAAACATGCATTTTAAGTAGCAAAGTGTACTTTTTTTCATGTTAACATTGGGATGCTAAGCGCCTGTGCTATTTCGGTAACGGAAAAGGTGTTTTAGTTTTTCACTTAATAGAATCCCTACTTGGGGTCGATATAACAACTTTTTCAATGGCGGAGTGAGATCAGTAGGGTAAGCTTTAGCAAAAAAAAAAAAAAAAAAAAAAAATTCAATGTTATTTTCTCGTATGATAATAATCTGCTTTAGTGTAGTGGAAGAAAGTGTGCATTTCCCTCTGTGATACACCAATTTCAATTGCAACTTATTAAACATGCCCTTCTTCAGATACGCGAACCAAAAACACAAACCTGCAGACCGGGCAACAATTCGTGTTATATGACTCATTATTATGATTGTCAAGATTATTATGATTCTGAATGTGATGTAGCAGCAGCAACAACAAAAGTAGTAGTAGTGGTGATGGTAGTGCTAGTGGACGTTTTTAAGAAAAGACCATTGATTGCATGCTCACCAACTCAAGTGAGACGAGGCGCAACAGGTAGCCTTAATCTCGAGACGGTTGCTGTATTGTCCAGTGACCCAAGAGTATTTAATAAACTTGAGCAAAAGAAGGAAGAAATGACTAGAGAAACCAAGAGAAAAAAGTCGAGATTACTTAAAAATATAAAGAGCATTCAGGAAAATACCCAGGAAAATAATTAGTTTATAGCCAAAATGGAAATGGAGCAAAAGATGCTGAAAGAGCTGACAGAGAAAATTACGAATGAAACAGAGATATTATGCAAAAGAATATTGGAAATCCCTAATACAAAAAAGGAAATAAAGAAAGCAATTAGTAACCTTGTGGAATATACAAAAAGGTTACCAATAGCCAATACTATGCCTACAGAAACGCTAAATGAATTTAAAGTAGTAAGAGAGCTTGGAGCGAGTGCATTACCAATCGATATGGTGAGCGTAAGCACACAGA
This sequence comes from Hymenopus coronatus, assembly GCA_030762935.1. Classification (NCBI taxonomy): domain Eukaryota; kingdom Metazoa; phylum Arthropoda; class Insecta; order Mantodea; family Hymenopodidae; genus Hymenopus; species Hymenopus coronatus. The sequence goes on from CM060900.1 coordinate 178,284,325, forward strand.
CTGTAAGTAATAAAGATATATATATATATAAATTGTAGTATTTATAATGGAGAAAGAGCGAGTAAGGAAGAAGATCAAATTATTATAACAAATCTAATGGATTGGAATGAAAAAAAAAATGTAAAGGTTTTAATTATGAATCCATATCTAAGATAAATGCTAGACGAAGAGACTATAGGAAAAATAGCTATATAGGAGAAAATATTGCGAAGGATAGCATGGAAAGGTAAACTTTCCGATTGTAACTGATAACTGTATAGAAACCCCTATAGAGAAGAGTAAATTAAAAACTATTCATGTAAAAGCATTACAAATAGCAAAACAAAGGAAAAGAGAAAATGTATTTTGTGAAGTGATAAACCAAGCAAATGAACCTGGAATCAGGAAAGTAATGGAATATGTTTGCAGCAAGGACAAAATAACCATCCCGATGAGACTAAAACACGCGGGGAGAAACAGTAGGATAGAGAAACTGGAAGGATATGGAATGGGGACTGTCAAGAGGGGAAGAAGAAAAAACGAAGACACCATAATTGTTGAACCTCGAGCAGGAATATCATATGCGGATATTATTAAGAATATAAAGAAGTAAGCACAGAAGGAATAACAATAGAACGCATAAATACAATAAGCAATGGAAACATACTGCTGAAGATTAAAGGAAAAGAGAAAAACAACATGCAGGAATTTCGAGAAATGCTGAAAAGTAAACTGAATAATAAGGCTAATGTTAATTTGAAGGCAGAAACGCAAACAGTAATACTATTAGATATAGACGAAACTGTAGAAGAGGATGAAATTAGGGAAGTAATAAAAAATGAAATCAACAGAAAGATGGATACTCTGCAAGTAAGAATGGCCAATAAAGTAACTAGAGTTGGGGTAAAGTATGCATTTATAACAGAAGACTTGGATTCAGTAAACCTTCTACTGATTAAGAAGAGAATAGGGAAAGAATGGGAAAGATGGAGAGAGAAGGAAGTTATCACCCTGCCCAGATGATATAATTGTCGTAAAATACGACATATAGCCAGAGAATGTAGATCAGCGCCAATTACAGGTAACTGTTATACCTGTGGGGAAACTGGTCACCAGAGAAAGAGATGCCCAAATGCACAGTTATGCTATTTATGCAAAATAGAAGGTCACAAATCTGAGTCTATGATGTGTCCCATATATAGGGAGCTAATCCAAGCAAAGCAGAGTAGGGGGAGGACCAACAGCTATGATGAAGGAGGTTCGAATAAACACCGATAGATGTAATAGGGTAATGGAACTTCTAAGGCATAAATATGATTCAGAACTCATAGATATTGCTCTGGTTGCTGAACCTAATGAAAATATGACAAAGAATAGCGCAAAATGGGTTCTTGATAGAAGAAGGGACGCAGATATTTAAATGTCAAAAAATGATTTTAAAACCCGGAGAATCGGAGGTGGTGATGGATTTGTGTGGATAGAAGGTGATAATCTCACAATATACTCCTGTAACCTGTTACATATTCCCAGCATGAAATCCAGAAGATTTTCAGAAATATATGTTTGCAATACACCATGCTATGCAGCAGCATATAAATAAAAGAATAATGGGGGCGAGTTTAACCCCAAACCGCTCTGCTGGGGGTCACCAAGGGAAGACAGAAAAGGGAGCCTAGTGGCAGAATGGGCCAGCGAAAACGATGTTATAATACTACATGATGGAGAAGTGCCTACATTCGAGAAGAATGGAAGATCATCGTACATACATATAACCATGTGTACACAAAATACTGGAAACTTAGTTAAGAATTGGTATATTAGTGATGAAGAAAATGTAAGTTATCTCAAAAGTATATATATATATATATATAGTTGGAAGCTGTTCCAATAATGGATGGATATATAAAGAAGAGAAGAAAGAAAAAATAATAGAAAAAGCTGTAGAAAATACGAGAAATATAAATTATCAGAACTGCGAGGCGCAGTGTTTAGATTTTGCTATATAAACGACATGTAGCTCAACCTTAAGAAGGAAGCAGACATATAGGTATCACAACAATACTTATTGGTTGAATCAAGACATTGAAAATTAAGAGTAGCCTCTACCAAAGCAAAAAGGTAAACAACTAGGTTACATAACAAAAATGTTACAAATGAACAAAAAGAGGAAGCAAGAAATAATCATAGGCAATGTCGAAAGGAACTAAAAAGAGAAATAATAAAAAAAGCCAAAAGTGAAAAGTGGGTACTTTTATGTGCAGAATTAGATAATGATATATGGGGTAAAGGGTAAAAATAACTGACTGATATAATAGGGCCGTAGGTCCCGATAACTGTTACTGATGAAGAACAAATAAAGATAGCAGTAGAATTATCAATGTTTCCTAAACATGTAAGAAATTTCCTGGAGATAGAAAAGATCCCGGTATGCCCAAAGGAGGAAATCATAATTGCTGGACAAAGAATTAAATCTAAGAAAGCAGCTGGAGCCGATGGAATACCAGGTAGTATTAGTAGTATTATGGCTTTTGGGCGCACAACTGTATTTGTTATTAGCGCCCTAGGGTAAATAAAAGAGCTAAAAGCTAAAAGGCATAAAAACCACTAAAACAAAAGTACCACAGAATGGTTAAAACCAGAGAGAGCATAAAAAGGCTACCAAAGCCAGACTAAAACTGAGGGACTTAAACACAAGTCCGTAAAAGATGAAATCCCGAGATAAAATTAAACCCTACCGTACATCCCGCAACGGCGGAGAAAATGAAAAAGTCCCACACAAAAACCAGGGTTGTCGCCCAGAAGGGTGGGGATGTCAGTAGGCAAACACAGGTACGCACGCAGGACAGTAAAAAGGTGGCACTCCAGTAAAAGATGACGCACCGTCAAAGGCTCGTTGCACGAAGCACATTGAGGTACGGGTTCCCCACGTAAAAGATGCTGGTGGCTAAAACGGCAATGCCCGGTACGCAGTCGCGCTAAAACACCTCATCGCGGCGACATACACGCGAGGAAGCAGGCCAAGGGACACGAAGGGACTTGACCGCTGTTAGTTTGTTGTCACGCACCCCGGACCGTTCAGCAAACCAACGCGAAAGAATGACCCGGCGCAGGTAAATACGAACATCACCTGGAGGAACAGTGGAGCTAAAAACATTAGGCAATAAAATTGCAGACTTAGTAGCTGTGTCCGCTCGTTCATTTCCGCTCACATCTACATGACCAGGAACCCAAACAAACGACACGCTGACGCCAGCATCAGCGAGCGAATGTAGGCGATCCTGAATACGCTGTATCAAAGGTCGGTATGGATACAGTTCACGCAGGCCCTGAGGAAATCGCTGCAAATTACAAATTGTCTTAAATCCTGTCCCAGGATAAAAAGAAGAGCCTGATAGATACTAAAAAGTTCGGCGGTAAAAACCGAACATTACCCCAAAAGATGAAATGTATAACTCCGCGAATTAAAAACGAAAGCACATCCCACACCACGGTCTTCCTTGAAACCATCCGTGTAAATAAAACAATGGTTGGGAAACTCGGCCTGTAACTCTAAAAATGCGGAGCGGAAGACTGAAGGTGGAGTCGTTGATTTTGGCATGGATGTTAACCCAAGATGGAACTGGGTGTCGCAACGTAACCGAGTGGGGAATGAACATTTCCCCAGTGGAAACACAGGCGGTAGGCGAACATCCAAGATCCGAAGAAGCAGACGTAAAAGAACTCCTGCTGGAAGCAAGGCAGCCGCGCTGACAGCATATTGACGGTCAAGAGACTCATCAAAGAATAACCTGAAAGACGGGTGATCTGGCAAGGCAAAAAGGCGGATAGCATAGCTGCTAAGAAGCAGGTCACGCCTATGAGACAGCGCAGGTTCAGCAGCCTCCGCAGACAAACCAATGACCGGGCTAGTCGGAAACGCACCCAGTGCCAGACGAATCCCTCGGTGGTGAACTGGGTTTAAGCGTCGTAAAACCGAAGGACATGCCGAAGAGTACACAATGCACCCGTAATCAAGTTTAGAGCGAACAAGCGAACGGTAAAGCAGTAATAGCACGGTGCGATCTGCTCCCCAAGATGAGCCACATAAAACACGTAAAATATTAAGTTCACGATCACATCTAGCCTTCAGAGAAGAGATATGGAACGACCAGCTAAGCTTCCTGTCGAACACCAAGCCAAGAAACTTCACAGTTTCGGCGAAGGGCAGCGCTTCGGTTCCGTAATGTAGAGAAGGCGGTTCGTATGGTTTCCGACGCCAGAAGTTGACACAAACTGTCTTCTCGGAAGAAAAACGGAACCCATTTGTAACACTCCAAGCATGTATATGGTCAAGACTTACCTGTAGGTGACGCTCCAAAAGGCACGTGCGCCGAGAACTGCAATAAATAGCAAAATCGTCCACAAATAAGGAGGACCAGCAGGAACACACTCAACAATGGGATTGATGGCGACAAGAAAGAGAGTGGCACTGAGTAGCGACCCTTGAGGTACTCCGTTCTCCTGAATAAAAACACGAGAGCAAACAGAACCCACACCCTGTTCATCGTGAACTCCGGGAGGAACGCTGAAAGGCGGCCACGGCAGCCCCACTTGTGCAATGTACGCAATAAACCGGTCCTCCAGCAAGTGTCATAAGCTTTCCCGAGATCGAAAAATATGGCCACAGTTTGACACTTCCGAAGAAAGCCATTCAGGATGTGGGTCAAGAGGGAGACGAGGTGGTCAGTCGAGGAGGGGTATCGGCAAAAGCCGCACTGGATATTGCAGAGCAGTTTCTCAGACTCGAGCTACCATCGTAACCGGCCATTAATCATGCGCTCCATCACCTTGCAAACACCACTGGTGAGGGAGATAGGACGGTAACTGGAAGGAAGTCTACGATCCTTTTCCGCTTTTAAAATGGGAACAACAGTGGCTTCACGCCAAGCCGTAGGAAACACACCCTCTTGCCATACGCGGTTGTATAGGCTCAGGAGATAGAGCTTACCATAAGAAGAGAGGTGCTGCAGCATTGCGATGTGGATAACATCAGGTCCTGGAGCGAAATGCCGAGAAAATGCTAATGATGCATCCCGCTCTCGCATGCTAAAGAAAGTGTTATAGCACTCGGTGTCAGAGGACCGGAAAGAGAGACTCTGAGACTCCACGTCCCCCTTAATGGCACGGAACGCCGGGTGATAATTGGCGGAGCTGGACGCAGTTGCGAACGTGTTACCAAGGGCATCTGCAACGGTAACCGCATCAGCGACGGTTTCTGCTCCCACTAGAAGCCCAGGTATTGAAGAACGAAGCTCCTTACCGGCAACACGGCGGAGCTTCTCCCACACAACAGATGGTGTTGTGCGATTAAATGTTTGGAGAAAAGATGCCCATGAAGCCAGTTTGGTATCTTGAATAATTCTGCGTGCCCGGGCGCGTATTTGTTTAAAAGTGATCAAATGCTCCAGCGTAGGGTAATGGCGAAATACTCGAAGAGCCCTCCGACGAGCACAGATAGCATCGCGGCACTCGGTAGTCCACCAAGGGACCGGTAATCGTCTAGGGTAGGAAGACGGCCGCGGTATTGACTGCTCGGCAGCGGAGATTACAACAGAGTTGAAATGCTCAACCATTAGGTCAACGGATTCGAACTGGCGGTCGCTGAAAACAGCCACAGCGGAGAAAAGAGCCAAATCCGACTTAGACAGCTGCCAAGTACTTGCACGAGAGGAGGAAATGTTGTGGGAAAGCATAGTGATGACACAAGGGGAATGATCACTGGAGTGAGTGTCTGATACTACGTTCCATTGAAAGCGGTGAGCAAGCTGTGCAGAGCAAACTGAAAGGTCCAGGTGGGATAGCGTGGCAGACGAATCAGAAATGCAAGTTGGTTCACCGGTGTTCAAAACAGCGTGACTATGTTGAACGAAAAGGTCAGAAAGAACAGTCTCCCGCGCGCAGGCGCAAGCGGAACCCCATAGGGGATGGTGCGCATTGAAAACCCCCAGCAGAAGAAAGGGTGCTGGGAACTGTGACAAGAGATGGAGAATGTCAGCGGCGCAGAGGATAGATGAAGGCGGAACGTATGCATTACATACAGTGAAGGAGAAACCAGGAAAGTAAGTCGGGTAACAACAGCTTGCAAGGCAGTGGTAAGCGAGACCGGCTGACCGCAGATGTCATTGCGCGTTAGGATCATAACACCTCCATGAGTAGGAGAGCCCTCCTCAGGTGTAACATCAAACCGCACAGGAAGGTATTGGTGCAGGGCAAAGGCATCGTGGGGGCGAAGCTTTGTCTCCTCCCAACAAAGAACCAGAGGGCTATAGGATCGTAGTAACAGATGCATTTCGGCCCTATGGGTTCGCACACCGCGGATATTCCACGCCAGGTGAGCTATGGAGCACAGTTAGAGGCGTGAAAGGTTATCGATTAATCATACTATGAGTTTGCAGCTGGGAAGCAAACGACTGGCGGAAACGAAGTAGATGGAGTTAAGGTAGGCGTTTCTTGTTCTTTGCACTCTTTGAACCCACAAGAGTATAACCACTTTCGTCGGTGCTATCCGCTGATGTTCGGGATGCGGAATATCCCCTACGGCTCGTAGAACGAGAACGGGACTTGGAAGGTTTATCAGTGGCCTTGATTTTTTTACGACTGCGCTCATGAGGAGCAGCGACAGATGGTGTCGGTCTAGCTAGCGACTTACGAACAGGTTCCGGAGAAATAGAACTTGAGGCAGTGGTGCTGTGGATGTTGAAGACTGAAAGATTGTTATGCTCCGAGACTGCTCTGTTTGCGTACACGCGTCGGCTACGGGCACGGTTTGTAGTGCCACTGAGGAAGCAGGAGTGCGGCGGAGCGCTGATGCGTAGCCTGAGATGGTCGCAAGCTGCAATTGTTGGAAGCGATGCCGGGCTTCAGGGAAAGTTAGGCGTTCCGTAACCCGCAACTCCTGCATGGCTTTTTCCTCGAGAAAACGCGGACACTGCCGGGAGCTGGATGGATGGTTTCCTTTACAATGGACGTAGCAAGGGTCCCGAGTACAATCAGTTTCTCCATGAGCAGGTTGGTCGCAACGTTCACATGTAGCGTCGAAGGTGCACTGACTTTGGGTATGACCGAATTTCTGACACCGAAAACAACGTATGGGATTCGGTACATACGGTCTCACAGCAGCGCGTTCACAATCACAGTAAAGTGCCTCAGGTAAGGTGGTGCCTTTGAACGTTAGGAATACCGTTCGCAACGCAACCGACTGACCATCACGTTAGAAGACGGTACGCCTGACATACACTCTGGTCGGAGAGATTGGAAACAATGTCAGCATCGGAAAGAACGTTTAAGCAGGCGGTGGTCACCACGCCTCTACAAGAGTTCAAAGATCTGTGCGGAGCCACTGTTATGGGGTACGAACCTAACAAACTGGCTTTAATGAGCTTCTTTGACTGGTCCTCCGTCTTGGTTTCCACTAGAAGGGTGCCGTCTCTCGTTCTGGTAGCATGGACCACTTTACCACAAATCCTGTCGATTTTTCTTTGGATATAGAAAGGACTAATATCGCGCATTGTTTTCTTTTCGCAGGCCAAGGTCACAACTATAAAGCGGTCAAAAGAAGAGGTTTTGCGCGGAGATAATATAATGGAAAGACCCCCTTCCGGAACCGTCAGCGTCAGCCTGCCATCCGGGGGTAGAGAGAAAAGACACCAAAATGCTTTCCGGTCTGTGCCACCTGGTAGACCCCTACAAGACCGATCTCAAGGAATACCTCAGAAGGAGTTGCCCTCCAGCCACCACTGCTGGTCCATACGGGTAAGCCCTCCACCATGTACAACCCGGCTTTAAACCCCTACCACAGGGATAACCACCTGTGGCTACTTGCGGCTCCCCACTTTAGGCCATTCTGCGTAATAAAGCAGACATGGATTCAGGGGACTTGTGGTTGATTACTCATGGGTTTCCGTTAGCGGTAACACGACCGGTCCGTAATTCTAACCCAACGAGCAGCGTTCGTCGGGAAGTTAAAACGGACCGGGCCCCCAAGGAAGCTACGTGGGTGCACTTAACGGTATGGACGGGCTTCGCACTTAAGGCTTACACATAGGGGCAGTAGGAAGGGTCCACTCAACCTTCACGCCTGAGACCTCCGAAGAGCACACATGTTGGAAGCCGCGCTGGAACAGTGGGACAGGAACTACGTAGATAGAATAAAGATCCCTGTTGATGAGGCAGGAGTTAATACATATAAAGCCTTAAAACTAAATATGTAAAGAATAAGCCTAGAAGGGGACGAAGATGAGGCGAGTAAATTCGCTCCCACAAAAACAGACACAAACACTAAACGTGGCTCAGTTGGTGGCGATGGGGATGATGAGATGGCGTTGACTGGCTCGGGAACCCCCGGGTGTGCCAAACCCGTACCTACCGTAATAGGCCCCTGGGGGGATACCGCCAGGGGTGAAAAAGACTATAGCGATGCAAAACCCAGAGATACTAGTAGATCCAATAAGGTCATTAAATCCGGAGGGTTTCCAAAAGCATGGAAATCAGGCAAATTGGTCCTGATAGAAAAGTCTAGCAAAAATGAGGAGAAAAGGTCCTATAGACCTATATGTCTATTAAATGCTATAAGAAAGCTCTTTGAGCGAATTATAAATAAAATATTACTAGAAGCAATAGAACAAGGAGAAGGGCTATCGCCTAAACAATATGGCTTCAGACAAGGATGGTCTACGATGGATGCAATCCATGTAGTGCAACATGTAGCAGAAGAAACGAAAATAAACGCAGATAAATATGTGGTTCTGGTAACATTAGATGTTAAAACTGTTCTATTTCTGCACCATGGAAGGGGATTGTACAAGAATAGAGAAGCGAGAGATATCTCCATATCTGACTAACTTAATCTCTAGTTACCTAGAGGACAGAGAAATCCAGGTAGGAGAAAAACGGAAAATTAATATGACGTGTGGTGTACCCCAAGGGTCGGTGCTGGGGCTTTCGTTATGGAACATATATTATGATGAAGTATTAAAACAAAAAATGGGGGAAGGAATACCAATTGTGGGCTATGCAGACGACATTGCTTTGGTAATATGTGATGAAGATAGAAACATCCTAGAAGACCGAATAGGATGGGCTATAAAGAGAGTGCAGTCCTGGATGACAGGGAAAGACTAAAACTGGCGCCACAAAAAAAAAAAAAAAAAAAAAAAAAAAAAAACTGAGACTGTAATCCTAGTAGGCAGGAGAACCATCAGACAAGTTATAATCAATGTTTATGATATTTTATAACATCTAAGAGAAATGTAAGCTACCTTGTTTTGCAGATGGGCCACAACTTATGTATGCTGGCGCATATTCAAAGCGCAACGGGGAAAGCAGAAAATATCGTAGGAGCTTTAAGCCGACTGATGCCAAATGTATGAGGGCCTAGAGCTGATAACAGACCATACTAGGCAGTCTAGTTAACTCCATCGTTTTATATGGAGCGTCATTCTGGGTAGATTGGTTTGATAAAAACTACATATAGAAAAACCACAAAGAAAGATTTTAATCAGAATAGTTAGTGAATAAAAAACAATCTCAACAAAGGCAATATAGGTTTTAGCGGGGATAATGCCTATACACCTATTAGTTAAAGAAAGAAAATACACGAGTGGATTAGAACAGAGTAGCAATAAAAATATAGTAAAAGAAAACATATTAAAGAAATGACAGCAAGAGTGGGACAGAGAAGAAAAAACGGGCCAGTGGACAAAAATATTAATACCTGATATCAAAAAATGGGTAGATAGAAAGCACAGAGAGACATTGTACTATTTAACCCAGTCTTTATCCGGACACGGATGTTTTAAAAGCTATTTGTTTCCGTTTGGTCTGGCTTCAAGTGACACATATCTCCATTGTGTGGAAAAAGATACTCCAGAACACAATATATTTAAATGTACAAATCGGAGACAAAAGAGGAAATGTCTAGAAAACAAACAGGAGGCTAACAGCGAATAACATAGTCGAAATCATATTGGAGAAAGAAAACACCTGGAAAGCTATTGCAACATTTATTAAGGACGTTCTGAAGAAAAAACATGAGAATGACAAAACAATGATGGAAAATCAAAGTACATAAAACTCAAACTGAAGATAACTACTACCCAAGTAATTAAACAGAAATAATGAACGCCATAGAGTCATCGTCTCTCTAAGTAATGCCTCCAGCAGTTCCGAAAGACGTAATCATATATGACTGGCAGTAGGGGTTTTTAGTTGGTGAAAATCCAACTCCCACACAGAGTGGTGTCTTTTCCCCTACTATAAAAAAGCTGCTACCACCACCACCGCCGCCGCCACCATCACCGTCACCGTCATCGCCTTCGAAGGGAGAAGGATTTGTTAGACTTATATTAAATAATTTTAGTATCTATTGTAGTTATTGTTCCCCAAATATTTCCTTTGAGGTGTTCAACAAATATATTGATGTTTTAATGGAAGAAGTTTGAAGGCAATCAGAAGAAGTTATTATTTTAGGTGATTTAATGTAAAGTCGCCAAGATGGGATTCACTCGGATCGGATGCCAGAGGAGAATTTTATTTTGAGTGGATGGATTCCTTAAATTTGGTAATACATAATCCTGGGGGGAAACCAACCTTCATTAGAGGAACGAGTGAATCATTTATTGATATTACTTGCTGACGCAAAAAATAGCCTGGAATATTTTAAATTGGAAGGTGCTGGATGATGAATTAGTTAGTGATCATAGCCCCATATACTTTGAGGTGAGAGTAGGGGAAAAGAAGAAGAAGGAAGACATAGAAAGTCAGAAAGTAATGTTTGATAAGGACATTTTTCAGCAAGAATACGAAGAAAAAAACTAGCACTATAAAAGGAAAAGAAGTCCTTAGTCAGACGTATAGAAAACTTTATCAGTACATGGAAGATATCAAAACCGGAAAGTTCCTCTTTGGTGGAATGAAGAAATCGCCACAAATCGGAAAGAATGTTTTGCAATTAGGAGGAAACTAGCACGTCGTAGAGGAAAGACGGATATAAATGACTTAGAGCTTGAAGAAATAAGTAGAAAATACAAAGAAACGAGGAAAAAGCCAAAAAAGAATATAATAAGAGCGAAAATAAAAAAATTGGAAAGACCTATGCAATGAACTGGAAGGTAATGTATGGGGAAACGGTTATAAAATTGCCCTAAAACACCTGCAACGTCCGACAATGCCATATAATTTATCTAAAGAACGAAAGATTGATATAGTCTCTACCATTTTTTCCAAATAAAGTGGACTATTGGAAAACTGCAAATATTGATATAAGTGCAAATCTTTTATTAAAGAGGAACTTAATACGGCAGAGGAAAGGATGAAATGTGGAAAGGCACCCGGGCCTGATAATATCCCACCTGAAGCATAAAATAATGATCAAAATGGTCCCTGATTTTTTATTAGCAACGTTTAACAATTTGTTACAGACACAAGAATTCCCAGTAAGATGGAAAATTGCACGAGTAGTTTACTATGGAAAAAAGGAAAACCTTTGGAGGCCAATAATGCATTTAGGCCAATTTGGCTTTTAGACACTATGTATAAGTTGTTGGAATTTCTGCTAAGAGAACGTCTGGAGAAGGAGTTAGAAGATAAGGCAGGTTATTCGGAATACCAGTTCGGTATTAGAAGGGGACTGTCAACAGTACAAGCTGTGGAAAAGGTGATCAACATTGTTAAAAGGTCAACAGGTAAATGGTGTGCACTTATGACATTAGATATAAGAAATGATTTTAATACTGTGCCTTGGAGTCTTATTATTAAAGAGCTAAAAAACGACAAATATCTACATACTTGGTGAATTTTATTGAAAGCTATTTTACTAACATAAAACTCAGTATTGTAGGCATAGAGAAATATATGGAAATGGGAGTTTCTCAGGAATCAGTGCTTGGACCAACATTATGGAACGTTGCCTACGACGGAATATTAGGTGTTGACCTTGGAGAAAATATTACAGCTATAGCTTATGCTGATGATTCACCTATAGTAGCTGCAGCACAATATGTAGAGTAACTTATTCTTAGAACAAATGAGGCACTGAAGAGAATCGACAGGTTCCTTACATTAAATGATTTACAGTTTCGCCCCTGAAAAGACAGAAGCTATTATCCTGAAGGGAAAGAGAAATTTGGGTATTTGAATGGCAACTCTTTTGTCTACTTAAATACTTTCTACTGTTTGATCAACAATATTTTGTGCCATATCATGAATTCTACAACCTGTACTTGTGTCAGTATTCGGAATTGTTTAGATTGCTTTAGCGGAATCTTTGTGTAACATTTTATCTGCTATAATCAAAGAACCAGGAATAATAAGAGTATGAACCGCGGTATAAGGTGATTTAGTTTTTACAACTAGCAACGCTAACTCATACGACGTCTCCAGTGCCACCTTAGTTGGTTTTGTAAAACTGAGTATCACGTTTGAACTTTAATTCAAATGTTCTGCTTTGCGCCGGAAAAAAACGACTGACTTGTCCTTACATTCGCCGTGATTGGTTACTAAATGTCTATGAAGTAGTGATGGCTTCATAGAATTATTCGACAGAGTTTGGTTGCAAATAATGCAGAGGGGAAAAGGTGGATCACACATATTTGACACGAATCCATATTTAATGTAAGATTCACTGAAATGTTTATATTTCACATTTCTCGTTTTTTTCAACTTGCTCGTAGATGGTTCAACTTCAACACTATTTTCACCAATGTCCTGTGGTGGAATAAGCATTGTCGCAGTTTTCACTTGTGTTGGTTCAACATTATCCGCACGATCACTTGTTTTCCTCTTACAACGAATTTATCCATCCTACAACAAAAGTTAAAATAGTGGACTATCACAATAAAGACATTCAAGGGTTCACAAATATAAAGAATGAGATGTGAAGCTTTGAATAAAGAAAACAAACCTGCACATAACAGTCACGAAAATATACTGAGTACTGAGCTGTCGATAGATTAACAGTTAACTAACGTATATTCTCAGACACTGTTATTGTTGCGGGGTTTGAAACAAACAACGCAAACTATTAACGGGCACAGCTGTATGTTATCATTGTTGGGTATACCGGTAGGGCAGTTCAAATCTCTCTGGTTGAAATATTTTTCATTACTTTGTGATCATTCAGGAAACATTATATGTACCCCTAAGAAGTCTTTACGTACCCCCGAAGGTACGCGTACCCCAAGCTAAACATACCCGCGATATGGTGAAGGCCTGTTAATGTATTTGATTTTACAGTCCCCGTTCTAAGACCATGTAAGCAGTTTATTGCGTCTTGTTACCATTTGCTCAGATTTAGTGGAATTTTATTCTAAGTCCTTCTGAAATTATTTGACTGCGGTTTAACTTTGTACTGTGAAAATTCAGTCTATAACTTTCCGTGTTTAATTTCCTGTCAGTTTTATTTAGTTCGAGTTATGATAACTTTTGTGCAAATAAGTTATATCTAACCAGCATAACATATGCTCAGCAAATATCAGCTTGTACATTTTCGGATATACTCATTCACTCATTACTTGCTAGTTAGAACAGCTTATACTTTTACTCGTTTGTCACAATTTTAAACAGAATACGTTCCGATTGAGCACAATTTATGTAACAACATTATTAGTGTACGATAATCAAATCCCAGTGTCCCCAAAACCCATATAGATTGCTCGAAGCTACAAGAGGTTATCAAATTTGTTGTAATGCATTTGTATTGTTTTACTATTATATTAATTAGATTTAATGTTTACGATTCAGCCATTTTATTTAAACCTTGTTTCTGGCCTTACTAATACTGTGACTACATAAAAGAGACAGGCGTACTATTTATTTTGTCACAGATATAGCCGACGTACGCTTATAATAGTTGTTAATCCTATTGTACTTACTTGAAACGAGTTGGCAGCCACATACAACTTATCGTTACATGCTAGTTTATACGAGAGTAGGAGTAAATATCGTTCAATTCAGCTTTGGTTGCCAACTAGCAGGAACCGACAAGGGTATCACCACATCCTAGTCTATACACATGTATAAGGATAAGTGGACATCTCTTAGTGTTCATGCTTCCCCAAAAACAAAATTCACATATATTACCCAACAAATTACTGTCTACAAACCCCTTAGCGGGTCCTCATTACTCGAAATCTTCAACAATTTAATGTTTTCCGCATTTCTCTCCATTCCGTTCTTACACTCTCCACCAACCGATTCAGCATTCTTTGGAATTCGGCTTTAGTTCTTGCCATAAATACCACATTATCTGCATACCCTCTGTTACCCATGGTTAGTCCAGATACTTTAATATCTTCCATTCCATTTAGAGCTTCATTAATGAAGCATACTCCAAATATAGTGATAGTATGGGTGAAAACAGCACCCCGGTATTATGCCTCTTCGTATAATTGTACTCTTCGTTTTTCCTTCATGTTCTCTTATCTTTGCCTTATGTTCCATATAAAAATGCCTGATTTTGCTGTGTCTCTCTAATTTACTCTAGTTTGTTTTACAAGTTGCATCAACTTTTTCCACTTGACTGATCGAACACTTTCTGCTAGCTGACTAAACATATACAAATGATGTGAATGACATCAAATACTCTTTTGCATACGATTGTCAAAAATTCTATAGCATTTCTAATTCCTTTTCATTTCATGAAGCCAAATTGATCCTCTCCCAATCTTCCCTGTAATTTCTGTTCCAGTCTTGTGTTTAGTATTCCTGCTACTACCTTTGCTGTGAGGAATATTAGACTTATGGTTTTACATCCTCACATATCTTCGCCTGTGGTTTCTTTTTTCTAGGAATTTTAATCAATTCCAAAAGGAGTTTAGGCCATTCCCCGGCTATGTATATTTCGGTAATCATGTTCGTTAATGCAGCAAATACCATTTCTTTTGGCAAATCCACTGTTATATCGTAATCTCAATCGCCTTCTTTCTCTTCACATCTTGAATAGGCTGCTTCACTTAATTTAAAATAATGGATGCTTTTTCATCTTCATCTACGTATTTTTATTTTTCTAACTGTTGAGGTAGATTTTCTCAATCGTGGAGATTATTGCCGCAATCGTCTCACATCTTCAATATTGTTCCATCTGACTAAGTGGCCTGTGATGTCTTTCAGATTAGGTAAATGAAAAAGTGCTCGATGATCATTAACGATCTGTAGAGCGTAGTCATAAATGAAAAGCTAGCGCATACACAATAAATGGAAGTTCCCCTATAGTTTTTCTCATGTTTTGAATGTATGCGGCTGCAAAAGGACAGAGAGTTAAATTATCTACTTACCTCTTGCAACAGGCAGCACTCTATACCCGTACAGGAAGCGTCTTCAGGTAATCTCGTAGAGGGTTGCAATTGTGTAAAGTGCCACGACTGGTGGTGAGATTAGAACATTTTGAGAGTTTCTAAAGCTGTTTGATGTTCCGAATTCCAAACAAAGTCCTGGCTGTGCTCAGTGAGAACATATAGGGTTACGGGAATAGAGGCAAAAATTAGAAACTATGTATATCTGCGTTAAAATCCAAAGATTCCCAAACTTCTACCAAGAATACACGTACATTCTTTGATACAGACAATTTCCTGATTCCACTGAAATTGTGCTGATCAGACTCCTTACCATTTTCCCACACCCCAAATGCTAGAAGTTTAAGGTATTACGAAAAAGCACTTCTCAGGTTTAGGCTTAAAGCTGTACTGATTTAGTTTAAGAAAAAGTTCATTACGTTCAACATTAACAGACTGAAATCACCAACAAACAGCTATATTACCAAACCATACAATAGTTTTCTGTATTTTAAATATCCTGAAAGTTGAAAAACTAGATAGTTAAAACAGCGAGAGGTATTTCTTAACCTTAAGCTTAATTAAAATATGCATAAGCCTTATCCGGCGTAATAGAAGCAGTGTACTTCTTACTATTTTCTGCAACGCGTACTTGAAAATATGTGCTTAGGAAATCCAGGGTACAATATCATTTGAGGTTTCCCAAATAATTTAAGGGACCATCAGTAGGGGAAAGTGTTAGTGACGAAGATTTCTGAAACCGCATTAAGTTTTCAGTAATCTTCTCAGAAAATGAATTATCCAACTTTCTTTCCAAAAGACTGCTGGAGATACAAAAGGGATAGCGGAATCTCTAATAAAGTTGGCTTCTTTCATTTCTCTTAACTAAGCATTAATTACGTCTCACGGGTTTTCGGAAATACGATATGACCATAGCTTAATCAATCGGTGATCCAAATGCGCAATTTTGAACCCATCTAATTCGTCGTACCCAAATATTGTAATGTAGTGCAACAACATGTTTGTATTCGTTTGAAAGGGCAACCAACTAACTACAGTGGATATATTTAGCATCACGAATATTTTGTTTGTTCCTATTGGTAGCCTGAATTAGAGCTGCTTCATGTATATGGGCCATAGTAGTCTTGGCAAAAAACGCTTGACGGTCAATTGTTTTGTTAAAAATAGGAATCATTATTTGAGATTCGTTAGTACACAAGACTGAAAGCATATCAATATGCTTCTTTTGCCTAACGATTTTTCATGGTCAAATAAAATCGAGCCTGAGTGGGGTAATGGAAACTTTATATGCATCTGAGACGTATTAAGGGGCGTGCCACAACCTGTGCACACGCGGTTTTTCCCGATGAAGCATCATCATCCGACTCTAGTGTAATCTGAGCTGAAAGCCAACCTAATTTCTCATTATATTCAATTTCCACCCAAACAGCTTGTGTTGTTTGTTGAAAGATTGATCTGGTCATTTAGTGCTAAAATATCATAAACAGTTTTCGGTGGGTTCCGCGTATTCTTGCATCCGTTGCCTATGCCGGAACTCCAGGAATTCGTCCTGCACCACTAGCCGAAATGCATCTTCGAAGCCATTTCTAAGCGGTCTCTAGGAATTGTCAGTCTGGCAGTGTACAAATGTGTTGTACCACGTCGCCGCAGAATATCTAAAATAGCATTCTTCTATGCGGTAGCTTTAACCAAAGTTTCAAAATTCCTTCAAATGCATTAAAACATTTTGATCCGGTTTTCCATTAAAGTGCCCTAGGTATATGAACGGTCATGCGAAGGGTAGACCACAGTTTGTTGGGTTGGTGACAAATGGGTACCTTGTGTAACTCATTATAACATGTTACGGAGATTCTGAAAATGTCTACTTAATTGGCTATACTCTCGCTGAGTACCCTTCTAGTTCCGGTATTCAAGGGCGGCGGCTCTTGTGAGGTCGAGGGGTGGGTATTGGAAACCAGTTTTGAATACTCTGAAAGAAACCAACTTTCTGAGAGCAACAGAATTTCCGCCAAGTATCATACGAAGGATTCTAATCCTGTCAAAAGCTCCTGAGCGTCAGATATGCTCTGGGAATAAAACGAATCATTCTGCTGCAAAATATGTAGTGACATCCATAGATGTTTAGCTTCCCTATGAATGACAGATCTCCTATCGGTTGCCATTAAATAGTGAAAAATACATAATTTAACTGAACTATGGACACCGTGAGCATATCACTCCATAATAAAAGAACATAAAATACGAAAATAATAATTCAGTCATGCACCATTGTTTAGCAACCAAAAGAACATTATAGCACAGTGAAAAGAGGACTAGGTAGCAAGCAGATACTTTTATAACAGAAACTCGTGAATTAATTTTATATCAAGTCAACAAAGAAAAATCTGAGGCCGGATCCTACATAGCTATGTTGACACCCTAATTAAGTGGGTTGAGTAGCTGGATTTAGGTACATTAAGGTACTCATATAGGCAAGACATAATTATAAAGAAATAAATATTGTAATATTGCGTCCATATGTGACTGCGCTGCCCAAGTTCGCCTTGGTTTGTGAGTCATATGCATTGGATACGTAAATAGCAGTTGCAGCGACGAGACAGCACTCGGAAACTTCGGGAACGCGACTCTCGAACTTCGGCTTCCAGAAGCCTCCAGAACGTGCTGTGGCGTTATTTTCTAGCTATAAACAGGAGGAAGAATTGCAGCTCAGTGTTGTATGGGTGTGTTGAAAATTGTACTGAGTCGTGAGTTACTGGATGGATAGCGCTCAGTGGTGCGCAAGGCATGGCTGATCTGTAGCCGTAGACGGTCTACGCGTCGAAATGTCGAGTGAATTATTGCAGCAGGAATGTATAACTATTTGTAAAAAATTTTAGTCAATAAAGACATTTGTTACACTGGTGTCAGCAGTTCGATATTTCCACCAAGATAGAGGAGAGGATGAAAAGTTTGTTGGCCGAAATTACGGAAATGAAGACAGAAATGAAATCCGGTATGGAGAAGATGGAAAAGAAAAATGAACCTGGAATGGTAGCAATGAAATTCGAAAAGGAGAAGATGATGCAGTAGAAGATGGAATGCGGAATAGGGAAGATGGAAAAGAAAATGGAGTCGGCAATATAAAACCTGAAAACGGAACTTTCTACCAGAATCGACGATCATCTGGCCGGCGTGAGAAGAACATCGAAGAGTTTGGGGGAAAGGTGGAAGAGCTTGGTAAAACGGTCAAATACCGTTCTATAAGACGATCTACGAAGTGTTAACGGGAGCATTTAGAATAGAGGCGGCCAAAATTATAGCAGCCCCTAACTGGATGATTAGGAGTTTTCGATACCGTGGCGGGGACAGAGACTGAGCCCAGGAACGTCATCGAAGACCTTCAGTGGTTTGTTTTGGGGGTGTGGCCAGCCAGGATACCTAACACGGAACTGTCCATACCAAGACATCGACCGGGCGGCGCCTGCGTATAGACAGGAAAGCGCGGGCCTGAGGAGGGAGCAGCCGGCGGCCGAGATCACCAGGCCGACTCGGGCACCTGGTGAAGGACAGTACAAACCCAGACGACGAGCGTCAGGCAGAGTGTGTTGGGGATGCGGCCGTCCAGGTTACTTAATGAAACGCTGTCCACACTCTAGTCGATTGGCAGGTGGGACATAAATAAGATTCCGACAAAATTACACCAACCTATTTGCTCTGACATTTCTGTTGCCCAATCCATATTCTACATTGATTTTTCATTCTTCTAATATACCATCAACATCGGGTTGCTTCATCCATGACCTTGCTGTATAATTTGTTGTAACCGTTTATTAACTTCTTCAAACTTCTTGTCATTGTGACCTAATGCAGGAATATAAAAATTACAAATAAAGTGTCCACCGGATGAGCACTTAATTTAAAAGAAAGCATTCATTGTATTCTAACACATAGAACATTCTGTACACATCTTTTTCTCATCACTATAACTACATCTTTCTCACTTTTTTGGCACACAACTGAAATTCTGTGTTAACACAGAACTTATTTCACTTTTATCTGTTCACCTCACTCCAATAATAATAATAATAATAATAATAATAATAATAGCAACGATAATAGCAATGATAATAGTACCAACAGAGCAACAACAAAAACAACAATAATAATGACAACGACGATGATGATAATAATATCAAATAATATCAAATAATAGTAATACTAATAGTAGCGGCGGCAGCTGTAGCGTTAGCGGTAGTGCTAGTGATAGTGATGATAATGAGTCAATTTAAGAATAAAGTACCTCGCCATTACAACTATTCCATACCCGCTTTTCACATACACATGTGTGTTATTTGTTATTGTTTTTATATCACTGGTATAGTAACTTCTAAATAATACCAACATTAATGTTCAGAACACAATATTGGTCAAAATAAAAATGTACAAATGAGCTATCGGAGTGGGTGCTTCGTCATCTTCCAGACACCAGGGAACCTCCCATCTTAAGACAGCGACGAAGTAAAAACACCCAGCCACATTCCTTCAACAACATACTTCCGGCCGTGTTAGAACAAAACACAAGCAATGATTCAACCTGCCCTCTTGAATACCACAACAAGAACTATGTGACGTTTTATGGTGGCAAACTAAAGCTTTAGGCAGTATATTCAGTTTTGCTTTTTGTCATGTATTTTTTTCACATCATAAACGCAGTATTTCATCGAAATCATTTCTGTCGAATATTGTATCATGAATGACTGGAAGTAGTGGAAAATTACTTTTTATATGTGTAATTTTTGGAATAATTAGGGAAATAAACTATGTGTAGAGAAAGTCTTGCAACTGTTTCTTTACAAGTATAGGGACCATACGTTGTTATTTACCAGGAATTTGGTACTTTGCTGGAGGAAAGTACTTGTTTGGTATTCCTTTAAATTGCCAAACTTAAGTTGTTTACTAATTACATAATAATTTACTTGTGAATTCAGGAATAGATTTTTTCTTCTCATTTAAATAATCACTTCAACCAATAATAGTGCGTTGGGAATACACAGATGAAAGTAAAACACTCAAAGCACTAAGCCAAAGAATGAAAATAAACTGCGAAATATAGTTAAAAACAATAACATGCATATCATGCAACGCATTTCCCGAAATCAATTAATAGGACTTTCAGACTTGAGTTGAATCGTTTTAAGCATTTTTCTTTTAATGCCTAGTATTTTCTTTATAGCAATAAATATTTTGTGCTAATGATTTTTCCATCTACACAAAACAATCACAAAATATTTATTTAGAGGAGGATATTTTCCTCCATTGTTTTCCTGCATTTATCTCTCTAGTTGTTTTGAAATATTACATTGGATATATACTTTTCTTAGAGTGTGATTAAAGCCTAAAAGAGAGAAACGGCTCATAGCTTTTTGTTCACCTTTGTCACAACATAAATATTCCACATAGGCGTTCAAACTGCTCTTGCCGTAACCCGTTTCAACGTAGTTAACATATGAGCTAGTCCATAGAAGGGCAGTGTTTACCAGACAATGAAACACGAAAATCTGGCCATAGTAAACCAAATACGTACCTTGGGGTCAATCTCAAAAGAATGGTCAATAGTTTGGCACGAATTGGAGCCACAATAGTACAATAACCTAAATGTTGGAGTACTGTATCTACCTCAAGACAATAAATGTAGGTAATGCGATCTCACAAACGGTTACGATGAAGCCATTCCTTTGTGCGTGATAAATCATGGGTTACATTAAAAGAAGCCGAACGCATCAATCTACCTCATGCCAGTTTAGGCTGTAATTAAACACTGAGACAGAAGTTAGTCTTCTGCACTGTTTTGTAGAAAATGAGCTCTTTCACATTTTCTGTAAGACTAATTAAATTAGAGTTGGTAAACTTTGTAGGGCCTTCTAATACTGTACTATAAATAAT
Source organism: Hymenopus coronatus (assembly GCA_030762935.1). Classification (NCBI taxonomy): domain Eukaryota; kingdom Metazoa; phylum Arthropoda; class Insecta; order Mantodea; family Hymenopodidae; genus Hymenopus; species Hymenopus coronatus. The sequence continues at coordinate 178,305,552 of CM060900.1, forward strand.
TCTACAACAATTTCCTTTATGTTTTATACATATAGTATTTATGATTACACCTACATGCCTGTAAAATTAAGGGGATTTTAAAGAAAAAGCTGAAAAATTGTTATAAAAATCTAATAGCTAATCAAAATTTTCTTGGGCAGGATTTATCATCACCGCATAAGGAACTAATCCACAAAGTTTTGTTACAATTCCTTGCTCGAATTTAATAAAGGTGCATGACAATTTCGAATAGTTTATTTATTTATTTGCGCATTTTGTATTTTGCAATGGTAATCTCAGTACTCCAGGAAATTTGTGTTTCAAGTGGTGATACCAAGTTTTATTAGGTAAATTATTTTTTAGAGTTTAGGAGCAACTGCCAATCATTTGTAACCATGTACTCTCACCTATATGCCCCCTTAAACATTTGATCGAACACACAGGAATTTTCGATATATGGAAGTGAAACAATTAAATATCATTTTTACCTTAAGACAATATCTGTTAACAAGTTTGATTCTTATGTTTAGGCCATTTGTTTTCAAGCAGCCCTTGTACCATTCAGTTAAGCACTTTAAATATCAGAACCTTTATTAGCGAACTGAATGCACAATGAACCCGGGATAACAAACAGGAAAGACTGAGGATGACGAAGAACGTCAATTTCCATTAGCTCCCTCACATCCATCCTTTAATGATAATATGCGGCTTTTTCCCGATATTGAAGAAAAGAAACTGCAGAGAAAGGTATAAATCCATTTCCCCCTACCTGGGCAAACGTACTACTAATAAGCTGTTGGACTGCTGAAAATGTTACTGGAATGTTCGAATCATGACGAAACAAAGTTCATTGTTAGATATTAAATGACAAGCTTTGTTTGCGAATTCAGTCTGGACGCATTTTCTTCTATTGGAGCTAAACTCTTTGTCAATATATGCGAAACACACACTAATTACAATATTTCATAATTCAGCATTTCGCACAACACTAAAACGTAAGGCTGTGGTTTTTAAAATGTCCAGGCCTAAGGTCACTTTAATACCAATAGTAGTTTCAACATCCAGCAGTCAATCTCAGTTTTTCCTGGGTTTATGCAAACTTTTCCTGGACTAGGAGACTCTGTTCTCGAAATTTGAACAGCAAATCCCTCCGGACGTTCCTGCAGAAGTACAATAAAAATGAGATTCCATTAGAAGATACACAAAAGAAATACCTTTTTTTTTTTTTTCTTTGACAGCGAAAGAAATGGATTGGGAAAAATCGGTCCAGTTGCATATTCTTTACAAATTCCTTATTGCAACTATGACAACGTAATACGGAATGATGATGTCCAGGTTTTGTCACCGGTGTGACATACTACATAACCCATGAAAGCGCTCTTCCGGAAAATATTTTAAGTCACATGGCCAGTCCACGGGCTGTACAAATTACGGAACAAGTAACAAGATTGTATCCTCTTGTGGATAAGCTTGTTTTTAACACCAAGAGCTTCCTTCTAAAATCATGATTCCAATTCCAGCTTTTTAAAACTATGGCACAAGAATTCACTTTACCACCACAAGGTTAACCTATTCTCACTAAGGAGACAATTGGATCTGTGCCGCAATATATTAAAGTAACAATTCGACGAGGTGTTTCGTGCAGTATAAGAGGATTCGCGATTCTTCAGTTCGCGATATAAACAAATAGTTACACGATGAAGAACTCGGCAATGATCTAGTGTTCATCCATAACAACGCGTTATAATGTGCTGCCGGAAATAATCCAACTAAGAGAAATAGGTGACAGGCTGGTGCCATCTATGTCAATGTTCGAAGCTGCAGTAAATTACCGGCTGCAAGTACCAGCAGAGAAGAAAACCTCTAATGTGTTCCATTCATAGGATTTCCCTAAATCTCTGCAACACATTATTGTTAAAAAGATTATGCTTCTATTTACATCATGTTAATTGAGATAAACACTAGCAGAAATATTTTTATTACCTGCTTCCTTGTAAGTAGAAGTGAAATAAGGGAGTACCATAGATTAAAGTGATAGTCAAAAGCTGGTTGCTATGTGATTGAAGTTCCTTTCTTTGTATGGACAGGACTTTACAAATTCCTGTATGAGAAAAGTATAAGTTTTTCAAATCTGAAACCAAAAACAAGAGATATCTCAAAAAGCACCAACTCCATGAAAAAGTGTATATGACATAAATTGTGTGTTTTAATGTGCTCTACTTTTTTATATGTTAAGTTTTTGTCCATCTCTTACGGTTTACCAGTTATGCAAAATTCCGTAAAATTCATTCAGAATAAAGTAGTCCTCAGAGGCTATTCCCAGAAAATTCAAGATATAGATTTTATTTGTTAGGTAAATATCTTTAATATACAATGTTTAATCAAAATCGTTACAACCATTTTTGAGAAAATCAAAATTTTCGAAAAAAGTTCCAAGTAAAGGGTAGTTGGGGGTGTGGGGATTTTCTTGAAAATCTTCGTGTCGCATCCTTGGAAGATACCAAAATTAAATACCAAGATTAGTATTTAACGGTCTTTAATTTTATGAGTTATGCTGTCCACATACATACACGGACCTTTTTCCAAAAAGCTTTTTTTCGGATTCAGGGGGGACCCAAAACATGTATTTTCGGCGAAATCTCGGTATCGAATTTTTGGATGGAATACAATACCTTCTCTATACACCATGTACATAGTGCGCGTAGAGAAAGTAAAAAGAGTTACTAAAACTCTAAATATATTATTAGTGCTAACGCGGTCCTAGAAGACCTTACGAGTACTTGTGATGTCTTGAAAAACGAAAGTACTCTTGCATCCGATTTGAGTTCTTCTGAAATTTCATGCGCTAATCGCTATAGTGAAAGTAGAATAGTTGTTTTATTTAATGAAAAGCGTTCTTTCTGCTAGGTCGCTAAGTATGATATTTGATAGTTTAAAAATAACTTGTTCCCAAGAAATAAAAATAAGAGTAGGCGCTTCAGTTATATCATTAACGTTATTAAAATTCTTAAATACACCCTTTTTATCAAAAAGAATGAGATTGCTGTGTTTTCACTTTTAATGAATTCCTGAATTAATTATATTGGTGCCTATATTTAATCTTTTAGGCACCGTTCAGCTCACTCATTTTAACCAAAATAAATTACTGATCTGTATAATAATAATAATAATAATAATGGTGGTAGTGGTGGTGGTGGTAGTGGTGGTGGTGGTAGTGGTGGCGGCGTTTGCGGCAGCGGCGGCGGCGGCGGTGGTGGTATTAGTACAGAACATTCGCAGCAGAAAATGAAAAATCAAAGTGTGTGATCTTAAGCAATATTGCCTGCATACATTCTACTAAAACCAAGAAAGGTTAGTATACTGTGATTTTAAAATATTGTATGCTTAATGTTAAAAACTATGCTTTCCCTTCACCGTATGGCACTCAGAGTTTCGACGCTGCTGTGCTCATTTTTTCTGAGAAAATTGTTCGGCATATAGTATGATTAAGCATACGTATGGTAAAGATCTGTCCAGAGTCACTCCCGAAAATCGGTAAACAGGTTTTTGAAATAACGATATGCACATACAAGTACGCTAACAATGGCAAACTGTTTTCTATGGAAAGCAACTACTTAATTAAAGAAACCCTTATTGTGTCTAGAAGGAAATCGAACTCTTGAATACGCCCAAAGAGAACTGCGGGCCAGAGGAGTTACGATGCTAGTAGAAAAACTCAAGACATTTTAACAAACTGCACTATGTTCTTTATTGGGAATGGGTTTATAGCAGGAAATGGCAGAAGTAAAAAAATTGGTTTCCTTCGATACCGCAGTCAAAACGCGATACACCAGGAGATAGCGGCAGTTCCACCACTGCATACACACAAGAGGGAATGTCAGCCAAAAACGAGGGTTAAAGACTGACGCGATGAGGCCTGCGTAATTTGTGGTGATACAATACTATTTATTAATATTAATGTAAAATAAAAACTAAGGGAGAAATGCCTTTTAATTTACAGCATACATTATGTCAGCAATATAGCACCTAAAAAGTAAAGATGGAAATTTGTAGCCATCTGCAATTGGCTCTATGCCTCCCCGCGCCATTTCGCGCAATACTGACTACAGCGAGGTCAGCGGGTACTAACAGCTGAACGTTGTGAAATTGGCAAACGTCTAAACGCCGAAAGCTTCATTTTTCTGTGCTTATGTTTTCTAAACGTTGACGACATTAAGAGAAACAATAGAAGTTGTGAATGATAAAACATTATTAGTTTGCTGTAAAAGCAAACTAATAATGCTGTAAAAGCTATCATTAATAAACTAAGAAAAGTCAGAAAGCAAACTATGAGCGCGCGGTTTACTAATATTGCAAATTGCACCACTGCAGATAGAGCTGCTGACAATGACTATTTAGCGGGTAACTGAACCCATCTTAACGCCCTGGAAGTAAGTGGAAAATGGATATGGGCGCAACTGTTTGTTAATAATAGACAAGAGGTTACACTTGAACTAGAACAATAAATAAATCGTATGTAAGTGGCAATAATAATTCTATGGAATGATCCTGTATGTATCAGACTTCCTGTAATACTGTTGATTGAATTCAACAAACTTTCATTGCAAGCACCCAGAGGTTTTTGTAACTTATTTTGACAAATACACACTTGTACACTGAAATAACTGCAACACCTAATTGGATATAGGTATAATATGCACTACTTCTAAAAATGTGTACCACTTCTCTAATTTCAAAGGGTGGAGTAAATCCCGTAGGTATTTTGTATTTAATGTGCATCTAATGGGGGATGTGTATCTTGTTACTTAATGTATAAGCGATATATGATAGCATCTCCTCATTGCAATACTGTTAGCTATAAACAACCCGAAAGAAGACGAAAATAAAATTCTTTTACTTCCATCAACTTGATTTTCATCCACCTAAATAATCCTTATGTAACTCAAGTTCACCTTGAATCCGTAATTCGAAGCTAGAAATATAAACGTGTAATATATTTGAATAATGCAGCTTCTCCTTCACCTCACAGGCTAGGACAAAGTAAGGTCACCACGAGGGTGGAATTGAGTTATGCAAACACATTTTGACTGGTTGTTACTGGATAAAACAAAATAAATGACGCAGATGTTAGAGATTGTTAAGCTATTCGTCATTGTCAGTGCTGCTTGCAAGTTAATTTTACTGATGACCTACAGATGTCATCCACGTGATATGGTAATTCGTAAATCGAATTAAGTATGAGGCATACATTCTCTACAAAAATTCTCCTTCGCCAGCTGGAGGGCAACCAAAGATGGGATTTGAAATACAGTTGATAACTGGTATTTCTGAAACTCATTTTGACATCTCTAGATTTCCATTTCAATTTACAGTATACAAATTTATGTCAACCCGTTCATCTTTGACTCTTCTGAGTCTGGTCAATAAATATATGAACCAATAGCCATAAGATATCATTTTAATACACTTATGCAATACCTCTCACTGCTGCAGTGGTATGTGGGCGAATAAAGTAAGAGTATTTAAATCATCCTCCATTTATTTGAGGACTCCAATGAAAACGGCTTCCGTATTAAATACATATTATTGAAACTCCGCATTACAAATGTAAATTTCCGGTACATAACTACAGACATGGAACCGGACTGCATTTCTTTTTATGTTTGCCTTTCGTCATCTTTTTTGTACTCTTTATTTTTAAGAGATTGAAATACTACTTTTGGAGGAGATAATGGAAGGACGACAGAAACAAATTACCTATAGTACTGAATACAAAAAGTATATTTATGTTGCTATAATGGGATAAAAATGTTCAAATATTAATTATGTCACATTTAATTTTTAAAATCTATAAATAATTGAAGTATGACTATGCGAAACATTTAATCGTTACAACTTCCAACGCCAACAGACTCAGCTGTCCACAGCTGCCAAACAATAGCAAAAGAAACAAAAAACGGAACTACACAGTAGTACAAGGGCTCTTGATGGGATAAATGCTCGATACTATACACTGAGAGCACTGGCATCTGAACAAACTAACAAACATAGAAGCGGGCCAGAGGGAAGTGGGTGGTCATATGGAGCAAATAAGAACATACGAAAAGCAGAAGGGACGGGTGAAAGGGATTAAGTTTGGAGAATACACAAGCACATACCGATGATGAAGTACACAGCAAGGGAGGACCGGAACAGCAACACAACTGTACCACAGAATAGAGAGTATACAGAAAGGAAAATCCACTGTAATCCGTACGCCAACATTCAGTGCGCATGCGCGAATTCCGCCATACTTGGACCGAGTAAACACTTCCTAATATACATTTTGTTAATGTTCTTAATTGTGTATTTTAGCTATTGGGAGTATACTCTACTCAACGATTATATTATACCCTGCACAATTTAGAATATTTGTTGACTCTTGGAGCTTTACTGCTCTTATAATGAGCAGTAGTAGGAGAAAAGGCGGCCAATGGTTTCAGACTCTAACGCGAAAGTAATTCAAATACAATTAATATGGACTGTCTCCTGTAAAGTTAGTAATATTCTTTATCATGTGTTTGCATCAAGCTTCAGTTTTTTTTTTTTTTCTTCTTTCTATGATAGGACTGATTCAATCTGCCTAATCACATTTACTGTCCGTCCTGATTCAACGTATTAAGCTTTTTTTTATTTATTTTATTAAATAAAGCTTGGCAGCACATTGAATCATTTGGTTATTTACTCTTATCTATATATTTTCCTAACCATAATTTCATGTTGCTACGGTTTGTTTTGTAGATATGCACAGCAAACAAAACAGTCTCAAAATCTGATGTGTTCCATTCGTACGACTTTTTCCAGCTGTTCCACAAAAAACATTTTCTTACAAAAGATTATTCTTTTATCAACATCATGCTAATCAAGATAAAAATTACCAGAATTCGTCTTAATATTTGCTTCTTTGTAAGTAGAAGAGAAATAAGAGAATGCACAGGCTAAAGCGTTAGTCAAATCTTATAAAAACCGGTGACTATGGTATTTAAGCTTAGTATCTTCGAAGGATACAACACGAAGATTATCAAGAAAATCCACTCACCCCCAACTATCCTTTACGCAGAACATTTTTCGAAAATGTTTGATTTTCTCAAAAATGGCTCTTACAATTTTGATTAAAATACCGTAAATTTTATTTTATAAAATTAAATGTATATTTTGAATTCTCTGGGAATAACCTCTGAAGAGGTTCTGGTTGGGGTTTCCAGAATTTTGAATAATGGTTGAACCGTAAGATATAGACAAAAACTCACTACATAAAATGTAGATCTCGTTAAAACACAGAATTTATGTCGTATACGTCTTTTATGTAGAGTTGGCGGTTTCTGAGATATTTCTTGTTATTGGTTTCAATTTTAAACTAATTAACTTTTCTCCAACGGGACCATAAAAGCTAACCGAACATCAATTGTTTCACATAAGGACCAGCTTTTAAAAGATTTGACCATCACTTTGGCCTAATGGATGCCCTTATTTCCCTTCTATTTACAAGGAAGCAAGTAATATATCATTTTTGCTAATGCTTATCTTCATTCGCAAGGCGTAGGTAAAAGAATAATCTTTTACAAGAAAAATTTGTTTGTGGAACAGCTAGAGAACGTTAAGTGAATGGCACATATAAGATTTTCATGCACTGCGTTTTTTTCTATCTCTTACGATTTACCAGTTATACAAAGGTAATCTAGAATAAAGAGGTCTTCGGAGCTCTTCCCAGAAAATTCAAGTTATACATTTCGTTTATCATAAAAATATCAATATTTAAATCAAAACTGTAAGAGATAGATAAAATCTTACTACACAGAGAATGTAGATCATGTCAAAGCCCACAATTTGTCATGTATATTTTTTAAGGTGTTAACCATTTTCGAAATTCCCCCTGTTATTGATTAATTTTTTTCAAATACATCATACACATTTTCTTTCGTGGAAATTATCACTCATATTTTTTTTCTTTTCTTTTTTCAATTTCTTGTAAATAGAATGGGATTTTAAAGCATCACATGACTGCTGGAATCGAAAAATTTTGACTATTGTTTATACCAATAAAGAAATGCGCAATTAAAATGTATCTCTATTAACAAGAAACAGAAGAACAAGCAGCCGTATAAATAGTTTGTAGGAGAGCAAGCAGAGAACGTGTTTATGCCACACGAAATCGTTATTACAAATGCTTTTTTTATTTTACAAGTTTTAATCTCGTTAAAATGGTATGTAATAAACAGCGTTCGCTTTGGGTTTACTAGGTCCCAATATGGCGTCTATCACAGAGTTTCGCTTCAAGCACATCAAAGGAGTCGTCCTCGAGTTTCCCTTCTGTATGGTTCCTATTCTGTGACTGTATTGTACGACATGTGGAACTTGAAGTTGACCAGTCCGATTATGAAAAAAGTTCTAGAAACACGTATATGGCCATTAGGGCATATCTATATCCTCCAGAGGAAGATCGTTTTGTTACATAATTTTATTAACATAAAAAAGGTCATCGCATCACATTGCGGGTGACAGATGGCAAGGCGCTAAATCCAAAGCGTCCTTGCGTATCTAGCAGTAATATTGGGGTAGACGAAGAATTCCTTGTGCACAATATGCGCAGGTTTACGGCTATGAGAATGTTGCTCTTGGGGGTCAGCAAGAGGGCAAATGTCAGCATCTGCAGGTACTCGGCTACTGTGGTAACCTTACAGGATGATGTGTCATTTTGTGGAGCCAGTCATCCCGCAAGTCATTTTGCGAGTGCGATAAACATGGAAAGACTGGATAAGCGGCATGAAAAGCATGGAAAAGGTATTAGAACCGCAGTCTTCAAGGAAAATCTACAGCATATGGGGAGGGAGAAATTAAGGACAGGTGAAGCTCCACAAACAACTGCCAGTGTTTCTTTGAGAATGGTAGCGTGTTCTGTGTATTTACAATACCCAGGATCAGGGCCGAAAGAAGTACTGATCAGTCAAAAATAAAAATAGAAAGACCAAAAGATAAAGAGGAACAGAAAAGGATGATTAGTAATGGAACGACAGGATAGTGATTCAAAGGTATATGGCTGCATGACAACTTGTACTGTGCAAACGCAATAAAATCGGAAAGAATTGCATTCTTGAGCATTACATGACATATGATATAACATTATTATCGAAAATCTGAACTTAGTAAATGACTATAGTAGCGCAATCACACACCACATCTCAAAGCTAGTAAGATTATATCAGAGAGACCAAACACACTCATTTACCTCAAAACGTAACGGAGCGTAATAAACTCAATATAACTACACTATATCAGGAGGCAGCTCAACAATAATCTCCATAATACCACCAGACCCTGCGGCTGGAAACTAGGGTAGAAAAACACAAGCTTACTCCCTGAAAGCTCTAAAACAATATAGCCCAACAAATCACCCATTAACGGGTCCTGCGGCATATCTTAGGAGGAATACCACTCCATAATGAAAAAGATGGCGATATTAACTATTATGACATATAAAAAGAGCAGTTGGGGTCTCAGAACTAGAAGAGAGAGAGAGAGGGGGGGCGACTAGGTTGTGTAAGGAAAGTCGAACTCAACCTCAAATACATAACTCTAAGTGTATTAAAAAGTACTGTGGTGATATCTGTATGTAAACAATTTTGTTTAGGACAATTTGTTTTGAACAAAATTCTTGAAAATAAAATTCTGAATGCTGTCGAAATTAACACAATGCTGTAACACATAAACCAAAATCTCAAGATTCCTGTTAGCTCATGTCACCCGTGGACAGAATGTCAGAAGCCCAAGATGAATAAAGTTTACCATAACGTACTTGGTTATTTCTTGAGAGAAAGCGTTTGCAATTTAGTATATAATTACCATCTAGCTTAATACAGCTGGAGTGTGCGAGTTAAGGTAGTATGTCACACTGAAAGCGCTGCTGGTTTCACAGACGATGGAAACGATTTCAGTACATTTGCTGACATCCAGGTGGCTTGCTTGTTTTATTCTGCCGCAGGCACTAATCTCCTTAGTTCATAACTTTTGTAAACAAAGATACTTCTTGCAAAATATTAAATCTCTCAATTGCTCATTATATTACAGTAAATCAATCATTTTTATAGAATAAGCTGAGCTACATGTGACTTGGTTACCCCTACTTATGCTCCCATGAGAGGAGCACTTAAAGTTACATAGGGCACATATTTTAAGGACCACCAACCATAATTAGAAAAGGCAAAAAGAAAAGTACAAGCTTCTCTAAGGGGTCCATAGCATGTCCATCGCTGGCTTGCGCAGGCGACGAAGTATAAGCATTGAGTGGCGGGGGGTCGAGAACGCGGCCGAAGAGCCGACGTTAGTAACAACAGACCTTTTGCGGGCTATGTACTCGCAGCAACAAGACCCAAAAATAAGCGGTATGTTGCCTCACGCTGTAACCACAACTTGAAAAACTTGTAAATAATCGTCGGTACTGTCGACAGTGACAAAAGGCTAAAGAGAGAAGTGTAGTGTCCGATAATTACTGTGCAAAGGTAGTAGGCAGTCGCAGCCGGCACACGGCTAATGACAATAAATTCAGGCCGAAATATGATGAGGGTAAGAATGGAGAATCAAATAAGCAACAACCCGGTTATAGAAAACAGACTTTCCTGGGCGGTTGAGGCGGTGAACAAGGTCTATGAGAAAGTTGAGATTTGGGATGTCTGAAGACTAATTGACATTTAAAATTTATGATAAGTTGGTAAACACATTTAGTTGGACGGAGAAAGAGTGTCAACCTTAAGGGAGTTCAGAGATATCCAGCGGGAATAAGGTGTATCAAGCGGGGTTAAGGAGCAAGGTCGCGGGAGTAGGAAAGCCCATCTTGGGTTCGAGTCCCGCCTTGGGCATGGGTGTTATATGTTTGTGTTTATGTGTGTGTTGTAATAGTAAGAAAACAGCAATCCAGTAATAATACAGAAAAACAAGGTAAAATGAAAATGAAGGTAAATAAAAAGAAAGTAGCGTATACAGTGCCGGAGTCCCGATCAGACTCCGGTACCGTATTTAAATAATAAAAAAAAAAGGTATCTGCAGACTACGATATGTGCAAACCTCTCATAAGCATGGCAAGGTGACCTTGACAGCAACAGGAGTGCGTTTAGTGCCTGAGAGAAAGAGAGGGAGAGAGAGAGACACGTGAGTGTAGCATTACATATATGTTCCAAAGTCTCAACAGGATGGATAAGAGCAAATTTATCAGTTCAATTCATGACAACCATTTTATTTGAGCTGTGGCACTGAAAGGGATAGAAATAATTTGGCTCCTGTGCCGTGTAGCTCTGTAACATCTCGGAGGCACAGAAAGGACACAATAGCAAATCATTACTAAACTGCGGAATAATACACGACCTGGGGTTCAAAGGGTCAATTCATGGAGGCTTCTACCGGTAATGGGGCGGATTATATCCCATCTAACAGGGTAGTACAGGTGGAACTTTTCCACGCAAAGAGGTTGACATTAAATATAGATTGTCCAGGACGTTTCTCGTTATTTCACAGACGTTTTCCGAGTAACCAGAGTACATGGTTGGCTAATGGAACAATGAGAGAGAATATTTCCGAGTCGAATACCTGTGTACATCTGGAATAAATGTAACCAGCTCCATGGAAGTATTGAGCAGATGCAGCCGAAGAGAAATAAGTTCAACCGAGAAGAGATCAAAGGCATCAATAAAAAGCCACAGAAAATGTTTCCTGCACGATAACCTAGGATCAATTTGTATTTAACACACAACAACAACAACAACAAAATACGTCACGAACAGAACGCTGCGTATTACAGTCCAAAGAGACTGTGTTTTGAGGCGAAACTGAGTATTGTCAAAAGAGGTTTTGGCCTTAGCACTGTAGGAATTAAGGGTATCCTAGGTTGAGGCGAACCACACGTGGTCCTGGGAAGCAATGCGTTCGAGAGAATGGTAGTGCTTGAGAGAAGATATCTACCAGTAAAAGCAAATTAGCTAGTCTGGCTGCTTGTTGCAGCATCGGAACAGATGTTTTACACATCTTGAAAGCATCAACACTTCTCTTACTAAGTGAGGTAGGTATAGTGGTGAAATTAAATAACAGGTCATGTAACTCACTAAGTGCATCATCGAAGGTGGTGTCGGCAAGGTCGAGGTCATTATCTAGCTGTGTCGCCTGTAGGACGCCGCTGCACGGGTCGTTTTGCTATGAGGTGCTAGGCATAGAGTCGTTTCCATGCCGCCTTAAAGTGAAAGGAAGCTATAACTAGTATACTGTCGTTCCTGGAGAGTATTCCGGATGCGGCAGTGGTCAATATGACTCAATTTCCCAGGGGCCACTTGAAATTACTTCAAATCCGGATATAACGAAATGATACATGATCTGTCGGACCTGTTACAATCTGCCCACAGGAAAAAAATTAAAAAGGAAGGGAGTAATATTGGTATGTTCAATTCCTGCCCTGTACAGAGGATAAAGGGCATTTAAGGATGAATATTGTGACAATGCTGCTGCTCCAATAAGAGACCCAAGGGGGTTCAGCATGGCTAATATTGAACATCCAATATCTATGGGGAAGAACGAGTCACATAAACGTAGTTAACCACGGTTACGTATGTTGAAAAGGACGCAATGTGCATTCCTATGAAGGGTACGTGTGCAGCAACATCAGGCATCAGAGCCCCGGAAACCGCCATCTACTGCGTCAGTTACAGGAGATCCCTATATTCCTGTGCACTGGAGCGCTTTAGTGTGGGCTGGAGAATTGAAGAAAGCCGGCCATATAATATACCGTGTCCCGGGCGAAGGGGAAACGGAAACATGTTACGTGCATGGCACGGATTGCCCGAAACATGGAAGTTGGAACTAGCAGAACTGATGCTGGGACTGAAGTAAGCAGCAAACGATAATAGAGTGGCACTATGAGAGAAATTATAACCGGTTACAAAAGCATACTTGTAAATGGCGATACACAAGACTTAAGTTTAGATTTCAAGCAGAAACATGTCGGATTTGAGGTGCTCAAAGCAGCACAGGTTCGGTTTTACTCGGGTTCTCCGCTTTTCCCACCATCGTATTCCAACGGTGATACATGTTTATTCCGTGTATCATTAGTGTCATCAGCTGCGGAACCCGGTGCAGGACGATGGATTTTTTCGGGCATAAAAATCCTTAGCATGGCTTCCTTCTGAAAGGAAGTAAAGCCGTTGGTCCCGTGTCGTAGATTTACGGCACGTAAAAGAACCTCAAGACTGATAGAGAGACCTCTGAGCAAAATTAAGCGGTCTTTCACGCCCGATATAGAATGGGACGCTGAGAACCACAGCAGTTAAAGAGCGTCCATGAAAATAAAAAAATCACCTGCGGAGCGTTAAACAGTATAAGAAAAGAAGACATGAAAATTAGGAATCCAGCTTCTTCAATAATAACAACAACAGCAATAATAATAATAATAATAATAATAATAATAATAATAATAATAATAATAATAATAATAATAATAATAATAATAACAATAATAGTGTGCGATTAATATATGTATGTCTACTCCAGAAACAATTGAACAGCGGCTGTATAGTAAAGAGATGTAAATAGAGATGATAGAAAGAAGCACAGTGGAAACCAAAAAGGGGGTGTTCTGCTAAAAAGAGTAACAAAGGTGTAAAATGACACAGAAAAGGAATATTATAGGGGAATAATTATGTGGTAGTGAAAATATAGAGCGTGGGGAATAGAACATGACGCGTTTATCTTGTTGATGTCAATTCTTGCTGAAAGGTAATTACGATTGTGTCACCTAAACAATCCAAAAAAAGATAAACCTGAAGATAATACACTCCATATCATCGCTTTTATGTACAACCGTGGCAAAAAAAAAAAAAAAAAGGAGTAATGTTAGGAAGGTTGTGTAACGCGGCGCAACAAGTTGTCACAAATTTCAAATCTTAATATTATTTACCCATATGATCAATAACCATAATTAAATACATAAGTAGGACTTTAAAAAAACTATCCATATTAACCAAAATATTGACACAAAATATGATACAGTTCGCAATGAACGGCAAAACTAAACCTGCAAACTTTCATATGTGTTTACTGTAGTGCTGTGGCAAAACGCAAGTTACTCCTCTGGTGAGTGTCGCAGGTTCGTTTCTCACGTGTAGCAAACAATTTTTTCCCCTTCTCTTCATTAAGTTGAATCAATACAGTTATTTTAGACATACTTATTTCATATTCGACATTCCGCACAGTTAATAATATGATAGTTATTAAGATGCTTCTTTAAGGATTTATGCTACCGAATAGCAATATACTGCACACGAAAGCATGTGATGCACAGAGTGGTGCGCAAATGCATTGGGTAAGAACTGTTCTCCTTCAATGAAAAAAAAAAAAAAAAGGAATCTGTATAGTATGAAAAATACTAAAGGTGTTGTTAAGAAAGCAATGTTTTGAAAGATTTTTAGGAATCCAATTTGTGGAAATTTGATTTTGGGGGGCGGAGGGAGGAACTTTTTTTCCTCAACACACCTTCACAAACCGATCCAATAAGAAAATGCCAACCGCAACGTGAACAACGTGATATTCTCAAACGAGGTGACATTTCTTTTCACACGTAAGAGAAAGGAGACTGTCTGTCGTCCAAAGGGATCCCGATACGATGCAAAATACAAGCCTTCAGTATTCCATCGTGGTCGCGTATCTGTAACGTGTTGGGGCTGGATATCAGAGAGCGGTCTAGTGCTGTGCAGCTTGAGGATACAGTGAACGTTATGTAGTTCACATTAGTATTCGATTATATTTTGATTCCCTCTGTGAGGATGAGGTATCCTAATGGAATTGTTGAATTTGTGCAGGATAATCATCCTTTCCACACCTCCCGAAAGGTTTCAAGTTGATTTTATGAGAGGCAGGATATTAGGAGTGGTAGACTGGCGTTCCTGTTCAACAGATTTGAACCCTGTTGAGAATGTGTGGACTAAGGAAAAAAGGGAAGCGCTCTCCAATTTATCTGTAGATGGAAGGACAAAATATGGTTTCTGGGTACAAATTCAAGAAACTTGGGATCTTGTAGCTTTTCGTCCATATTACTGCAGGCATTTACTTTTGTCTATGCCTGGAAGATTGAATTGGTGGAGAGTTCTTACACTCCAAATTAATTATGTCCGATTTTTGTGTTTCAGTTTTAGAAAATATCAGTTTGTTTACACTTCTTTTTAGTTAATTAACACGAGTGTTAGTAGAATTATGTTTTTGTGTGAACAGATAGGCTCATAACTTCAAATGGCAGAGTTATATTAATTCAAATATTATGTTTTACATATACAGTCATAAAACTAACAAACATAAAAATATGACAAGCAGTGAAAGAGATCTGCACCTAGGAACTTGTGAGTGGAAGCAAGGCCTTCTTAAAATCTCGACCACCGTAACGTTGTTCTGTGATCGTTTTTAGTACTCATAAGTTAACCATTGCGCTGTCAGTCAGAGACCATTCTACAGTTCTTTTCTGTGCATTGTGAATACAACTTTTACGAAGATACACGAAGCTCTTCGATCGACAAATGGAATCAGGGAATGACTCGCTTTTTGTGTCCACGGCTTTACACTAGCATAGGCTAAAATGTAACGCTGTTTAGCCAGAAACAGCATGAAGAAATAAACCCACGGTTAATTACTATCAGCTAAATATATGGGATAGCTCAATACATATATGACTGCACGCAGTTGGGAAGTTTAATAACAAGGCAATCGGCACTATAGTTCACTCATAAACAACTACAAGGACGCTTAACTTTTGGACACTACAAAGGCACAAACAAACGGTGAAACTTACACAAAAGGTTAATTTGAAGTCCTTGTGGAATGTGGAAAAAGTAATAATTCCACCTTACAACAGATGCGTTCAAAATTCATGATGCTAGATCATTCCTACAAACTCGCCGACTCCAAGAACGTAGGTAAAATTTTTAGGCCGAGGAGTATAGCCACGAACGAAATAACCATAACAAAAGAAAATGAAGTTATAAAAGTCACACCATCGACAAAAATTAAGTGTGGGTCGAAAGTTGCCATTAAGTGCCTAGGAGCATTTAGCATTGCATTTATGTACCAAAGGTCCATAAAATTGTACTTAAAACAAGGGGTCAATATAGTAACAGGTGGCCCCATTATACAACACGGGGTTTGCCTGGCCGTGGCTTAAAATAAATGACTAAAGTAAAAATAGAATTAGCAACATATAGAACTGTGCACCGTAAACAGTACATCTTAGCGTGTAGTAAGAAAGCTTTGATTAAAATGAATAACGATAATATTAATAAACCATGCGGGAAAAACGGACAAACAAATTCTATAAGTATTTTATAAGAAAAATTCTATGTCGTATAAGCACAGCACTTAAGATCGGCTAGCTGTATGCAGTAAGCAGCTACAGGCTGCTAGGAACACAAAAATAAATCTATAGTTACATAGTATAAGCTTATGAGTTGCAGAGGGAGTACCGAAGGCATTACAGTAACAAAACAAGGATTGCGGTAGCATAAGTCATAGGGAATGACGGGATAAGTCAGCGGTTCCTACAACTAAACTTTAGTAGAAATATATATATATCCGTCACAGACAACGGAATTGAACCTCATAGGTACCAAAAATAAACAGAAAAAGGGAATGTGACTTGTCCACCAGCTGTGAGGGCATGTTCTTTAACCTAACTCGCAGCGGCACCATGTAAAGGTCGAAACCGGAAACGGTCTTAAATTGCTTCTACGCCATAGTGGCATTCATCATTGTTGCAGAAAGGGTGACGATACAGCTAACGGGACAGTGAGAGGAGGGGAAAGCGAATCAGGCGATAGAACAGGTCAAGAAACGTGGAGTCCAGTTTCCCACAATTGAGGTTATCTAATTACACCATTCTGCAGTGGTTATGTACAAGTAATACCACGAAAAGATAGACGAAAATAAAATAATCTCTAAGTGGTAAAGGTAGACAGCAGGTGATTTACGTGGATCGAAGAGCTACGGCTTAACCAAATCATTCTGGGGTACTCAGTATATTTGTGAATAAAAAGCATGTCTAAGTCATTTTCGGGAATCTGAGCGTCGTGGAATATATAAGCAATGTTGACCAAATGACGTACGAAACCCCGAGGAACCAAAATCAGTGTTTTAAGTAACTAGAGGATCTATGCCGATCCAACACCCAAAGAACTTGTCGTCTTGTAACAACACGTGTTTTATCGTGTAATGCTCATGTTTCTTCACATCTCCCCTTCCTCTCTACACTTCCCGCACCTTGGCAAGTCTGATAATATCGTTTACATGTTTATACAATTAGAGGCGCTAAACACTGCTTAAATGGTTTCTCAATTATATTATGTCCTTTGATGAGCAATTCACTATGATTAACTTATCGAATAAAAAGGCGAAATACGTCATTTTGCTCCAGCTCTGTTAATTGAATAGATACAAAAACATGGCGGTCATTTACATCTGAAATTTAACCCAGGTTTCATTTCTACAATCAGATTTGACCTATCTCTATACATATGACATTTAGAGTATAATTACTTTAATTATATTAGGTATAGTACTTTAAATTCCGACTTGAGAATAAAATTCTATATACAAAATCAATTTCATTTATAAAGGCAAATCTGAAATCACAATTATTCTCGCCGTACATAAATAAAGGTTTAATTAACACAATAAGTACTCTATTACAACATATATCTATAAGTCTCCCGGAATGACACATAAACATCTGAAAATAAAGAACAAACAGTACAAATATAAGTATCTGGTAATACAGGCACTGAAAACTGAAAGGAGGCCCTGCCATCTTTAGACTACTGGTCCTGGAGTTCTGGGATCGAGTTGAAAATACTTAAACACTTGATACACTCCTGAACAGCATACAGAGGTTCAATTAACTATATTGCTGATATTTCAGATAGCTTCGGTTCTAGGACAATACATTCATTTGTAATCTTGTATAGGGCATATACTAATTTAGATACATATTGGGAATAAAGGTTATTTATTATAAAGGGCTTACGCACAATGCTTTAAATATATACATATGTACTTTAAGTTCAGAGATTCAAACAGAAATTTTAAAAATTATATCAGGAACAGGTAATCCTGACCAGACGGGACAAATGTTTGAACACAGGTATTAGTACACGAGAACAATTGCGAGAATAAAATTTGGTTGCAGGGCTTTGATGCCATTCTATATATAACATTTGAGGACATTTTAAGATTTGTGCATTATCTTCAACTATGTGGCGTAAATTAACGAAAAACGGATAAATATATTTAAAAATTGAAGGGGAATTATAGAGGTATTAAACACACTAATAACTTTATAAAAATGACCATCGGTTCGATAACCGTCCTTTCGTGAGAGGGGCTTTTAGGATTTTTTAGTCACTTTGAGTTTAAGGGCTAAATAACCTTCGGAACGTGTATATAAACAATGCACCATAAACAGACATCACACGCTGAGAAATGTGACGTACGTTTGACAGGTACACTTAAAATTTTGATCGTTTTTAACGGCCGCTTTTACTACGGATGGTACTACAGGCGAATGCGCTTAAAGGAGTTCTATTTTCCTAGTAATAATGACATTGGCGTCCGCACTATTCCAAGTTTCTGGAAAAACTTAAAGAACGGCGTTAAAAGCCTCTATCGTAATTAACATGAACAGTGGATTTTTAGTACCTCTTGTTGATAGCGCCAAGAATAAAAATAGGATTTAGCTGGAGAGAACGCATCAAACCATCCAAACAAATGAAGGGTATATGGAATACATTTAATGCTAGAGAACGAATGATAAATACCAATTTGAACTTAAATACACGTTTCCAAGAAACCTTTAACGGAAACGGGTGTTTATCAAAATATTATCATTGTCATTTTTCACAGATGTTAAATGATTGCGATACACACACGCTAGTCTGTTTTCATATATCTCTCCTAATATATAAAAGAACACTTTTACATGGATTCATTCTTGAAATAACCGAAGAAATATGAATGACCTTTCATTGATGTTTCGCAAACTCATTAACGGTTAAGCAAAATTTTGTGTATACGAAAACAGAGCACTGACATTTACACACACACACACACACACACACACATATATATCAAGGATTAGTGTTTACCAAGTAACTCTCAGAGGCGACAGGAAGTACTATATTACTATATCAATAATATTTCATGGAGTTATTTAACACATTCCCGCGTTTGAGTTTTCTCTGTGGCAAGTAAATTACAAGTGACAGCGCCTACTATAAGCACAGAATTTCAGAAGTTTTATATAGGTGTACCACCCACCAATCATGGCTGGTAAGTATTATTGATTATATTGAGTTAAGTGTGATTCTGTGTACAATTAAAACGCAGCTAAAATAATGGCTTCAAACACGAATAATAGTTAAATGAATGACATTCCAAATGTATACCCGGGAAATTTTCAAACATGAACTTCAAAGTGATTGCTTACGTTTGAAAATACTGCTCTTGTGACCAATATTTTTTCACTAAAATAATTAGTCCGCCAAAACAAGTGATCACTATCAAATGTTCTTCATCATACATGATTTAAACATCAACACAGTGAAACTTTCAGTGGGCAGAAGCAACATTAATAAGACATTTTGGTTTATAAAGCTAAATTCATTGTTTATTTCCGATTTAAAAAAAACGTTGAAAAATAAATGGGCAACTTTTCTTTACCTAAGCGGCATTTAATACCATTTGAACCCAAAGTGAAAAATCAGTGGAAAAACATGCATACTGCTGCTGTCATTGCTGTCACCACTGCCGCCACATTTAACACCACCAAAAGCATACTACCACCGCCATTACCGCGCCAAAATCTGCACCGCCATCAACCACTGCCGCAACATTTAATTGCCGCAACATTTAACACCATCAAAAGCTATACTACCACCGCCATTACCGCGCCAAAATCTCCACCGCCATCAACCACTGCCACCACCTCCAGTCGGCGACGCCACCGTTGCCGCCGCCACCACCATCAGCACCACCAGCAGCACCATCACCAGCACCATCACCAACAGCACCACCACCACCACCATCACCAGCACCACCACCATCATCATCACCAGCACCACCACCATCACGACCATCATCAGCACCACCATCACCACCACCATCATCACCATCAGCACCACCATCACCAGCACCACCATCACCAGCACCACCATCACCACCACCATCACCAGCACCACCAGCACCACCAGCAGCACCATCAGCACCACCATCACCAGCACCACCATCACCGCCACCATCACCAGCACCACCAGCACATCCAGCAACACCATCACCAGCACCACCATCATCATCACCAGCACCACCACCATCACCACCATCATCAGCACCGCCAGCACCACCACCATCACCACCAGCACCGGCACCATCACCACCACCTCCAGCACCATCACCACCACCACCAGCACCACCATCACCAGCAACACCATCACGACCACCAGCACCACCACTAGCATAACCAGCACCACACTACCATCACCATCACCACCATCAGCACCACCATCACCACTATCAACAGCACCATCAGCACCACCATCAACAGCACCACCATCACCACCACCATCACTAGCAACACCAGCACCACCACCATCACCAGCACCACCATCACCAGCACCACAATTACCAGCATCACCAGGACCAACATCACCATCACCACCAACACCACCACCATCACCAGCACCACCACCATCACCAACACCACCACCACAATCAGCTCCACCAGCACCGCCATCAGCACCACCAGCACCACCACCAGCACCATCCACAGCATCATCACTAGCACCATCATCATCACCACAACCAACATCACCACCAGCACCACCATCAGCATCACCACCATCACCACCACACGACCACAATTTATCAGCACCACCACCAGCATCACCAGCACTACCACCAGCACCACCACCATCAGCACCACCACTAGCATCACCAGCATCACCCCCAGCACCATCACCAGCATCATCACTGCCAGCAACACCATCACCACCACCAGCACCAGCACCACCATCACCATCACCAGCACCAACACCAGCACCACAACCATCTCCACCATCACCACCATCATCACCACCAGCACCACCACCAGCTCCACCACCATCACCAGCACCACCACCACCAGCACCTCCACCAGCACCAGCACCAGCACCAGAACCACCACCATCACCACCACCATCACCACCACCAGCCCCAGCACCAGCAGCACCACCACACCATCACCAACACCAGCACCATCACCAGCACCACCGAAACCACCAGCACCACCACCATCACCACCACGACCACCAGCTCCAGCACCAGCACCACCACCATCACCACCACCACCACCACCAACAGCACCACCACCAGACCCAAAACCACCATCACCACCAGCACCAGCACCACAACAACCAACACCAGCACCAGCACCACCACCATCACCACCACCACCAGCAGCACCAGCACCACCACCACCATCACCACCACCACCATCACCAGCACCACCGTCATCACCAGCACCACACCACCCACAGCAACATCACCAGCACCATCACCATCACCACCACCATCAGCTACACCAGCACCACCAGCACGGTCATCAGCACCACCAGCATCACCAGCACCACCACCAGCACCACCACCACACCACCCACAGCACCATCACCAGCACCATCACCACCACCAACACCAGCACCAGCACCACCACCATCACCACCACCAGCAGCACCAGCACCACCACCACCACCATCACCACCACCACAATCACCAGCACCACCACCATCACTAGCACCACACCACCCACAGCACCATCACCAGCACCATCACCACCACCATCAGCTCCACCAGCACCACCAGCACGGCCATCAGCACCACCAGCATCACCAGCACCACCACCAGCACCACCTCCACACCACCCACAGCACCATCACCAGCACCATCACCATCACCACCACCAACACCACCACCAGCACCACCACCATCACCACCACCAGACCAACATTTATCAGCACCACCACCAGCATCACCAGCACTACCACCAGCACCACCACCAACAGCACCACCACTAGCATCACCAGCATCACCAACAGCACCAACACCAGCACAATCACCATCACCGCCAGCACCACCACCAGCAGCACCAACTGCACCACCAGCATCACCATCAGCACCACCAGCACCACCACCAGCACCACCACCATCACCACCACCTCCAGCACCATCACCACCACCACCAGCACCACCACCACCACCACCACCACCATTACCAGCACCAGCACCACCACCACCACCAGCATCACAACCACCACCATCACCACCATCACCACCATCATCACCACCACCAGCACCACCACCAGCACCACCACCACCAGCACCACCATCAGAACCACCACCAGCACCACCATCAGCACCACCACCAATATAGCCAGCACTAGCACCACCACCATCACCAGCACCAGCACCACCACCTCCACCATCACCACCACCATCAACTCCACCAGCGCCAGCACCAACACCACCACCAGCACCAACACCACCACCAGCACCACTACCATCACCACCAGCACCACCACCACCACCATCGTCACCACCATTACCACCACCAGCACCACCATCACAATCACCACCATCATCACCACCACCACCAGCACCAGCACCACCTACACTATCACCAGCACCACCACCAGCACCACAACACCACCATCAGCACCACCACCAGCACCATCACCAGCACTAACATCACCAGCACCATTACCACCATCACCAGTACCTGCACCACCACCATCACCAGCACCACCACCACCAGTATCACCAGCACCACCACCACCATCACCAGCATCAGCACCAGCACAACCACCAGCACCACAACCACCACCACCATCACCACCACCACCATCATCATCACCAGCACCACCAGACCCACCACCACCACCAGCACCACCATCAGCACCACCACCACCATCACCAGCACCAGCACCACCAGCACCAGCACCACCACCATCACCAACACCAGCACCACCACCAGCACCAGCACCGTCACAACCACCAGCACCAGCACCACCGCCACCGCCACCAGCACAACAACCACCAGTACGAGAACCACTAGCACCACCACCATCACCAGCACCAGCACACCAGAACCACCACCAGCACCACCACCATCACCACCACCACAAGTACCAGCACCAACAACCCAACCAGCACCTTCACCACCATCACTACCACAACCAGCACCACCACCAGCACCACCACCACTAACACCATCACCAGCACCACCACCACCACCACCAGCACTACCACCACCATATCCAGCACCAGCACCACCACCATCATCACAACTAACACCACCATTACCACCATCACCACTATCATCACCACCAGCACCACCAGCACCACCACCATAACCAGCACCACCACCAGCACCATCACCACCACCAGCACCAGCACCATCACCACCACCATCACCTCCACCAGCACCAGCAACAGCACCAGCACCACCACCAGCACCAATACCATCAGCACCAGCACCATTACCACCACCAGGAGCAGCACCAACTCCATCACCACCAGCACCATCACCAGCACCATCAATACCACCACCAGCACCACCACCAGCACCAGCACCACCATCACCAGCACCACCACCACCAGCACCACCACCACCAGCACCACCACCACTATCACCACCACCATCACCAACACCAGCACCAACACCTCCACTAGCACCACCAGCACCACCACCATCAGCACCACCACCACCAGCACCAGCACCACCATCACCACCAGCACCAGCACCACCACAACCACCAGCACCACTACCATCACCACCAGCACCAGCACCACCACCACCACCATCTTCACCACCAGCACCACCACCACAACCACCAGCACCAGCACCAACACCATCACCACCAGCACCAGCACCACCACCACCACCATCTTCACCACCAGCACCACCATCACCACCAGCACCACCACCATCACCACCACCATCACCACCATCACCACCACCAACACTACCACCACCACCATCACCACCACCAACACCATCACCACCACCAGCACCACCACCACTACCACCACCACCAGCACCACCATCATCGCCACCACCAGCACCACTACCACCATCACCACCACCAGCACCACCTCCATCACCACCACCATCACCACCACCAGCACCACCATCGACACCACCAGTACCACCACCACCATCACTACCACCAGCGCCACCACCAGCACCCGCACCACCACCATCATCACCACCGTCATCACCACCAGCACCACCACCAGCTCCACCACCATCACCACCACCAGCACCACCTCTACCACCATCACCAACACCACCACAAGCATTACAACCACCACCATCACCACCACCACCAGCACCACCATCATCGCCACCACCATTATCACCATCACCACCACCACCATCACCAGGACCAGCACAGCACCAGCACCAGCACCACAACCACCACCAGCACCAGCACCACCACCAGCACCATCAAGAGCACCAGCACCACCACCATCACCATCACTGCCACCAGCACCAGCACCACCACCACCACCAGCACTAGCACCACCACCATCACCAACACCACAAGTTCCAGCACCATCACCACCACCATCACCTCCACCAGCACCAGCAACAGTACCAGCACCACCACCAGCACCACTACCATCAGCAGCAGCACCACCACCTATTACCACCATCACCACCATCATCACCACCAGCACCACTAGCCACCACAACCAGCACCACCACCAGCACCACCACCAGCACCACCAGCACCAGCACCACCACCAGCACCCCCATCAGCAGCACCACCAGCACTTGCACCACCACCATAACCAGCACCAGCACCAGCACTATCACCACCACCAGCACCATCACCACCACCATCACCACCACAATCACCTCCACCAGCAACACTACCATCAGCACCAGCACCACTACCAACACCAGCACCAGCACTAACACCAGCACCATCACCAGCACCCCCACCACCAGCACCAGCACCACCACCACCACCAGCACCACCATCACCAGCACCACCACCACCGCCACCAGCACCACCACAACTATCACCACCACCATCACCACCACCAGCACCAGCACCACCACTAGCACCACCAGCAACACCACCACCACCATCAACACTACCACCAGCACCACCACCAGCCACAGCACCAGCACCACCACCAGCACCACCACCAGCACCACCACCAGCACCACCACCACCATCACCACCACCAGCACCACCACCAGCACCAGCACCACCACTACCATCACCACAATCATCACCACCATCACCACCAATACCACCACCAGCACCAGCACCACCAACAGTCACCAGCACCACCAACAGTCACCAGCACCACCACCAGCACCACAATAGGACCATCAGCACCAACAGCATCACCATCACCAGCACCAGCACCACCACCAGAACCACCACCACCATCAGCACCACCACCATCACCACCACCACCATCACCACCACCACCAGCACCACCACCACCATCACCACCACCTCCCAACCCCACCCACCACCACCAGCACCACCACCAGCACCACCACTTACGAGCACCACCACCAGCACCATCAGCAGCACCAGCACCAGCACCATCACCATCACCAGCACCACCACCACCACCACCACCCACCATCACCACCGGCACTACCACCATCACCAGCACCACCACCAGCACCACAATCATCACGACCAGCATCACCACCAGCATCACCACCAACACCAGCACCACCACCACCACCAGCACCACCAGCATCACCACCAGCACAACCTCTACCAGCACCAGTACCACCACCAGCTACACCACCACCAGCAGCACCATCACCAGCACCACCACCAGCACCACCAGCTCCAGCACCACCACCAGCACCACTACCACCATCACCTTCACCATCACCACCAGCACCACCAACACCACCAGCATCAGCACCATCACCACCAGCACCACCACCAGCACAATCACCAACACCACCACCACCACCACCATCACCACCACGACCACCACGACGCGACCGTCACAACCACTTCCACCTCTGCCAACAACACCGCTACCACCACTGCCATTACCACCAGCCTACGACTATTACTATTATTATCAGCATCATTTTCATTACCATTATTAATTATTGTTATTATCATGATAATTATGTATTATGATGATGATTATTATTACTGTTGGAGTGCTAAGCCAGCAGTGATAGAGGAAGGTTGTGTTTTGAGAGGTGCTCCTGCGGTGAAGGAAGAAGGATCTAAGTCACAA
Source organism: Hymenopus coronatus (assembly GCA_030762935.1). Classification (NCBI taxonomy): domain Eukaryota; kingdom Metazoa; phylum Arthropoda; class Insecta; order Mantodea; family Hymenopodidae; genus Hymenopus; species Hymenopus coronatus. The sequence continues at coordinate 178,331,901 of CM060900.1, forward strand.
TGGGAGTGGACATTACAGTGTATAGAGCAAGAATTGGACAGTTTAGAAAAGTAAAATTGGTGAATAGGAAACACAGTTTTGGAGAGAAGATGACAAACATATTGGTTTTAGCAAGTGTTATAACTTTGTTGTTAGTGATTGGAGGAATTGAGGTAAACCCCGGCCCTGCAGATATAATAACAATGCTGGAAAACCTGACTGATGGAATCCCAGCAGAGTTCCTTAAGGAATGGTGCACTGAAATAAACAGAGTTAAGGTTTTAGTAGACTTATTTAACACAATTAAGGTGAAGGGCTATATACCAGATAAGTGGAGGAAAGCAGTCATACATCCAATATACAAAGGCAAGGGTAGTGTTGACAAACCAAACAACCATAGAGGAATTGCATTATTATCAAATGTAGGAAAAGTTTTTACTGGTATTATGGCAAGCAGGATACAAACATGGGTTGAAGAATATAATATCCTCTCGGAACTTCAGATGGGCTTTAGAAAAGGGAGGTGGACAGTTGATAATTTATTTATTATAGAAACACTGGTAGATAAATACTTGAAAGACAAAAGAGGAAAGTTATATATGGCTTTTGTGGATTTAGAGAAAGCATATGATAGGATAGAGCTTCAATTGCTGTGGCATAAGTTGTTGACTAAAGGAGTGAGTAAACAAATGGTGGACACCCTTAGAGCATTGTATAAGGAAAATACTTTTTGTATAAGAGTGGAGGAAGGGGTTGTAACAAGAGAAATCCAACAAGAGAAAGGCCTTAGACAGGGATGTAAGTTAAGTCCAGTCCTATTCAATTTATATATAGATGATGTTTTAACAGAAATTGGGAGAAATAATAACTCGATACCAGTAATTAATAATATTCAGATTCCAGGATTACTGTTTGCAGATGATCTAGTAATAGGTGCAATCACAGTGAATGGCTTGAAACAATCCTTGCAAACATTAAATAATTACTGTAAAGAGTGGAGTTTAAACGTGAACCAGGAAAAGACGCAGATTGTAGTGTTCAAAAAAGGGGGAAAATTGAGCAAGTATGAAACATGGAAGAATGAGAATGAAAAGGAGTACAGGGTAGTGAGAGAATGTATGTATGTAGGAGTTAAAATTGATAGTGGTGGCAATTGGGAAAAGCAAAAGAAATTTGCATTGGCAAAAGGAAAAGGAGCTTTATCAGCTATTAGAAGTTGCAAATACAAAGCACCTAATATAAATATTAGATGGTTAGAAAAAGTGTACAATATGGTGGTTGAGGCAAAAATGCTATATGGGATAGAAGTATGGGGATTAGAAGGAGGATGGGAAGGCATAGATGAGGTGCATAGGAAATTTTGCAAAGAAATACTGGGGTTACCAAATGCAACTGTTAGGCAGGTAGCACAAATAGAGCTGGGTAGAGTGGCAAGTAAGGGGAAGATTATGGAAAGGGCATTGAAATTTTGGCATAGAATATTGAAATTGGAAGAAAGGAATTTGTTAAAACAGTGTTTAGTGTATCAAGAGAAAAGTTTAAAGAACAAGGGATGGGTAGACTGTCTTCGAAATAACCTGGAATTTGGTGGGTTAGGGGAAATGTGGAGAAGAAGAGAAAATAATGTGAATAACTTCTGGAAGTTGGCAAGGAAAAGATTTGAGGATATAGAAATACAAAAAATATTTAGTGAAATAACTGAAAAGAGATCTTTAGTTTTCTATATACCAATGAAAGTCTCATGGGGAAGGGAAAAGTACATTGATATGACAAATAAAGAGGAGCGAGAAGGTATTGCATGGCTGAAAGCAGGAGTATGGAGATTAAAAGGTTTAAGGAAAGGTATTCCACAAAATCAATGTCCTATATGTGGCGGAAATGAAGATATGGAACACATTTTATTTAAATGTAAAGGGACTGAAATTTGGAGAAAAGAGTATATTAACAAGAAATGGTTTAAAATAGATAGAAATGTAGTAGTAGTTGAAATGTTTCAAAAAGATAGTAAGAAGATTAGACAATTCTTATGCAAAGTGAAAAATAAATGGATATGGACAGTAAATAGACAAAATGGTGTTATAAACCAGAATTAATAAACTATTGTAAAATATGAGTATGACCGGTAAAGAGTCAGGGCTGAACACCGGTCATGTTCACCTGTATAAAGCTTAGCATAAATAAATAAAATAATAAAAAATAAAAATTCTTACTGTTAGTGTTGTTCCGATTACTATTATGTACTCTTTATTATTATTTCTATTATTTTAAAAGTAATCATGATTATTATTGTTATTATTCCAGGAGTGAGTTCGTTGAAAGTGAATGGTTAAGATGACAGAAATTTTTAAGGAGGAATGCCTGAGAATATTACATTAGCAAGATTTCAGCCCTCTGCCACTCCAACATTGCATAAGAGGAATGAACAACAGATTTCTCCGAATAGAGTTAAATAATTTTACAGTCATGTCATGCATTTATAATGTATATAGTAAGAAGAGAATATATTGTATGCAGCCTAAAATTTGATATCCCGATTTCACGGGAAAAAAGCTTTTATGTCCCCTGTGTCATAAAACGCATTTTTACTTTCTCTATTTTCGTGTAAAATGAATAGAGAAGGTTTGGCTTTCCACACAATATTTCGAAATCGAGATTTCACCGTAAATACATGTGTTGAGCACCCCCTATATAATATCTACAAAAATGTCTTTGTATATCTATTTTCATGTACCTGTAAACAGGATAACTCAAAAGGGAAAAAACTAATAGAAAACGAAGTGATGGTAAAATACCTATCGGTAGAGAAAGGCATTTCTAATGTAACATGTCAGAGCTATATTTTCTGTACTGCTTTCATTTAATAAGTAGAGGAAGTGTTTTATTCCACCCATAAAGCGATTAATCACAGGAGATGAATATTTTGAAGGCCCCTTAACCAAAAAGCATTTTCAGACAAATATTAGCGGGTGTATATTCGGTGATTGTACTGCTCACAAGCGAAAAAATAGGTTTAAAATATGAAAACTCGGTATTTAAGTTTACAACCTTGACGTATTCCTGTTATTGTTTTAATTTATAAACTAATTAAACCTTTATCAACGGGAAGGATTTGTTGTTTAAGTTTGGCATCTGGGGTTATTTTATTTTATTGACTTCAATTTAAATCTACTTCAGATTTTCTCAAAATGCAAGTAGCGTTTCGTTTCATCCGTCTTGCTTTACTGCGGACAATGCAAAAAAACAATTGAGTTTCAATGACAATCGCATGGGGATACATTATAAACGTTCTATGTAACCTAGTGATTTCCGCTAGTTTCCCAATTTATAAGGAACAATAGAATAAGACAATTTCTGGAAATGTTTATCTTGAACAGCATGAAGTAAACACAAGAAGAGGCTTGATTGACATTGCGTATGTTATTATTGGCTATCATTGTAAATACTCTTAATGCTTTATTTAATATTTTAGAAGCACCCGCTAAGCAGCAGGAAAAAGCTTTTTTTTTTCATCAGCTTTCCTGGAAAGAGATCGAAGTTCTTCAGAACGACAGTAGCAGTCAGCGAGAGATTAGAAATCGATAATGCCCCAACATGTATCACCTCACGAGAGGCACAATGAATTAGAAGTTGGGCCTGTTATCTCAAAAAACGCAAAGGTTAGTTATAATATTCCGCCAGGAATTAGAATGCAAAGTCACAGAATCGACATTCAAGGGGTGTGTTTTAATAGCAAAATCGACAATACAATGAAAACACTTGACCCAGAGTGTTCATGGATGCGTTCAAGAACCTCGTGATTAAACAGATGAAATCAGCATTAAACAAGCACAGGTCTGGATTAAAAATTATTTACTCTTTGGCGATGTCATACTTAAACCATCAACCATAAAAACAAAACTAGTTTTATCCTTCATTAATTCAAAACACGCAGGTGATTCTATTCACAGCCAATTAGGATAAAACTTTTCGTGCAATGACACAAATATTGGAAAATATTTCAAAACTTGAAGGTCAGGCTTCCTCGAAATCTCTGCATGCACTTCATGCTTTGGTGCCTAACGTCACTCTTTATGAAACTCTTCATGTATAGAACTATCGTATCTAATTAGCAAGCGCTTAAATCACAAAAATCCCGATGAAATAAACACCATAAACACTTAAGATGCCACAGCCGGTGTAGGTATTGGTGATTAACGGATTTTGCAAAATCGCCACACGAGTCTTTTGGGGCGCAAACAAGAACAAGTACAAATAAACTACAGAGCAAAGAGCGGAAATTATTTTAATCTAGCATAACCTCACCAACATAAGCTCTCCATAATATGAATTATTAGATGCATTAATGCATAAAAATAAATAGTTTCTAGAAGTTTAGATATTTTAATACATTTTTACGCCTCCGCTAAAGAAACGTAAATAAAGGACTTCATGAAGTCTCCCCGTTTTAACATTCCAATAGACGAATAACTTGAATAAAAATATTCAGTATTTTATAAATGTGTTTCATTGCTTTCATATAAATGATCGTATCTCAAAGGCATCTACATACAGGTGAGCATTACGTGCTCATACCAGCCTTCGGTAAAATGCTGATGGAAGACCCAAAAGCTAATGTAATAATAAGCAAGTGTGACTGAGTTGACTGTGCGTAGAAAGCAGCACACGTTGATTTAGTTAAGGAATTCAATAGATCAAACCTGATTCAAAGAATAGAAATAAAGAACCTCTCAGATAGCAAAAGACAACAGGAACCAAATGAAATGGACATTAGATCTTCATTCAAGACAAAAATAAAATTGCAATGCAAGAGTCATAAGGATGATATTTCATGAAAATAAAACACATCGAACCGCAAAGCAAATAGCCTTCAAAGGTAGATGCCAGACGTATCATCATCACAATCACCACCATCCCCAAGAAGCTGATGCAAACATCGAAATACAGGAACAAGAACTCAGCGAAATGATAGCCTAAGTGCAGAAACAAAAGCGAACAAGTTAAATGTCTGAAATAGAATGATATTAATTCACCTCCAAATATTGATTCGATATATATAGGAAACAATCAAATGTTCAATGCTAATACAGGTAATGTCTAATTGAAAGCGTATCATAATATTGGATTCTTTAGTAATTTTATTATAGAGGCAAGTATAGCTCACGCCAACGTTAGATGTAAACATGTATTATGTGCATACTACTTGATTGAGACAAAGGTCAAATCTCCTTTTATTTCACAGACCTTTAAGTACTCCACCGTTTCAGAACTAAAGTTGGTCTGAGAATATATATATATATTTAGAAGCTTAACGTAAAAGCAATGTTTACAATCATGTTCTTAATAAATAGCATTAAGAATCAGCAGAAGTTTATTATTTTTACCCACAGCGCCAAAGTCCCGGATCTTTTCAGACAATCTAAACATAAGACACATGTTAACGTGTATCAAACGAAAATGTCGGAATAGCAATCGGCATTAACATCTGCATTATGCAACAAAACAGGAGTAAACGCAGCACACCTCTAAGCAGAGCATACCTCTGGAAAAAATAATCTGGAGACGTTTAACCTATGCTAACCCAACCTAAACTAAACTAAACTAACCTAACCTCACATCACATCTCACGTAAATACCCAGCCTCAAAGTCAACAATTAATTACATAAATACAGAAATCATTTGAACCACTTTAATTCAACCAAAAAATTTTTGCTCAAAAACAATTATATTCTCCCATAATTCATTATTTCTACGACTGTATTTCAAGGATCTAACCTACCCTAACCTAATCTAAACCAACCTATCGTAACATCTTACGGGAATTTTCGTGCAGTAATTACGTCAATTGATTATGCCACTTCATTAATTACAAGTATTAATTACGTCACCATACTTGATTATTTGTACATAAATATAGGAATGGATTCGGAAAGGATATTGCAGGACGCTGTAAATGTAAGAAATTCCAAATTAGATCGGAAAATACATTTATTATAGAAACATATTGCGCATCATATGTGTTCATTTCGCAATTTTTCACTTTATTTCACCAGAACCGTTCAACTCGTGTATAATCAAGAATATATCTTTTCAGTGCTATTTGTTGTAAAATTCTTGCTAGTATATTAACAATTATAGCTGATGTACAAGAGAATTTTTTGCCTTAACATAAGAAGATGATCTGCATGTTTTATCCAAGCTGCTGACACGGTCTAAGCACTTCAATTCAACATGTTCTATATTGCCTTTATTATTATAATATTCAGATGATGCGATGCCAACAGTTCCTTTGTCGAAAGATGTATTTCTCTTGAATCTTGGCTAGCATTGTTCACGGCTAATAGAGGGCCAGATCTTGAATCAGATGTATAATTAGACAAAGTTGTCACCATGTTGCATCAGGCAAATCTTAGTACTAGCTAATACATTATTTTCACAAATTCCACAATGTGCTCTAAGACGAGAAATAAATGAGTTTCCTAATCCTTTCCCGCATATACAACACACTGCTTATCTCTTCTTTTTGCTAGTTGTGCAAGTTCACCATATGCTACATGCATGCTACATGCAGGGGTCTCCCAGAATGTTTTCGCATATTTAGAGGCACAGTAGTACCAAAATGAACTCGTAATATTAACTAATGACCTAGGTAGAATATTAAAAGCTTCATATTAATGCATATTATTCATATGTTGGAATAAAAACAAACACTAGTACAATGAGATATTTAACACACCACATTGCACCCCCAGGAGCCTACCTCGGTTTGGCGCACTCGGGGGTTCCCAAGCCAACCTTGATTCCCTCAATGGGCAAACTCTGATTGGTGAGGGAGTCAGTAGGTGTAAATACACACCCACGTGTAGGCCGCGTGTGGAGACCCATGTCGGTGGAAAGGAATATCCTGGTTGGTTGAGGATTGCTTATCTGAGCCTGGGCTTCTGCTTTTCAGTAACCGGGGAGGGTGCGCAAACTAATACACCGCTTTGGTTTCTGCTTTGCCTAAACGGGAGACTAGGGACAAACCCATCCCTAGTCAATCGGCCAGGATTAGGTATTATACCCAACTACGGGGTGAGTGGGGCGGCTAACCTGCTATATACCCTGTGTGGTCCTGCCACCCCAGTGGGGTGACCCCTCGTTGGGCTCTGTGGTGGGTAGGGAGCACTGGGGGATGAATTTATACCCTTTCTATGGGAAGATTAAAACTAAATTTAATGTCCAAGGAAAAGAAGTACTTAAGTCATGTGGTCCTCGCTACTTAGTTGTCACTAGAACAGGGTAAGACAGAAACTTCACGTCGGTCAGCCCTTTTGCCATCCAAAAGGGCTTAGATAAAATTGTTGGTTCGGTTCAATCTTGCATTCGAGCGCGAAACGGTAGAAGCAGTTTCAGCATCCCAGGCCTCTAAATTAGTACGAGCCACTATGTTAGACAGTTACCCGACTAAGGGTGAAATACATAAAATACATAAAACCATGAACTGTTCACGCGGTGTTGTCACCACCCGCGCTTTGGACGGATTGAGCAAAGAGGAGATTCAGGAGAATTTGGCAAAACTATGCGTTACATTTGTGTAAAGCGTCCAACGCAAAGTAAATGGTCAATTCGTGCCTACCCGTACCCTGTTCCTTGTTTTTGATCGGGTAGGTCTGCCGCAAAGGGCAGGGTACGAAGTCATCGAGGTTAGGCCCTGCATTCCCAACCCACTAAGATGCTATAAGTGTCAGCGCTTTGGGCATACAAGTGCATTTTGTACTGGTCTCCATCTGTGGAAACGCCACGCACGATGGAGCGTGTACTTCCCCTCCATCGTGCGTTAACTGCGGCGGCGAACATATATCCTGTTCCCGCGACTGTCCCCGTTATGCAGAGGAGAGAGCGATCTAGGAGATCTGGGTGAAAGAGAAGGTGTCCTCCTCGGAATTTCCTGCGCACCCGCCAACCCTCTGTCCCGCCCTTTGGTACCTACATCTCAATCGTAGCTAAATCTGTACCGAGGCGGGAAACCGCAACTCAAACTATTGATATTAACGGGCCACAATTTCTGAAAAGGATTCTGATAGCCAGAAAATCCTCAAGTTCTACGACTGCTCCGGCATCAACATCTGCCAAACCCGCTAATTCAAAGAGTAGTACAGAAAATGTGTCACCAAGCCTTCAACCTCGGGCATCATGACCGGCTTACCCGCCACCTGTTCTACACCAGCAAAGACATTTAAGACTAGTAAGGCAGGACCGACCTCTTAAAAGACATGCAAGTCTTCTCCCAAACCTTCGAAAGCAAGGAAAACTCAACGCCCATCTCCAAGTAGATCCTCTTCGGGTGAATCTTCCGGTGGGAGTATAGATCGACGTCGAACATCTCCGTCGATCAGCACCTCAAATCGCTTCAAGCTTCTCGAACCGAAATTTGCTATTGGAAGGAAGAGAGATGGAGGAGATGGAACAGGAGGATTCTCCCCCCACTGCTAGGCGGACAGCGCGGAAACGGCAGGATCGTGCTCCTAAAAACAGTACAAGCCCAATCCCGAATAAGAACAAATTGAACCGACCAGCACAGCCTAATCTTCAGAAATGTCTTTCGATTTAAGCCTTATCCCACAATATAGACAATAGCTATCCTACAGTGGAACATACGCGGAATTGCACCACGTCGACCAGAGCTAGAACTTTTGCTAAACCAATATCAACATTTGGTCGTCTATTTACAAGAGACCAAGCTCGTCCACACGACGTCACATCCACGGGTTATTCTACTGTATGGTGTGATATATCACCGGAGGAGGGTGTTCCAGCACATGGGGGCACTTTACTGCTCGTCAGAGATGATCTTTATACAGAATCAGTGTCCTTACAGTCTGGTATCCAGTCCGCTGCGTCAGCATTACACTTGCATCTATAAAATTCACAATTTGTAGTATACATCTGCCTCCATCTGCTGAACTCTAGCGCATTGCTTTAGACGACCTAGTTTCCCAGCTCTGTCGGTGGGGGACGTGAATGCTCACCACCCACTTTGGGGCTCCCGTCGGGCATGTGCGAGAGGTAATCTAATTGCCGATTTCTTGGACAGTCATAATCTCTCTCTCTCTCTCTCTCTCTCTCTCTCTCCTGAATACCGGAGACCCAACATTTCTCTCTGATGGCTTCAATAGTTTTTCACACCTTGACATAGCCGTTTGTTCTCAGCAGTTAGCAGTTACTTTCCAATGGACCGTCATCTCTGATTTATACTCTAGTGACCACCTTCCTATTCCTCTAAGTCTCTTAGCACACGACTTATGTTCCACACGCTTACCTATATGACACTTAGACCGAGCCAACTGGAACCTCTATTCCCATTTGTCTGTTTTTAGCCGCTGCAAGCACGACCCGGTGGATGTTTTAGTCGAATACCTCACAGCCACCATTCTTTCTCCTGCTGAACAGTCTATTCAGCGGTCGACTGCCAGAACTCGTCGATTTCCTGTTTCTTGGTGGACAGCTGAATGTCGGGATGCGATTCGCGCTGGCAGACGTACTTTACGGATTTTCCAGCGTCGCCCTACGCTGGAAAACCTAATAAACTATAAAAAGGTGCGTGCCCAATCTAGGCGACTTATTAAGGTTAGCAAAAAGCAATCATGGAGCCTGTTTGTAGGCTTCTTTAGCCGATATACACCTTTCTCTGCCGTAAGAAATAAGTTAAGACGTGTAGCCCGAAAATCGACCCATATGCCGATCGCCGGTCTAAAATCAGCGGCAGGCGCTGTGGTTGACACGTTTGACGTGGCCAACACTCGGGCATTGCTTTTGCTCAAGTGTCCTGCTCCGATAATTATTCGCCTGTGTTTCTTCCAGTTAAGGCTCAGGTTGAATCTTATGGTTTTGCCTTCCGCTCTGGAAACCTTGAAGACTATAACCGCCTTTTCACCATGGCGGAGCTAGACAACGCCCTCTCATCTTCTCGAAACTCTGCGCCAGGTCCAGATGGCATCCACGTCCTAATGTTGAATCATCTCTGTCCTGCAGGTAAGGCTTTCCTCCTCGGGGTCTATAATCGTGTCTGGGTAGAAGCCACTTATCCAACTCAGTGGCTGGAGGCCACCATCATACCTATTTTGAAACCTGGAAAGGATCGTCATCTTCCTTCCAGCTACCGCCTAATTTCCCGCACCAGCTGTGTCTGTAAGTTGAAGGAAAGCATGATGAATGCGCGATTAGTGTGGTGGTTGGAATCCCACAATCTTCTGACCAACATCCAATGTGGTTTTCGAAGACGTCGCTCTGCGGTTGACCACCGTGTGTCGCCATCGACACAGATCCTAAACGGCTTTCTTCGGAATTGTCAGACGGCAGGGTTATTTTTTGACTTCGAGAGGGCTTACGATAGGTGTCGGCGGGCAGGGATTTTACGCTCCCTCCACAGTTGGAATGTACGTGGCCGTCTACCGTTGCACATCCAGGAGTTTATGCGGGACAGCTTTTTTCGAGTAAGGATCGGCTCGGTTTTCTCTCACTATTTTAATCAAGAGAACGGAGTGCCGCAGGGCTCGGTATTAAGCGTGACGCTGTTTGCTATAGCAATAAATTCTATATCGCATTCTATTCCCCCAGTTGTGTCTCCGTGTTTATTCGTGGACGACTTTGTCTCTTCTGTACTTCTCAGCGTACACTGTTTAAGGAACGCCGTCTCCAGCGGTGTTTGGACAATCTTTACGATTGGAACTTGAAAAACGGCTTTCGTTTCTCACCTGAGAAGATAATCTACGCTAACTTCTGGCTTCATAGGTGGCGAATGGCTCCTACTCTTACACTTGGACCAGATTTACTTTCTTTCGCAGATGAGGTGAGATTCTTGGGGTTAATATTCGATCGCAGCTTATACTGGTCTTCACATATAGCACAGCTTAAAGCGCAGCGTGACCGTCCTCTCAATATCTTACGGACACTAATTGGTATATCTTGGGATGCAGATCGGACAGTATTGCTGCGTCTTTATCGCGCACTCATTCGATCTAAGTTAGACTATGGATGCATTGTTTGTTCTTCAGAACGACCATCTGTACTGAGACGCTTAGACACTATCCATAATCAGGGCATCCGTATGGCTGTTGAGGCTTTTCCAACCAGCTCAGCTGTGAGCCTCTACGCCGAGTCGGCAGAACTCCCTCTGCAGTATCGGCGTGATGTCCTGTTAGGAAATTATGGTTGTTCCCTTAAGTGCATGCCTTTGCATCCGACGTTTACCCCTTTCTCCTGTCCCGAGCTGGACGAATGATATCGTAACCACCCTCTTAGTCCACGGCCTGTAGGTTTCCGTTTCCGCGAGCTTCTTCGGAAATACAATATATTAGTGCCTCGCATGTTTCCGAAGGAGCAAAGGATGTACCCACCTTGGTTACGTGCTACCTTCCACGTAGATCTCGGGATGACGACCTACGGGAAATCAGCATTGCCTCTGTCTGGTATCCGTACTTGTTTTTGTTTTCTTTAGAATTTTTATCCCCTTACAGTAGCCGATCTTGTATTTACACCCATGGCAGTAAAAGCTGCGATGGTGTGGAATGTGCCTTTGTATCTATTCGGCTTACATATTAACACGTCCATTTATACTGCAGAGCTGTATGCCATCTGCCGAGCCATTATGCATGTTCGCAGCAGCAATTTGGATAACTGCCTTATTTTAAGTGATTCTCTTAGTGCCTTTCAGAGCGTTCATGAATTGTACACCAGCCCCCTCTCGTGCAGCGAATCCAAGATCTTCTCCACCTTTTGTACACTTTGGACGTAAATGTGAAATGTGCCTGGATTCCTGGGCATTCTGGCTTGCCCGGCAGTGAATTGCCGGACTCAGCAGCAAACACGGCAACTACAGAACCCAGTAACAATATCTCTTGTGTGACGTCGGAGGATTTTAGACTTGTGCGGAGCACGGTGCGTTCATACTGGCTTACTGAATGATCCGCTCTCCTTGGCAACAAGCTCAGAGATGTGGGTAACCTCCTCTCGCCTGTCCCGCCGGGAGGAGATGATATTGGCTCACTTACGTATAGGGCACTGTATATTTAGCCACAACTATCTATTGAGAAAGGAACCTGCCCCTACCTGTCAGCTGTGCAGGCAGTATTTGATGGTCCGCCATTTGTTGGTAGAGTGTGCTCTTTTAGCATATGTTCCAGCCACTCTGCAACTGTCGGACAATTTTCACGAACTCCTGGCGGATGATGCCGGTGCCGCGAATAGAGTTTCTACATTTTTATCTCATTCATCTTTTAATATCAGGATCTAGCCCTATTTAGTTCTTGACATATGGTCCTACTGTGGTAGCTGTGATTTTGAAAGTTTAACACCTCTGCTTTTAAGGATTGCCGTTTTCATTTTAATGTCTACCTTTTAGTTCCGACTTTTAAACAAAAAAATTTAAGTCCCCCCTATGGGTTCCCCATAGGGAGTTTCAACTTTGGTGGATTTTATTTTTGATTTTGACTATCCGTTGCATGGAATTTTATATATTTTATCTTTTGGGTTTACCACTGTTTTAAACCAGGGCGCTAATGACCCCGCAGTTTAGCGCCCTTACACCTCACTTATCATCATCACATCGCATTGCAAATCATGTCCAAGGGTTCTATCCTCAAAATACAAAAAGGAGAGGAAGAAAATTAACACGGCTAATTTAACAAAACAGTGCATCCTAATCATAACCTAAACATCAGAGTGATCATTACAACATAACGCAATCACATTAAACACAGAATGTAGAGGATCCATTATGAATATATTAATAATGACAGACACTTATTATATTTGTCATCTTCCAATATCTTTTAAGTCTCGGAGAACACCTCAAGTAGGTGACATCATTCTCTACAAAAACAACAACAAAAAACGATGTAGCCGCCATTATCTGAGTATTTATTGCTCGATGTGAGCTTGAAAAATAGCTCGCACACAATCCAAAACTATAAGAAGCTGACTTTAATCTTCGCTCTTTGATTATAGTCGTGTTTCCTGAAATGTGAAAAAAATAATCATCATAAGGTGCTAAAATGTTTTTCCATGTTATAAAAAGAGCATATCAGAATCTAATGGCATTGAATCCTGAGTGTTAGCTGACTTTGAGAAATAACTTGAGTCGTATCCGCTATGTACTTATATCTCTTAAAGCACCATTTGCAACATGCGTATATTGTTGATTGAGCGATAAAAGAAGTTCTATTATTTGCCATATCATGGAATCGCAATATAACTTTTTTCGGATAATGTAGCTAAAGTGCATTGAATGTTAAAAATTGTTTCTCGTGATGATTGCGGATCTGATTAGAAGCGATGATTGTAGATGTACCGATTTAAATTGCTTTGTTGGTTTAGTTCTATCAAACAGAAATGGATTGCCATTTCCTTTTCTTTTATATGATTTTTATGTACCTACTAAATATGTGACATGAATTTCTGTAGTCAAACCACTATCCAGCGTCCATCTGTACTATTCTTTTCGGTGTGATGTAAGTGGAAGGGAAATTTATTTTGCGGAAGCGTAAACTGTATTGAAATATCTGGACCCCTAGAAGCTAATTGTTTTAAGCATTATGTGTCTAATACATTCATGTTATGGATAGTGGTTGTTGGTTAGGTTATGCAGTTTAGGCCTTGTTATATTAAGTTCCGCTCTTTGCTCTGTAGTTTATTTCCACTTGAGCTTGGTTGCGTCTCAAAAGACACGTTTGGCGAATTTGGAAAAAGTTTTAAACTCATATACCTACTCCGACTGTAGCATCTTAAGTATATTTGCCGTTTGGGTGCTTTAAGCACTTGCTAATTAGATTACGATAGTTCTCTATATGAAGAGTGTTATAGAGAGAGAGGTCAGATACCAAAGGATGAAGTGCATACAGAGATTTCGAGGAAGCCAGACCTTCAAGTTTTGAAATATGTTCCAATATTACTTGTGTCATTTGAACGAAAAGTTTTATCCTGATTGGTTGTGAAAAGAATCAGCTTGGTTTTTTGAATTATGGTAGGATGAAACTAGCTTTTCTGTCGATGTTTGAAGGTTTAAGTATGAAATCACCAAAGAGCAAATCATTTTTAATTCAGGTCTGTGCTTGTTTAAGGTTCATTTCATCTGTTTAATCACAAGGGTCTTGACCGCATCCATGAACACCCTGGACCAAGTATTTTCATCGTATTGTGCATTTTGCTATTCAAATATGCCGTTTTTTGTCGATTCTATGGTTTTGCATTCTAAATCCTGGCGAACAATAGCACCAATCTTTGCTTTTCTTTAGGCTAAAGGCCCATCTTCTAATTCAGTGTGACTCTCGTGAAGTGATTCGTGAATTCCTTCGCTGGATGTTGTTGGGGCATTGTCGATTTCTTGTCTCCCGCTGACCGCTGCAGTCGTTTCGAAGGACTCCAACATCTTTCCAGCTGATAAAAGAAAGCTTTTTTCTTCTGCTTAGCTAACGCTTCTGAAACATTAGATAAAGCATTAATAGTATTTGCAGTGCTAACCCGGCCGCGCCGTGGCCGAGTGGTTAGACCACTCGCTTCTCACCTAGACGGCCGGGGTTTGATCCCAGGCGACCGCATGTGAGATTTGTGGTGGACAAAGCGACGCTGGGGCGGGTTTTCTCCGAGTACTCCGGTTTCCCCGCCATCACATTCCACCGGTGCTCTATCATCATTCATGTATCATCAGTGTCACCGCCTGCGGTGCCACAAGTAGTTAAAGCGGGCGTTAAACACTGCCAAAAAAAAAGCAGTGCTAACCAATAATAACATATGCAATGCCAATTAAACGTTATTCTTCTGTTTGCTTCATGCTATTTAAAATAACAATTTTCAGAAATTGTCTTATTTCATTGTTCCTTATAAATGAGGAAATTATCGGAAATCACTATGTTAAACAGGTCCTTTATAATGTGACGACACCATGCGATTGTCATTGAAAATCGTTCTCTTTGCATTGCCTACAGTAAAGCAATAGGAATGAAACGAAACGTTACTTGCAGTTTGAGAAAGATTTAAAGTTTAAGTTTAAAATGAAATAACTCTAGATAATAATCTTAAACAAGTTTTTCCTGTTAGTGAAAGTTTAATTAGTTTATAAATTAAACAGTTAAACGAATACTTCGACCCTCCCCCCATCAGGATACTACTTCAGGAGGTACGGTTTTGGCGTACCCGGGGTCCCGAGCCAACTTTGATTCCCTCATGTGGGCAACCTGTGAGTGGTGAGGGAGTAAGTAGGTCAAAATGCCCACTCACGTTTAGGCCGTGCTTGAAGACCCATGTCGGTGGAAAGGATTATCCTGCTTGGTTGAGGGTTGCATACCTGAGTCTGGGCTTCTGAATTTCAGTAAATGAGGAGGGTGCACAACCTAATTTACCACTTTGGTTTCTGCTTCTGCTAAACGCGAGGCTAGGGACCAACCCACCCTAGTCAATCGGCCAGGACTAGGTATTATATCGAACTCCAGGGTGAGTACGATGGCGAGTCACTATATCCCCTGTGTAGCCCTGCCACCCGAGAGTGGTGACCCCTTGTTGGCTTCCGTGGTGGGTGGGGAAACACTGGGGGATGAAATTTATTACTATTTTTATGGTATAACCAACTCATAAAAATAAACTAGTAACTGGAAGAGAAGTAGTCGAGTGCTGTGGTCCTCACCCCTTAGGAATCACTAGAACAGAGGAAGGTCGGAAATTTGGGTCCGTTAGCCCTTCTGCTGTTCAAAAGTGTCTAGATAAAATTGCTGGTTTGCTGTACTCTTGTATTAAAACACGTAACACATGGTAGAAACATTTACAACATCCCAGGCAGGTAAAATACCGAGGGCCACAATGCTAGTCAGCTGCACGAATAAGGTCGAACAGCACAAGACCTTGAACTCACCGCGCGGCATTATCACTACCCGCGCATTGGACGGTTTGCCAATGAGGAGCTCCTTGAGGATCTGGCAGACCAAGGAGTAACATCCGTTTATAGGGTTCAGCGGAAAGTTAATGTTGAATTTGTTTCCACCCGTACCCTGTTCCTTACCTTTGATAGGGTAGATCTCCCTCAAAGGATTAAGGCAGAGAACGAAACCATGGAGGTTTAGCCTTACATTCCCAACCCACTCAGATGTTTCAACTATTGACGGTTTGAGCACACCAGTGAGTTTTGTTCCGGTCATTCTACGTGTGTTAAACGTGAGGAGGTATCGCACGATAAACTCATCTTGTATGAATTGCAACGGGGAACATCCATCTAGTTGCCGAGATTGGCCCTGTTTTATGGAGATATGGGTGAGAGAGAAGGTAACCTTCTCAGAGGCTCGTAAGCTCCTGCGTCTCCGCCAACCCTCTGTGCCGCACTCCGCATCCTATAACTCAGTTATACCTAAATCTGTGCCAAGGCGAGTAATTGCAACTTAAAATTGCGATATTAAGGGAGCAACCATTTCTGAAAAGGTTCTAACAGTCAGGCTACAACCAAAGTCCTCCACCTCTCCACCTCTAAGTCTACATCGGCATCAACGTTTGCCACCACTGCCAGCGTAAAGAGGGGTACAGAAAAAATGTGTCATCCAAACCTTCCGTCCACCTCAGGAACCAAGAACGGCTGATCCGTTGGTTATTCTCGACCTGCGAAAACATTCAAGAAAAGTTATGTCAAAACCGACTTACTGAAAGGACATGTATAGTCACCTCTCAAACCATCTAAGGGAAGAAAGAGTCCATGCCTTTCTCCACGTCGATCCTTTCGGAGGAATCTCCCGAGGGCGGGGGAGTGCAGATGAGCTAAAACCATTTGCGCCGATCAGCACCAATAATGCTTCGAGTCCTCGAACCGAAAATTTTCCATTGGAAAGAGGATCTCTCCCTTGGAGGAAATGGACCAAAAGTATACTGCCCCCACTGTCAGACGGACAGTGCGGAAGCGGCAGGATTGGGCTCCTGAAAACGGTGTAAGTCCAACACCTAAAAAGAACAAATTGCACCGATCAGTACTGTCGAATATGCAGACACATCTTTCAATTTAAAATCTTGTCCCATATTATTGACCATGGCTGTGCTGCAGTAGAACATATGCGGATTTCGGCCACATCGATCAGAACTTAAACTGTCGCCCACAGAATCGACCTCTAGTCGTCTACTTACAACAGACTAAGCTCCGTCCACATAAAAAAGTTAAATTCAGACAATATTCCGCTGTACGGTGTGTTTTGTTACCGGATGAGGGTATACCTGCTCATGGGGGCACTATGATACTCATTTGAGATAATCTTTATGCTGAGTCCGTGCCCTTACAGTCTAACATCCAGTCGATCACTGTACGGGTCACGTTGCCATATACGAACTTTACCTTCTGCAGTATATACCTGCCTCCCTCTTTGACCTCTAGCGCACTGATTTCGTCGACTTCATTTCCCAGCTACCAATATAATTTCTGTTAGTGGGTGACGTGAATGCCCTCCACCCATTGTGGTGATCACCTCGGGCTTATGCGAGAGGTCACCTTATTGTCGATTTGCTGGACAGTTATCGCTTTTGTCTCTTGAACATTGGAGGTTGTATGTTCCCAATGTTTACCTAAATGGCATTTAGATAGAGCCAAATGGGACCTTTATTCCCGTTTGGCTGTTTTTAGCTCCAGCAGGCACGATGTGGTGTATTTCTTAATTGAACACCCCGCATCAACCATTCTTTCTGCTGCTGAGCAGTCTTTTTCGCGGTCCACTGGCCCACCTCGTCAATTTCCTGTTCCACGGTGGACGGAGGAATGTCGGAATGTAATTCGTGTACGCAGACGGGCTCTTCGGATTTTCCAGCGTCATCCTATGCTGGTTAACTTAAGAAAATATAAGAAGAAGCATACCAAATCCAGACAAGTTATTAAGGACAGCAAAAGTCAAGCATGGAAAGAGTTCGTAAGCTCCTTTAATCGACATACACTTCCTCTGTCGTATGGGATAAGCTACGGCGTGTAGTCTGTAAATCGAACCATACAACAATTGCCGGTCTCAAAGTATCACTGAAACTATTGTTGATACGTTTGACGTGACGAATGCTTTAGGTAGTGCTTTCGCCCATGTTTCTAGCTCAGAAAATTACTCCCCTGAGTTTCTTGCCGCTAAGGCTCAGGTGGAATCTCAAGGCTTCCCCTTTCGTCCTGGAAACTTGAGAATAACAATCGCTTTAGACCATGCACTTTCATCATCGCGAAATTCTGCACCAGGTCCAGATGACATACACGTCGAAAGGTTGCAACATCTCTCTCCTGCCGATAAAGCTTTCCTCCTCCAGGTCCATAATCGTGTCTGGGTTGACGACACTTTTCCAGATAAGTGATGGGAGACTACCATAATTCTAACTTTGAAGCCTGGAAAGCACCGTCAGCTTCCGTTCAGCTAGCATCCTATTTCCCTCACCAGTTGCGTTTGCAACGCATGATATATGGACCATTGGTGTGGACGCTGGAATCCCACAATTTACTGACCAACATCCAGTGCGGTTTTCGCTGACATCGTTCAGCAGTAGACCACATTGTGTCGCTATCGAAATGGATTATGAACGGCTTTCTTAAGAACTGTCAAACAGTTGGAATCCTCTTTCACCTGGAGAAATCGTATAATACGTGCTGGTGAGCACGGATCTTACGTTCCCTCCGTAATTGGAATCTACGTGAACGCTTACCATTGTTCATTCAGGAGTTTATGAGGGATTACGTTTGCCAAGTAAGGGTCGGCTCGGTTTTTCTAACCTTTTTACTCAAGAGAACGGTATGCCAGTGGTATCGGTTTTGAGCGTGACGCTGTTTGCTATAGTGATTAATTCTATCTCTCAATGTGTTCCCCCAGGTGTTTCATCCTGCTTATTGTAGAGGATATTGCCATCTTCTGCCCTTCTTGGCGTAAGCCTTTATTTTGGAACATCGTCTTCAGCGGTGTTTAGACGTCCTTTATGATTGGAGCTCACAAAACGGCTTTTGTTTTTCCGCTGAGAATTCATTCTGCGTGAAATTCTGGTGCAGTAGAAGTCGATTGTCGCCTTCTGTTCTACTCGGGCCACATTTACTTCCCTTCGCAGATGAGAGATTCTGGGGTTTGTTTCCGATCGGAAACTATGCTGTTCACCGCATATAGCATAGCTGAAAGCGCTCTGTAACTGCTCTCTGGATATTTTTCGGATACCAAGTGGCAAATCTTTGGGAAAGATTGGACAGTGCTGCTCCGCCTTTATCGTGCGCTGGTCCGATTCGAGTCAGACTATGGATACACTGTTTATTCGTCAGCCCGACCATCTGTGCTGAGACTAATAGACACGCTCCATAATCAGGGCGTCCGCATGGCTGTTGTTGCTTTTCCGACCGGCCCAGTTGTGACCCTCTGCGCCGAATCGGCAGAACCCTCTCTTCGTTGTTGGCGGCAGGACCTATTAGTCAATTATGGCTCTTGGCTTAGGTGCATACCTGTGCATCCAACGTTCACTGCTTTTTTTCTTCACCGAGTGTAATCGGACCTCTCACTTAGTCCAAGGCCTGCAGTTTGCGTTTCCTAGAGCTGTTTTGTAAACACGATATCGAAATGCCTAGCATGTTTCTCAAGGGGAAGAGGGTGCACCCAAGTTGGTGCATTCTTCCTCCCACGTAGATCTTGGGATGACAGCTTTCGCAAAATCTATTCGCCTGTGTCTAGTGTCCGCTCTTTTTTTTTTTTTTTTTAATTGTTATCTAAGTTCAGTGGCCGTATTTGTATATATACTGATGACAGTAAGTGCACCGACGGTGCTGGATGTGGCTTTGTTACAGGAACCGAACCTTCTAATTTCGGTTGGCTTAGTAGCACATTCATTTATACTGCAGAACTGTATGCTATTTACCGAGTCCTTCTATATATTCGCCGTCACCAACTCAGTGACTACCTTATTCTGAGTGATTCCCTTGGTGCCTTTCAGAGCTTTCGTGAGCTGTACAGTCCCCATACCTTCGTACAGCGTATCCAGGATACGCTCCGCATTTTTCACGCATCCGGTGTGATTGTGGACTGCGTATGGATTCCCGGTCACATTGCTTGCCGGGAAATCAATTACCTGATTCGGCGGCAAAGAGGGCAACCACACAGCCTAGTACTGTACTTCGTTGCGCAACATTTTCAGACGTAAGGATTGTGGTCCGGAGAGCGGTACTTTCGTTCTGGCATGCAGAATGGTCCATTCTCCGTGGCAATAAGCTATGAGAAGTGAAGGACCTGCCTATCAACTGGTTAACCGCCTCTCGTTTGTCTCGCCGAAAGGAGATGGCGTTGGATCGCTTAAGAATTGGCCACTGAACTTTTACCCACCATTACCTTCTTAACTGTGAACCACCTCCTATTTGTCCACTCTGTCGGGAAGAACTGTCAGTCCGCCATGTGTTGCTAGAGTATGGTTCTGTAGCCACACATTCCATTCTCTTTGTTCATGCTGGCCTCCCTTGCGGAGGTTCTGGCTGATGACCTCAGAGCGGTAGACCTGGTTTCCACATGTTAATCCAACGTTCTTTTATCACTCAGGCTTTAGTTCGTTCCATTTGCTGTGCTAATTGAATTTTTGGTTTGGTTTTTTAAATGTTTTAATTTTTTTAAACTTGTGTATGTGTGTGTTCCTTGCCTTTTGTCGCACTTTTTATTCCTTTTAAATTGTTTTTTTTTTTTTTTTTTTTTTTTTCAAATCCTGGTTGTTTAACAATATATAACACTTTTACACTGAATTTTAAACCTGGTTCTAGCCTTAATTTTATTGGGCGTTCTTTTCTTTTTCAGTTCCGCCTAAAGCCACGATTTATTTTTCCTGGGCGCTAATGATCATAGGGTTTGAGCACCCTAATCCCCAATCATCATCGTCATCATCATCATCACCACCACCAGGAATACCTCCAGGTAGTAAACTTAAATACCGATCTATTTAATCCTAGTTTTTCGTTTCTGAACAGTACTATCCACAGATATACACCCGCTAACACTTCTCTGAATTTTTTTTTTTAGTTTAAGGGGCCTTCAAACCATTTATTTTCTGTGAAAAATTTACTTTTGGGTGGAATTCAATACTTCCTCTACTTATTAAATGGAAAAGGTACAGAAAATAAAACATTCGAAATGTCTCTCTCTGCCGATTGGTACTTTACCATCACTTCGATTTCTTTTGCTTTTCTTTTTTTGAGTTACCCTGTTTACAGGTACATGAAAAAAATATATACACAGGTCTTTTTGCGAGCATTCTATTTTCGGATACAGTGGGACCTTAAAATGCGTATTTCCAGTGAAATATCGGTATGGAAATGTTGGGTGGAATACAACACCTTTTCTATCCACTTTATGCTAAATAGAGAGAATAAAAATACATCTTTGGCACAGGGGATCTCCAAACACATTTCAGGTGAAATCCGGACATCCAATTTAAGAATGAATGTAATGTCTTCTCTGCCTGCTATGTACATTTTAATGTATGACTAGACTGTAAAATTATTTATCTATATTTGGAGATGACACTTGTTCATTCCTCTGATGTAATTTAACAGTGTCATAGTGCTTAAATCTTGCTGAAGTGGTATTCTCGGGCATTGAATCTGGACGCATTCCTTCTTGAAAATGCCTGCCGTCTGAAGCATGCACTATCGGTAAACTAACTCCTGAATTTCAACAACAATAATAATCCTGCTCATCGTCCTCCAACTGCTGCTGCCGCTGCCACCGCCGCGCCGATGCTACCCCCAGGGGGCCTGCAATGCAGGTACGAGCAAGGCAATCCCGAGGGCCCGAACCAATCATCAGCACCTTCAATGTCACCCTGCCACTAACTTTGATTATATATGCTGACCCCTGGAAAGGAAATGGCTTATTTTAAATAGCTATATTTAAAAGTTTCTAAATTATAAGAAGTTGCGGTACAGTGGCTTCGGATCCCCAGAACTGGTCGGGAACGGTCAGCCTACGTTAGCCAGCTACTGCGAAGTGTTAAATGTGGGGGAACAGACTGAAAAACAGGTTAGTGCCACTGGAACAAATAACATGGAATATCAAACATATGAAGCAGGAAAGGGATACCCTGAAGTGGATTTTGATCCTTTCAAACGACGGCCATTAGTTGGTCGATCGACACCTCCACGACGAAGTTCAACTGGAAATTTGATATTAGACAATGAACGAATCTCAGACGCTGTACAAGGTGAATTGAGTAGATCAAGTATGTTTGAACCTGCTAAAGAAATTCTGAACAAGGAAAACAAAAGGAAAAGGGTAGCCCTGAAAAATCAATAATGAATAGAGAAGAATAGGACTTGTTTCTTCAAAAAGTAGATCAAGAACATCATATGCACCAGGATCTAGTACAAAAATAACGAAAGAAGTCGTTGTTCTGAGTAAGATAATAAAATATATTCCTAATACTAAAAAGGAAATAAAGGATGCAATTCAATGAGACAATGGGGGAAGATCTACAGGGCACGAAAAGCAAGAAATTTGTTTACATTACTGCTACTGAGGAAGAAGGCCAATCAAAAGAAGACTATTATCAAGGAGAACGAAAGAGCTTAAACCGCATGCATAGCTACAAAAACACAATATGTGGGAGTTGTCAGAGAAATGTTCGAGTACTTTGGTAGGAGAATGAATATCCAAATATCACTGTACGCAAAGAAAGAAGGGGAAACTTCAACATAAGATAACCAAAAGGAGGAAGTCAGAAGAAGAAAAGCAAGATATGAGGACACGAAAATTATTAAGCCTATCAGAGAAATGACTTGCGCTGATATCATTAGAAATGTAAAACAAAATGTAAACAGTAAAGGAGTTATCATAAATCAAAAGAATAAAATAGGGATGGCAATGTCCAACTGAAAATAAAAGGAAACCATGTAAACGACAGACAAGCTTTTAAAATCTCTTAGCTACTAATCTAAAAATTATTGCAGAAGTGCAGAAATACAGCCAATGAAGAAAACAGTAATGATCCTGGACATAGAGGAGACTGTCCAGAATGATGAAGTTGACGAAGTCGTTAAACAGGAGTTGAATCCAAATGAGGAAATGTTTAATTTGAAACTGGCAGAAAAAAAAGTGAGATATGCATTTGTTACTACCAAGATGGAAGCAGCAAATAGACTAACAAACAGGAAAAGAATAGGTGATGGCTGGGATAGATGGAGAATTAAGGAAGTTAGCAGTTTAAAAACATGCTATAAATGTCATAAGGTGGGACATATGGCAAAGGATTGCTCAGTTGAGGAATTAGTGCACTTATGCCATAACTGTGGCAACAAGGACCACAAAGTTAAAGAATGTAATAGTCCCACAAAATGCTATTTAAGTCAATCAACTGAGCATAAGGCTAAATCTATGCGATGCCTTGAATGTAAAAGGCTGGTAGAAATCTGGGAAGGAAAAAAAGAAAAGTTTACACAAATCAAACACGAAAATAATATAGGTTAATTTTGACAGGGGTAAACAAGCTATGGACCTTATGATACATAAATGTGTAGAACAACAAGTGGACCTAGCAATAATAGCTGAACCAAATGTTAATATAGGTAAAACAAGTCCTGCTAATTGACGAGGATACAGATGCTGCTATGTATATAATCACCAAAGGATTCTAAGAAAAGAAAAACCGGAAATGGCAAAGGAGATATATATGGGTAGAAACAGATGAGATGGCTACATATTCTTGTTATGTGTCTCCTACAGAAAATGATGTGGAGCTGCAACAATTTTTAAACCAAATAAGCTATAGCATTACATACCAGATACAAAACAAAAGGACTCTAATTGGTGGAAATTTTAATGCAAAGGCTTTATGTTGGGGATTACCAACACAAGATAAAAAAAGTAGGACACTGGCTCACTGGGCAAATGAAAACGACTATATTATCTTCAATGATAGGAACACAACTACCTTTGAGGAAAACGATGAATATTCTTTTATTGATATTACAATATGCACTTCAGAGGTAAGCAAATTAGTTACTAAATGGCACGTGGACGAAAAAAAAAAAACCTAAGCCAACACAAATATATATATATATATTCCGGGAAAACTAGCGCCTATGGTGAAACAGAGAAGCTACGTTCAAAAGGATGAATATATAAAGAACAAAACAAGAATGATTTACCTACAAAGATTGAAAAAGAAACAGCACGTCTAGACTATACCTACCAGTCAAGTGTACTTGGAAAACTTATGGAAAACGCTTGTAATCATGTATTCAAAAAGAAATATGCTAGTAGGCCATACAAAGCAGTCTATTAATGTAATGATAATGTGGCACAATTAAGGAGAAATGGTGCTGATGCTAGAAGGAAAGTGACAAGAACAAATCAGAAAAATAATATAAATCCAGGAGATCCATGATAACTATCGTGAAAGCAGAAGAGCATTAAAATGCTATTAAAGCAGCAAATAAAAAAGAAAAAGAAAAAAAAAAAAAAAAAAAACATCGGAGCGGTTATTGATGACGATATCGGGGGTAGAGGATACCAGATAGTTACAGGAAAACTAGGACTTCGTCCTCCAGTGCAGCTTAAAGAGGAAGAACAGTCCAAGATAGCAAAAACTTTGTTTCCAGTACACAAAATAAACACTAAACCAGAAATAAAGGCCAACAAATAGGAAATACCCCTTTGCCGAAAGAGTGCGACCTAAGAAGCTGGAATGCGAATAAAAACAAGCAAAGTAGGAGGATCTGATGGAATTCCACCAGAAGTAATAAGGAATATTGCAACACTAAAACCCAGCATTTTTTAAAAAATAAATGAACAAATTGTCAAAGGAGAATTTCCCGAAGAGAGGAAAATAGCCAGGCTAATAAGAATCGAAAAACTAAGAAAAGGAGCTGATGGCATGAGTTATAAACCATTATGTTTAATAAACGCCATCGGGAAACTCTTCGAGCAAATAATAAATTCAAGACTTATACAAGAGGGGCTTTCAGAAAGACAATTTGGATTCAGAAAAGGTTGTGCAACACTAGATGCACTAGAAACTATAAAAAGATATATAAAACTAGAAATAGGTGAAAAGAAGAATACATAAGCGGTTATGGTAACAGATGTAAAAAAATGCTTTAAACTCAGCATCATGGTTGGGTATAATTAATGAATTAAAAAGAAGGAAAATAGCCCCATATATACGTAAAATTATATGCAGCAATTTAGAAGATAGACAAAAACCTTGCAGGAGAAAGGTTACGACTAGGCAAAGTTGCGTAGTCCAACAAGGTTTTACTTTTGGGGTCAACCTTATGGAATGCATACTATGACGGTGCTGAAACTCGATCTACCAACAGAAGATAAAACAATAGGATTTGCAGATGATCTAGCAATTATAATACTTGGCAAATCGAAAGAAGGAATAGAACAAAATTTATGGTCTATGAAAAAGATTGCCACATGGTTACTTCAAAAAGGATTACGATTAGTGCCACAAAAACACAAATTGTTATTCTAGAGGGAAGGAGAACAATAAAAGAAATAAATATCAATTTTGGAAACCACGAGATCAGATTTAAAGGATATATAAAGTATCTAGGAAATCAAATGATACACAATATGAGCATGTGAGCACATATCAGGTATGTGGCTGGCAAGGCTGAAAAAACTGTTGTAGCACTTGGAAGGTTAATGCCAAATATTCCAGGTCCAAAATCCAATAAAAGAAGAATACTGGGAAACGTGTTGAATTTGATCATCTTGTATTGTGCGCCTGTTTGGAACAGTTGCGTACAAAAGGTAGCTATTAGAAAAATAATAGAGAAGGTCTAGCGCAAAAGAGCCATAAGAATTACCAGTGCATATAAGACGACTACCACTAAGGCAATACAAGTTATTGCGGGTGTAATACCCATACATCTGTTGGCCAAAAAATTAACATATAGAGCAGATAAAAATAGAACCCAAAAGAAAACAGAAAGAGAGAATACCATGAACACGTGGCAACAAGAATGGGAAACAGAAACTGAAGTGCCCCAATGGACAAAAACATTAATACCGGAGATAAAACCATGGATAAACAGAAAACATCGAAAACTAGAATTTTACTTATCCCAGTTTCTATCAGGTCACGGGCGATTTAAGGATGGATTATCTCTTTAAAATGGGCCTAATAAATAGTGAAAATTGTTTGTATTGCGGATCAAATGATACTCTAGAGCACATTATATTACACTGCCATAAATGGTAAGAGATAAGATACGAGAGAACATGAAAAATAGGACAAGTTCTGAAAGTAGAAAGTGTAGTAAAATAATGCTAGTGAACAAAACAAAATGGAATATTATACACTATATGGTACTAACTGCTATATGGTGTGCCCCAGGGCAGCGTGATCGGGCCGTTGCTTTTCTTAGCATATATAAATGATTTACGGGAAGGGATACCATCTCAGATTCGCCTATTTGCAGACGATTGTATAATCTACAGAAATATTAGCGGTAAATGTGACACAATAGATCTACAAGAAAATTTAAACAAAATTCAACTCTGGGCAAAATATAATCAAATAGAGATAAATCCAAACAAATGTAAAACAATTACATTTTCAAGGGCAAGAATAGTAGAAAACGTAATATATAAATTTGACAATAAGAAAATACTCAGAGTAAATAGCACCAGATACTTAGGGATAATTCTAAATCAAAGATTGGAGTGGGGGGAACATGTAAACTCGATCACTGGGAAGGCGTGGAAAGCGTTGCATTTTGTAATGAGGGTATTAAAATGCAGCAATGGAAAGTCACGGAATTTGGCATACACTTCTTTAGTTCGACCATGCTGGGATCCGTATCGGGTGGGGCATAAACTGGCACTAGAGAGAGTTCAAAAAAGAGCAGCTAAATTTGTAGACAGAAGTAAAAAATTCGAAAATCATTCCAGCACTGCTACTACCCGGGAAACACTAGAAAATCTAGGAGACGAGCAAGCATTGTGGAATTTTTAGAGCCTATAACGGGGAACCTGCATGGAGAGACATATCCAAACGATTATTAAAGCCACTATACTGTGGGAGGAATGATCACTTGGAAAAAATAAGAAACAGGGAACAGAAAACAGACATAGGTATATTTTCCTTCACAAATAGAACAATAAACGAATGGAACAAAATACCTGCAGATTTACTGGAGACTTTGCCTCAAAGTGTAAATAGTTTTAAAAAGAGACTAAAGATGAGTGTTTATAGTCATGATTCAAATGAAAATATTGCGTTATTATTACTGTTTTAACCATTATGTATGTATTAGTATACTATGATGTCATTGGCATTTTAACAGTGTATTACCCACATTATTGTTATTCAATTCAATTGTACATTGGATTATTACATTAACAGCGCTGCTCCCGGTCCACGCCCTAAGCAGTGAAATAAAAGTATCCATCCGTCCGTCCGTTCTTCCATCCACCCACCCATCCATCCATCCATCCATCCATCCATCCATCCATCTAAAAGCAGAGGAAATGGATGAAAAAAGCAGACAAAAGAATTTCCAGCCTCCGAAGTAAAACCAAGAGGTGCAAGGCAATTGGGGGGGGGGGGGGACCGGCGGTTGGTATGTTAGAGTCACACAGTTGCCAGTGAGACTGGCCAGCAAGGTACGTTTCCCCTCCAAAAGAAGAATAAAAAACTAGCACTACAAGTACCCCTTCCTCTACTACCGCTACCAATAATAATAATAATAATAATAATAATAATAATAATAATAGTAACAATAATAATAATAATAATAATAATAATAATAATATGCTTGTTTTTTTGCTTTAGGTTCGACGATATTAAATGCAGCTTAAAGAAAGAAAACTTCCCCATTTATTTTTCAATGTGTTCTGCAATTTAGAAATAATCGAGGCAGCCTTATAAGTTAAAAAAACTTATTAAAATCGCCCTTGCCCTCTGAAAGCTTCAGAGTGTTGATATTTAATGTATATATGATGAAGAATAAACCGGCATTATTTAAAAGTCGCTTATTTTCGCGCATGAATTATTTTATATGAAAAATATGAGTCATAAAAGCACCATTTTCAAACGTAAGCAATCACTTTTAAGTGCACGTCTACAAATTTGCCAGTTATCCATTTAGGATGTCATTCATTTAACCATTCTTCGTGCTTTAAGTGATTACTTTGCCCACGTTTTAATTGTGCCGAATAAGTATCACATTTAATTGTATATTGCGATGTAAGAAATAATCAGTAATACTTACCAGCCCTGATTGAATGGGTAGTTCACCTATGTAAACCTTCTAAAATTCTGTGCTCATAGCGAGCAAACGCTCTCACTTGCAATTTCTTCGCCACGCAGAAACCTCACCCGTGGGAATGTATCAAATATATCCATTAAATATTATTTTTATGATAATATGGTTTCCAATGCTCATGCTCTGCAATTAGTTGAAACTGGATAGAACAGGTGAAGCAGATTTTTTATGAAATATGTGTGTCACCTCAATGTCTAATGGAACAAGTTTTAACGTTAGCATCTCTGTGGAAATTCCATAGGCTTCCTGTCACCTGTTACTTTAAAAAACACAATTCAATAATATATGTATATCGTTCTTTCATGTAAATATCAATGCCCAGTTTACCTGTAAACAATATACCGCTTAACCGTTAATGAGTTTGCGAAATATCAATAACACCTCATTCATATTTCTTGGGTTGTTTCAAAAATGCACCCATATAAAAGTGTTCTTTTGTATATTAGGGGAGATATATGAAAACAGACTAGCGCATCTGCGAAAAATTACAATGATAGCATTTTGCTAAACACCCGTTTTCGTTAAAGGGTTCTTGGAAACGTGTATTTAAGCTAAAATTGATATTTATCATGCATTAAATGTGTTACATATACAGTTCACTTTTGTTGGTGATTTCATGTGCTGTCTTTAGCTAAATCATATTTTCAATCTTAGCGTTATTGAAAATGAGATATCAAAATACATCTTGTTCATGTTAAATGCCAAAGAGGCTTTTAACATCGTTCTTTAAATGTTTGCAGAAACTTGGAATCTTGTGGACGTCGATTGCACTATTAGTTGTGCCAGTCAAATCACCGTCATATTATTCAGCTTGTGAGGTCTGTTTATGGTGCATTATTTATATACAGGTTCAGAAGGTTATTTAGCTCTTAAAGTTACAGTGTACAAGAAATCCTAAAAGACTCTCTAATCAAAGGACGGCAATCGAACCGCTGGCATTTTTTTTAAAGTAATTAATGTGTTTAATATCCCCATAATTCCCCTTCATTTTGAAATTTTGTTTACCCAAATTTTCCGTTAATATACGCCTAGTAATTGAGTATTATGCACAAATCGTATAATGCCCTCAAATATTATAGTTAGAATCGTACCAAAGCCCTGCAAGCATATTTTACTCTCGCAATTGTTCTCGTGTTCAAACATTTGAATCCTCTCGTCAGGATTACTTGTTCCTAATATAATATTGTTTCTCAATTTTTGTTCAAACCCCTGACCTTTAGGTACATTCTGTAAATATTTAGATCCCTGCATGTAAGCCCCTATATTGAATAAAGCTTATTCGAGGTATTTATCTAAATTAGTATAGGCCGTAATGAAAGATTAAAAAGTAATGTTTTCTCCTAGAGTCGAACCTAAGCAGGTGACGTATTATCAGTAGACTTAATTCAACCAATGCGTGTGTTTAGGAGTGTATCAGATGTTTAGGTGTTTTTATCTCGATCCCAGGGACCTCAAGATCGGTAGTCTAATTGTGGCGGGACCTCCTTTTAGCTTTCAGGGCCTGTATTATCAGATAATTACATTTTTAGTATATGTTCTTCATTTTCAGATGCTTAATTGTCATTTCGGGATAAAGGTATATGTTGTAGTAGAGTACTTATTGTGTTAATTAAAATTTTAATTGCGTACGGCCAGAATAATTCTGATTTCAGATTCACTTTGAAAAATGTAATTGATGTTGTATATGACATTTTATTCTCAAGACGAAAATTAAAGCACTCTACCTAATTTAAATAAAGTAATCATAATTTAAATGTTATATACATGGAGATAGATTAAATCTGATTGTAGAAATTGCCTGTAGGGCCTTAGTAACAAAAGTGGGCGTTAAACACCATAAGAAATTATTGTAGAAGGGAAATCTCGATTAAATTTCAGATTTTTTTTTGGTAGTGTTTAACGCCCGCTTTAACTACTAATGGCACCGCAGGCGGTGACACTGATGATACATGAATGATGATGGAGCACCGGTGGAATGCGATGGCGGGGGAAACCGGAGTACCCGGAGAAAACCCGCCCCAGCGCCGTTTTGTCCACCACAAATCTCACATTCGGTCGCTTGGGATCAAACCCCGGCCGTCTAGGTGAGAGTCGAGTGGTCTAACCACTCGGCCACGGCGCGGCCCTAAATTTCAGATGGAAATGAGGCACCCCAATGTGTATTGTATCTAACAATTAATAGAGCTAGAGCAAGATGACGTACTTCGCGCTTGTTAATCAATTATCTATTGATAGTCATTTGCCCATCAAAGGAATAATATAATTGAGACAATTTTAAGCAATGTTTAGCGCTTCTAACTGAGAAAACATGTAAGCAACGTTTAGCCATTTTGTCATCTCAAATTGACACGCGACTCTAATTGAGTAAACGTGTAAACGATATTATCAGACCGCCCAAGGAGTGGGAGGGGGAGGTATGAAAAAACATGTATATTACATGATAAAACACGTGTTATTACAAGGCGGCAAATACTTTGGTATAGGATCGGCATAGATCTCCTACTTGTATATATTTTAAACCAACTTAAAAAAACTATTTAGCTTTATCCTAAATCTGCGGACAGGCCGGGTGACTGACATTGGTCAGCAGCAGCATATGAACTGACCACTCACATGGTCTAAAGCTAACTCCATAAACCTATCTTTCTTTTGCCCTTAACATAAAATTAAAATATAACTGTTGGGAAAAATATAAATGCCATCTTACAGTTGTCACATTATGAAATGTGGAATAAAAATACAGTACGTGGTATAATTGCAGTTCATATGATAACGTTAACTGATATTATTGCAAAATAACAGAATTTGATTAAATGTCATGGAAGTACTATTTGGAATACCTCACATTTTACTACAGATACTCATTATTATCCATGTTTATGTCAAACTATAAAGAAGATATTACTGTAACTTTATGCGACATTTAAATACATTTTTAATATATGGAATCTGCTCTGCAAATACTGTGATCAAGACAAGTACACTGGAAAGGGGATAGCTTTAACTTTCAGAAGAAGCAAACCTTTTCGCTTTTAATGTAAGAAAGACAAGATGAATTAATACAGATTAAAACTTTGAATGTCATCGAGGGCAACATAGAGAGGTGAAAGTAAATGGGCATCCATATCGACTATTGTGATAAAAAAATGTGTACAAATTCCAAACTCACGCAGAAATGTTATTGCAAGAAATAAAAGGAATATTGCATAAAAGACGATTTACTACATGAAGGTCGTCAGTTTGTGAGCTCTGTGTAAGGCAATGGACGCTTGACGATAGAACAGGGTGAGAGCGCATGATCTTGCGCATTTAATTGAACAGAGGTGTTTATCCTTTACAGATGATTTAATGAAACCATCGAAATCGACAAGAAAGAAAATAATACCGGATATAAATTACTGTTTAATTTTGACGATAGCGTGTTCGGTAGGTCTCGAGAAAGAACAGAACCATTAAAAGATATACTTCTACTCTACTCAGCAACAACATTTCAAACAAGAAAGGAACAAGGAAACCGAGAGACGACTCTTCGTCATCATAAAAACGGCTTCATAAATTAACAAAGAAAAAAAAAGTTGTTACGGAAAATATTATAATTTTGATTTCAAACAGAACATTAATATATATCGAGCGGATATCCAAGAACAAGGATTGAAAAAAACTATAAACGTGGTTCAAAACAGAACTAAGCTTCGCAAAGGAGATTGGATAGGCATAGTAAATAGAAAACTTAACTTAATGCACCCGATTTAAATAGGTGTTCATCGACTTAATAATCTCACAAATTCTGCATGTGAACTTTGTAATCATTTATGACAAATAGTGACCTCTGATGAAGTCGATGGTATCTTGAACTGTAATTTTCACATTAGAGTGATGGTTACTCCTAGAGCTGCTAGTGGTGGAAAGAAAACAACAAATGTATCCGAAGTTATTAAAACGAAGAAGTATATCACTAAAATCAACAATCCTTATATTTAATGTTCCCCGAGAAAGTCGTTACTGGTTTAGCCTATCACAAAAATATCACCATCGACGGAGAGCTAAGTGTAAACCAATAGTATGCATTTCAAAAGGAAAACTTCTCAGGAAAAACTTCCTTTGACACTATGCAACAGACTAGAAGAATACGACGCTAATAGTTTATCCCTAGATGACATAAAATAAGTAGAACATTTACTGAACGTAAAATAAAACGCTGTAAGCTGAAAAAATCCCAACATCGTCATCTATAGCGGCCGTTAAGGGGAAATAAAAATATACCTATACAAAATTTGAAATAAATTCCATTTCATTAACATAATCCCAGGTTTCTTATTTAAGTAAACTATGCCTAAAAGCGTACGATCACGCGAATAAACACATCTGTAAATAAAAACAGAAAGCATGTGTAATGTGGGACTGTAATGAGAATCAAACAGAAGAAAATAAACCACTCCCGATTTTGTAAAAAACACCAAAAAGTAAGCGAGACCACATGTAAGTGCAAAATCTGTAACACAATTATTGTTAATTGTTTTTCCACACAAGCAGTATGTAGGACAGGACTTTGATAGGTAAAATCAGACTGAAAAATTCAATGCCATAGCCGGGATTTAAACCTCGGATCACCCGATCTCTAGCTAGAGTGGTTACACGTTTTAAGTCGCCATTGGAACATGTCATTTCAAACCAACTTGATACATTGAGGTTTCACGGAAATATGCTGATCGGTTGAGGAATTTAATGCCTTTCTGGCATGTTGCCATGGTAGCTCAGTGGTTAGAGCAACTGGCTAAAGACGAGGAGACCCGGGAATCAAATCCCGTCTATGGCATTGAATTTTTCAATCTGACTTTCCCGATGTAACCAACACAGATGTGGTCTCGAGACATTTACAAACTTCAATGTTATTTTAGAAAAACAAGGAATGCAATATTTTTCACGCATTCGCAGGTCTGAAATGTTGAAGGGATAGAATTACTGGTACAAAACAGGTTTTATGATCTCTTTGATGCAAAAAAAAAAAAAAAAAAAAAACCTTTAAAATCTATGAGATTTTTAATAAGCATTATTCTTATTAAGCTTAAAGGGTTGAAGAATGACTTAAAGCACCTTTTATTAATAATGATCCAAAGTATTCGCTACTTTAATTTCTTGCCATGTAAGGTAGTTTATCATAAAGCTTATGAAGTGCTTTCAGAAATATTTCATTAAATTCTTGGTGTTCGAATTTGGTTTCTTTCAATGGGAAAGGCTTAGCATAAAAAAATACCACCCGAGCGGGGAACTGACAACTCAGGTATGCGTGTTCCCCAGGGAACAAGTTCGTGGGTCATTCCACTAGACGGATTCCTATTTCATATACCAAGCCCCCCTTGCGTGCAAGGGCGGAAGCGGACACGTACTTACCTTGCATAAAGGAGGGAAGTGGATACGACACTACGTGCGCCAACCCAAGGGGAAGACTACCGAAGATCTCGGTGGTGGCAACCTTTACCAGCTTGGGCCTACTAACATTCCAAGTTAGTGCCGGAAGACACTAAGGCGTCCCAAAACCCCACCAAGGCGTCACCGCTCAGACGTACCCAATCTCCCATGGATATCGGATCACTGCCAGTCGAGTCCTACCTAATCCGAACACTCCCTGCCCGGAGGGGCTTGTTCTGCCCGACTACTTCTAGTAACGGGTACTCGGGGTCAACAGTACTCGCACCGGAGCAGCTGAAGAGGTCGGAACCTTCCCCTACGGGGAGTATAAAATACAGGAAGTATGTTATTACTGGATGACAGATTCTTAAAAATTGTATGTGACACAACAAATTTTTTTTCAGCAAAATTGGCCGTGACGTGGCCGTGCCGTGGCCGAGCGATTACACCACTTGCCTCTCATCGAGATTGCCCAGGGTCGATCTCAGGCGACTGTATTAGATTTGTGGTGAACAAAGCGGTGCAGGGGCAGATTTTCTCTGGATTCACCAGTTTCCCCCGGCATCGCATTCCACCGATGCTCCATCTTCATTCCATGTTATTAGTGTCAGCGCCTGCGGTGCCGTATGTAGGCGTTAAATACTATTTAAAAATAAAAAGAAGAAAAGAAAAAAAAAAGCAAAATCAAACTTTACCTGAATTTTTCCTTTAGGATGGTACCTAATGTACTAGATATCTGTCACCATGGGATCACCGCTCATGCTTTCCAGATGTATGGATGAAATATAATATATTTGTAATAGGCTGTTTCTGGCCCATTTTGCGACGTATGTGTACTTAATGGTATAGTAAACTTCTCTATTTTTAAGGCATTCTCAATTTTGGAGTATATTAGAATCTACCTCCAATTGTGTATGACCTCTCGTCAAAAATTGCAGTCTGAATAGATGTAAACAGTAGGCTATTAGCTATAATGCTACTACAGTTTTGTTAAATACAGATGTCGCTAAACAAAATAATATTTTTTGTTTGTTTTTCATGGTCAACTTTACTCAAAATAAACTAGTACGCTATGCTAATAAACTCACCCACAGTAACCCTACCTTTGGTTTCACTCCAGAAGCAGCAGTAGCTGTCGAAGTTTTGAGGCTGAATAGACTGAAGTTGTGAACCTTAAGATTTGTTCTGTAGCAGCACTGATGTATTCAGCGAAGGACGTAGAAAAACTGATTTTAGATCCATGGATAAAATAACAGTATATTCACCATTTTCTTCTTTTTTTTTTTTTTTTTTTTCTGTGCTCTAGCTGCAATTTTATCATCTACATACTTCTTATATTCCAGATCTGTTATATTGCCAGCTCTGTGTGCACAACAAGCATTATAAAGATTTTTTTTCGGACAGTAAAGAGACAAGTTTTGTGGGATGAATATTGGTGTAGAATGTGCAACCAAAAGTCACTTTCAAATTCGGTTAAATACAGTAATAATTGCACTCTTATTACAGAGCAAATTTGACTGCCACAGTGGTACCAAATAGAGCTTCTTTGATGTTTTTCTGTAATAATGAGCTTCCATCCTTGGCAATTCCGCCAGGAAATCTTCAATTGTGCTTTTGGCATGATATGTCAGGGCTTTGACACCCCACTCCCCTGTAGCAAATGTGTTTAAAACATTTTTCTGCACACCCGAATTCTGTATTTTTCGCCTAGGCTCTTCAATTAATATTTAGGTTACTCTTGTGGCGATTATTATAGTAGAAGTTGTTTCTTCTACGTTTAACATCAAACCTATCCACCGTTTTTCGAACAAATACTTTTCCCTCCTTTCATAATCAGCTCCGGAAATATTTGAGTATTTTAAACTCCTAATCCCCGTATAAACCTCATTTCAGTGCTAAAAATGACAAAGAAGCTTCTATTTTCATTCCGACGGCATTAGATTAAAAATGTTTTGGTTCTCACCTCCTGAACAATCCAGTTGTCTTTCTCCCTTATGTTCCTTGTAATGTACTTACGTTCGTGTTCATTCTAAATGTTTGTATGACTCACTTCTATTGTTTCATCTTCAGGTAGATTAACTTTTTCCGTTACAGAGTCGCTTTCTTGAGTATGAATATCAGAACATTCAAAACTGTAATGATATTGACCATTGTTTGATGCTTCAATTTCAGACTCGTTCACTTCATTTAGAGAACTTTTTAACAGAAACTAAGGGCTGATTATCGTTATAATTTGAGAGATAGGCATTAAGCAATATCTAAATGCTGCAATCTGCAATCTTTTCCCCAATGCCTTTAGGGATCTCTATATTAATACTCATCCCTCCATGACACTTGGCCCATATTCTGACAAAATGCTGCTTCCTGTAATTAAAGTGCAAACATAATTATTGGAAGTCTTGTCCTGTGGAGCGTCAAACAATGTAATATTATTAATATTGTGGCGTACAGGCAGCGTTCGGAATGTTTTAATTTTTATATGTTGGCAATAACTTTTATAAATTGCGCTTGGTCATTTGACTTGTCTTCTCTCTGTGTTCAGCCTTGGGATAATTCAGTAGCGAAAGTAAAAGGGAGCAGCACCTCACCGTTCACCGGAATCAACACTAAAACAGCAGTGATATAATTCTCATCTTTGTTGGAAAGTTAATAGTAATGAACAGAACACATGTTTGTTGTTTCTCTTGTGCAAATCATGATTTTAGTACCAATTCCTCGTAGCCAAGTCCAAGTTCTCCCTTAGTGGATCCTTTGTGTTTGTGAAAATTGGTAGTTGCAATGGTAATTTTACACATGAGTTATGAAATATTGGTGGGTAGATACCGGGTAAATTGATATATTTTAAATTCGTTAAGTTTGTGATATAATAAAAACTATGTGGCCCTTAGCATTATAGGGGAAAAAATCTTCCCCTCCCAGCGTTTTTCATCCCCGTGCTAAATTTTAAAATGAATGGACAAAAATGTAAAGTTTCGTTGAGAGGTTTACGACGTTTTATTTGACTTTCAGGTTTGAAAAGTGGTTTTTCCTGTGGTTTAGTTTTTTCTTCCAATTTAATGTGCAGCAAAGACGTTTGTAATGTGAGCACGAATTCCAGCTCTTCCTTCGACTTTCTAATTCTCTTAGAGGTTACATTTGCATTTAATTTTAGCGGGAGAAGAAAAACTTTGGTTTGAGGGAAAATTTAACAATTTTCTTCGTACCGTTTTGAAATTAATACTTTCTTTTAGATTTGTTTTGGTAATTGTGTATAACTGTTTTTCTTGCCTCTATCTTGTGAGTTAACGTAACGTTTTATTCAAAAGTGTGCTTGGTGTTGTGCTGTATATTCACATGGTGTCCTAATGTGTTTCTTTTACGGTGGTGAGTGTTGAAGTTGAAAGTTAAACATTGATCACTGGACTTTAGGCCTACTAGTTTTATATTGCGAATATAAATTCTTTCGTAATTGTTGCTAGTGTGGTGCTCTACGTACGTGTAATCTAAACTGATGTTCATCTTTAGTAAGCTTTATTTTTTAATTTTTTATCCCCTTGTGTAATTTATGCATAAAGTGCCATAAGTGGACTGATATTGTAGGATATTATATGAAGGAGTAACTTTTATTAATTATGTTAAGAATTAATTATTCTTTTAGCTAAAGCTTCAACTTTGTTTTCCTGTTCTGTAATTTTGCTGAAAGAATGTAACACGGTGAGTGATAATCCTTTGACAATAGTGCTTTAATTACATTGTTTTGTTAATATATGTATTAATAAAGTGTAGCATGTCATTAACTACTAACATTTGGTAAAGGAAAGAATTGCGTCAGCCTTCTTTTTGTGGAAGAAATGGTGGATGGACATGTCTGAAGAAACGCATTAAGTCAGTGTTCCATTCTTGACCACTTGCAATGCATAACTTAGTCCAATTCCTGGCCGCATGTTGCATGCGATGAAGGGGTGAGATGGGATATTTCAATTTATGACGTTGGTACAACTCAATGAACTACTTACTGACGGTAAAGAGAAACCGCACAGTGTACGGTGTTTTTTAATGCATAGTATTTATGACTGCATCCGAGTTAAAGTCAAAGTAATCTCTGCAATACATTTGAGAATATGACTCCGAAAAGGAAGTGCCTGAGTGTCATAAACACAGTGTTCTGAAACACGCAGGACTCAAAGGACTGGCATATGTAAATAAACGCTGGAGATCTGTGGAAGGGAAGGAAACCGGTTCTGACTGCAGGTAATAATAACTCCTTGGCACGACAGCTCACGGGGAATCTTGGCCTGCCGCCCGGCCGCTGCGTCCCCCATCTCGGTCCACTACAGACGTCATGGATGGGGTGCAGTATTGGAGGGTGAGACGTGGTCAGCGCCTCGAGTCTCTGACTGCAGGTAAGTTGTTTAAAATGAGTATGGAGCTTGAGAAGTATTATTAACGACTGTTTAGTAAATAATATTCATACAACCAAGCTTTCTTTCTTCTTTTAGATAGTAATATGTATGGTGCAGAGCTATATTTTGTATTAATAACTTATTATTCTTCTACATGCAGAAAGAAGTGTTTTCAGATTATCAACGATGGGTCGCATGACTATTCTTTCCACGTTTCTTCACCTTCCCAGCAATAATGGACAAGATTTACTCTTACAATGCCTCATTGGTGGATTGAAATTATTATTATCATCTTCTTCATCATTATTATTCGTTATTATTATTGCTATTTTTGTGCAATTCTCTTTTTGTCAGCAAGCCTCCAAAAGCAAATCCAGCTAACAAAAGATATTTAACAATCTCAATCCGTTCATCCAGTTTCTGAAACTCATGACATGGCTTCAACAACTCGATCTATTTATGGTGTTAGTTATGATAATTTGTGTTCAGGAGATATTCTTGCAGTGGTTCAATCAGCTGTTTCTAATACTATAAGTACTATGCCGACCCATGGGATTAGGCCAGCTATCCAACCTTCTTATTTTGATCCTATGAATAATGATGCTGTTAGTGATTTTCTTAGAAATGTTTATATGGTTGCTAATGTTAATACTTAGTCTTATATACACAGCTTCGCTTTTCCCCATGTTATTTGAACGACACTGCACTGTCTTCATAGAGCCGCGCCGTGGCCGAGTGGTCAGACCTCTCGCCTCTCACCTAAACGGCCTGGATTCAATCCAAAGCGACCGCATGTGATGTTTCTGGTGGACAAAGCGGCGCAGGGGCGGGTTTTCTCCGGGTTCTCCAGTTTCCCCCGCCATTACATTCCACCGGGGCTCCATCTTCATGTGTCATCAGTGTCATCGCCTGCAGTGCCAGAGCAGTAAAAGCGGGCGTTAAACACTACCAAAAAAAACTGTCTTCATTCCAAACTGTTTGTCATAGGACTGCAGTTCATGAGTGGACTGTGTTAAAAACAGTTTTTAAAGCGCTCACCAAGAGGAATGTTAGAAATTAAGCTACGCCAAAGAGTTTAGATTGATGCTGAACCAGTCAATAATTATATGCATATCCTGTTTTATTACTGTGTGATCACGTTAACCTCAGACGTCTGCGGCTAAATTTGTTCAGAGGATTGAAACACCAATGGGTACAGGCACTTCTGCCCCATAATACATAAATTGTTGATGGAGTATTACAGGATATTCAGTGTGTGGATGAGGCACTTTTTATGTTCACCCACGACAGTGACTTGTTGCACCATCTGTGCCGGTTCCTGCCTCGAATATTACATGTGCTATGTCAGCCCATTTTACTACCACTGCCGTACCCTCACCATTACTTTCTGTTCCCGCAACTACTGTCCAGGACTCAGTGGAACAGTTAACTCAACAAGTGACTATGTTGACCATCCAACTGCTAAATACACAAGCTGCCCCACTCACCACCTCTCAAGATGCAAGGAACTCTTGATGATGATGATGATGATGATGATGCATGTGGTTTAAAGGCGCTCCAAAACCAAGATCATCGGCGCTCTTAGAAAATAAGATCGCGATAAAAACCAGAAATAGAACAACACAATTAAAACAAATACAGCCAAAATCACAAATAGAACCTGTGTAAATAAAGCTATTAGTGTCGAAAGCCATAGATGAATCTAAAAATGAATAGCGAACAAAGGAGGGAAAAGGATATAAATACAATTAAAACTAAATCCTCAGGCTAAAAGTCAAGCGTGATAAAAGATTTAAAAGCCATATCGCTGCATTCTCAGAGGTCAGAAAACATAAAATCCAAATAAAACTATATTCTTAAAAACCTTGTCCACCGATCCGGTGTCATCGACTAGGACCTCCAAAGAACTGGCCGGCAGTTGCAAAATAGCTCATATTGGTGCTAGAGAGGCACAGTCTACCAACACATGACAGACGGATAATGCTTCGCTACAGAGTGGACGCAAATGCCTGTGAGTAAAGACAGAAAGGAAAAAGGGGGGGGGGAAACAAACGTGAGGAAGCTACTCAATTTATAGGAAAGTCCTAAATTTCCGTAAACGGAGAGCCGACCACTCAGCATACCCGAACCCGCCCAACACCCCTAAAATGTTCGGTGGTTGGACAAATAACTGTAACACTGGGCTACATAGTTGCCAAAAAAATCCGCCAATTCATTCCTAGGCAAAACAAACGTGTCCTGGAATCCATGCTCACTCCACATTAATGATGGAAGCATGTAAATGTGGAGGGCGCCCTGAATGCACTGCCGTAAAGGATGGTAGTTGTGCAGTTCACGAACTGTCTGAACTGAACAAACGGAATCACTCATAATAAGGCAGCCACTCAAATTTCTACGTCGAACATACACAATGGCTCAGTAAATAGTATACAGCTATGCAATATACATGGATGTGTTACTAGGCAAACCAACAGTTTGCATTTCGGTCAATGGCGACTCGTGATCAATAATTTAGGTGCACCACTCTCTTTAACATCGTTTTGATTTTTTTAGTCTATAAAACATAGTAATCCCTCGTTATACGCGATCTCATTTTAGGCGTTTTCGCTTAAAGCGATTTAAAATTGTTGATTTTAACGCTGTACAAATGACATAAATAGATGCATCTGTTTTAAACTACGCTTTTTCATGTTTACCTTGAAATAGCGCATATCATTATCACATTTACTTTACGCGTTTTTTTTTTGTGTTACGTCATAATTCATGAGAACCAAATACTTGCGTAATGCCAGGGACACATGTATACGTTAATTATTGTTTATTTTAGTAGTAGTACTTGTCAGTTTATTGAAATGTTAGCTATAACCGACGAGATTTCTGCAGAAATAGTTCCATAACAGTCTGCGTGAAATTTTCACCAACATCCTTCCGAAGCGTACAAAGTAACTGTTTTTCTATGTATATCATTGACAGAGAGGATAATCTTTCTTGGCCCATTGTAGACCTACAGTGAGATTTCACTCGATTTAAAGTGGAAAATGACCATTCAACAGAATCTATAGCTGCTGGTACAGTTAAAATTAGACAAGCTAATTTGTAAACTTCAGGCATAGCCCAAACACATCTCTTTCGTTCATAATGTTGGCTATTTCACCAACTGACTTTCCTTCATAATGTTTATTTCCAAAAGAATACACAACACCAAGTTCATTTTTCGGACGAACCAAATCAAAATTTGAGCCATAGATGTTTTTGAACAATGGTGATCAGGAAAAGACGTTCTGTAACTTTTAATTTTGAGGAATCAAGGAGAGCAAAGAAATGAAAACTTTTGTAGTCGAAAAACCTATTTTGTATTTGATAGAGCACATTATCTAAAATTTCATTGAATAACCCCCTGAACATCATTTTAGTAACTTGGTTCATTGTTCTTCCTTTTCTTTTGCGTATGTTCATTTATCACTTCAGTAGAAATGGTTCACCAAATATTTTGGGACCATTCTCTTCTTAGCTCTTCTAAAATGTTTTTAGTCTGGGTAACTTTTGAATGGCAATATGCAATATACATTGTCTTGCAATGTGTTGAAGAGAATGTCGGTATGAACAAATATTGCCGAAAATGTTTTGAGGAGGAAGACAGTGTCTAACCGAGTCAAAGAAAAAACAAACAAAGAAAACCTTATGCTTTAACCAATGTATCAGATTCCCAATCAACATTGGTTTCTGGTTCTGTCTTGAATTCAAAGAATCAAATCAGGCTATCTCGTTGCTCTTGTACAGTGTTGACAACGCATGAATTGAAGTTCCAGCGTGTTGGAGCCGTTTTTGGTAACTTTTTATTCATAAAAACATGCCAAGTTCTGTTCTTTTAGTGGAATGAGAAAAGAAATTAGAGAGACCTGATAGAGTTTGAAAAATTCTGCACCTATTAATAATACACAACGCTGCCTGTTGCAGAACCAAATTTAGAATATGACAATAGCAGTGAACAAATAATGCCTGTGAAAGTGTCACCTTTACTTTTGATTGCAGATTACCTAATTGACCAGATATTTTGGCCGCAACATCATATGTCTGAGCGACAAGTTTCTTACAAATATTAAAGTCTTTAACTGTTGTAATTACATGGTTGTAAAATGCCTCAGCAGATCTGTCTGTAATGACATCTGTAGAGCCCATTAACCTTTCTTGAACTTTTCCCGATTTGTCCACATGACATAAAATGGTAGAGAGTTGGGAATTATTCACTATATCTGAGCACTCGTCTAGAAGAATAGCCTCAAAATTAGCGGATACAAGTTCTTTTGTTATACAGTTAACCGTAGCACCCCTAACAGCTTCAATTAAACCATTCTGAATGGATAACGAAGAGCCCTGGAAAACTGTAGCATTTTGAAATGATAATTTAGAAGTTGTTCACACGTACTGAGTAAATCCAATATTTCAAGATAATTGCCTATGAATATTCCATATTTCTCTGTTCTTTTTTACCATTTCATTACGCTTTGAAATTTGTGATGTTTTCTAAACATTTAGCTGCAGATCTATTCGCGTATT
Organism: Hymenopus coronatus; assembly: GCA_030762935.1. Classification (NCBI taxonomy): domain Eukaryota; kingdom Metazoa; phylum Arthropoda; class Insecta; order Mantodea; family Hymenopodidae; genus Hymenopus; species Hymenopus coronatus. The sequence goes on from CM060900.1 coordinate 178,374,478, forward strand.
GTCAATATTACAAAGAGTGAATGCACAAAATAGGTGTTATTTTATTTTTTCATGATTTCTTAATGAACCAATTAGAGAAACTATATTGTCGAATCCTTCTTGAGACCATGTGGTACTGCTTTTGTCGTACTAAACAAATATACGTGGCCAACAATTGAGGTTGTTTAATTTAGGGCACGCAGTTAATCATTTGTACCTAGAATAATTGCTCATGAGAAATGTCTGTTATACTCTCGTTTTCTGTCTTGACATTTTGCAATCAGACTTGGTAGTTCCGGAGTGGGCCTGCCGTTGTTTTTTATTTTAAGTTTTTCAGAAAATTCAAAATTCCGAAATCCAGTCTTTAACATACGTTCTACTGCACAGTCACAAGAACCACTAGCTTCAGTAACACTTACATCGGTCAGTTTTACAAATACTTACAAGCAAAGCAACATTAATACAGACTAAAAACGATTGTCAATGGCAAAATTTAGCGGTGCATTTCGACAGCAAACGGCTAGAAACTAAGCTTCTTTCCCCTCGCCTCACTTGCGGAGTAGATGCGCGCGCACACCATTGCTGGCCTTGCCTAACTAGGGGAGAATGTTGGGAGCAAGGCTGTCATTTTAATTTGTGGTGCGACAGATGAGCGTGCATATCATTGCAATAAAAAAAATAAGAGGAAACTTTAACCACACAAACTTGCGATTATTTCTTATTTAGTTAAAGTGACATACAAAAAAAAATATTGTTTATGCTGCATGTTCATTGAGTGTCGTTTTGAACCCTCTCAAGTTTAGTACACCGGCGGTGTATGGGATGTATAGAAGAATTCGCCACTGGTTTCAGTGCCAGTAACAAAAGACACATCCAGCAGTGCCGGTGCACTTACTGCCATCGGTGAATATACAAATTCGGCCACTGTAATTTGAAAAAAAATTCTATAAAAAAGTACGGATACCAGCCATAGGCGCTGCAGATATCTTGTAAGCTGTCATCCCGAGATCTATGTGGGATGTAGCATGTAACCGAGCTGGGAATAAGTTCTTCCCCTTGGGAAAACTACTGGCATTTCAAGATCGCGCTTGCGAAGAAGCTGTAAGAAACGAAAACCTGCAGGTCTTGGAATATGTGAGGGGTTTCTGCAAGTGCTGGGGCAACAGTCATAGCTACTATCTATTTTCTTGAAGATACCAGTCCGGTTGGAAAATGTGACATATGCAGACGAAAGGATAAGGTGTTAACTATATGTGAGGACAATAAATAGCACTGAATATCGTAACACACTAATCTATTACAGTAGTATTCAGGTCAATATGGCCTTCACAGTACACATACAGTTGACATGACAAACCTCAAATATCCTCAAAGTAGTCCCCTCTACTGCCACCACACGCTGCCAACGATGTGGGAGGCGCTGAATACCAACTGCCACAGCATTTGCCGTGCCATGTGTGAATCGTGTCATCTGTTCGCGTATAGCATTAGCAATGCCCTCTCGTGTTGCAAAACGCCTACCACGTAATGGTTCCTTAATCTTTCGAATGAGATCAAAGTCACAGGGCGAAATGTCGGGAGAGTATGGCGGGTGCTCAATTCTTCCCATCCCCAACGTCGCAGTAGCTGCCCTACGCACTCTGCTTTATGTGGTTTTGCACTGTTGTGCATGATTTTTTGATAGCGTTTAACGCCCGCTTTTACTACCAAGGCACCGCAGGCGAGTCGTGCAGGATTATTACACTGTCCACAAGATCCGGACGTTTCTCCCGAAAGCCACGTCGTACCTGTTGCACCAGGGAGCCCCTGTAGTACTGTGCGATCACTGTTCTGCCATGTGGAAAAAAGTGGCAAACAATGACACCCCTGACATCATATGCGACGATCACCATCGATTTGACTGGGCAAGGATTCTGACGAAACTTCTGCCTCCTTGGTGATCCAGCATGTCGCCACTCCGCGGACTGACGTTTCAGTTCTGGTTCGTATGCCCTGGCCCAAAATTCATCGATGGGGATTATTCGTGACAAGAATTGATCGCCGTCCTGTTGCCAGCGTGCAAGGTGGTTGGAGCATATTGCAAAGGGCACCCACCTTTGAACTTCCGTCAATGCATGTGGTACCCACCACGATGCGATTTTGCATATTTGCAGCTCATTACGCAATACCCTGTGGACGGTGCGTTTCTCGATGCCACTTGCTCTTTCTAACTCCAGTAGCGCCCATCGTGTCTCTTCATCCAGGAGCTGCTCGATGACGATTGCTGCTCAAGCGATTGCTTGATCCTGAACGAAAGCACTACCTTAAGTGTTATTCACATCAAACATATCAACAACAGAACCTGCAGTTATTTTTAGACCGGCGATCGGCATATTTGATCTTTTTGCCACCACACGCCTCAAATTATCCCATTTGCCAGAGGAAGGTGTATATCCATTAAAGGAGGTTAAAAACTTGGCCCATTGTTGTTTCTTTTGCTTTCCTTAATAACTTGCCTAGGTTTGGCATGCATTTTCCTATATTTTATGAGGTTATTCAGTGTTGGGCGACGCTGGAGCATCCTAGGAACAAGTCTGAGAACATGAATGACATTTTGGCATTCATCTGTTCACCAAGGAACCGGAGATCGACGAGGTTGGCCAGTCGACCGCAGAATAGCCTGCGCAGCAGCAGAAAGAACAGTTGGTTTGAGGTGTTGGCCTAAAAAATCCACACAGTCGTGCTTGTTATAGTTAAAAACGGCCAAACCTGAATGAAGGTTCCAACTGGATCGATCAAAGCTCCATCTAAGTAAACGTGTGGAACATGGCATTCCATTGTAAGGAAGCTGCCAACTGAAGAGAACAAATGGCTATCCGGGTGTGAAAAACCATTGAATGCGTCAGAATAATGTATGCTGTGCGGTGTTTAGGAGAGATACGCCATTATTGCCCAACAAAACCGGCAAATAATGAACGTCTCACACAAGGCCGAAGTGAGCTTCAAAGAGAGTGGAAAGCGTTCACGTCGCCTACCAGCAGAAATAGTGTTGGCAGCTGGGAGACTGTGTCTTCTAAATCAGTGCGCGAGAGCTTATCATATGCAGGCAAATATACATTTCAAATTGCAAATCTGGTAGATGAAAGCTCTGAATGTAAGACTGTATGAATAGGGATTCAGCATAAATATCATCTCTGATAAACATCATAGCGCCATCATGTGCAGGAACATCCACTTCTGGTTACAAACCACACCCTACAGCAGACAACGACCGACTGTATTTCAAACTACAAGAATAAGGATTCAGAATAAATATTATCTCTGATTTGCAGCATAGTATCACCAACTACAGGAACATCCTCTTCTGATGACAAATCACACCCTTTAGCAGAGTAGACCTGAATGTAACGTTCCTTAGTGGACAGAGCATTACTTCTTTTAAGTAGACGACCAAATGTTGATTCTGGTGGAGTAACGGCTCAAGCTCTGGTCGATATGGACGTTCCACTGTAAGATTGTATGGGACAAGTTCAGAATTGAAAGGAGCTTCTGCATATTCATATTCAGGTGTGCTGATCGGTTTAATTTATTCCTTTTGGCCGTCGGACGGACACTTTTTTTTTCAGGAGCACGATCCTGCCGCTTACGCACTGTCCCCCAGGCAGTGCGGGCAGAATTCTCCTGTTCCTTCTGCTCCACGGAGATGACGCTATTCCAATAGAGAATTTTGGATAATAGTACTAATTGGTGAAGACTGTGGTCGCAGTCTGTAACCCTCCCCCCTCCAAAAAAAAAAAAAGATTCCTCTGAAAATGATCTGCATGGAGTGTGGCTTTACATTTCCTTCCCTTAGGTGTTTTGGGAGAGGACTTTACCCTTTGTTTCAGGAAGTCGGTTCTGTTATAACTGATCTTGAATTCTTTGCTGGTGTAGAATATCCTACGGGTGTACCAGTATTATTGCCCGAGATCGACAGTTTGGGTGACACTAGTCCGGACTGCTCTTTACGGGGTGGATTTCGCTGATCCTGATACCAATGTAGATGTTTAAATCTTTGGCAGGGGCCTGGCTACGAGAATCTTCTCAATGGTCGCCGTGTTTATATCGTAGGTGTGACTCGCGATTTCCCGACTAGGTACGGTTTAGTTGAAAGTCACCAATAGAAACTGGAGCGCGGGAAAGAAGGATGGCGGAGGTACAGGACGTTACGAGCTTCTAAGGAGGATACATCTCTCACCCATATCTCCTGAATCGCTCTCTCCGCTAGAGCGGGAACTAGATCAATATTGCCCACTGCAATTCACACAAGATGAGTGGTACTACAAGCTTCATCGTGCGATGCGTCTACACAGATAACACGTGTAGAATGACCAGTACAAAATTCGCTAGTATGCCAAAACCGCTGACACTTGTAACATCTGAACGGGTTCGGATTATAGGGCCTAACATCGATGGCTACATACCCTGCTTTAAGCCTTTAGGAAATCTACCCTATCAAGTTAAGGAAAAAGGTATGTGTAGGCCCGAAATTCGTTGATCCATATATACAGATGTGAGGCTCTGGTCTGCTCTTTAAACTCCCCATTTGGGCAAACCGTCCAATGCGTGGGGGGGGGGGTCTTCTTTTTCTCGATCTTGACCAGATAACTGCTAATATATTGGCTTTTAGTAATTTTGCTGCCTGGAATGCTGAAAGTGCCTCAACTAGGAGTATTCTACTGCATGATCTAATATAAGATTGAACCAGACCATTATTTTTATATAAACCCTTTTGGACGGTAAAAGAGCTAACACGCGTGAATATTCTTCCTTACCCTGTCCTAGTTATTACTGAGAAGCGAGGACCACTGTATTTGACCACTTCTTTTCCAATACATTTGGATTCGTTTTGTGTTTGCCCCTAAAACTCTATAGAAGCTCATCCCCCAGTGCCCCCCCCCCACACACGGGACCTAAAGATAGGTATCCCCATTGGAATGGCAGGGCTACACAGGGGATACAGCGGACTTGCCGTCCCACGCACCCTGGAGTTCGGTATAATACCTAGTCCTGGCCGGTTGACTAGTGGTGGGTGAGCCTCTAGCCCACTATTTAGGTGATGCAGAAACCACAGTGTGTATTAGATTGCGCACCCTCCCTGGTCATTAAAAGACAAAAGTCCAGGCTCAGATACCCAACCCTCAACCAACCAAGGTATCCCTTTCCACCAACATGGGTCTGCACGCAGAGCCTACACGTGGGTGGGCATTTTGTCTTCCTGATGGACTTTCTCACCACTTGGAGGGCGTCAGAGTTGGCTCAGAACACCGGATGCGCCAAACCCATATCCACCATAATAGGTCCCTGGGGGAGGATGATGGTTGGTGTTTAAGGGTGTTCAACTACTAATGTCATTAGCACCCTTCTGATGGAGGGACACATCAAGGTCACTTCCTAGACATTCACATTATTCTGCTTTTTCCAAGTTTGTTACAGATGCAACCAGCCAGGGTATGTTCCGCACTCCTGCTCTTTTCCAACATCATCATTTCTTCCTCAGTCAAAAAAAGACCTGTGCCGAGCCTCAGACCATTTAACGTAACGCCAGTTCAGCAAGAACCGCAAGCATCCATCACTAAACCACTACTCCTTCTTTGCCTTTATGTCATGGGCTACAACTTACCGCTGTTATTAATGATGAAAATATTCATCTGTGACTGAATACCGAAAATGCTGTTAGCATTGTTGATGTTGCACGAGTTCATAATGTTTCTAAATTACAGCCCATTGACATTTTGTTAAGAACTGCAGGAAACAGGTAACGGTGTGAATTTGTCTTTTTGTGTTAATGACTTACCTTTTCAGGAAAATGTTTTAGTTATGAAAGATTTAGCTCATGCCTTTATTCTTGGCAATGATTTCTTAGTACTCATAATGGTATTAACTATGCTGCCAACAATGTGGTTATTCAGACTAGTGAGTACATATGCAATATTGCTATAGTGATGACTGGTGTTTCTCTTATGTTTGAGATTGCTGTTAACCCTGTGTTATATGATTAACAATGTATTTGTCTAAGATGAAGTTAGAATTCCAACATTTTCAGTCGCCCATGTTGAAGTACAATTGTTAAAAATGTGATGTATGAACCAGTGTATGGTATTATGCATAAGAAACAAATTTCTCTCCCTCAAATTATGAGTCCACCCAAGGAAGAGTATGTTATGCCAGTTCATAATAATACTGCAGGACCCTAAACTTTGTTCTCACACACAGTACTTATTGATGCTGATGATGTTGCTTTTGTTCAGAGTCATTCAATTACTTCACGGGGTGTTTCAGCTGTTTCTACTCCTATATTTAATGTGATTAATAAATTGACTGAATTACAGAACTAATAACTGCATGCGTTATTCTTGAAGTGTTCTCGTGTGTCCAATAAGCAGAAATATATTTTTGTCCAGCAGGTCCAGGAAATGAAAGATTTTGGTATTGTTCACGAATTTCAGTCACCTTGGACTTTACCTGTAGTGTTGGTTAAAAATGGGTGGTGCTATAAGATTTTATGGCGGCTATAGGAAATTAAATGCTGTTACAGTGACGTCATCATTCCCCATGACCATTATTGATGATCTTTTGTAGCAACTTACAAATGCTATCACTTGATCCTTTGTCCGCCTACATTTAGTAGTACACGAGCTTTGTTGCTTCTGACCCCCAATTTGAATTTACTATACTCTCTTTTAGGTTGGCCAATGCTCCCGGATTTTTCAGTTATTGTGCAAATAAGTTGGTAAAAGATTTGAATTTACTAAATGCTCTTGCATACTTGCATGACATTGTCGTTTTACTCAATCTTCTGAAGAGCTATTGTCAAATTTGGAAAATGTCTTCTAATGCTCGCAAACATTTCATTTCAAGCTTAAGCCAGCCAAATCTTTTTGTTTTTATGTTTTTGTTGTCTTTTTGTTTGTTTTCTTTTTTCGCCGTGAATACGGTTAAACTTTTAGATTTTGGGGTGTCTAAAGATGGAATTTCATCTGATGCTGATAAGATTACTGTCATTCAGAACTTGCGCCAACCTAAAAGTGATCAAGATTTTCATAACATTTTGAGACGTTTTAACTTTTATAAAGACTTATTGCAATTATGCTGATTTTGCTCATCCGTTTATTCAGTTTCCCAGGTAAAGTCAGAATTTCCTTTAGAAACCAGATCAACAAGCTGCGTCTTTAAAACAGAATGAGCGTCTTCTGCACCTATTTTAGCTCATTAATTTCCAGGTGCTTATACCAACCTCTGTACTGATGCTAGCGGAGTTGGTACTGCATCTATTATCTTGCAACGGGTTGATAATGTGCTTATACCTATTATGTATGCTTCCAGGACACTTTGCAAATGTGAGAGGAATTATGGTGTTTCTGAATTGGCATTATTGACCATTGGGTTTGGCCATATACATTTTAGGAATTTTGTGTACAGTTACAAAGTGAATATTGTTTGCGACCATCATTCTTTCTGTCATTTGAACAATTTAAAGATCTTATACTTAATAAATGTATTATTTTAGTTTTTATATTTGTACCATGCACACTTTTTAATTGTTAGTCCTAGTTTATTTGGAATTTTATTAGGTTGGAATGGTTTAGGGTTAGTTTCTTATTGTTAAGTTATTTATTATAAAAAGATTAAGTCTTATAGTGCTGCTATATTATATTTTGCTTTATTGAGCCTTAAATTGCAGTAATTTGACTAAACAGTTTCATATAAATCAGAAAACATACACTATGATGCTCACAATTCATCTCGTTTTCTTATGTTGTAAGCTCAAACCATCCTCTTTAACGTGATGTCATCACATATCTTTTGTCTCCAGTTGATTTCGCTGATAAGCACAGAGCTGATCCAGCATTGATTTCTATAATTGATACTTTAATTGACAATTCCACTGCTGCACCTAAACTTCAAAGACAATCATCTTTGTGTTAAAATCCAATGTGTTGTACAGAAAGAATATTGGCTCAATTGGGTCACTTCACTAACTTGTGATCCCATAATCCTTTAGATATAAAATGTTGTTAACTTATCATGATGACCAATTAAATGGTCATCTTGGATTTTCTAAAACCTTCACCTAAATTCATCCTAGATATTATTGGGTTGGCATGAAAGGTTGTATCGAGCATTTTGTAAAAACCTGCCCTAGTTGTCAATCTTACAAAAAAAAAAAAAAAAAAACAGGAATCAGAAACCTGCAGGCTTGCTAAAATCTATTCCAGTTATAGCAATAAGAGATCGCTGGGGAATTGACCTCTTAGGACCATTACCTTGGTCAAATTCCGGAAATAAACATATTATTGTCACCAGAGAGTTTGCACTAAGTTGAATCGAACCTGCTCCGTTGCCTGCTGCTACAATTCCTCAAAGAGCACAGTTTATTTTATATCGCAATATCTATCGCTATGCTACTTCAGCTTATTTGTGTCTGATCGTGGAACGGTTTTTCTGACTGAGGTTACTCAAGAACTCTTGAAATCACTGTGCGCTAGCTTTACTATTGCTTATGATCCTGCATATAATGGATCAACTGAGGGATTTAGTTAGACACTTAATAACATGCTGAGCTATTTTGTTGATGATAATCAAAAGAATTGGGATATTTTCCCTTTGTTATATTCTTCTACAATTCGTCAGTTTAAGACACTACTAAATTATTGCCTTTCTCTTTAATATATGGTCGCAGATTTACCTTACGTAATAAAGCACAACGACAGGATACATTTAGTGACGTTTTGTCAGGAAAACTTTACTGCAGAATATCCAGAGGATTCCTGAGGTTGTCATTCACAATATAAACCAACATCAGGCTAAAAAAATGCTACATTTGATGCAAAACATAGGGATGTAGCATTTAATGTTGGTCCACACTTCAAGGTGTTTACACGATTTGAAATTGTGAAACATATTACTCCAGTGAGGTACGTGATTTGAAGCCCTAATGCTCCTAGAACTAAACTGCAAATTGTACATGTGTTGCACACTTATCCGCATTATGGTCCTACAGGTCCTTACTGCCTGTGATGAACTGTTGTATTGTTCCAACTAATCTTCCCTTTATGATAGGTCTGTATATAAAACTTTTTCTGTTGTAAATGTTGTGACTAGTGATGTATGCACTTAATTTCGCTTACGTTATTCTGTTCATGTTAAGGCTTGTTTGTCATGAGATGATGTTCATTGCTATTACTTAGTATGATGTGCTTTTTGAGACGTGTTTAAAGTGTTACTGTATTATATTTCGTGGAATTTAAAAAAAATTGGGAAAGTTAATGTGGTTTTGTTGTTGTTGTTGTTTTTTTTTTTTTTTTGTCATGGGTTCTAGTTCTGAGTACTAGCCAAGCTAAATTTATAGCCATCACTACTGTGGATTAGGGAAATGTGAACTTTCATTTTTTGAAGGTTAATGGTGAATTGCCCCTTTAGTTTTGCAGAAATATGACTATTAGGGTGACCATTGGTTTGGATTTTCATTGGAGTTGCCGATGTGTCTGCAAAATGAGAACATTTGGAGGGTATTATAGTAGGTGAATTTACTGAAGTGCCCTCACTGGTGGAAACAGGTTTGTTCATGGGGTTTGAGAATATGGCAAGTTTTTAAGCACAATATTATAATTACAGTTGTTCTGATTAATTTGTTCTCTTGCTCAATTTCTTTGCTTTGTTGCATATCTGGTTTATAAGCCTATTGTTTTAACTATCTTGATTAGAACAAATTGCAATATGCTTAGGGGTATTTATATTGTACTATTGATTTTTCTATGATGGTAGTTTATTTTATAAGTTGGTGGTCAGTATATTGATGCGTGTGCTTGTTCCTGTCCTCGTACATATAAAGCCGCTTTGTGATTTGATTTTTCTAGGAACCCCTAGTTTTGCTTATTATTAATGCAGTACTTCGAAATGTATTTATTTTATTGTCTATGCTGTGATATTTTTGCCAATGTAATAATCCTTCAGCTCACCATTCTATATGTAAATCCAACTTGTAATCATTATTGTAAAGGTTTTTACTGATTTCATGGTGAGGTTTAGCATATCATCGTTCAAGCGTAATGTCATTTGTTTGTGGATTTTTTATTCGTTGCAATTGTGTAAATATTTGTTCCTCAGGCCTCAGTTAAATTGAGTTGAGTTAGTTTTACATTTTTTATCTTGTAACTGTTACTCTACTATTCATTATGTTGCATATTTTGTAAAGTTACAGCAACTGTTATAACTTTGTCTTCTTCACCGCTGATACTGCTGTTACAATGTTTTGTAGATTCTGTTGTGGCGCATTTGTAGACGCCCCAGATTTTGGCTGTGTGCCTGTGGACAGTCTGCCCTGATGAACTGACTCTCACACCCAACCCAATTTTAATGCATTAGAACATGGCAACAACCAGCATACCTCTTCTTGGTGTTGGTTTTCTCACCGCTTCTTCTTTTGTCAGCTGACTCAAAAGTTTAGCACACTTCATTATGAAACAATGAAATCATTCTCACCTGATCGGTTGTAGATTGTTAAAATACATTTGGTGTTTGAGTTTGTGGTATATGTGTACATGTGCATCAGTGAGACTTCATCCGTGGCTCTCCATATTAACATCTTATATGGAGACGGAACTGAGCTGTATATTCACCAATTGTGCTACCTTTATTGCTGGGCTTTTGGGTTGGGTTGTTTCAGTTAGTTGGTTATAGTGATTCATCTTAAGAAACACAGAAAGCTTTTAAAGTATTTTTAAAGCAGATTATTGTTTTGGGGACTTCCTTCTTTTTGCGCTTTTTCGGTAACTGGGACCTAGATTGTGTGAATTCACTGTTACTGATATTTTATTTCAAGCTGTCATACAAGCTCTTAATGTTTTTTTCTATGTGGATGTTGACGTAGCCTTTAGGGAGTTCAAGAAGATGTGGTATGCTGGCAGCATTCTGCATATGTTCTAGCTTTTATAAGTTAAATTATGCTCGGTCGCCTGGCATGGCCCTCTTTGTGATAAACCTTGAGATAGTTTAATAATGAAAGTAAAAGGAACAGATGTTGGTCACAACCTCACTACTTACTGGAGTCAACACTTAAACAGCAGAACCATCTAAGTGATATAATTTTCATTTTTGTTGGAAACCCAATAGTAATAAACGGAACACTTGTTTGTTGTCTTTCCGAAAATGTTGCTTCTGTTGTGCAAATCATGATTCCAGTTCAAATTATTCGCAGCCAAGACCAAGTCATCAATCCTTTGTGCTTGTGAAAAATGGTAGTTTAAATAACAATTTTACAGAGGGCGTGCAAGAACATCCTACAGAGTAGTTTTTTTTTTTTCTAATGTATTATCCTCATTATTAGATTTGAGCTATTGGTGATGTTTGGCAGCTGATGATTTCCTCAAAACATTTATCTGAGCGAGAATTATCTTCAATAAGAATTATTATAAAGTCATCACCACCGTCTTTTACTGCATACGATTGCATGATAGACTTTTTTCGTAGTGTTTAACGCCCGGTTTTACTACGTGTGGCAGCGCAGGCGAGCATGATAGACTGAACAGACAAACCTCGGTTTTTACATTTCTCACCAAAGGTATACTTTCTTATAAGCAGATTTCATGTGAATCACCAGACTGCAACATAAGCTGCAAAATTCGTCTTACTCGAGTTTGACTCACGGCTGTGTATTGCGGAAGAAAATTGAAAGATAATTGCTAACTAAAAGATAGTGCTGTGGTGACAAAGGGAAGTGAAAATTCCTATGTCCATTATTTGTGCAAGGCTTTACAGACAAAGGACTTACTATATTGCAGTTAGATGTTTAAGTGAAACGTATTTTCTACTTATATTATGTCAACCTGCTGTTGAATACTACTAGTGTTATTATATTCCCTACAGGGAGATATCCCTCTTAAAATGCATTTCTTATCTTACCACTCAGAGGCACATCTTAACATATGATATACCTAACCACTGTAGCACTACCTCCTACAGTATTAACAAGCTATGCTCATAGATGTTGCAGCACTATATAACTGTCAAGTGGTAAGCCTAGAGCAGACGACAATCTCCAAGAAGAAACAACCCATTAATTGTCATTGCATTAGATTTAATTACGTTCTGTTAGTTCATGCACATGTATAATACATTCTGGACAAAATAAATTATATTTACAACAAATAAATAATATGTTAATACAAACATGTAACAGGCTTGCTGTATTTTAAGTTAATAGCTTAAAGGTTGAAGTTTTCTTTTCTTGTTGCTCTGGTCAACCGTGCTGTTTACACATTTAGTATATTTATGGTAATATTTACAAACTAGAAAACTAATTTAGGAGTAAGTTCATCCACTTTCAGACCACAAGTGCACCAATCAAAGTCACCATAACATCGTTGATCACTATGCTCTGCATACCTAGCACAGTAAGAATGTCTCTTTGAGTACCATTGTAAAGAATTTACTTGCTAAGTATGAAGAGTTCATTATATATTGAAATACGCAGCAAATGAAAGAAGATGCCCAGAACTAAATCAGTGGGTACTGAAAGTCCTCCTCATTGTAAATAGTCAAAATATGCATCACTGATTTCTGTTCCCTTTCCCTCTCCTAATAGACCAAAACAATGCTCACAGTTAAAAAATTCCAGGCACTATGTGACACATAACCACAAACATACAACACTTCTGTGATATTTGATACTTCGTAATCGTCTAAGTAAATAGAATAATGGACGAAAATACTGTCATTCAGTCAGTATAGCTTACATTTCCATTCCAATCACAACCCATGTTTTAAAGCTCTATAACTTTTCCCAATCATTTTAAGTAAGCATTTTACTTCTATATTTTTTCTGACTCAATTATTTACCTACAGGATACATTAAAATTATACCAGACATGATACAATATTTACCAAATCGTTTTTCCATAAGATCAATATGTAATTTGCTATGGTAAAGCATACGCAATATACAGTTTGTTTAGGACAATGTCAACAAATAAGGCAATAACGTTTGTACATCTCTGAAAAGCTTTAAAAGTATTGTTGGACATTCCTGAGTAACCTAGGATTTTCCTTTTCCACTCCTCTAACCACTGCAAAAATTGATTAAGGTGTTTAACTTTACCATAATTTAAACTTGTAATAGGAGTTGCACAATCATTGCTCTTGATTATACCCTTCAGTGCACCCTTAATATTTACAATATACCATTTATTTATAATAGTTAAAAATAACAGTACCTTCATGGCCCGTCAGTTTTGAGAGTAGCTATAGTTGTTTCATGAAACACTGTCTGCGAGACCTGCATTTTGTCTTTCAAATGTCGTTGGATATAATGCTTTAAAACAGAGCTTACACGCTCACTTAATGACACTGTCAATTTCACTTTCATGAAATGCTCTATGATGCTCGAAAATTCTTTCATAAGAACATCAGCTTCAAAATCTAGGTACATAACAGATTTTAGTTCATCGTTTAGGTTTAGCCAATTGTTTCTGAAGTATTTGAATACATTAACAAAATCATAGGTTAGGAAAATTGGCAGATCCGAATATTTTCGATTCTACATGCTGTCTAAGCCTGAGAGTAGAGAGAAAATTATTTGAATGGTTTAGTTATTAGTGTTATCATAATGCAACCAGTTTCCTGTATAAAATTAACCACCTGTAGTGTTGCAGCTTCTAATTGATCACCTGTCATTCCTTTAGCTGGAAACAATTCCACCATATTAAAATTATCAAAACAAGAGCTAATCATGAAAATCCGCATAGTTCTTGCTAACTCAGAAGCATTATTTTCAGCAGCACTTGTTATATCATTGTCTTTAAAACTCAAACAACTCTTTATATATTATACTGGATGTTAATGAAATATACCGAAATATTCCCACAGAATATGTAGATTACTTAAAAAAATAATTTGAGATAGCAGACTTATTTCGAAGTAACGGCTATAAGTTTATGAAGTGCCAGTACGCCACGTATCGCGGTACTTCGTCTGGAATGACAAAAATAATAATAAAAAACATTTACTCTATGACAGGAATCGTAATCATGACCTTTGGAATATCAGCTACCTACGTTACGCATTAAGCCACCAGAGCAGTTGAAAAAACACTTCCAGAGTAGGCTACATAACTCAGGAACGTAGTTAACAAATCCTCAGTGTCGCACTGTCAAGTGATTAGTTCGAGATTTTACAGATTTCTTTCGGCATTATATCTTGAGAACGCTAGTAACGAGCTCCTAAAAATTGATATTTCTATACTCGAGCAGCAGTTTTAAAGACATTCTAAGCCATTTTTCAACCTGCTTTGTTTAACACCGACTTATCAGCACCTGATACCCACAGGGTTAACGCTATGTAGTTGCGTCATGCTTATCCGGGGACCATGCCTTGCCGATTTCAAATTACTTATATTAGTCACATGCCCAATCTCGCAACTTATTTCGGTGTACTTCATTAACACCCCGTATATTACATCCATCATTAAATACAAATATCTATATTTTTGAGTGAAAAAATCTTTAGCAAATTGTTATAGATAATGTCCTAAGTTGCATCCAGTACTTAATTTTGATGAGATCTGCTGTATATACCTATTATGTGGAAGTATCAAGTAATCCCGTAACAAGTTATAGCATATAAGTGACAAAAAAAGAACATAAAAGAAAAAATTCATGTAACAGTGGAATAATATTTCTTATTATTCAACATCAATCTTACTTGATCACTTACAATTTGCAATGTTGTCTTACTTGAGAAATCTTCACATTCAGTTAATTCTATTGCTTTTTTCAAAGCAACGCTTGCTTTGATACAAAGAGAATGCTAAGGCTGTAGTACTTCTCAAACAAGTTACCTAGTTGTGACCATTTACTTAATTTGATACTACCTGAAAATATATCTCCCAAGCGTTTGCGGGAATTTCATTGTCTTCTTTAATAAATCTTCACATTCATACTTTAATCTAGCATTACACTGCACACGATAGAGAGACTGGAAAATACTTCAACGTCCAAATCAATATTTAACAAGTAAAGCCAAACACAATTTTTGTAACCTTAAACTGCCATTTACTGAACTTTAGTTTTCCAGCCAAAATATTCACAAATATTTCAAAAGTATGCACTGTATATTGGTGCTCCAGCTCCAAATTTTTAACTTAATTTCTTCTTCTAATATTCTCTCTCCTGGAATCGGGGTCTCTTCTCTCTGTTGGAATAGAGCTACTTAAATATGATGGCAAATTCTGGAACTTACAGGATATTGCATTTTCATTTAATTTTAGGCATCCCAACGAAAGCTATGTAACAGAACCATTTTCGTGTTTCCAATTTTCATTAATAATTAAATAATTCCTTTTCGTCAAAGTAGAAGGCACACACAGCGGATGACGATGTTGGACGCCAGTCGTTCCGTGGGATAGCACGAATCCACGCCTGTCTCCTGGTTTGTTCTTAGGGGAAAGAAAATGTAGAAACATTGCCTTATAAATTTACACTGCTGTCGTAATTTGACTTACATCAAGGGACATAGCACTTTTTAGGCATCTGAAATATATTACAAAAATTTTAATTAATAAGTTCGCGAAAGTTTTCAAAAACTATTACAAGTGCAATTATAATACAAGACAATACTTACTATTGCATTCTATCTGATAATCACAGTATGAAATATTATACGTGAACGAGAAAAACTACGTCAGTTGTTAATACCGCCATGTAATTGTAATGTTATTGTATTTGAAAATAATTAACAACATGCAGCTTCAACTAGTTTACTCATCTGCAGATTTCTCAGCCTACGTACTTACGAACATATGACTTGTACAGCAGGGTGGAAATCTTTAGCGTTTTGCTGAAGCACGATTTGTGACCAGCCACCATCTTGCAATTCTACACTCTACCATATACACCGTACGCAACTTCTGTCAAATTAACTGTTTTTCCAAGTTTTTAAGTAAAAAACAAAGCACAGTGGAAGGGGAGAGATCTCTACTTGAGGAATACTTAATACCATCACGTTTTTCGGCCTGTCAGAAGTTATTATGATGAATTGGTATTATTGCAGTAAACATCTCGGCCAGGTCATAACATAATTTTGTTGCAATTTCTTGGCCTAAAACTGAAGGAGCGTTTGTCTCTCATGCCTATGCCCATTAATTCCACTACATGAACTTGTAAATAAGTGCACACAAAAAAAGGGTGACAAGTATGAGAATATATCGCAAAGATAGCAATGACTTTCACTGTGACTGCATGTATTGCATTCCGAGTCTAAGGAACACTGTATAACATAATGTATAAAAACTGTTGATAATATATAAAGTTTTTCACTAAGTATACTACCAAAAAATCACTGAAATAAGTACACTAACCTATGTATTGAAACACATCCCCCTTTCGTTGTTTATGCTTCCACTATTCGAGAAACTACAACCAAACACCACGCACGTAATGACCATTATACGGGTTTAAAAAGTCCACTCTAAATTTACTGCTTAACTGAACAATTAACACCACAAGATTACTTAAATAAATACCCTAAACCATGTATTGAAACACATTTCTCTTTCCTTGTTTTTGCGTCTACTATTCGAAAAACTACAACAAAACACCACACGCGTATTCACCATTATACTGGTTTAAAACCTACAGTCCAAATGTACTGCTTAATTGGCATTTAACACCACAAAATCTTATTTTTGGGTGCATATTTTACCCACAAAAACCGAACTCATCTAAAAAGTGTAGATCAAAATATGGCGACTGGACAAAACCGTGCTTCACCAACCACAATGAATAAGGATAGGGTATTTCCTAACTATTCTTTCTATGTCTGTGGCTGAAGCAACTTTTGGGTCCAACCGCCATCTTAAACTACTAATCTCCACCATATACACCATGCGCAACATCTATCCAATTAATTGTTTTTCCAAGCTTTTGAAGTAAAAACCAAAGTACATTGGTAGCGGAGAGATCTCTAGTTGAAGGAACATTTAATACAATCACATTTTCCGGCCTGTCAGAAGTGATTAATGATAAATTGGTATTATTGCAATAAACATCGCAGCAAAGTCACAACTTTATTTTGTTGTAATTTCTTGGTCTAAAACTGCAGGGGGACAAAATATCAGCTCTTGATCAAATCTTGTTGTTTGTCTCACATGCCTATGGCCGTTAGCTCCACTACTTAAACTTATAAATAAGTGCACACCGTTGCACGAGTCCGAAGAAAGGCCCCCTATTCTCACGGTTCTGGTATCATAAGCAAATAGGCTGCTAAATGGGTGAGTTAGCAAAAGGTTTCTCATAAACCGTAGTAGTTTGGCAATTTTGTTACTTCTAAACGGTCTTTCCTAGTTGGAAATCTAAACTCTAATCTATGGCTTAACCAGCCACAATGCACAAAGATAGAGCATTTCCTACTTATTCTCTCTATATGTGTGGCTTGTACAGTCTAGGAGGCAGTGACTCTAACCTTCAGCTCGTTTGTGTTTTACATTGCAGCCGATGGATGGTTCTGTTTAATTCTTCTACATTAATTTATACTACAGAACTCTGAGTTAGTAGTTATTCATTCGAAATGTATTAATATCTCAGTGTGGCAAAACTGGAGATGTAAGATGTTCATTATAGGGCGGCGAAAGATGTTACAGATTTATCGACCATTACGCAAACATATACGTTTCTCAGTATTTATTCAAATATTACGCAGAAAATATTATACAGCCGTAATAATATAATACAGAAAGGCTTATATTGTTGGAAATAGGTTAGCACTAAGGAGGTGGATTAAACCAAACCGGAAGTGGGCAAGGACCAATATGATGAAAACCAGAGGTTTTATCCTTTAGACCTCTCGCGAAGGACCATTGGGGTATTAAGGACCATTGTGATATAGCCAAGGTTTTCCGTAATTGGCACTAGGTCGACTTTCGTTTCTTTTTTTTTTTTTTTTTTTTTTTTTTGTGGTCTAATCCACCTGCTTGTTGTTTTAGGTGGATGTATAAATGACCGGAGAAGGGTTTGGAGAAAACATAGGTGAAGAAAAAATGAGGTGTTGAACTTACAACAATTTGTTTTTATTGACACTTTTTTTAAAATACATAAATTAGTTTGACATTTACACAGGCAAAATTATCTGGTTTGCTTTGTTGGAATTTAATATTGTCTTGCTAGAACAAATGACTGTCATGAAGGTGTGTTTGAATAATTAACCGTATAAGAGTAGCAAATGCGTTCTCCAACCATTCGATAATACCCTTCATGATCGTCGTAGCACTTGATGCAGTCTATGCGAAATGGTGGAAGAGGGCGACAATTTAGAGACGTAGGGTACCCTTTGTAACGAAGAAGGCAACTAGAGTACCAAACTTTAGGACAGTGGTCAGTACACCTTCTCCACTTATCGCACATAGTTTTGCAGTCAGGTGCGAGTTGGTCCCAAACTTGGTCGACATCCTTCGGAGGGAAGTCCAACAGGTAATCGCCCGAATCGGCGATGATGCTTCGTTCATGGGAGTCTAGGTAATATAGGTTGCAACGGGCCTTGATGAATTTACACATAATGTGGGAAATGTCTATAAAAAGAACAAACACAAAAAGCGTGAAAAAAGGAGATGGAGAGGGAACAAATGAGCACATAAACGAGTGAATAAATGACTGTTATTGATGTATCAAATGTAGCGAACACAATTGACAATGACTAACATATGGTGAGGTCCGTCAATATGGAGGCGCTGCCATGTTTGATTCCAGTGAATTTTACACCTTTTAAATTTTGAAAAAGCAAGTTTACATTCCGAATTTAGAGAGTTCCATACACGATCGACATCGGAAGGTAGATATTTTTCCAAATGAATTGGGTTGAGGCGAGCAATGACAAGACGTTCGTCATCGCACAGGAGCTGGAGACAGCAGAAGACGTAAAGGTACTTGCACATTACATCTCCCATAGCTGAAGAGAAAAAAAAAAAAAAAAAAATGAGCAGAGCAAGCGTATAAAAGCGGGGGTAAAAAGGGAAAAAAGGTCAAACATGCAGTGGGTGTTAATTGGGATGGTATGCCTAGTAGGGGTGGTGCCGTGGGCAGAGTTTAGCTGTGTGAGTTTTGGTCGATGTGGATTTAGGATAGATGACGAAACATACTAAAAAATGCAAGCATTTGTCAAAAGAATCACAATGTAAAGGCGAATTGCAGTTGTGTGTATGTAAAAGGAGCAGAATGCATGTTTAATTTTACAATAATGAATATGAAGATGTTGAAGAACGTATATGATTGTTTGAAACCAGTAACGTGGTGCGGGGAGGGTATATTACAATACTTTGGATATGGGTAAAATGGGATGTCTCGAAGGACACGAAGTAAACGAAAAATGTGAAAGCATAAAGGGGTGGAGAAAGAGGGGGGGAAACAGTGTTTTTGGAACTCCAAAAAAAATGTATACGCGAGGTAATGTAAGTGTGAATTTAGAATTGATGGATTATAGCAGGTTGTTAAAAGAGTATAATTTGCTAGATGGAATGGAAATGAATTGGAAGATAACACCTGCGGAAATGGAATTAATTTTGGCCTATAATATTTTAAATGAGGTTAACAGTTATTTTTCGGAGAAATATATGTATACGTTTGGAGAATGCGGAAACAGGAAATGGAACCTAGACTTTTGAGGAAGAAGGATAGCGGGGAGAGTGAAACGGGGGTCTAGATGGAGTGCAGAGGGTAATTTGAGGATAAGTTCCGAATGTGCAGGGCGAGAATCGAACGGAGACGCAAAGCGGGTTTCTGTAGGAAGCATTAGGAAAGCTGCAATTAATAAATGTAAAAAAGAGATGAATGCAATGAAGAAAAAGATGAGAAAAGAATGCGAAGGGAAGATAAAGGGAAAGGTTAGGGAATTTGAGGTAGCGAAGTCAGACAAGGAGGATGAAGGAAAGGAAGGGGAACATGAGCAAAGAGTATGAGTTGGTAAACAAAATTAAAGACAATATAGATAAAATGCAAAATGAGTTTGAAGCACCTAATATTTAAATTAAACAAGGGGTGTGAAGATGGGAAGGGAAAGGATTATTTGGAGCTGGAAAACTACGCTGATTCATACAGAATGAAGAACCGGTGAAGGAGGTTGAGGAAAAGGACACACCTGAAAACGAAATAAATTATAAAAGATAATCAGGTAAGATTAATATAACTCCAGTACTATATCATATAAGATTTATAAATAAAAATGACATGGAAGAAGGAGGGGTTGATATTAGGGAATATAAATAAGAACACACGATAAATAAAATATATTATTTATTATAATTTTTAAAAAAGAAACATTAAATACCACAGGGCACAGGTTTTCAAATATCCCAATTTGCTATTGGTATTGAAGTGGGTAGTTTAATTAATTATAAATTAAACAGGGCACCCCCCCCCTTTGAATTATGACACTGATGGAGTTGTAATTTACCAGGACCAACCTTACGGTGTTATTTGGGCCCTGGTAAACCCGACTTGCTACAATTTCCTTGCTCAGTAGTTGTTGAATCTGACTAATCCTTAAACGGTATCCGGGGGGAACCTTTATTCTAATGTTTGTATCAATATCAATCACTTCCCCCCGGAAACATCTAGGAAACGATGGGCGTAGAAAATTAGCCCCTATTGACAGCCATGGTTGGGGGGATTACCCCTGGGTACATTGGACTCTAGTTTACAAAGTGTAGGTTTTCCAGTTCACCTTCAATAACGTGATACTCCATGTGAACAAACGGAATAACAGAAAATATAAGAAGAAAGAAGAATATAGCATAAGAATAAAAACATTAACAAATTAGAAGAAGCAAACTACTTACAGCAAAAGAACAGAAGCAGAGATGAAAAGCTTCATTGCAGCGATTTTGGATCGAGCTAAGCATACGCCAGATGCTTTAAGGAAGATGGAGAAGGTTTGCACAGAAAGCATTCACAGGAATTTGAAAGGCAATGGAATTTGTATAGTTATTTTAAGATATGCAGGAAAGTATGATCAAAGTGCTACCAAATCGAAACCAGCGTCGATATGATGAACAAATCGGAATTTAAAGGTCCCTGTAGAATTTAAGTAGCACACAATGCCAAACCGGTAGGTGGGTACAGGCATGCACGAAAACACCCTTAAGGGAAGTATATCAAACCACATGGAGGAATGAAGAAGCGGAAAAGGAACCTCCACGATATGCACATGACAATTTAGATCAAAACCAATCTTTTGAGATGGAGAAACTGGAAAAGAAGCCATAATGGTGTTGTAGCCAAGATCAACATCAAAATAAATCCATTGAAAAGATAGGGGTTTAAACTGAAAGCAAGAATCAACGATACCATGAAAACCACGGGAAGCAGACAGTATAATAAAATGGGAGAGAAAGGAATTTGAAATGTCGTTATACGGAGATAAATAAATGCTAATAGTGGGTGGTAGCACAAGCAGGGTGGACATTTTGGGGATGAGCATTGAATTGTGGAGCTAGTGTAGTGCAATACTCGCCAGCTACAACAGCACGAATATTGTCTAAAGCAAGAGAATGAAGCAGAAGTGCCAGAGCAGGTCAGGGATCTGGAAAATCGGTTGGGGTGAAAGAGGGAAGTAAATCATAGGTAGGAAAGCGTTGCTGCACGGTGTTAAATTTGGAAGTCTCTCAAAGAATTCTTTGATATGCCAACTAGGAGAAAAAACAACTGTTAATTTTGTTTTCCGAACAGGAATGATAGATCCAAAGGGGAGGGGTTAAGGTTAAATTATCATAGAAAGATAAGACTGTTTTTTGCAGCACAAAAGGCAAATACTACTGAAGTGATAGAAAGAATACCAAAGAGGAGGGTTTTACAACAACAACAAAAAAAACTATCAAACATTTAACCTCACGTTTCCACAAAGGTAAGTTTAAATCTAACGGTATACATTTAACACTATTAGGGGAAAACAAAAAGGTTACTTGACATACAGGGTTTTTAATGTTGAACAAATTTGGTTCTTCTTAAACACAAGGAAGAGGAAAAGCGTCAAGCATACTAACAATGGCGTAGCCGGCACAAATTTGAAACAAACAGGAAAATAGAAAGACAGGGAGTTACTAAACCAGCGTACATCTTAAAATAGCAGTAACTTTGTTTGATATCTGGAATAGACAAAAATTAAAAATAAGCATAAAATGCAAGAAATTCACAAAAATACAACAACAAAAAATATATATCAAAAGCGACCTACTCTTTTTTTTTTTTTTCAAATAAATTTGTTTGAAAAAAAGAAGATTGATAGATTTAACAGTTGAATAAACTAAAAAAAAAAAAAAACAAAAAAAAACCGTTTAAATACTATTTAAGATGACATTAAATCTAAAAATACATGAATATAAACAAAAAATTAAATCCATTTAGAAAAAAAATATGAAGGAAGATTGATTTTCGTAAGCTTCGTTGGCACCGTCAGCTTTCCACTTCCAAAACATTTTAGGAGCAAGAGGAGCTTCGTTCACAACGTTAGGTTTCCACCCGCTCTTGGTAAAAGAAGGTTGATTTTTGGAACCTTCGTTGGCAACGTCAGGTTTCCACTTCCAAAACGTTTAGGAGCAAGAGGAACTCCGTTGGCACCGTTAGGTTTCCACCCACTCTTGGTAAAGGAAGATTGATTTTTGGAAGCTTCGTTGGCACCGTCAGGTTTCCACTTCCAAAAATTTTTAGGAGCAAGGGGAGCTTTGTTTGCACCGTTAGGGTTCCACTCGCTCCTGGTAAAGGAAGATTGATTTTAGGAAGCTTGGTTGGTACCGTTAGGTTTCCGCTCGCTCTTGTGGGAACCGAGTACTTACCAGCGCAGAATCCGGTAGCACTGGGGAAACTGCGTGCCTCGGACTGAAAATCATGGGTTTTTATAGTTCTGCGAACGGAAATTTGCTGTTAAATTAGTACCTGTGCAGAGAAGCTCACTGCGCAGAATCGAGGTACAGCATCGTGTAACACGGACGAGTTGACTGGAGAGGGTAAGTGGGGGTATTTGTTAGAAGTAGTGGGATAGCGTGCTCTCTTTAGCATGGGAGAGATCCATCTTTCAGTCAACTTTGCGGTCAGCAGCGAGAGCCTAGTACGTCTCGTGTAACATGGACGAGTTGGCTGCCAAAGGCTGGAGAAGGCAGGTGGTGGTACTTTTAAAAGAAGGAGTGGGATAGCATGCTCCCTTTAGCATGGGAGAGATCCATCTTTCAGTCGACTTTGCGGTCAGTAGAAACCGCCTCCTGCTTCATCGTGTAACATAAACAAGTTGGCTGCCGAAGGCTAGAGAGGGTAGGTGGGAGTACTTTTAGAAGGAGTGAGGTAGCGTTCTCTCTTTAGTATGGGAGAGATCCATCTTTCAGTCGACTTTGCTGTCAGTAGAAACCGCCTTCTACGTCATCGTGTAACATGGACGAGTTGATGCCGAAGGCTGGAGAGGGCAGTGGGCGTACTTTTAGAAGAACGAGAGGGGTAGCATGCTCTCTTTAACATGGGAGAGATCCATTTTCAGCCAATAGAGACCGCCTCCTGCGTCATCGTGTTACAAGGATTAGTTGGCTACCAAAGTCTGAAGAGGGCAGGTGGAGGTAGTTTTAGAAGAAGGAGTGGGGTAGCATGCTCTTTTCAGCATCGGAGAAATCTATCGTTCAGTCGACTTTACGGTCAGCAGCGAGAACCTAGTGCGTCATCGTGCAACATGGACGGGTTTGCTGCAGAAGGCTGGAGAGCGTAGGTAGGGGTACATTTAGAAGAAGCAGTGGGGTAGCATGCTCTCTTTAGCATGGGAGACATCCATCTTTCTCTGTACTTTGCTATCAGTAGCGAGAGCCTAGTACGTTATCGTGTAACTTAGACGAGTTTGCTGCAGAATGCTAGAGTGGGTAGGCGGGGGTACTTTTAGAAGTAGGAGTGGGATAGCGCTTGCAAGAAAACTGAGGATATAAAAGGCGGTACGAGCGGCGCGCAGTTCAAATGGTGCTCTGCCGGCAAGTTTGAAACTGCGAAGCGCAGCTGAAATTATTGTGCCGGTAAATTTCATATTCCGGCGACAAGTTTGAAAAATTGAGGCGGGCAGATGAATTTATTGCGCCCGTAAATTTCACATTCCGGCGGTAAGTTTTAAATAGTGCGGCGGGCAGTTCAAATTATTGCGCCGGTAAAGTTCATATTCAGGCGGCATGTTTGAAATAGTGCGGCGCGCAGTTAAAATATATCGCCGGTAAATTTGAAATTTCGGCGGCAAGTTTGAAAGCCAGGTACTGTATTGAGCACAACAACGTTTTATGCACCCGTTCCATTTGGGGCTGAATTTCAGGTAAGTGCAGAATGGAGGAGACCCTGATGTGGTTGTTTGAGGGTAGGGGTGATATACCTATACCTGAGGATGTGCTACCCAAGGAGAAAAATGAGGTAAGCGAGGAACCACAATTTAACTTTATTGAACATAGGCAAATATCGATGAAAAATCTATTTCCGGGGTTTTTCGTAACCGATATCTTAGTACGGCTTTTACCTGAAAGGGTAGACACCAAGGGTTGGGTATCTAATATGTTTAGGTAATTTCTCAATCTTTCCAATGAAAATCTTTTACAAAATTCACCGGGGTGGACGGGAACATCAGTTTCCGATGCTCGGCATCCTGACAAACCTTTAATATGAGCGTTTGGAAATTCGATCAGGTGGACCCAGATGTTATGTTGTGGTTGATCGAGAGAGTCGTGCAGAGTAACCAGGAGATTTTAATGAACGGTCCCCTGAAAGTAAACTGTGTCTGGACTAAAGAGGTCACGGATTCGTACTTCCAAAAGTGCGAATTATGTAAAAGTAATAAAGGTATCACTGAGAATCGAAACGCAAATAAAATGTGTCTGCCTAGAACGATAAGCGTGTGTAAGGCTAAAGTGGGCCAAGATGAAAACTATCGTCCTATTCGTCGTGGAGGATAGGTAAAGAGAACGAAGCATGCGTCCTAAGTGATGTAAAAGCCTTTTATGGCGTTTTGTTAGAATATTGCATTACCGTGTTTGGTGATTATACAGGAACAAATGTACTGTACAAATCCGCCGGAGTTTATAGCAAATGTATTGATCTGATGTATCACAAAGGGCACTTTAATGGCATTGTAAATTTACATAAAGCTTTCAGATGCAAATGGTGCTGTCGATACTATAGTTTTCCATGTAAGGTGGAAGAGGAAAAGCACAAGTGCGATAAAAAGTATACCAAATGTCACCTTAACGTGCCCAGCTTTTTCCACCTACGTATCCTGTAATGTGTGTCACCGTCAATTTAATGTACAAGAGTACTATGAAAACTACCTAAGAAAATGAGGTTATTATTTCAAGACCTGATCGGTGTGCGATGTTGAAAAAACATGTTTAACGTGTAGTAAGCTATATAGTACAAGATACAGAAAGACGCAAGACCAGTGTGGTAAAAAATATTGTACAAATTGCAGACTTCATGTAGAGGGAAACCATGTTTGCTTAATTCAACCTAATAAATTTTGAAAATCTAAAAAACCGTTTATATTTATGTGTATTGATTTTGAATATACTCAGGACACTTTGTATAACAAAAATCACAAAATTCGCGGGCATGAACCCAATTTATGTGTTTTGTATCAGTCATGTTCGGCTTGTATTACTCAATCTCAGCAATTAACTTATTGCGCCCAATGTGGAATGAAAGAGTGGGTGTATGATAAACGCTCCTGTAAATAAGAGTTTCGAGCATGTTACACAATCAAGGTTCAAAACCTGGGATGTAGTTGTTTTGGCACATAACATGTGAGACCGCTAATTAGCTTCCCTATTAAAATTATTATTAACTATTAATTATTTATCAATGTAAAGCTAAAAGAGTATAAATGTATGTATTTAACTGAGAAAATTCAGCTGGAGGAGAAAGCTGACGCCAAGACAGTCAAAGGGGATGAGAAGCGCTTTTATTAGAAAGGTCTCGTTTGTTCAGTCACGTACCATCAAGCTACAACGTGGCTGAACCGAAAAATTCGGAAGATGGTAATTCTTCATTGTACAAGACATATCACGTGAGGTTTGCAGTGCACCCTGGGATAAGGAAATTGACTCTTGGGAAATATTTACGTCAATCGTGCGGCCTATTGTCCAATCAGAAAGAGGCCGCCATGGCGGTTTTTTTTATATAAAGAGGACAAGAAGGCACATAGTGATATGTCTGTGAAAATGATCTGTCCGTGAAATGATCTGTCCGTTGCGAGCTGTCTGTTACTAGCTGATCTATCTGTCGCTGTCATGCTGTTGGTCGTCGGGCTGAACTTAACCTCTTCACACAAAGTTAGGCACTGTAACGTGTAACGAATTTAAAGTAAGTGACGCGTACTAATGCCTATAGTATAACGCAGAATTAATCAGCCAAGTGTTAGAATTCATAACGGGTGTGCAAGTTAGCATTTTTGTAAGGCAAATGTGCTTCTCTCGCTTCTGCTAGTAAGGAATAAACTCCAGGAAAGTATATAAGCTTTAATCATTATAAGATCACTCCCTGAACTACCCTGAAACAGTACATGTCTTATCCCGGGGAAAAATTATGTTCTTAGAAGAGAAAATATAAATGTACAGAGAAAATGGGAAGGGTAGAAAGATCTTTAACACGTATAAGTCACGAGCTCGGGGTACAAGATACCGCTACGTGCATTGAACCGAAGGGGGTGAAAATGGATGGAACCTGCCCGAGGCAACTAACGGGACACAGCGAGCAATGCTCTCGGCTGTTCAGGGGACGCTTTCTGAGGCACTTGGTGAAGAACCTCCTAACAACCAAGATGTGAAATTTAGAAGTCGTGATGGAGCCGAACAGGCGACATTTTAAGGCACTTGACGAAGAACCCCCGCACGCCCAAGATGTGGTATTTGAGCGCGTGGTGTAAACCATAGTTGTGACGGAAGTAAGTGATTTTAAGACCGATCATAGTATGTAATAAATCACGGCCTCAACATTAATGAACAACAACATTAGCGGAGGAGTAAAGTGTAACGTTACAGTAAAAGAATTAAAAAGTATACGCGTGTGTTCTGCGGCTGAAAAATGCCGAAATCAGTTAATAAATCACTTGTGTCTCACCACTACATGAAAGAGAGTTTCTATGCTAATAAAAACCTTGAACAAAGCCAACCACAAACCAACACCATTCTTATACAAAAAACCCGCATCGGGATACCAATCCAGTACCGCCAAAACCCCCATTAGCTGAACAACCCCGAGTGAGTCCATCATCGTGCAGATTGACCAACACCGAGGCAAATGCAACGGTAGTAGATTGACCTTACCAGGTAAGTGGGTCTACTCGTTGGTAGTGGAGGGAGTCTTGCCCACGCCTTCAATCTACGCTCACCGCATAAGGCGTTTCAAATGTGGTGCAAAATGTAACATTGCATATAGTACCCAACGTCAACACGATCTTAACACCGCACATGAGATTTTACGACGGTAAGTTCATTCTAAAGCACATGGTACAAACTTTGAAATGGGAACCAGAACTGAACATGAAACGAAAAAGAATATACCGAATGAAACACGAAAACTTCACGTTTTTGCACACGCTCAATTTCATTCCCATGACCCTTTCGCGGTTTACTAAAACCTTCCAGCTGCAGGAAACTAAAGAATACTTTCCGTACCTGTTTAATACAAAGGAAAACTTAAACTATTCTGGCCCCATACTCGAATCAAAATATTATTGCCCAGAAAATTTGGCCAAAACTGAACGTAGGACCTTTGAGGATTGGCACCGCAATCAGGTAGCAGCAAAATACGCCTTCAACATAAAAGATGATATGATAAGATATTGCCAATTGCATATCCGGCTATTATTTATGGGAGCTACTAAATTTCGAAAGCAAGTTTTATAGGAAAATGATATACACCCTTTTAGAGAATGTGTAACTATAGCAAATACGAGAATGAACGTGTACAGGAAGAAATTTGTGCTTGTAGATAAAATTGAACTAAATCCACAAAGTGGGTATCCCTTAGGTGATACTCAATCGCGCAAGGCATGCACTTGGTTGTTGTGGGTGGAACAACAATATCACATCATCACACAGTATGCTTATAGGGGTATAGAAATTAAAGTATTGGTGCACAAAGTCGATCGTTATATGGAAGACCGGTCGGTTTATTTCTTTCATGGTTGCTTCTATCATGGATGCGAAAAATGTTTTCCAGTTCGACATTCAAAAATACACGCCACAAGCGGCGAAACCATGGCCTCTCACTTCGAAAGCAGGCAGAAAGTGACCAAGGAACTGGCCGCTGCAGGATATAACGTCACGGAAATATGGGAGTGTGAATTTAATGCCATGATTCCAGAGAATGAACATCTGGCGGCCCACGTCAACACACTTTGGAAAGTTTTTCCCAAACCTCTAAATCCCAGACATACCTTCTTTGGAGGTCGCACCAACTGCACCAAAAATTATCCCGAGGTGCAAGGCGACGAAAAAATGTTTTATTTCGACATATGTAGCCTCTACCCCTATGTGAATAAGACGAAGCCGTATCCGGTGGTTCACCTCAAAATTCACGTCAATCGCTTCCCAAATGTGGAGGATGTTCAAGGCGGTATGATAAAGTGTTCGGTCTTACCTCCTGTGGATCTCTATCATCCCGTTCTACCGTCAAGAATTGGAGGAAAACTAATGTTTCCTCTGCGCCAAACGTGTGCGGAGGAGGAAAATCACACAGAAAGTGAACACAGAGAAGAGAAAATCAGTTTATCGGGCACTTGGGTGATTGACGAAATGAAAGTGGCATTGCAGAAGGGATATCAATTGCAACCATAGACGAAATATGGGGGTATGAAATGGTGCAATACGATCCAAATACGAATAGGGAAGAGTGCTTCGAAGATTACGTCAACCAGTTTCTCAAAATGAAGCTTCTGGGTGGCCTTCCAATTCCACCGCGGAAGCGCAAAAAATGAGTATATTAAGAATGTTTTAAAGGAAGAAGGTGTGCAACTGGATAGACGAAGGATTGAGCACAACCCCGGAAAACGAAAACTTGCCAATAAATGCTAAACCCATTCTGTGGTAAGTACGGACAGAAAATTGGATTTTCTACCTGCGAGGTGGTCAAGTGCCCGCTTGCTGGCACTGTTAAACGAATCAAGAATTGAAATGCAATCTTACTTGCCAGCCACTAATGACATCATGTATGTGACGTGGAAGTATGATGGTAATGCAAAAAGGTAAACACCGCAAACAACGTTGTCGTTGCAGGTTATACTACGGCGCACGCGCGCTTGGTGTTATATTCTTATCTTGAACGCCTGGGTGAGCGCGTGTGTTACTTTGATTTAGATTCCATCATTGCTACCAACACACCCAAGGATTGGATACCTTCCACTGGAACGTATATAGGCGACATGACCAACGAGCTTGACAAATATAAGCCAGGTGCATACATTACCAGCTTTGCTTCGGAGCCCACGCGATCAGAAGAAGCACGTGCTATGCAAAATTAAGGGAATCACCTTAAATTCGTGAAATTTATATTTCGTTAATGCCAACCTTTTAAAACACGTCCTTGTAAATGATCCTTCAAAAACTGTTACACTGCACGGAAGACATATTGCTAGAAAATCATTATGGATCGTAACTACAAAGCCGTATACGAAAACCTTTCGAATGATAGTCAATAAGCGCGTGTTAACCAACGATTATGATTCAAATCCCTATGGGTATAAAAAGCGTCGCCTACAATGAAAACGAAGTCACATATGTAGCTCAAAGGAGAATTTCAGATTGAAGATGAGTAAGCAGGTCTTAGCCCAAAGCAAATGAAACTTCATAGTGGCAAAGCACTCGACATTTTGAAGAAGATGAAGCGATAGCCTATAGCAAATTCAAACCAGACGTTCCAACGGTTTGTCGAGCATTGGAGGAAGAGGATTTTCCAACTAGTTTCAAAAAGCTGAAAGGAGAAGAACATCCTAGAGCACAACGACTGTCTCGCTTAGAAGCATGGAGAAGACAAAAAGACATAAAAATATCCCTTCGGCCCGTGGCACGCCCTACTTCAGGGGCAATTCATGACACCCATCAATTGGCACCCTTTCTTTCCACTCAAACGATCGGTGAAGCATCACCTTGAAAACTTCCCTTTGCTAAAATGGTACATTACTGTGAAACCGAAACCTTTAAAAATAGATAGATTAAGAAGAAAGGCTAAGTACCGTGGCACGCCAGAGCATGAAACTCGTCCATAGGCATTTGCTTCTGCCGCACAAGCTTGACCCTACAAATATCCTTTTGGATACAGCGAAATCGAAAATGCGCGTTCTTGAACCTAAGATAAAAAACACAATAGACCTTTCTAAAAGATGCGCAAAAAATCCAAAAAAACTTTCTAAAAGATGGAGCAATCAACCCGTCCATTGCAAGATAACACCTTAACTTGTTACACAGTGTTTTCCCGAAGCGAAAAAGCGAAGTAATTTTAGATAAGGGAAAAAATTTAAGCGCGCATCTCCCAGCAAACTTAGCGAAATGGAGAATCTTTCTCGAGGCGAAGTCATTTCCGATAGGTGTAAATTTAATCGCGCCCACTCCGGTCATGTTATCGAAATGGAGAATCTTTCTCGGGGCGAAATCATTTCTAACACGGGCAAGAAGTTTAAGCGGGTTAACCCCTGAAAACTCGTGGAAATGGAGGACCTGTCAAAAGGTAAGGTGATTACAGATTCCGGTAAGAAATTTAAGCGCCTTAGCGCGGGCAAAGAAGTAGATATTCTACCAAGTGACACGTTTCCCAATTACACCCCCGATGTTCCTAAATTCACTTTCCCCAGCAGTATGCAGGTTGCTGGCCCCTATCGATGCGGAAAGTCCACCTTTGTGAAGCGCCTCCTTGCTAACTCCGAGCAGATGTTTGACAGTCCTATCGGTAGAGTCGTTTGGTGGCAACCTCCAGAGCATCCACCACACCTGGGAAACACATTTAATCACTATACGTTTAACGTGAACACGCACGCGGGAATTCCACCTCTAGAGTCCATAAGGGAGGCGTATATTCCCATGCTGGATGATTTAATGTTTTAAGCAGACTCCACCTAAGTATCCAATTGTTTCACTAAAGATTCGCAGCACCGAAATTTTGGGGTCATCTACATTCTGCAGAATGTGTTTCCCCAGGGGAAAAAAAGTTTCGCGCCATTTTCCTTAATGCCAATTACATAGTGGTGTTTAAGAACAGAGACAAGAATAAAATTGAAAAATTATTTCAGTAATTTGAACCTCCAAATTCCAGGTTTTTATTAGAGCCCTTCCAAAAAGCAACGCAAACGCCTCACGGTTACCTAGCTCTATTTTGCACTCAGTACGCGTCCGATTCGTACCGATATCGAACTGGTATTCTTCCGAATGAAACGAATTCATGCTTTTTTCCGGTATAAATACTCATTTCTGAATCTAAACCTTCGTCATTATGAAGACAAAGATACGAAAGATCACTTCTACTCTCATTGCCCACGAATGCGAAAATCTAGTGGATTTAAGCAAGGCTAAATTGATACTCAGGAAGAAACTTCTGAAGATAGCTAAACCAACCACCATAAAGGCCATTTCGGAATGCATGCACTTTTACAATGGCAATGTGTGCATACCTTATTCGTGTAGGAATTGTTTAAAAAGACACAAGACTTGTTGGAGAAGAATAGTCGATAAGAAGATACCGCTGCAGAAGAAGCGAAAAATTGTTGTGAAAAAAGGTAGCTTTTCATCCGCCTAACTTCTTCCAGTATGGGGTCCGATAGCTAATGCCTTAGTTTCTAAATTTACTTAAGCAAGAAGCATTCCAAGCAAGTTTTTATGGTTCGCTCTGAACCTAAATGTGCCAAACGTTTATACGTTATCGATTTGGCCATTTCCACCTTTCCAACGATATTTCAGGAATTTTGGGAGCTAAAATGCAGCCAGAAGATAATTGGAACATTGTCAAACATAAACTGGCTCATTATTACGATCTTATTCCCAAACACCCGATGCCTTGCAGCCGAATGAAGTTGAAAAGGAGAAGCAGACGGTTACCAAAACGCTTCCTGCAAAGACCGAATCCCAAGAGGACATAACAAAGATCGAACCAGGAACCTCCAAAATGAAAAGAACTACAAAAGCTCGCAACGCAACCTACGTATTCAGTCGTTACGTGCTTCGGTCCCGTGCAAAATTTCCAAGAGACGCTGCCATAGAACACATCTACAATCAAAATGACCACTGTGCCGGATTAGGGACGCCGACAAGCTACGCAAAGCTACCGGTCTTCCAAAATCTAAAATCGAAAAATTTCTTCGTACCAAGGAGAGTTACACTCTGCACAAACGGGCAAGAAATCATTATCCTGCCAAACAATATGATGTAACCAATATAGCCGATCTTTGGGAAGCCGATCTTATGGTCTTGGATAACTTCAAGATTCACAATGCTCCGTTTAGGTATATTTTGACGATCATCGACGTGTTTTCCAAATTTGCTTGGTCGCGCTCCTTGGAAGCCAAAACGGGGGAGAAACTGGTGAAGGCTTTCGTCACATATTTTAAGAAAGTGGGCGATTTCCAAAAGGGTTGCGAACGGACAAGGGCACCGAATTTAAAAACAGAACCTTTCAGCAATTTTTCAAAAAGCATTACATTCCACGACCAAGTGAAACGCGATAGTGAAACGCTTCAATAGAACTCTAAAGACCAAAATGTAAAGATACTTCACGCACAAAAATACGTATAAGTACGTGGACGTTCTGTATAAGCTGTTTCAATCTTAGAAAAGCTCCTATCATCGATCCATTAAAATGGCTCCAAAAGACGTTTCCGAAAACAACATTCTCGA
This sequence comes from Hymenopus coronatus, assembly GCA_030762935.1. Taxonomy (NCBI): domain Eukaryota; kingdom Metazoa; phylum Arthropoda; class Insecta; order Mantodea; family Hymenopodidae; genus Hymenopus; species Hymenopus coronatus. The sequence continues at coordinate 178,407,335 of CM060900.1, forward strand.
GGTGTATCATAACCTGCATCATCCTTCCCCAATATATTATCCAAAATTTAAGGTAGGCGATCACGTTCGCATTTCCAAAGAAAAAACGACCTACGATAAAGGATATGAACAAAATTGGACCGATGAAATTTTTCAAGTCTACGAGGTCATTCGCAGCTCCCCCGTCGTTTACCAAATTCAAGATTTGGCGGGCGAACCAATCGAAGGATTCTTTTATCCACACGAGCTTGAACGCGTTAGTCTTCCTCTCACTTACAAGGTGGATAAAATTATTGCCACCAGAGGCCGCGGTGTCAAAAAAAGTTGCTGAACAAGTGGAAAGGTTACCCTTACAAATGTAATTCCTGGTTCAAAGCATCGGATGCATTGATGTGATTCGTCGAGATCCATTTTCTATCACACTAATAAGACAATACTACCGCACGATTCTCCAATTACTTACCTGTACGATTGTGTTGCAGGGTGAGTGGGAGGTAGCCATTTCCAAATTGAGATATTCGCTTCGTTTCTGCAATCTAACTACCGCCTGCTGTCTCGGAACTATCTCTCGGACGGTCGCGCCTTGGTTCAACCTTTTTCCATGAACTTCCACAATGTTGACGAGAAGAACAGCACTGAGCTTTTGACCGCCATCAACAAAGCCATTTGTGCTTATAGCAACGTCCAAACGTTTTTCTATGCCAAGGAGGGTAGGGTGCACGTGAACCAAGCCGTCGTTGAAATTCAGACCGAGGTATATCCCTCCGAAATACGAATTCAAGATCTTCTAAATAATAACATGGAGGTTGTTGGAAAACGTAGCGTTTCAGAGAAATGTTTTCGTCAATGAACTTATAAGCGACGAACCGTCAAGTGATGAAACGCTCAAACAAATCGAACCTGCATCTGAATCTACCGAAGAAAAAACTTCCGAACGTGCATCTGAATCCGCCGAAGTAAAAAATTAACTTCCCAGAATAACCCCACTAAGGCGTGTTATCACGCGCGCAGTTTTATCGCCAATGGTAGCGCGAATGCTTGGTTACTTACCTGGTACCAACTTTGTGCGCTCTCCAAAGGCCACCTATTTGAAGGATACCTTTATGTGTTTTCCTTACGAAGTTTTCGTTTATTGCAACATCGTCTCTCCCCAATAGTCTGGTAATTCCTTTGTTCAAGTTATAGACAGTAGCGCCATCGAAGTCGAACCCGAAGACTCTAAGCGTCTCCTCATGGAGAGGCCTTTCTTTCCTCCAAATTGGGTTCTTTTGGTTCGGCAGGATATTAACATCGATTTAAGGGACGATTTTAGCAATCTCATTCCATTTGCCGACGGTTTTTCTTCTGGTTTAGTCCTATCTTTTAGACCGAAACCATGACCGCAAGCGATACCCTTGTTCTTCACTACTAAAACAGGCAAGGCACGGTTCCAACGATCGCAATTTTCTTCTTTATAGGGGTTCTCGGTTTCAAAAAGGTAGTGGTTTACTCAGAGCTCTTGGAGGTTTGTTTCGAGCCCTATTCCCCATTATCAAGAGTAGAGTCAACGCGGTCGGTAAAGAAGCTTTAAAATGGGTTCAAACGTTTTTGCAGACATTGCCACATCTTCTGCTTCGACACAGGAAGCATTCAAAACCCATTTGAGAGAAGCGGAAATCAATTTAGAGTATAAAGCGCGGTCCAAAATCGATACCATGATGTGATCGGGTAGAAAGCGCATAAAACGCTCGCGGAAGCCTAAGAAATCTCGCAACCCCATAAAGCACCGCAAGATAAAAAGAAAGCTAAGGTCTAGAAAGAGGCAGTCTAAAACCAAACGCGTTCAATGTACGGGTATCTTCACATCATGAGTGGAACCGTTTTCATGAACTTGGAATTGGACTAATTCAAAGAACTTCCCATTCAATTCAATATCGAAGAATCTGAAATTGTTCAACTCAATCCTCAAAATGCGATCTCTAAAAATTCACCCATTACGTTTTACTACTCTTCTAATGCCGAAATGGTTGGACCACTCCCCTCTCACCTAGGCGGCCCAGGTTCGATCCCAAGCGACCGCATGTGAGATTTGTGGTGGACAAAGTGGCGCTGGGGCGGATTTTCTCCATATTCCCCGGTTTTCCCCGCCATCGCATTCCGCCGGTGCTCCATCCTCATTCGTGTATCATCAGTGTCACCGCCTGCGGTGCCATAAGTAGTTAAAGCGGATGTTAAACACCGCCGAAAAAAATAATGCCGAAGACTATCTAGAGCTATCGCATATGGTTCACGAAGTCTTCGTTCAAATTGTGAAGCATGACGGTACTGTTCTTGGCGTAGAGATATGGTCACGCTGGTTAATAATTCGCTGAATGCTCTGTTCAGCCTAGTTAACGTTTTCCTCAACAGTGCTGGCATCTCCATGCCCCAGCAAGGATAGCCTTATAGAACGTATCTTGAAAACCTTCTCAACATATCTTCTGATGTCATGAATTACCACTTGCAGTCGTCCCTATAGTTCAAAGACGATGTAGCCAAAAACACCGGACTTATTCAGTACCTTGAGCACACTAAAGGTAGTAAGCCTCAACAACTCATCATTTGTCTTTCTCACGGTTTCTGTAATCAAGATTTACTGTCGGTCAATAATGTGGACCTCACCATCACTCTAATGACTTCTACCCCCGCATTTCATCTCATTTCTGCCAAACCAAAATTTAAAGGATATACCAAAATTTTAGTTGCCCATCTCTATATTAAGAGAGCTCGTCCAACGCCATCCATTAAGGCGGCCCATGAGTGTGCGCTTGCGGCGAAAACCCGTTTCAACGCTTATCATAATCACCTCCATTCCCCTCCCACTCCACTGGTTCCCCTCCATTCAGTTCCTATTAAACTTTACTTCCTACTCCCCTCTATCACTTTGTCACCTATCGTCGCACCATGAAGAAATGCGCAGTGTGCTCCGGGATCTCTCCAGCAGAGGACAAACTACTCACATCATCGGCGTCAAGGACCTTCACCGCAACGCCAGATCTCTACATACACAGTACGTGTGGAAAACCGTCCTTAGCATAGAAGAGGGTAGGGAAGTCTTCCTACCATCGGCCTACAGTGACCTCGACAAAGATTCCCTAAAAAAAACGCTGCTCCTTTCAACATCATAAAGGAATAGAGCGCGTTTCAAACACCAACGACTACCAGAAACACATATTGACCTTCAGCGAAGTATCCCATCCAGAATGACGTGCACCACGGAATACTTAGATATTGGTAAGTACTCCTTCCTCAAGCATATTTCTTTGTTTTATTTAATGTTCAAATGTCAATTTTTTCCATTTTTATCTTTAGGTCATAACCTCATGGCCACCCCCAGGTTCTCGGTGATTGCAGACTTGGACGTGAATGGGAACTTTGTCGATCATCAACCATTTCAGCTGGTTTCCATCACTGTGGATCGATTTAGCTCTATCAAGACGATCACCATCAAAGTCAACATATCCGACGCCACCATCATCCAAATGCAATTCATCACTTCCAAAGCATCTACAGAAATAGTTGGAGATCCCGTTTGGAGCATATCCGTCGCAAACGAAACCATCTCATCCTGCAACTCCACTACCATCCTTGCTACTGTGTGCATTAACTCTTTCAACCCAAACCTCAACTTCTGCCACATCTGCTTTACCTGTCAAACCGACGAAGATCAGCATTATTCGTGTATTACCATTTTTAAAATATTATTTGTACAATAAAGCATGCATTTTCTAAAAAATATTATTCTGTTCAATAAACAAATAACACATTTTATCAATAAAGATACAAGGAGGTGGTTCAGACCACAAAAAACCGAAAGTCGACACTAGCGCCATTTACGGAAAACCTTTGCTATTATGCTTACTATCATAAAGATCCTTAATACCCCACTGGTCCTTCGAGAGTGGTCCAAAGGATAAAGCCTCTGATTTTCGCCATATTGGTCCTTGCCCACTTCCGGTTTGGTCTAATCCACCTCCTTAATACTTAGGCTCTTTAGGTACCAACACAATCGTCAGCACTGATTTCGTGCAAGGCGTTCTAAGAAGGTTTTGAAATATATACGGGTTAAAGGGACTCAAAGTGGTTACCTTTCCCATTTAAACACAAAGAAAAACAAAAAATTATGAGGGATGTTTATCCCATGCTAAGTATTATTATGTAAAGGCTTAGGCCTTCACGGCCGTTATTATCAACCTTATTATCTAAGTTTGCCGGGCTTGTTGGGGTCCAGTTGTTTGCATAACCGAAAGCAGCGTTCGGCATCAGGGTGGTAATATAGCTCCGGAGTCCAGGGAAGACTGGAGCGCTAGTAACTGCCGCTGCATATATAGCCGCGCGTCGAAGGCGGGCACGGCCAGTTGGGAGTTGAAGGCCGGTTGGTCATTGGCCGTCACCTGTCCAAAGGCTCTCCCTGCTTTGTGTATAATGCGATGTGCTTCCCTTTGCTCAGGTTTAGAGGAGCGCTCGAGTGCACACGTGTTCCAGAGCTTCACAACAACTTTCGGTGCTCCTTAGCACCACAAAGACGGTAGCCTGTCGTTTACGGTGCTTCTTAGCGCCATACAGCAGAAGACCACGATTCATCATTGTAACCAAGAAGCCCACGTCTTCAATCTACTTCTACAATAGCCAATAAGAACTTCTAGATTCTGATTGGTCGGCCGCCACTGCAGGAAGTACCCCATTGGGCAGCTTCAGACGTAACCGGCCAATCAGCACCAACCAGCAGCGTACTTCCAGACCAGCGAAGGTACAGGCAGCGGGCAGCCGAACAAGGCCACAGCCACCTTTCTACGTTTAGGTGCGGCGCATTTCGGTGTCCGGCCCTATGTTTTCGGCACGCTAAAGAGCACCTGCTGCCAGTGGGTGAGTAGTGTACTAGGCTAGTTCCATGTGCGTTCCAGTAAAGAGCGGGAATCCACTCCGAGCACCAGTACTGGTGTCACCAACGGCGCAGTTAAGGCCTCCGGGCCCGGCAGCAGCCGAAAACCAAGGAAGTCCCGCCAACGCAAGAGCGGAAAGCGGAATTCTCTCCGTTCACTTTCGACCGAATCATTTGACAAGGGCAAATCTAGAGAGCGATCTCCTATCCGAGTAGACAAATTGTCAAACCAGGACTTCTCAGATTGTGAGTGTAATCACAAGCATTTCGGCTTATTCGGATAAGGCTTCGGTCTTTTCCTTTCACTCTTCCATCATGGGACAGGACGAAGAAAGTCACGCTGAACTTCCTGAAGCCTGCGATGACTTCATCGTCGCAGGTAAAAAAAGGGGATACCCTAACTCCCGCACAGCAGACCATGCAGGACCCAGCAGTTCCGCCGCCGGTGGACAGAAGAGGTGTCATATACCACCCATCATCGTACTCTTTTCAGGGTGTGGTATGCTTTCTCCGGATGGTCATGCCAGCTCTCTGCCAGGAGTGCACGGTGACGTGGAGGAAAAGGCGCTATGTCTTCCAGGCAAGAACACCGGAGGACTACGCGCGCCTCCTAAGTGCATTCAGGAAGAACGAAATCCCTCACTTTACTATTGGTCTTGACAAAACCAGAGACCTTAAACGAATCATAACGGGCCTACCGGTGGACACGTCCACCAAAGGGATCGAGGAGGCCCTCATCCGCCAAGGTATAACCCCCAAATTGGTGAAGCAGCTCACCAAACCCGCTCCAGCTAGGTAACAGCTCGCAAAAATCCCCATCCCCCTCTTCCTAGCAATAGTGGAGCGGGTCGACGATCCGGAGATACAAATAGATCGGGTAACCTCGATTTGTTATCTGCGGGTCCCTGTAGAAGCCTCCCGACGCCCTGGTAGTCCCGTACAGTGCCATGGATGCTTGGGTTTCAATCACTCAAGGGCATATTGTCAACGGATACTGCGCTGCCTTAGGTGTGGTGACAAACACCACATAATGCCTGCCCGCGCTCCTTGGAGGACGAGCCCAAATGTACCAACTGCGGGGGAAAGCACATCGCCTGCTGTGGAGGTTGTTCTGTGACGCTTAAGATCATCGCGTCGTCGAGACCCACCCCACCGGTGCCTCAACCACGACAAGCCTCTCGACCTTCAGCACCTCCGAGAAGGGAAGAACACCAGAGGACAACACAAACGACCCAGAGCACCAAAGCCAAACCACCGGCAAGGAGGAGCCCCCAGGACACCAGGAGGCACCAAGACTAGCACCACGGGGCAGCTTGTATTCAAGTAAGATCTCTGGAAGGAGAAAAACACCGAACACCCGCGCCACACAACAAAAGGGTCAATCTAAACCGGCCAACCCTAAACCCACACTTAAGAGGCAAAGGATGGACCGCGGACCCGATTCCGCTCGGGAGATATCCGCGGTAACCGGTCCACTACCGGCGCCGACGCGTGTATCCCGTGAGGAACGGCCAGCGGTGGATGCTCCACCTACTCAGCCAACCAACCAACCAACTTAAACCCCACCCTCCACCGTACCTGCTGTGGATCTCACGGACCTCCTGGAGTGGCTTCAACAATTGTTGCTGAACCACGTCGAGAGCTTCTGGAATCTCCTCAACAGATACTTCATGGCTACAGAACCAACCAGAAAGACGATGATTATCTTTGAGAACCTCACCTTCCTGCTGAGCCTCACTCCATTGACCCAAAATGTCGGACAGAACTAGATGTCGTACCTCCTTTCGATTCGACTTTTGGAATGCCAATGGCGTGAGGGATCGGAGGAATGAGCTTCAGCGCTTTACTGCCCATTATGCTCTGGACCTCATTCTAGTTTCGGAAACACATTTGCTTCCTGACATTCCTTTCTGGCTAATTGGCTACGTTTGCCACCGTAGTGACCGGGTGCCCCGTCCTGGAGATGGCACCGCGGTCTTTGTGAGGCAAAGCGTGGTCCACAAACTCATCCCTACTCACCTCTGCAGCCCTAGAGGCGACGGCAGTGTGTGTTGAGCTCGGAGGAACGGAGGCAGTAAAAGTCTGTTTACCACCCACCCGGTAGGCCGTTCTTACCTGCTGACTACCAATCCCTCTTCAACCTCCTTCCTAGCGTGATCCTCGCCGGGGATTTTAATGCCAATCACCAGCGTGGGCATTCAGGTCCGCCGCAGATCCTAGATGCAACGCAATGATTCGCATGATTGATAGGGATCCCCAGCTGAGTACTGAGTCCCTGGCAACCCACACACCATCCGCATGATTGAGGACAACTGTCATCGACTTTGTGAGAGTTAAGCAATGTCCCTTTTACCTCATACTCACTTCACTCGCAGCACCTCATTCCGATTAGAACCCCGAGTTGGCAAAAGTCAACACCAGGGTTGCCAGCCATGACTTCCCAGGTCACACCCGAGAAATCAACTGGAAATGCGTAAAGGACTGCCTCAGCTCATCAATCCCACCCAATCCCAGAATCACCGATATACCCACTCTAGAGACAGCAGTTCAAAGTATCACAACCACAGTGGTAAGGAAGGTAAACAACCTCACCATCCACATTCCACCAACACCAAATCCTGACGTCCTCCCCTTAGAACTGGAACTCCTCGTCCGCCGCTCCTGGGCAGCCCGCAGACCTTTTCAGCAAAATCGGACGCCACAAATTCGGAGTCTTCTACTGCGCCTCCGTCGTGAGGTCATTGTCCGATTACGCGAGCACCAAGTGCCAGCGTGGAAGGTCACAATGGCCGTGCAAGTCCTGGAGGGTGACGACGTCTGGCGAATCGCAAAAAGCCTCCGACGCCAACGGAACCAGTACCACTCCCCGCTTCAAGGCAACTTTGGCCTTGCATACGAACCACAAGCCAAAGCAAATGTGCTTGCGAACTACATAGAGGATACCTGCAGGGAGAGGACCCCCAGGACGTAATCTTCAGTGCCCGTGTTCATGAGGAAGTTGACCAATACCTGTGGCTTCAGCATGATGAAGCGGGGGATCCCCTCCAAATAATCCGCCCTAGTAAAGTCCAAGACCCACTCCAGCGTCTCAACATTAAAAAGGCTTGCGGGCATGACGGGCTGACACCCGTCATACTAAGCAACCTTCCGTTCAGAGCAGTGCTGTTCCTCACAAAGGTGTTCAACATGTGCCTCATCTTAGGCCATTTTCCGCGCGAGTGGAAGATGGCACGGGTGGTGTGCATTTGAAGCCTGGAAAGGACCCTGTGCTTCCTTCTAGCTACCAATCCATTAGCCTCCTTCCCATCCTCTCGAAGGTCTTTGAGAGATTAATAATACACCGCTTGTCGCCACAGGTAGTCGACATCCAAGCCATCCCACACCATCAGTTTGTATTTCGTCCTGGGCACTCGACCAGCCAACAATTGCTGCGGGTGGTGGAGGCTGCCGTCCTGGAGTTCCAGGACGGGGCCTTCACGCCAGCGATGTCATTGGACGTCGAGAAGGTCTTCGCAACCACCTGGCATGAGGTACTCTTACCTATATATAAACTCATCCAGATTGGCCTACACAGACAGCTTATCAACATTATACACAGCTTCCTACACCAACGCACCCTCAAAGTAGCGGTTGCGGGGAAAACATCAACATAAAAATCCCTACGAGGCTGAGTCCTCAAGGGCTTTGTTTTATCTCCCACCTTGTTTAGCCTCTTCATGTCAGACTTCTCTACAGTGCAGGGCGTCAACATGGACCAGTTTGCTAATGACGTTCTGCTCTACCGCGCTGACAGGAACATACGCAGAATCTTTAACCCTATAAAGAGACACATCAGTCTCGTCAAGGATTGGTGCAGACAGATTGGTATCCATGAACCAGGGCAAAGGTCATGCTGTTCTGTTCACCAGAAAACGCCCCGCAGCAGCCAAGATACTCAACTTTTCATATCAAGGTCAGGGGGTAGAGTGGGGAAATTCCATCAAATACCTAGGCGTCCCTCTTGATAAGGGCCTAACTTTTCGTGAACACCTGCGGGGAACGTCAGACAGAGCGAAGGGGGGCGGTGGCTCCCTTTACCCTGTTCTGGCCTCCCAAATGCTGGTTCACCTGCAGTTACGTTTTTTCAAGGCCCCCATAGTCCCCCTGATGCTCTACGCCTGCAAAATGTGGGGTATGGCAGCAGACTCCTGGCTTCTCTGGTTAGAGCAGACACAGAATAGGGGACTCCGGTTCGTATATTCTGTATGTCGACGTTTCCCTTTGAGGCTACTATAGGAAGCTTCGGCCCTCCCATATGTGGAAGATGTCATTAGGCGCCGGGCTCAGAAATTTTACGCCAGATTGGGCGAACATGAGAACGCACTTGTGAAATCGCTGGGGGAGTACTTACCCACTGAACGCGGATATAGGAAGTTTCGGGTTCCCTGCATGGTTTGAGGGCACCCCCGGTAACAACGACTTCAAAACAGTCAACAGCAAAATAGCTGAACTAAGTAAGCCACCTCCCATTGGGAATGGTCAATCAAAACTCTTCAACAAAAACAATTTTTCACACATCAAATACAAAACCTTAACCTTAACCTTCACCTTCACCTCATTCCTGTGGTTAACCCTTACTAGAGTAGATACATAACAGCAACACCTAGGCTCACCACGAGTCTACCAGATCTTGCACGCACGCTCAGATTTCACTCTCGCTGTTTCCAGAGCCGGAAAACAAGCTTTGCTTATTTGCTGTCGTTCTTCTGTTCGATTGAAAACGTTGTTGTGTTTGAATATTTCAATCATTTCGGGTGTCAAGCTAGTCTGGTACTGATTGGGTCTTGCGAGCACCGTAGTAACCCTGTAGCTTATGTCGTGGCCAAATAATAACGAACGTCCTGCCACTGTTGACTTTTCTGCCTGTCCTAACCGGCGGTGTCTTTCATGCTCTTTTAGCCTGTGTTGATGCTCCGCATGTGGTACCTTTCCGCAACTACATGGTACTTTGTAAACTCCTGCTGTGCAATGTGGGTGTCATTTATCTTTTACAGAGTTGAGTAGGTCTTTCATTTTTCTTGTTGGTTTATAAATGGTCCTTATGTTGTGTGATTTAAGCAGTTTACCTATTCGGTCCATGACCTTGTTAATGTATGGTAAACATACGGTCACTCTTGTTTGTTCTTTGTTGTATTTCCAGGCTGAAGGATACCTTGGATGACGGGCTCTTGCTCTTTCTTTGCGTGTGTAGCCGTTGCTGCTGAAGACCTTGATTATATGCTGGATTTCTTTCTCCAGTTTTTGTGGCTCGCAGATCTTGTTGGCTGGTTCAGTGAGCGACTTAATTATGCCGAGTTTTTGTCGGGGATGATGGTTAGAGGTCTTAAGCAGATATCTGTCAGTGTGAGTGGGTTTCCGGTAAACAGTGAGCCCCAAACGTGATCCACTTTCTCCTGTCACCATGACATCCAGAAATGGAAGGCCATCATCCTTTTCTTTTTCCATGGTGAACTGTGTACTCTGGTTTTGGCTGTTCAGGTGGTGAAGCAAAGCTCCCAGCTTTTCATCTGCGTAGCTCCAGATGACAAAAGTGTCATCCACATACCTAAACCAAACTTTTGGTTTATGTGTTGCTCTCCTAAGGGCTTTATCTTCAAAATTTTCCATGAAGCAATTGACAATCACCGGACTCAATGGGCTGCCCATCGCGACGCCGTCCATTTGTTCTTAGAAAGTAGTATTCCAGTAAGAGCTATTTCCAGCTAATAGCTAAACAGTAGCGTAATTGATTAACGCGCGGAATTAGTATAAGTTCCAAGATGCTCGATTCAGGTTCGAATCTTACCAATACATTGACAATTTCAATGACGGAGCAAATCACCAAAGGTTTCAATACAAATAAATCGACAGGTGCCCTTTATGTAGATTTTGAACGTGCCTTCGATAAAATATGGCATGCAGGGCTACTCAGAAAACTAAAAGAATTTCCTGACACTGCGATGGCCCTAATTATGGACCACCTCTGTGACCGACGATTTCACACCTCGAAAATAGTTCACCAAGTGGAGAATTAAAGTCAACGTGAGAAAGTCACAGACTATAGTCTTACTAAAAGAATATATCGCCGTAAAGGCAGAAACATGTTACAACCGCTTAACTACCAAGGCGAAATGATCGAGTGGAAAGACCACGTGACCTACTTAGGTCTTGTCATGGACCAAGGCCTAACCTGGAGTAGGCATATAGCTAAGATCAGAGCCAAGTCTAATGGTCACCTAAATAGATTATATGCCATAGTCAATCTGAATAGCCAATTAAAATTAAACATGGGAATGACCCTATATAAAACACTATTAAGAACAATCATTATATACGCATCCCCTGCATTGGGGTTATGCTGCAAAACGCATATACATAAACTACAGACATTCCAGAATAGAATAATTAGAATAATTGCCAAACAACCTACAGTAGCGCCGGCTTATCTCCTTCATGAGGAGCTAAAACTACACTCAATTGAGCAGTTCGTCAATATCCAGAGTAACAACTTATACAAGCGTAAAGTAAGGAACAATAATGAACTAATACAAGAACTAGGCACCTATGAAGCAGAAAATAACAAACACAAGAGACCGCTCTCTCTGTTTTACAGAATCCTCAACCTGAGGAACAAGATTTGAATGTACAAGAATATTTAGAATCGCTAGTAAGAATTTCACAATAATATTACCCATGAATGTGTCTATGACGTGAGTTTGGTGGCCCTTGATGACTCTCTGAGGCAAGGTGGATCTGGAGCGACTCTACGGCGACCTGGCAGACCACAAACGGGCCTTCTCTTGTATATAGCTAATAGAATGTAACAAACATGTGCTTAGAATAATATTTTATTCCATGTAAAGCAGCATTAGGCGTGGCCATTATTTGGTTGGGTGACCACTAAGGAAGGCCACGTGCAACCAATGAACTCTCTGCATAACGACTCCGTCCTTTCTGTTACAGGGCTGAACACAACCGCTTGAATAACTTACACTAATAACTAAAGACTATGCCAGACAGAGCAGCAGATGTATAAATACGACTACCTTAGAATACATTCTAAATGTAATATTTTAAATGATTAAGTCTTTATGTTACAGGGCTGCAGACACAACAAAATACAGTAACGACTATACCCGAAAGGGCAGAAAATGTTATACTGACTATGTCCTTTTTGTTACAGGGCTGCACATATATATATATAATATTTAATAATGTAATAATGTAATATTTAAGTTAATCCTCACCACAAATTTCCAAGGGCGCAATCAGGGCTTCGGCCATGTTTGCATCCTGGCTCTCCCTCTCTCCTGGCTTTGACCTATGGCCGACCAACACACCCGCTCCATGAATCTGCAGGTACAACAAGCGATACTGCTGCATTCCTACACCCTAATTCTCTCCGGTGGAGTGTTTCTTTAGTGGGTATTATCAGCTTATGGGGACACCCCGCACTTGGCAGAGTTATCCCCTCTGTCGCCTGTAGATTGGATTTTTCCACTCCGCTCGGGGAAGAAAAAAGCGCTCAAGTCTTGCCTGGCCCCCAGAACTATATTCTCATCCTGATGATGCGAACGCAGCTTTGGGCGAAACGGCGGTTATGCAAACAACTGGACCACGGCCAACAAGCCAGGCAAACTTAGTTACTAAGTATTATTGTTCCAATGCCATTCAACCGAAAGGTACAGAAATATTTCTGAAGTGAAACGGAAATAGGAGTTAAATGCCGTGCATGAAGAAAACAGATTAAAGAAATTAAGGGGTATTGTAATTCCAATTTAAACATCTTGAAAGGGGTTGATTCGAATTAAGAAAGCAGTTTTTGGAAATTGCCTTTTGTGATCACTACAGGACTGGCAATATCTCTCTCTCTCTCTCTCTCTCTCTCTCTCTCTCTCTCTCTCTCTCTCTCTCTCTCTCACACACACACACACACACACACACACACACACATATATATGATTCCATGGGTAATCGGTATCAAAAAGACTTTAGAAAGAAGTCGTCAAACAATACAGCATGTCGGAAACAATTTAATATATATGTGGCAATGCGATAGAGTTCATTCTGAAACGTATAATGCTATGCAGAAGAATCAGCTATTGCCTGAAACTGTGGATTAGCCGAACATACCAGACGCACTTCTTTTTTAATTACTCTATATCCTATATTACAGGACTACGACTATTATCCAATTGGTCGTCGAAGAAAACGCATCACCATAAGTATTAGAGCAGCACTTGGTATGACTTAATAAAAATGCAAGATACTGGCATTCTGTGAGCTTTCCTACCTTTTATTTCCTGTGAAAGTAAGCGATAAATTATTGTGTATCTTGTATGTAAAGTAAATCGCGAAATATAGCAACGCATTACATCAATAAAGTGCTCAAGAAAGGATAATAGGGTTTTAAAACTTACGAAGTCTACACTTTTGCTAAAAAGTTTTCGTGAAAATAAAACTAAAAATAAGAGAATTTTGAAACCGTAGAAGGGTATGTTAAAACGGTTACGAGGAGATTATGTATCCATCTAGATAATGAGATAATACGGGAAAAAAAACAATGTATTATTGTTCCAACGCCATTCAACCGAAAGGTACAGAAATATTTCTGAAATGAAACGGAAATATGAGTTAGATGCTGTGCATGAAGAAAACAGATTAAAGAAATTAAGGGGTGCTGTAATTCCAATTTAAACATCTTGAAAGGGGTTGATTCGAAAATACACATTTTTGTTTTCCGTTCCATTGTTTAAGGACAACTGATAAAACTTTGCATATTGATGACTCATTCTGTATGTTTCGTATTTTGATTGGAACCTATATTACTGGATAAGGAAATTAAACAAATTTTGGAAACTGCCCGTTTACCACGGCTACGGATACATTCATGGTTGTTTTCACTACTTCTAATGCAACACCAAGAATGAGGTTGGACAGTTAAGGAGAATCTGTTCTATATTTCGATAAAGATAGCATTTCTTAAATTGGTAGCGACACTGCGATACAGCATGTAGGCGTTTGGGGAAATTAACTATGTAGACGCATGAATAAATAAGCGGACCTTTATTGGTACAAAGGGTTATAGTAACGAGAAAAAGAATGAGATCCTGTAACGAAAGTAAAAGGATTCATTTTGAACTATAAAATCATAAAGTTAAGTAGAAAAGCAACGAAAAAATTAATGGAAGCCGAAGTAAATGAAAATACACTACTCAAACATAATTAGGTAGTGAAAGAGAAAAAATACTAAAAACATCTGACAAATCAAAACTAAACAAAATAGTCCTTCCTGAATAGTGTAAAGCAGTAGTTCCTCTTAATTAATATATCGTACCGTTTGGTTACTGATAAAAATCTAATACGTGAAAGTTTGGAACAAAGTATAAACCTTTACAAATAAATTCACAAATTTGTACTAATTGATGGTAGATAAGCCTTACCAAGTACCATATACAGTGTTCCGAAGTACAACAGGCTTAACGTACAGTTAGTGTGCGTAACAATACTTTCAGAATTATTTTGTCCGACAGATTTAAGCGCGGTTTGCCAGCGAGGAGTTGTCTTCCTTTGAAAGAACTAAGATATTCTACGGAAGCATGCAAGTTTTTAACGAATCTCAAATCATCAACGTGTTAATTCAGATAAATGACTTATAGTATTTAAATTTTTTCCACATCGGTTGACGAACATCGAAGATCTTAAATGTATCCATCTGTAACGGTATCGCTTTCACATTTTGTCCAGGATTTATCAGCGCTAATAATAGCGTTGACAGTCTGTTACCACTGCCGGCCGCGTAGAAAGGCAGCCTGAGAAAAAAGAGGTGAGACTAGAATAATGATGTTCGGTAAGGTCAAATAGCATGTGTTGCATAAGAGAGCGTGTTTATGTGTATGAGCAACGAAAGAGTAAAGGCGTTGAGAGAGAAATCACCCAACTGTGTATATGACATCATCCATGATTCTTTTTCTATTGATTCTGAAATATATCAGTACAACCACGGCAAAAGCACCCATTCAGGAGGCAAAATTCACGATGTGCAAAATTATTTTTATATACAGATTGGATAACGCTTGTCTTACTGTTGATAATTTCACTTATAATCTCGACATTTGGCGGTGCTTAATGTACAAAATAACAGCTATTTAACACATCAATTGTTTTAATATGTAAACTATGCTATATCACATAGCGAATTTTTATTGCTTTGTCCTTAATGAGTGCTTACTTCTGAAATCATGGGAATCAATTTCAGTAAGTTTTGAAAGCCCCACATGGATATCAAATACAGTTGTGTTAGTTTTAGGACTGGGGTGAAAATAGTGTGTTTTCCTTCACAGGAGAGCAATATGAATTTGTCTCTGGGACAACATGACTGACTAATTGAAATAAATACATTATGTCAGAATGCTATCTTCACTTGTGTACACAAAACTCAACAATAGTTACAAAAAAAGTCTGCCCTTGAATTTAGAAAGTTTTCGTGTCAGCCGTCCATGAAAACAGAATGTTGCATCTAGTCCTCCTGTGTCGCGGCTAATTGACTGTGTAGGGGTGATATTGGTGATTAATGACCTTGCCCTTGGTAATAGAACACCTCAAGCCTCTGGTAGTCCAACCGATGCTCTCTCGTTGATCAGCTGATAGAAGATCACCATAACTCTTATTCTAACATAGGTAAGCAAATAAATAACTATTTAGCTTGTCAGCCTCCTTTCTTGTAATATATAAAGAGATCCCTCCTACATTTTTGCAGCATTCGTATAGACGTCGTTTACCAGCCCTGGGCACCTCGGATCATTTTATGCATTTACAAAAAAGCATTCGTTTATCTCCATCGTGTTAAGCATGTTGCTATGAAACTAAACACATTTGAAGCCCCGAGTTGCATATTACATTCTACTTACGAAACAAATTTTAGAACATATGACGGTAAATTATATATTTTTAATTCTAGCAGATATTGTAAGTTGAGTTTTATCCTTGTTCAACTTATGTAATTTCTTAAATTCCAATTCAGCTTTCTAAATCTCTCAAGGATCCTGAGCCTAAATTGAATTAAATTGCTTATCTTTGCTTTCATGGCTCCCTTTTAGTCTATATTTACACATTTCTTGCCTTGCGTCGCTAATAGCAACGCACTCCACTGCCATAAAATACACCACATTACCAGATAATTACGACAGTTACCACCTCTGGCGTGGACTACTGAATAACATGCTGTAATATAAAACACACCCAAATATGTAGTGTATATTACGTGTAATTGATATGCTTAAAGTACGTATACATTGATCAGTAGAAAGTATTGTTTTGCACTCGTCGACAATTTGTGTACTTTAGGGTAGAATATGATATGCACCACATCTACAATGGATAGTTTTCTTTCCTTTGCTGCTGCATTTTTATGTAACAAATTAATTCATTTTTAAGATTTGAAATAGTATTTTTGGACTAACATTTTGGTTTTGGGCTTTTACAGCAATTCTTATATCTGTTCTCTTACTTTCGAATGATATATCATTTATTTGAATTTGGTGCATGATTTTGAATTTAGAGGGATTTAAATGGAATCCTGTGATGCTGTGAAACTTGGGGGCATGGCACTCAGTGCTATTTTATTTTTTTTTTTTTCTTTCTTATTTCTTTCATTTGGCTAATGTATTTAGTTTGAAGGTGCCGCTTCCTTGTAGAAGTCACTGAGCAGTACCAGTGTTTCTCTTCCCGACAGATGCCTCTGAATCAGCATTTCATTTGTTTGAGAAGCTTATGGTAACATCCTTCTTCTGAAATTGTTCTTATCTTTGAGGAAGTTATTTCTATTGTGGCTTTGTGAATAATCTTTAAGAATGGGTTGTGGAAGTCGAAGAGGTAAGAAGAGAAAGCGCAGGTTTTGTGGGAATCGCATACTAAACCCAAAAAATATAGCAAGAGTGATAAAAATGCAAGTACTGGTAGTGCATGCAAGGTTTCAAAATCCAAACTTTCATTTAAAAGCTGTAATGTAGAGGACAATAATGCCAATTATGAAGGTTACAATATAATTTTGACTTTTGTTTTCGTAGTGATGTAAATATGTGTCAGCATACCCTGCTTGTTATAAAAGCGGGGCACTGTTTGGGCTATGACACTTGAGGTGTCATGCACTTTGTGTGGTTATGAACGTGACATGAGCTTTACAACCAAGAAGCAGGGGAAAAAACTCCTAAAGTAAATAGAAGGTTTTTCTAAACAATGAGACTGATGGGCTGAGGATATGCAGAGACTAAAAGATGCTCTACTGTAATGAATTTGCCCCCCTACTACTCTATCAAAGGATATCCTAGATTATAAAGAGCAGCACCCCAGAACAAAGTTATATGATAAACTTTAATTTCTCGTTTTCCAAAACTAGAAATTTGTATATTTTGTGACATTCAAAATTAAAAATGACATTCCAAAATTACGAAATCGCTACATTTATTAACTAAATTAATCAGAATAAAGCAAAAATGTTTTGAAGCACAATGGTTAAACTAAATATTCTTAAAATATACGTGTATATAAGTAGTAAGGAGACGGATTAGGCCAAACCGGGAGTGCTCAAGAGCCAATATAGGAAGATGGGAAGATCCAGTGCCTTGGAGCCAAATCATTCCGTGGCACTAGTGTCGACTTTCGGTTTTGTCCTAAGCCATTTCCTTGTATCTTTATTGATAAATAGCTTGCATGTTTAGTGAACAAAATAATATTTTAGCAATACATGATTATTGTACAAACAATATTTTAAAAACGGCAGTACATTAATACATATTTATTGTACAAATAGCATTTAAATTAAAAATACAAACCGCACACCTTAATACCAACTATTCACTCACATCGAACCCAAAAAGCACCACCACCAAACCAAAACCAGCCCCAACCACTCCCGAACACCAAACCCACCCCTACCATTCCCGAACACAGAAAACTACTCCAAACCCAAAAACAACCGCCAACATCCCCGATCACAAAAATGACCCCAAACTCATTAGCGCATCAAACAACCCCGAATACAAAAATCACCCCCAAAACTACAACAACCACCCTAACAACACCTAACACAAAGACACCCCAACACTCCCTAACACAAAAACCAACCTACCATTCCCCAACACAAAAAACAATCCCAAACCTAGAAAACACCGCCAACATCCCCGAACACAAAAACCACCACAAACTCATTAACCGCTCCAACACCCCGAACACAAAAATCTCCCCCAAAGCTAAAACAGCCATTCCAACAACCCCGAATACAAAAAACACCCCAAAATTAAAAAATCACACCAACACACACGAACACAAAAACCACCCCTACCAATCCGGAACACAAAAAACTTCACCAAACCCCAAAAACAACCGCCAAAATCCACGAACAAAAAAACCATCCTAAACTCATTAACTGCCCCCAACACAAAAATCACCCCAAAACTCCAGCAATCACTCCAACAACCCTGAACACACAAAACACCCCTAAATTAAAAAAAGTCCCAACGCCCCCGAATACAAAACTGCAAAACCAACCCAACACCCCTGAACCAAAACCCATCCCAAACTTATAAATCTCCCCTAACATTCCCGAACACCGGTTGGAGTAACCGACCCAATTACATAAACTACTCCCGAACGCAAAATTAACATCAACCACTCCTGAGCACAAAAACAAAACCAAATACACGCAACTACAAATACTGCACCAACACTAAAAAATATCCCAACACCCCCAAATACAAAAATTACCCCTACACCTCCCAACAGAAAAGCTGCTCGTAAACACAAAAGCAAACGACAAACAAAAAAACACCCCGCAGGCCTACTGCACAACACACACGGATGCACACACCTGCCATACCCCCCTCCCACACACATACACACACACAGGCGCGCGCGCGTGAGAAGAGTACTTACCAATATCGAAATAATCCGTGTTGCATGTCAATCCGAAGGGAATACTTCGTTGAAGGCTAATAGGTGTTTCTGATACTAGTGGCACCGTCGACGGTGTAAGGTACGTTGCTGTGATTGTCCTTAACGCCGATGATGTGAGGAGTTTATCCTCTGCTGGAGAGACCCCGGAGCATAATAGGTATCATCTTCATGCAGCGACGACAGGAGGTAAAGTAATACAGGGGAGTACGAAGTAAAGTTTAATAGGAGATGAATGGAGGGGAAACAGGGCATAGAAATAGAGTGGGAGGTAAATGGAGGGGTAGGATAAGGATTGAAACGGATGTTCATCGCACAACTCATAAGAATGCAATTTTGAGCTGAGAGATGCTGTTGGATGTCTATAATTGTAGAAGTTCGAGTTCAATTTGGCTGCTAACATCAACAATGTCTCTGGAAAAGTGACAATTTAGAACTTTGAAATAAAATGGTTACATTATTTCGACGATAGGTTGTTGAAGATCGTTTTGAAGCTGTTCCATTCTTGGCTCTTTAGAGCAAGACCAGCAGGTTTGAAGACGATGGGGGCTTGCCAAAGAGCTGTTTTAAAAGCAGCGAAATGGAATCAGAGACGATTTCGTTTGAAGACGGTTGTCTTGAGTTAAAATGTGCGTCAATTTTTGTGCCCAGGTCCTTGATGAAATACGACCACTGGTCCGAGGAGCGGGTTACAGACAGAGGTTTACCGTAGCTGGCGATGGTGACGGCGAACTGCAGCAAGGAGGCTGTAGAGAGATACTTGGTGCGAGAATCATTGAAGAAATGCACGGATTCCCTGAAGAAAAAAAAACAGTTAATCACGTACAAAGAGAGAAGACAAAAACCACGAAGGGGAGAAGAGTACTTACATGGTCGAAGGAGAGATGACGAGTGAGAGATCAGCGCATGTGTATGACACATTTTAAGAGGGGCCGACAGAATTGCGTAGAGGACGAAGAGGAACAACTAGCGTGATGCGATTTCGCAATAAGATTATCGTTGAAATGGTAATTTGAAATTTTGAGAAAAAGATGAAGGGCGACACATTGCGGCAGGGATAGGAGAGGTATACTGTTACGTAATGTCCACACGCAGATAAAAGGTCGCCCTGCAATCGAGGCGTATTATAGTGTCAATGAGAACCGCAGTAGCCGTTTAGAAAATGAAGAACAGATGGGAGAAAAGGACGTAAAGCGCTACTATCGAAATATTCGCCACAACCATTTTTGGAAACCAAAATGCAGATCCAACGTTTACCTGGTTTTGAACCGGGTTGGTGTTTATGGCCATGGCTATGGGAGGTGGCGGTACGAGCATAGGGTTGGGCAATTCGTCTGAAGCAAATACGCAGACAGGAATAAATGTGATTGTGTTAAAGTTACGAGAACGCATCTGTTGAAATTCATTTGGACCGATCTGTAAATTTCGGAGATAACGTGAAGGCACACACGTTCAGGAATAGATTTATGAAATTCGAGTTTTATACCAATATTGCCATGATGGAGATTCGAATTGTAATTGCGATTGGCCGACGTGTCCGCCGTGAGGTCAAAGGAGAAAATGACGTAACCGTTGACGTATTCGGATATTGAGTTACTGATTGCTTTGTTGATAAATATCTTAGCTAACGCAAGGACAAGAGATTGATAGTATTGGAGAAAGAGGCGATCGTCAAAGTCAAGAAGAAGGGCTTAGGAGGGGGCTGAGCTGCTAAGCAAAGAAACATTGAAAACGAATAAAAGATCAATAAACGAAAGGGGCAAAACGGAAGAACAGAAAAAATTCATCAAGCCTGAAAAAAGTATGAAAGAATATGAAGTGCAAAGACAAACGAAAAGATTGGAAATGAGTAAACGTAGGAGGAAAAGCAAAGACAAATCAAAACGACAATCCAAAAAAATAATCAGACTTATTACACTCATATTCAACATCATACCACTACCTACAGATACACTCAACAGAAACCAACTCACCAACTATATCATACCTCTATACATTGAGAATAATGGCCCAGCACAAAGCGACCTATCTAGGGGTAGTACTCATGGCATGACTGCAGACAAAATGGGAGGCGTCGTAAAAGATATGGAAGGAAATAAAAAAATTCCGAGGTCAACGGGAAAACACAGGGTGCTCTGGGATATCACAAAAACTAAAAATAACACGGGAGGTGTCTAAATAATGAGAAATCTAAAGAGATTAAAACAACAATAATATAAAAGCAACAGTATTAAAATTAATGAAACATTGAAAATGAATAAAAGATCAATTAACGAAGTAGCCAAAAAGGAAAAGAGCCGAAAAAATTATCCAGCCTGAAAAAAGAAGACTTGGGAAAACCCGAAGTGCAAAAAGCAAACGAAAGGATTGAAAAGCAATAAACGAAGGATCAAAAATGAAGGACCACACGCAAAACACCCCGAACAAAAAAACAATCCAATCATCCGCAGACGTATTACATACACACTGAACATCATACCTCTACCCACTCATACACTCAGAACAATCACCAACACCAAACTACACATCTACCCACCCATACACTTTGGAAAATATTATAATGATAAAAGAGATTGATAACACAATTATGGATATGAAAAGACGTTTTGATTAAAATCAAAATAAGAACAACAAATATTAATGATACAAAAATAATAAATTATGGATTAAACAGCGTCCTCCAGTTATAGTACAAACTTAAACAGAAAGCGAATTTACCATAAGTTTGTAGCAAAAATACAAAAGGTAACCGGAAATGGCAGTTGAAAAAACTGGATTGGCAACGTAAACAACCGAGGATCTTTGTAATGTGACGTAGGCATTGAAATAAATAGGGAAAGGAACCGGAAATGACACTGGAAAATCTTTATAAAGAGATTCAATATATGAAAAGACCATTGCCCATACAACCATTGCGCAAACAATAAAATAACAAAAAAGGCAAGCTTCTGAACATTAAATGTATCCAAAATTCCCCATAAAAAGCAACAATACAGTGAAGAAAATGAAGGAAAGAATCAGTGACGGATACCGCGAAAGAGAAATATCGAAGTACAAATAGGCTAAACAACAGAAAAACCACGCTACATAAAAAAGGAAATACGAAAACGGCCTGTAAAAGTGATGAAGGATAGATAATGAATAAATTGAATACCGAACAAAAGGCGTGAAAGTAAAGCCAGAAAGTAACAACAGTAAACAGTATGGCATTAGAAATGAACAGAAGAAACCTATGGTAAACAAATGAGTGATTTAAAAACACAAGCAATAGCATTGGATAATGATAGTTGAAAAATAAGAGAGGAAACATCTAAGGGGTAGAACAGAAGAGGCTAAAATGTTAAAAAGTCTTAAAAATAAAAATTTAAAATTAACGAAACATTGAAAATGAATAAAGGAAACCCCAAGTTCAACAAATGTAAGAAACAAAAATAAGAGTGACTAAATAACAATACCCATAAAAACGAAAAAGAAGCAAACCTGAAAAGATAAGGAAGGGGAAACATCAAAGGGCCATAACCGTGAGGGGTGAAACGATTTAAAAACTGAGACAAGAAACGAAAGCAATACAAGCTAAAACAATGAATAATTAAAAACGATTCCATAAATGGAGGAGAAAATATTAAAGGTGTCCTAAGAAACGAAAAAGTATAAATTTAAAAACGAACAGACAGGATAAAGAAAGAAAGAAATAAGGAAATTTATGTATATACACTAGCTGAAACACCCAGTGTTTCACGTGTTTTGACTGTTCGACTTGTTCAAGAACCATGCGTTTCATTAGGGGCATTTAAAGAGTATGTTACTACTCCAATACCGTCGCACCTGTACATCTATTCATGTTGATTTGTAGACTAGCACTGCAAAGCTTTAGAAAGTCCTCAAGATTATTTTTTACCGTTAAGGTTCAATGCAACACACGATTTATATTCAAATAGACCAAAAGTATTACTTTTCTCTGGCTGCTTTATTGCTATTCGAACCAGAGGTGCCAATATGTTTCACCAAAGTCGTTCGCGTGCGCTATTCAGGTCTAGGATAATGTGTGTTTACTCTGATTTTCGTGCAAACCAGGCGCCAATTTAGGAGTTTTCCTCACTGTATTACGTGTGCATTAGCGGTAAAATGGCGTGATTTTCTTCCTCGCCACGCAAATTTTCGTAATGTATGGTATTTAAGGAAGTGCCTCAACACGGCCGGTGCTGTGCGTTGAGTCAAAATCATAAAGAATAACATCATGGCCTCCAGGCAGTAGATTATCCGGTTTATTTTTAAATGTCTTGTTTTTCCTGAGACACTTTGTGCAATTGTAGCAAATTTACAAATTCCCAGGACAAGAAAGATGCTGCTACATACGTCCTTGATTGTTACCAAAGTAATATGTATTTCTTGTTTAATTCGAATAAAGCTGAAATTATCTTGGTAGTATCGCTTCAGAAGTTGACGTGTCATGACGTACAATTTTAATGAGTAATGTCAACTACCAACTGTTAAACATAAACATTTCCAAGGTCGAAGGAAACGTTGAAGAATTTGGTAGAGTTGCAAATATGCTACACGCTATGGTAATAGGAAAAGGTGGAATACTAAATAAATGCAAAACAAAGTGCAAAGCAGCAAATATTGCAGGTGCAAAACTATTCTGACCCTGCAACCTAAAAATTATTGCAATACAAAACATATTATAACACCGTGGCTTCCAGACGCTTCACAGTGGAGTAATTACGAGTGCCACTTCTTTAAGTCGCTTAATAAAGCATCTATCCTCTCCTTGCACCATTCGTTCAAAATACAATGCATTAAAATGTATTCTTTTCACGTGCAAAGCTATCTGATCCCTGCACCTTTAACATTAATATGTTATAACATCATGGCCTCTACGTACACAAACATAAGATATTTAATAGTTTATTATTAAAATATTTAATGTTCCTAATTTTGAAAGGAATCAATGTACATAATATCACTTTCACTTTTGAAATACGTTATATTAGCTGTGTAACGAATGTAAACTGTTACTTATGTGTGTGCAAAAGCACGTTAACAACCACAAATCCCGCAGTTTGTAATGATAATTTCTCATAAATGTAATTGAGTGACCTATAGGTTGTTATATTATGGCTGCCTTGTGTTCGTTTATAGAGAACATCTCAGTTGGGAGGAAATAATAACAGTTTAAGTAAAGTCAATCCAACCTTGTTTATTCTTAGCAAATAGGCACATGAAAATACTAATAAAACGTTCAGAAGATAAAACAAAAGAAATGCGAAAATTAATAAACAAATTGTTATTCAAACGATCACCATTGTAGTTATGAAGGATACAGCTGTTCATGGTAGCTTTGGTAGGTATAACATGAGATCAAATAATTAATCCTGCAGAGTGGGAAGGAAATTTTGGCTTTTAGGCTAGACAGTACTTTTCGCATTGTGTCAAACTTTGCTAGTTTTTCAACTATGCGATCATGGCGCTTGATACTATTGAATACTTGAACAGTACTTTTTCTTTACGTTGGCAATATTCGAGTTATATAGATATACGTTGAAAAAGATATAGATCGCCTTGCGATAATTTGCAGGCGTTACATGAAATTAAATAATTAATCCTGCGAAATGGCACGGAATTTCAAATTCTAAGTTACACAGAAATGTTTGCCTAGTGTTAAAGATCATCTCTGCTAAGTTTGGTCGAAATTGGTGCAAACATCAGAAAAAAAAACGAAGAAAATGCACGAAAGAAATAAGTAATCGTTACTTTGCGCATACCATGAGAGGCAAATGCGGAAATGTGATAAAGCGTAAAGAAATACAAAAAGTGTTCGACATTAAAGAAACTCTTTCTTAGTGTTTAATGAACCATAAGGATTATACTATCTCAAGTGCCCCCAATAAATAAAAAGTGAATAGCGTTTTCAACACATGAAAAAATATCCAAGTTCACAAAAAGCATAAAGCGATGGGAAAATACAAGTCCCAATTTTGCCAATCATTCTAAGTGCTACAAAGGAAAATAGTGGCTCAATATTAAAACTATGGAAATATTAGGAAAGGTAACAATTGAAGCATGTCAATAAAACGAAGGCGTATTGAAATAGTACAATGATTTATGACAAATAATATTTAAGATTAATAGAAATTAAAAAGGAACCAAATAAATAAAAAAAGAAAACTATGAAAATTTTAAAATGTATAAGAACGGAGAAAAAAGTAATTACATAAAAGAATTTTAAGTTGGAAACATGAAAACAGATCATCTAATTTCTACTAAATCAGAAGCAGGAAGAACTCGTAAAAACCAAGTTTGAACGTGATAAAACAGTGTAAATTCCCGTAGGTGACAACTTGAAACGTGTTGAGGCACCAAGTTAGATGGATAGAAATATGTAGTAGGTAGAATGCTCCCATCCACGACTCACTGATAACACAAAGCTATACAGATAACCTATAAATTTTTAGTAACATTTCAGTTCGCTTTGTTCCAATAACTGCATATCCGAAGTGGATATTATGCATACAGAACTAGCAGTACAGGACGTGTGCACACTTACAAACTGAAAGGCGAGTGTTGAATAGCGAAAGAACAGAAACGATAAACGATAGTATTGTTTAAGACTTAGAATACGAGCAGTAATGGCTTAAGCTGCTATGTTGAAGCGGTCTTGAGAAAACGCTGAAAAAATTATGCGGTGACTACAAGAAGAAAGTATAATTATACAAATCCGATGGAATCAATGATTATTTTGTATTACAGGAAAAAATCCTTGACAACATTATACGGTAATTACGGGACCCTAGAAATTGTGATGCTGTGAGAGTTGGTACTGGCTGAATTTTATGTATAAGACATGCAAAAAATGTAAACAAAACGTTATGATGGGACAATAATGTGAGAATATCGAAAACTAAAACAATACACCTTGAACGTATTGTTAAATGTAAAACTTTAAATAGTGAACTAAATTAAAGTTGCATCTAAATAAAGTGGGGGAATATTTAGAATGTTTGCCCGTAAATGTAACTATTGATTGACCATGCTAACCGATATGGCACATTTTTCAATGGTTAAGAAGACATCGAATAGCTCGAACCCACAGTTTTGTGTGTTTGAGGCTAGTAATGACAATATATAAATGTTTTTGTGGTGTTTAACGCCCGCTTTTACTACATACAGAACCGAAGGCGATGACACTGCCGATACATGAAATGAAGATGGTGCACCGGTGGAATGAGATGATGGGGTAAACCGGAGAACCCGGAGAAAACCCTCCCCTGCGCCATTTTGTCCACTATATATCCCACATGTGCTCGCCTGGGATTGAACTGGTGAGAGATGAGTGGTCAAACCATTCGGCAATTGAAGGAGACCTTTAGTGATTTCCTCATTAACGTAGCCGTAAGCAAACGTCAAGAATACCATTTCCCATTTAAGGAAAGTACATTCCTTATTAAGTCCTTAACGGGGTGTTTTAGAAACGTTTAAGAAAAATATCCTTAAACTGTTGTTTGCATATTCCATCCTATTAGAAAGGCCGCAGAAAGACTTAGATTTCCACGTGTACATGGAATGCCTCTAATTTAAGATATGGTGCCATTCTTATTTAGAAAGACCCGGACGAAAACAACTGATTTCAACTGCTAGTTAACTAAGACAGAGAGTAACCACTATATTACAGAACTGGGGATAGGAGCCATATATTTTGCACTACAGATGTTTAAAACGTTCCTCTTCGGGAAGAAATTGGTAGCGACCACTTAAGTCTCGCCTTTATCCACGAATCAAAACTCACAAGTTCTCAAATATCCCGAGTCATTCATGAGAAATCTTTTTTCGAGATATCCATATACACTTCGCGAGGAAAGAAAACATTTTTGCTGATCTACTGTCTACGCTAAAGGGACCAGTTCCCTATCAGAAAACGAACAGCTAGCTCGTAACTTGATAAATATTGTTGAATGGCAAAACAAAGATGAACTGAAATTATTGCTAGACACAGCACCACAGATTAGGGAAAACATCCAAAGTCATGTTAGTATTAGAAATTATACTTTATATAAATTGCAGGAATATGAACATAAAGTTTAAAAACTGTACATTCCTAAGGCCTTGGAATTGCAGCTCATCAAAGCGTTCCATCTTGCTTTAATCCACGCAGGAAGCGAGAGGACTGCGTTGAATATTTCAGAGTACTTCTACATGAAACACCTGCAAAGGAAAGTACTAAGGTAGTGTCGTGTTGTGACACGTGTTTACGAGCAAATCCGTTCAACTTCAAGTATGATACCGAACCCAAGGTAGTCATAAGAGATGCACAAAACGTACTAGTGCGTGAGACCTGCATGGCGAGATGCCCACTGGGAAATTTGAGTATAAAAACTTATTTGTTATGGTAGACTATATAGCCATTTTGTGAAACTGTACCTTGTGAGAAAAATCACGCCTAAGGCTTGCTTACGGAAGATTACCGGGGATTACATTCCAATACATGGAAAGATGACTGCGTTATTGTGAGACAATGCAACAGTGTATACCAGCAAGGTCTTTGTATAGACGTTAACAGAGCTCGACATGAAACTGTACCACTCTTAAGCTTATTATGCAGCTGGAAACTCTTCTGTGAGATCGACTAGAGACGTTACTTCTTACCTCAGTTAGATCTATCACCAAGGGTCAATTATTGTCCGTATATGGAGTTTATTGTGAATAATTCTATCCATCCAGTGACGTTAAAACACCATAGCTATTGATGTCCGGGAGGCAGCAAGCATAATTATACAGCGCTTACCACGACCGATAGTAGAAGGCGTTAAACCAGGCTTTCTGGAAAAGTATAAGACAGCTCTGGAAAGGATAAGAAAGAAGGCAGAGCAGAGAAAGAATGTGTAGAGAGGAAATAGAAAGTGTGCGCGATTCTGCAGCCTTCTGCATTCTACAAAAACAGTATTTTGCACGGTTTTTGAGTAACCCCAGGAACCTTGAATCAATACCCTTTTGGTTAAAGTGAAATTCCTGGAAATGAACTTCGTGAATGCAGCGCGAAATTGTTCCCAAGAACTTGTATATTTTGTGAAAGGAAACAGAACTGGACTAACGCACTGTGAACGAGCAAAGGCAAGCATATATGAAATTAACCGGATAACCCGACATTACACTATTAACATTTTAAACCCCAGTGGCGATTTAACTAATTCTGTTTCTCTCCCCCGTTGTTTATGTAATGATTATGCAATGATTTACAGTATGTTATTGTGAATATACCCCTCTACGTCTTTTAATTTTACAGTTCATTATGTGAAATTGTAATGAATTATCCCCCGATATTCACACTAAAAGGATATGAAACATGAAGAGACAAGCTTCCAAGTTTTGGAAAATCTGCAAAACTATAACTACGCTTTGGAATCGAACATTGGGTCCCATGATTTATGAAATGTTCACAGGATGCAGAAAACCGTATAATACAAATTATCTTCTCAGTTAATATCAACTTTCAGTTCACTGATATCTAATGTTAACCATTTACTCTGTGTACTATTATTTAGCATTGATAACTAATTAAATATACTACGACATATAACAAGAATAAATAAACACGTTCTTGTATGAACGCTTTAGCTTTAGCAGCCAGAAACCGTGCACAATCTATAGAATTACGATACAGCTTAGTAATAGGTTTTTGCACTGTTTCGTTACGTATTCTGCCATATTTGATATGTGGCAATTGAAGTAATATATAACCTCAGGAGATATTATTGTTTTTCTCACTTGCCTTCTGTTTACCTAAGTGTTTCAGCACAAGCATGATGCGCATCCTTGTAAAACGATGTAATCAGCTTTTGTTGTATACTTTGCGGAGTGTAGCAACTATTTATACTATGTGGTGTGTAATTTTAAACAAAAGAGCGTCCTTATTGAAATAAAAGGGTCTTGTAAACCGTATTTTAATATTTTAGTAGTTCATGAAGTGCAAATATGTTGTTCATGTCCAGATTTTCGTAAAAATGTATTTTGATTTTCAATAGCTAAAGAATGATTAAAAACGATTTAAATTGTTAGAGCCCCTCAGCGGAATTGTTAGAGTGAAGGACAAATGTTTAACCTTGGGGCAAAAGAGTCAGCTAGGGGCGCTAGTGCTGCCCTTATTTTTAAATGTATACCAAATAGCGCTAATACAGCTCAAACTTAAAACTTCCTAAACCATCAGCTAAAGCCCCCCCCCCCCCCATGTTCTGTATGCCCTTCTGAAGAACACTACAAGACAAACAGTAAATAAAAGGTTAATTGAGCGACCTTTTTACAGAGGCAACATTTTGTAATATATGGTATTCATTCGTTGAATTGAGTCTGTCCAATGATTCCAAGGTCTTGTAAGGCGTTTGAAAGGTCAGGAGGCAATTTTAGAGGGAAGGGATGAGGAACGCCACACGAGGCCAACAACAGCAGGTGGGTGAGGAGAAAGATACTGAAATCCAACTTTGGCAATGACTGCTTGTTCCGCAGAAGCAAGCTGTAACAGCTAGCAGTGCCAGTAAACATGTTTAAAAATTGCGTGTGTCTTTACTGTAAAACAAAGGGAATGTGACATTAGACATAAAAAACGGAACATAAAATGAAGCAGAGGAAATGGAAGAAACAATAAAGACGTAACTAGATATACAAATATACTTGTTAAAATCCAACATTTTAATCAGTACATTTTATAAAGCACTCTTTAGTGCAGCCAGGTGTGAGGCATTTCCGAAATTTACTGCTTCCCAATCAGTACGCCTAAGTTGTACTGCACATGGGTAATACAGACGACATTGGCTAATGGCCTTGGTAATCAGATGTGTGTTCAAGACAGAAGATTCAGAAAAGTGGTAGGCAGGCAGTTTGAATAGATAGTAGCGGGGGCAGCGGCGAAGGGCTTATACGATGCCTCTGCATTCCGAACTAAAGGTGTGCCAGACCAAATCGCGTCAGAACGCGAGTGAAGTTATCTTGAACCAAAATCAACTATGAATTATCGTTCGTGAGAGATGAGAGGTTCAGGCGACATGAATGGAATGAATTGACGGAATATCTACACATGCATTTAGCCATAACTAAAGAGAAAAAGAGAGGCGACTGGAATAAAAGGTATGATATTGCTAGACGAATGGAGGTTATCATAAGAAATAGGAGAGGAGATAAAAATAATGAAAACAAACAGAATGCCTACAATACGATGTACTTGACATTACCTGACTTATATCAATCTTTAGGTAAAATTGATGGACAGGGCATCTTTTAAAGGCAAAATACTGCATGAATAAAGAAAAAGAGAATCCGAAATTTGGCGCGAGTCAATCTGCACTGTACACAATTTAATCGGCATGCAGCACTTGTTGCAGGTTTCCTGGCTAATGGTCATAGCACAGTTTGAATTTTTCAAATACTACCTTACAGCCGTCCCACATATAATCTATGTCCGCAAACGGATATTATTAATAAAGATATTCTTACTCAAATCTTCAAAGACCTTTCCAGCTTTGATGATGAAACGACTGAAGCGAAGCCTTCATTAACAAAATGGTAATTGAGCTCAGGTGTGGCTAAAAAGGAAAACTATGTGAATAAAATAGGACAGATGCGGACATTGAATGAATGAGAAAAGATATGAGAGAACTTAGTATACAAAAAGGGAGAGTGCAGGAAAGAAAGTTGGATTTGGTAATACAGGGGATGGCAGAGAGGGGATAAAATGGGAACGCGAAGGAAAATAAATGATTTGAGAGGCAATTTAGATAAAAATGGTGATGAAGGCGATGATGTTAAGCACAATTGCGGAAGATAGTTTTGGACACGTGTGTTTCTGGTGGATGACGTTACAGGCCAAACTGTGCGACTAGATATAATAAAGGCGTCAAATGCATGTACGTTACGAAAATGGGTATTAGGCAGATAAACCTGTGGCTAAATCTCAGAGATAAAGGATGTGAATACCTAAATTACGATAAGCTGGAGATGGGGCACAAGGAATCTCCAAATGTATAAAATAGAGAAAAATGGTAAGGTGTTGTATCTTATGTGACACTTACGCAAAACATGGATACAAGTGGTAGCAGAAATACAAAAGTGGAACTTTTGGAATATACAATGATGATAGTAGCTTTGGAATGAGCGAAGGTTTAGAAATCTGTTTGATGGTGTCACCAGAAGAAAGTGAACCGAAGGTAGCGTACAACATAATGAGCGAAATAAATGGTTATTTAAGGATAATTTTGTGTATATATTTAGCAAATGTAATTGGGGGAGCTATGGCACTTGGAGGTAAAAGGCTGTAAGGAAGGTGGAAAGCAGGTTTAAGATGGAGTGCTGCAGGTATCATGGATGTAAGTTGGGAATGTGAATCTAACTGAAAATGGCCCGAAACTAAAAACATTATAAGAAAGAAGGTCTCGGACACGTGGTTAACGATTAGTTATCCATGGTCAGCGTAAAGCACTGACATAGATATGCATATAGGAAATCACATGGACCCAATGTCTGATGTAAAAAGAACTGATACAAATTTTGTCATTTAATTTTTGTGCAATTTCTGTGTGGAAAATAGTAATCCTAATGCGCAAACTTTTAGCATTAAATTGTCTTATTCTTTTCTATTTGTGAGCGTTTTATTATTGAATAAGGCATCTCAAAAAATGAGGTTAGTGACGCCGTGGTAAATGGTTAGTCCACTTGTCTCTCACTTAGCCGGCTCAGGTTCGAACCCAGGGGGCCGTATATAAGATTTGTGGTGGTCGTCAGGGCGGGTTTTCTCCCGCTTCTCTGGCTTTTCCCTCTATTCATTCCACCAAATGATCCATAATCATCTTTCCTGTCATCCATTTAACCGTATTTTCATATCAACCACTTACTTTCATACCAGACATCGGGCTGACTAGTCATCCTGGCTTCTCTCTGATCCAGAGCATCTGTTCCTCAACAGGCATCTGACTCCAAGCGCTGATTTATAAGTCATACATACGAGGATGGTGAACAGACAAAGAAAGAAGAAAGAAGAAAGAAAAAAAAATGACGTTACATATATTCTTACTTGACATTGAAATACAGAAATAAAATTACAACCACTGATATGACATTTCTGTACATCTGCTCTGTTGCAGAAGAAGCAAATTCATCATTTCGTTTTAAAATGTTTCCCAAACTGCAATTCTCTCCTAGGAAATGTATATTTCATTTGAATTTCCCACATTTCGAATGGCCTCAAGAGTTGCTTGTGACAACGACCTTTAATTTTTATGCTGTTAGTCAATTAGTTTATAAGTATTGGATACATCTTTGCAATGTGGAACAATCGCCTAAGATTGTTTTCCATATACTAAAATATGTTATTAAAGTTAGCCGATTTTTAAGCGTCTACAATCTGATTTTCACATTTATTTTCCTTTCGGGTTTTGTAACTTCCTTACCTTCTCTGGTTTATGACCTAACCCGTACTGAGCTTTTAGGAAGACATTTGCTTCATACAGTTAGTTGATTATCGATTTTTGTGAACCCCACAATTTTTTAGCTCAAACGTATGATATAGATGTCCTAACATCGCCTTATTAGTTTGATTTGTATTGCGGTCCAGAGAAGCGGATTACCTCCTCAACCTCTTTCCATATACAACTCAGATCACCATGATAATCCTTGTGCTTTAACAAGTCATAGACATTCTGAATTAAAAATTCAACTGCTATGCCGCCAAACACAGCGTAAATAGTAAGAATAAATTCATTTTCTAACGCCATAATTCAAAAGGAGCTCTTCTGAATACATACTGTTTGCATCAAATTAAGTGCAGTCGAGTGTTTTGCACATTCGTCTAACTGCATTTGGTAGTATGTTGTCAGTCTTAGTGATCCAATTGGGTAGGCCCACACCATCTGATCCCAAGTTTGAGTCATAAAATCCGACCCAAAATGATGGCTTTTAGGTGTGCTTAAAAACGACACGCATATCGGTTGATTTACTTTTATGTGAAAGAACTTCTGCGATACCAAATTCTGGCACAACAGCGTTGCCCATATGCTACAGAAACTGACACCTCTTTTCGCTGAATGTTAAAAGAATATTCTTTTTCGCCAGATTTCATCAAATCAATGGTTGTTAAAATTTCCAATATTATTTATTACCGAAAGGACATCAAGTTTTTCGTACTCAAGATGTCAGATGTAGTATGACTGTTCAATGTTCTTGCATCTCTAATCATTTGGAGTTCATTCATTTTAACGTCCAACTCAAGTTCCGAAATATGAGTGGAATCATTCTTAGACATTTCTGGATTGCATGCACAGCCTTCTAGCGCAGGTCTCACGGAAGACACCGCAATGCATGTATTAATTTTTGACAATAAAACTGTGTCGGTAGCCCAAACAATTCACAGGTATGTTTGAAAACCTTTCGCGCAAGTCCCAATAAAGCGTCTTGTAATATGTTGAGCCATTTGCTCTTCCGACACATCATGATCAAAAGAAAGTTTATATTCAAGTATACAATACTCCGAGTTCGATGACATGCGCACATACTTTTTAGGAAAGTTCTAGGCCAAAAACATGAATCAGACCCCTTGTCTGATTCATTTTCAGAGCAATCAATTACAACTTCATGTATGGTGGAGTCATTGTCCCATCCAAGGGCCCTAATACGGTAGGTACAGGTTTGGCACACCCGGAGTCCCGAGCCGGTGTGGGTTCTTCTAAGTTGTGAGGAAGTCAGTAGAAACGCCCATCCACGTGTAGCCGCGCCTGGAGACCCGTGTTGATGGAAAGGGTTATCTGCTTCGTTGAGGGTTGCGTATCTAAGCCTAGGCCTTCTGATTTTCAGTGACCAGGCAGAGTGCGCTTCCTAATACACACCGCTTTTGTTTCTGCTTTACATAAACGGGCGGTTAGGGACTAACCCACAAGCCAATCGGCAGGATTAGGTATTATACGGAACTTCAGAGTAAGTGGGACGACGAACCCACTATATCCCCTGTGTAGCCCATCAACCCAGTGAGAAGACCTCTTATTGGGCTTCGTGGGGGGTGGAGCTAGGGGGGGGGGCGAATTTATTTGCTTTTTTCTATGGCAAAAAACAAAACAAAGGAATGTTTGAAAAGCAGTAGTCGAGTCTAGTGTTCCCTACCACTTAGTCATAACTAGAAAAGAGAAAGGAAGAAAGAGCACGTCGGTTATCCGCTTTCCATCTAATAGGGTTTAGATAAGTTGCTGTTAATACGGTTTGTCCAATGAGATCAAAGCGAATCTTGCCGAACAAGGCGTTACCCCCGTATACAGGCTTTAACGGAGAATCAGTATTGAACTCGTGCCCACCTATACACCGATCCTTACCATTCATCGGGTAGATCTCCCGCAACGGGTTAAGGCAGGGTACGAAGCTATTGATGTTATGCCATACATTCTACATGTGCCAACTGTGAAGATGTCATCAACAATCGAGGCTATACATCAACTTCATCTCGCGTTAAGCAGCGGTGAACACTCATCTAGTTCACGAGAATGGTCCCTTTTGCAGAGGAGAAAGTGATCCAGGAGTTAGGGTGAGAGAAAAGGTGCCCTTCTCGGAAGTCCGCAATCTCCTCCGATTCCGCCAAAGCTCTGTCCCGCGGTCCGGTACCTATAGATAGTTGCAGCTAAACAGGTACCGAGTCCGGAAATCGCAACAGAGACCTCCGACATCAACGGGGCCATAACTGCAGAAAAGATTCTCTTAGCCAGACCACTACCAATGCTCTCAGCATCTAGATCTGCATCAGCATCAACTTCTGCTAGATCTGCCAATGCAACGAATAGTTCAGACTGTCGGCATCGGGTAATAGCACCGGTAAACCCGTAGCGTATTCTGCACCAGAGATTAATTTCAAACTGTTAGAACTGACTTCCTAAAAGAAGGTATAAAGTCTGCTACAAAAATATCAAAAGTTAGTAAAAGTGCCATTCTCCACGCAGATCCTCTTCTGAGAAATCTTCTAGGAGGAGCTCCGGTCGGTGGCGACCATTTTCACCAATTAGTACCTCTAATCGGTTCGTGATTCTCAAACTGAAACGTTCTATCGGAAAGGGGTCCTGCACCGTGTAGGGGACGGAACAGGAGGATGCTGCCCTCACTGCCAGACGGCTAGTGCGTAAGGGATAGTGCTCCTGAAAAAAGCTTGTCTCACAGCGAAAAAAAAAAAAAAAAAAAAAAAATTAAACTGACCAGCACAGCTCTCCATACATTAACGTCTTTCACTATACTATAATATAGTCAATGGTTGTCCTACTGTGCAACATACGCGGAATTGGACAAAGCGTCGTCCACAAGTAAATGTTACAATCAGACTGTACTCTTGTGTACGGTCTTTGTCACAGGAATAGGATGTTCTGGCACTTGGCCGTACTTTGATGCTCATTAGTAATGTAACCCAAAAGCACAATAAGCATAAAACATTGTGCAAAAGCATTGGAAAGTAAACATAGATCAGGCAGTCCTAGCAGTATACGTACTAGTAGTATACCTTAAGTGTGGCAGCGTATGGAAAGTTCAAAGAATAATATGAAAGAAATGGTCAAAGCATTCACTTCTGCAGGTATTCAGTTTCATGTCTTCCCAAGAACAATTTCGTCAGTGGATAACATCAGCTACAAATATGAAACCGGCTCCCAGTGAAACCACTTTGAGAAGATATCTTGTTAAATGTGCTGAAGAAGACCTTTAGGAAACCAAGTCAAAATGTGAGGGAAAATCTGTTTATCTAGTGGTTTGTGAAGCGACAGATATAAAGAATCGTAAGCTGGTGAATATTCTTGCTGCTCCATTTTGGTGTTTTGGACGAGAAACTCCGCCTTGTGAAAACCAAAATTGTACAACATTGCAATGCTGATGTTATAGTAAATTTAATACCCGACACACTAGATCATATTGCTGATCAAAGGTCTAACTTTATTGTTTTTATTTCGGACAGTATATGCTTTCTGTTGGCAGGTGAATGGCTGGAGTTGCGCCTCAGCTTTTACATTCTACCTTTTGGGCGTATGTGTTGCATCTTTGTGTTGAAGAGATTATATTTGAACTCAAAATTGCTGCTGAATTCATTGCAGCTGTTAAGACAGCTTTAGCGAAAACTCCAGCCAGAAGAGAGAGAGAGAGAGAGAGAGAGAGAGAGAGAGAGAGAGAGAGAGAGAGATTACAGGAATGCTCAAAAGAATCGGAAGCATTTGATCCACCTCCAATTCCCGTAATCACTCGGGGCATATGACAGAAGGCAGGAAAATATCACAGCATCAATTTCAATGCACTTAAACATTGGATCAACCTGGAGGATGCTCAAAGTAATGTTGCTGTAACAAATTTAAAACGACTAGTTAAAAATAAAGCCATTCAACTTCAACTCAAAGCTATATCTGAAATATGTGATGGTATTTGTAAACAAATACAGGTCTTGGAATAAGATAATACTGATGCAACTAAGACCTAGATTATTCTGTCAAGTTCTACACATGCTTCAAAGTTCTGGTGCATCAGTAAACAACTTGAGACACATATGAATCAACACCACCCCGCAAAAAGCTTCTGGAGGGAAGTTCAGAATTTAGATCTAGCATTAGCCGTTCCTGAGCAGATTTATTCCATATTCACTTCAGGTAAACTGAAACGCTTCTCCATCGCTGTTTCATTGGAAGAAATATAAACATATGTAACTATGGTACAGAAAGAAATTTTGTATTCTACTAGTGCTTTATCCTTCTGGCAGAAACATTCCATTAAAATGCCTACATTAAGCAAGCTAGTGATTAAGGCAATAATGGTACCCCCATCATTTGCTTTAGTTAAGAGAAGTTTATCTGAGCTCAGATTTTAAATTCTAAACGGTCACGTTTCATAGAAGAAAATGTTTTATCTCAGCTAAAATTTTCAATTAATCAACTTCAAGAATGTGGTGCAGAGACAGAGTGATATAGATGATTCGATTTTCATTCTTTAGCATTGTTCTCTTATTGTAGTGGTTCTCGTATAACTTTATGTAAGAAGCGTGTTTTGCCGTTATGAAAAAGAAATCATTTGAGACACTGAAATTTATTTGTATGAAAGAAATATATTATAAAAAATAAAGCATAAACATACAAAGATCAGCATAACATGGGTTACTCTACTCATTACATATTCGCTAAGTCCGTGTCCTTATAATTTTATATCCAGTCATTCGCTGTAAGAATTAAACTGCCATCCATCATATCCGCCAGTTGTAGTGTATATCTGCTTCCATCTGATGGCCTCTCGCTCACTGATTTAAAGGACATAGTTTTTCAACTATAAACACCTTTTCTGTTGTTAGGCGATGTGTATGCCCACCATCCACTTTGGGGATTACCTTGGGCTTGTGAGAGAGGTGAACTAATTGCTGATTTGTTGTACAATCATAACTTAGCTCCGCTGAACACTGGAGAGCCTGCATTTATTTCTCTATCACCTTTAATAGTTATTCACACCTGGATAAAGCATTTTTTTTCCCACCCAGTTGGCAGTTTCCATATGATGGAATATCATTCTAGTGACCAGTTTCCATTTCCTATCAATCTCCTAACACAAAATATAATGTCCTCTTTCAGGTGCCGAGCAGTGTCTTCTGGGCTGACTGGCCAACCCCGTCGATTTCCGGTACCTTGGTGGACAAATGAATGCCGGAATGCCGTTCGTGCTCGCAGAGTTTTCCAGCGCCACCCTACACTGAATAACCTGATAGAATATAAAAAAATGCATGCAAAATTATTAGGGAGAGCCTAAAGATATCAGGAAGTAAGTTTGTAGCTTAGTCGATAAACCCTCTCGTATGGTATAAGTTAAAGCGTGTTGCCGGAAAATTGACTCTAGATCTTTCAAGTTGTAGCTCTAAAACGACTTTCGTTTTTCACCCGAGAGGTCACTCTGCATTAACTTCTGGCGCTGTAGAAGGTGTATACCGGCTTCTCTCCGACTTGATAAAAATTTACTACCATTTGCAGATGATACAAGATTCCTTGCGTGGGTATTCGGTCAAAAA
Organism: Hymenopus coronatus; assembly: GCA_030762935.1. NCBI lineage: Eukaryota > Metazoa > Arthropoda > Insecta > Mantodea > Hymenopodidae > Hymenopus > Hymenopus coronatus. Next base: position 178,445,209 of record CM060900.1, read on the forward strand.
CTTTGATCACACATATAGCACAGCTGAAAGCAAGAGCTGACCACTCAATATCTTACGGATCGGGTACTAAGTGGCAAATCTTTGGGAGCGGATCAGACAGTGTTACTGCGCCTTTATTTCGCACTGATCCAATCCATGTTAGATTACAGATGCATAATTTATTCTTTAACGCAGTCTATAGTCCAGGCATGCGTGTGGCTAGTGGGAGCTTTTCCAAGCAGCGCAGTTGCGAGCTTAATGCTGAGTTTGCAAAACCCCCTCTGCAATGCCGGCGTGATGTCCTGTTAGCAAAGTATGGCTGTGAGCTTAAGTGTATGCCTGGGCATTCAATGTTTACTCCTTTTTTCCATGCGGAACTGCACGAACGTTAAGAAACCTTACATAGTCCTAGGCCCAGAGATTTTCATTTCAGAGAGCTTCATCGGAAGCACGATATTGAAATATCTAGTATATTTCCCAAGGAAGAGAGGGTGCAGGAGAAGATTACGTATACTACATTCCACGTAGATCTCGGGATGAAGTAATGGAAATCTATGACACTTGTGTCTAGCATCCGCACTTGTTTTTTTTAGAATTTTTTTCTCATTTGCATATACACTGATGGAAGTACGTAAACAAACGGTATTGGATGTGCCTTTGTTGCTGGAACCGAACCAGTTACTTTCAGTTAACACAGCATATACTTTTATACTGTATAACTCCATGCCATATACCGAGGCATTCTCGATGTACCTACGCTATCAAAATTTGAATAACTCCCTTATTCTGAGCGATTCCCTTAGTGCACTTCAAAGCATTCGTGTACTGTACGACTACCATCGTATCGTAAGGCGTATTGATGATGCCCTCCACCTTTTGCATGCTTCGAGAGTAGACATGGAGTGTGCACGGATTCCTGGTCATGTTGACTTGCCGGAGAATGAACTGACGGATTTAGCAGCATAGATGGCAACCGCGGAACCCAGTAAAGCAACTCCTTATTTACCTCTGCAGACTTTGGGCTTTTTGTGTGGACAGTGATGATTTAGAGCTGGAATGAAGAGTGGTCAGCTCTTTGCAGAAACAAGCTTAGAGAAGCGGAGGATTTCCATCAGCATTGTTGGTATGGCATGTGCTGCTAAAGTGCATTGCTCTAGCAGTTCTTTGAACAGATTTTCAGGTGCCGGTCTCTCTTGTGGAAGTCATTGCCGCCAACGGAGTTGTAGATAGGGCTCTTAAATGTTTATTCAAAGTGACATCTCCAATAAAGATTTAGTTTTAGTTATTTTTACATCCTTTTTGCTCCATTGTTCTATATATTTTAGATTAATTTATGGTTTTTGCCACACATAGTTCTGTTACACTGGTTTTATAATTAACTGTGGCTGTTATTTTATCTATTAGTTTTTACATTGTTTTATCTGTTTTTTTTTATGCAATTTTGTTTTAAAAGGGAACCACTGATTTTAGAAGTTGGGCGCTCCATAAAAAAAGAAAAGAAAAGGAGCCATGTGTTTCGCTAATGCATTACTTTACATGCTATCCCTTCTCTTCTGCAGTTCTAAAAAGCTTTTTTTTTTTTTATTTTGTAAGCAGAATACTACTTTCCTACTGATTATGTTGTGACTCACAAGTCGATTTTTGGTTTCAGTTTATACATACTGACAAACCTATTAGGAAAAAATACATTAAGTAATATATTATAAAAATGGCACTTTGAAGTCTTTGTCACTAGTTTAAAAAGGAATCATTCCTGATAATTTAATTCCCTGCACCTCTTTGCTGACAGCAATTCAAATTAGGTACAATGATTTTGTAGAGGATGACCAGAATTTTAATCTGCTATTCACAAGATAGTGTTAAACTTGGCATTTGCCTCAGAATCAAGGTAAGCTTTATAATTACTTCTGGCAATTTGAATATTTATTTTAGACAATTCAAGTTTTCAGCTTAGAACTGTTTGAAAGTGGCCAAAATGTCTGCCATATCTAGTGTTTCTGACTTGGATTATTGCCAGATATAACCATATAAATAGTATAATTGCAAACAGTACTATGCCCACCTCTGGACAAAATCAAGTTTTACACAAATTCACATAGCTTCTGGAATATCATTTCATGCTATGAATTCTGTTTGGTCCCTGTGTAATTGACATGTCAAAAGTGGCTGCTGTTGCCAACTGTAATGTATCCATATTTGCAATTGCTGCAAATCGTATTTTGTCTCCATCCATTTTCCTCAGGACAGTTATCCTAAAGGTCATTAGCTGTATAATTGATGTCTGGATCAATAAGTGTAAGAAGCATTCTTTTAGTGTGTGTTCTGTATAATGTTCATTTGTCCTGCTTTTTGCAATGGATGAAGTTGAAATTGCAAAAGCAAAGTCCAGAGAAAGCCAAAGGAAACAAGCAACAAAAGTAGGCAAGGCAAATGCTATCTGAGAAAAAGTCTGAGTTGAATATCACATAACAATGTCAGTAATCCTTTTGTCTTCATGTTTTGTTATATGTCATCACTAGGGCTCGGATGTTTATGACCTAAAAAAGTTAGAAATATGCAGAATAATATGACTTTAAAAATCTGATGTGTACCATTCACATAACTTTCTCTATATCCCTGCAACAAATTATTCTTAAAAAGCTTATACTTCTATTTACTTTATGCAAATCAGAAAATATTAGCAGAAATAGTTTTATTACTTGCCTCCTTGTAAGTAGAAGCGAAATAAGGGAGTACCACAGGTTAAAGTGAAAGCCAAAAGCTGGTTGCTATGTGACTGATGTTCCTTTGTTTGTATGGTCAGGAATTGACAAATTCCTGTATGAGAAAGTACAAGTTTTTCAAAACTGAAACCAAGAAAAAGGAATATCTCAAAAACGATCAACTCCACGAAAAAAATGTATATAACATAAATTGTGTGTTTTAACGTGCTCTACATTTTTGATGTGTTAAGTTTTTATCCATCTCTTACGGTTTAGTAGTTATGAAAAATTCATCCAGAATAAAATAGTCTTCAGAGGCTATTCCCAGAAAATACAAGATATACATTTCATTTGTCAGATAAATATCTTAAATATACGAAATTTTAATCAAAATCGTTAAGAGCCATTTTTGAGAAAATCAAAATTTTCGAAAAAAGTTCCATGTAAAGGGTAGTTGGGGGTAGGGGAATTTTTCTCAAAATCTTCGTGTCGCATCCCTGGAAGATACAAAACTTAAATACCAAGTTTGGTATTTTAGCGACTTTTTCATTTTTGAGTTATCGTGTTCACAGACACACACACACACACACACGGACCTTTTTGTGAAAATGCTTTTTTTTGGTTACAGGGGACCCTAAAACATATATTTCCGGTGAAATCTAGGTATCAAATTTTTTGGTGGAGTGCAATACATTCTCGATTCACTATGTACATAGTGAGTATAGAGAAAGTAAAAATAGCTAAATATAACCAAAAAAATCTGATGTGTACCATTCACATGACTTTCTCCATATCCCTGCAACAAATAATTCTTAAAAAGCTTATACTTCTATTTACTTTATGCTAATCAGAAAAAATTAGCAGAAATAGTCTTATTACTCGCTTCCTTGTAAGTAGAAGCGAAATAAGGGACAACCGTAGGTTAAAGTGATAGTCAAAAGCTGGTTGCTATGTCAATGAAGTTCCTTTGTTTATATGGATAGGAGTTGACAAGTTCCTGTATGAGAAAAGTATACGTTTTTCATAGCAGAAACCAAAAATAAGGAATGTCACAAAAACGACAAACTCCACGAAAAAAATGTATATAACAAAAATTGTGTGTTTTAAAGTGCTCTACATTTTTTGTGTAGTACGTTTTTGTCCATCTCTTACGGTTTAGCAGTCATTCAAAATTTAGTAAAATTCATCCAGAATAAACTACTCTTCAGTGGCGATTCCCAGAAAATTCAAGATATACATTTCATTTGTCAGGTAAATATGTTTAATATCCGAAATTGTAATCAAAATCGTTAGAGCCATTTTTGAGAAAATCAAAATTTTCGAAAAAAGTTCCATGTAAAGGGTAGTTGGGGGTGGGGGTATTTTTCTCAAAATCTTCGTGTCGAATCCCTGGAAGATACTAAACTTAAATACCAAGTTTGGTACTTTACCGACTTTTCGTTTTTGAGTTATCGTGTTCACACACACACACACACACACACACACACACACACGGACCTTTTTGTGAAAATGCTTTTTTTGGATATTGGGAACCCTAAAACATATATTTCTGGTGAAATCTCGGTATCGAATTTTTGGTGGTGTGCAATACTTTCTCTATACACTATGTACATAGTGCATATGGAGAAAGTAAAAAGACAAAATATGACCAATCAAATATGCATTATTAATGAATATTTATTAATTAACAATAGAAAACAATATGTTTTGCAAAATCTTATCATGTAATAGTGTCTTCTGTTATCCACGTGATTCACATTTCTTGTTCCTGTAAAGAACAACCATATCAAGCTGAGGATATAAATAATAATTGCCCATATTAATTACAGTGAAATGAAGTTTGAAGTACTACATACCTATTTTCCTGTTCTATTCATGGCAGCATTGCAGTATATTACCACGTGCATCCTTAAATTATTGAAGAGGAAACTTCTACGGTTGTCACTCAAAATAGTCTTGAATCGTGAGAAGCTCCTTTCAACATCGCAGGATTTATTGGTGTGTATTTACATAGAATCAAGTCACTGCACTCCAATGTTGAGTCATTTGCATCCAAAATAGCTTTACCACCACTTAAAATGTTGCCAATTCTGCATATTGTTGAAAATCTACAATTTTCATTCAGTACTTTGGTAAGTTTGTCCTTTATGGTAACCGCCACAGTGCCCCTAGCTTGCCTTATTTCCAATTCTACATTTTTGACAATCTCCAAACTTTCATTTAATTCTAAACTTATTGCTTCCAGGCTTGAAATTTATTTTGCAATGCCTTCAAATTTAATTTTTTATAGGTCAAATCCTGCAACAAACTGCTGGAAAACAATTCCTGAACAATTTTGATCGAAGACACATCACTGTTATCAAATGTGGACACAATTTTCTTTACGTCTTTGTAGTTATTGCAATAATACTCAACTCCACCAAGCCACATGCCAAACCGGGTAAGAACTGGTTTGGGAGGAAGAGAGAGGGAAGGTGCAACTTCTTTAAACTTTTTCACCCCCATTGGAGCCTTGACCAATATTGTTTTTACATTTGAAATCAATCTATCCACATCAGAAAAATTTTGTCTTATCTCCTCGGCAACTCTATGCAAACTGTGAGCTAAACAAGTTAAGTGTACCATTTTCGGATACAGAATCTTTATGCATTTTCCATGTATGGTGCTCCATCAGTTAGAAACAGTAATACATTTTCCTGCTTAACTTCACCACCCCACAACAGTTTCATCGCATTGTTGAATAATATGGCAATTGTAGAATTATTTACAGAATCAAGAACTTGTGAGTCCAACAAAAATATATCACCAGGACGGTCAGCAAAGAGCATACCAATAACAACATTGGCAATGGTTCTCCTAAAGCATCTGGCGTTTTATCAATTGACACCCAAATCTTATTTTCCCTTACCATACTTCTGATTTTGTGCAAAGTATTTTCATAACACGAAGGTAAATAATATTTCCTCAAAGTTGATTCATCTGCAATGTGGTGTGTTGTGTATTTCTCCATAAAGCTTCTGAAATGATTATCGCTCACTTTGTTGAGGGGAATGCTAGCCGATACCATCATTTCACAAAGATCTTTTGAAAAATCGAATGATTTGAAAGATGGCATTGTTTTAACTATTTCCAACAAAAGACGTTGCCTGCTTTGATGAGGAGATTTCCGACTGACATTATTCTTATGTTTTAGCATACCACAATGCTGTTGCACATCAAATCTCTTTCCTGATATCACTTTAACTTCACACACACTCTACGTAAGAGGACTTCTCCATTGGTGCCTAAAAGCTCCTCTCCAAACTCTTTAACAAAACTTCTTAATTTTGCACTTTCACACTTAATTTTCGGCATGTCGATATTCACTGATTCACTGCAAGTTTAACATTAAGAAAGATTTAAAATTCCTTTTCTACTGAAATGTTATGGGGAGGGGGACAGCTACCTACACCAGAGGTTCACCCGCAATGCCAACTACACAATAGGCAGTAGGTTATAACATTGTTTCCTACAAACCCACATTCCATTGACAGTCAAACCAAAATATCAGAAACTTTTTCTCAGAATTGGTAATTCTTAGAATATCTTTTAAAATATAGAAACATTTAACTTGTTTCAACATAAGATCGTGTCTGCAAATATGACCGAAATATGACTTAAATAAGTAAAATATGACCAAAACCGTGGAAATGACCTAAATATGCAAATATATGACAATATAAAACATCTCTAAAAGTAATCAGAAAGGTTCAATTCATGGTTAATCAAACACAGTGACTGAAATGGAAGCAAGGAAAAAAAAATATGATATGTCATAAACATCCGAGCCCTAGTCATCACCACTAGTGTATTTGATATTGAAGTGTATATTTTTCCCAGAAATAAATCTAAGCAGCTGTGCACTGCAGCAAATAACAACATATGTGATGTGATACCGAAGGCTTATCCCGAACTTGTACAACTTATACACCTATCATACAAGTAGCATATAATTTCAGTTATTCAGTGCAGTATTGATTGCTTTCACACAAAAGCAACAGTGGTGGGTAAATAGTTATTAATTTCTTCTGTAGGCATTGTGATAAAGACTTGGACTTGACTAAGTTTAAAAGTCCATGTCAGCACTAACAGGGTATACCTACATTTTTTCTATCAAGGGCAAAAAGAGAGGGTCTGAAATAAAAAATAATATCATTAAATTTCCCTGCTAATTTCTGTGTCCACTGTGATATAGACCTAGGGAACAGCAGAAAATAACCTGAACAACAATAAATAATAATAATAATAACAATAATAATTTTTATGGTGTTTAACGCTAGCTTTTGAATGCGATGGCGGGGGAAATAGGAGAAAACCCACCGCTGTACTGCTTTGTCCACCACAAATCCCACATGTGGTCGCTTGGGTGAGAGTGGAGCGGTATAACCACTCAGCCACAGCACAGCCTAATAACAAAAACAACAATAATAATAATAATAATATTAATAATAAATGTATACCACTAGTAATTTCAAATATTAGAAGGTTGTTTCTTAAGTTAAATAAATCTGTTGTTTATAGTTACTACAAGCAACTAAACCTTTTTATAAGAAATACATTTTTAGACAGTAAAATATATTAGTCAAATATAAACATGAATGTAACTTTTTTATCCATTCAAGAGTAACTGTGCCATGTTTTATACAATACTTACTAATTGCATTACGTCTTTCAGTTTGAAGTTGTTGCTTTCTTATTAACAAATCTGTAGATGACAGTAACAATCCATATTAGGCTTAATGTATTTCTCTAATTTTGATAAAAATATTTTATCTGCAATACAATTCCATTTTAGAAATGTAAAGAGAATTTTGTGACCATTGGTTTTGAAATCCTCCCATAGGTAAGAGTATTTTATTTTTGGCTTTTCCTGCAAACTTTTCTTTTTTGGACTTGTTATGGTTTACAACAATACTCCTCATAAGAACTGATCATCAGTTCACCCTGAAGACGAGGAAGATGTACTTCTTCGAAACGTTGGTGTCAAGCCAAGTTTTTACCTGGCTAGAAGCCCGAGAAGATTTTGAATTAATACTCCTCATATTTGGTAGGTGCAATGGCTATGATTGAATCCAAAATTATCATTATTTGTACTTTGAAAGTATAGCTATTCTGATTTTCCGCTTCCTGCAAAGCTCTTTAATTGTCATGATAATTACGTTTCCATTTGTTAGGTTGAAAAGGTGAGAGATTTCTTGCATAAGCTTGATCCTAATGGAAAACTCCCTCAAAATCACTTTAGTACCTCCCCCATTAATTGCAACCGAGTTTTTTCTTAATAATTATTTCACCCATGAAAATAGAAAGGAGTTTTATTTTCATGCCTATCTTGGAGGAAATTTACATGGTGTTCTAGATGAAGTGCTCTGTCCTGCCTTCTCTGTTGAACATAACACCTAAGAACCTGATTTTCATAACTCTCAAACAGATATGAGCATGAATTCTGATCTATATTTTGCTACCCCTTTAAAACCATACTGTCTACATGAATTATCTCAATATTTATACTTGGACTAGCAATTTCAAAACTCCTATGCATATGACAGGGTTCAAAGGCTGTCTTAAGCATTAATTTAGGAATCCCTGATAAAATCCCCTTTTCTTGGCAGGTGTTCCCAACAATTAACTATTCTGAGCTGGTTCTTAGAAGTAATCATAACTGAACTTCCAAAGTTTGGTTGTTCAATCAACTATTACTCAAAGTGCTGGTCACCATGGCCATGCTCGCTAAGGTGTCTAGCTTTGGTGCTTCGTGGGCAGGGGATCGTGAGTTCGAGACCCACCTTGGGCATGGGTGTTATATGCTTGTGCAATGTGTATATGTTTGTGTAAAGGAACAGTAAAACCATAATCACACAGTAATCATACCGGCGGGAATGTAAATAGGGGATACAGCGCCAGGGTCCTGACCAGACTCCGGTACTGTTTTATAAAAAAGTATACTCATGTAATGCTAGATGCTTTTTTTTTTAAAGGTTTTATTGCTGCATGCTCCACTGCTTGGCACAATACTACATGCTTGTTGTACCAAACACATTTTTTGTTTCACTAGTTAATTTATATTACAGTTTTTATTTGATTAGAGAGTCAAAGTCGAAGCTATTTGCAAATTTCTGGAAATGTTTTAAGTATTTGGTGACTAGTTCACTTTTGCTTGTTGACCACTTTCCACCTGCCCTAATAATATTTGTTTCTAGCACTTTCCTATCACTGTTTAGCACTCCACATTCATACAAAATGTGGTCGACTGTTTGTGCGTTCCTGTTGCAGATGCAGGTCAGATCTTCCATTATCTTAAATCTTTGTAGATATTCACTGATTTTGCCATGTCCTGTGTGATGTTATGTATAAGGGCTATATTTGACTTCAGTCTATGCTGTACACTGGGAAAGAATGACTTTGTAATAGCACCTTTTGTTGTAGTTTGCCACTCTGTTGCCCATCTCTCTGCACTATTGTCCATTAGAGCTCTTTTGACCGTGCTCAGTGGTGTTCTGCTGAATGCAATAATTTCTTCTTCGCTGCTGCTGCTTCTTGCTGCTTGTTTAGCCAGAAGATCCGCTTTTCCATTGTCTACATTTCCAACGTGGGCTTTCACCCAAGTGAAATGAAGTTCCCAATTTTGTCGCTGTAGATGAGTAATGATCTTTTTGATTCCGTCAATCAGGCTGCTGTGTTTCCTGTTGTTACTTAGTAGGTCGAGGGTTATCTTTCTGTCAGTGTGAATTGCGGCTGTTCTTGTTATTCCGTCGATTTTTTCTAATTTTTCCAAAGCTTTCAGTATAGTGAATTGCTCTGCTTGATTATGTTTCAAAGCATGTTTAGAAAAATTCATTTGAGGTAACTGAAGCAGTTTTCTCTCGAAAGTTCAACCTTATCGTTGTAATAGTTCACACCATCCACTAACAATCAGTATCCATTGCAGTTTTGGTAACTATATGAATCAAATGTGTCCATCCAAATCTGTGATGCACTACTTAGAGTTTTCTGCAATTCTCAACAAATTTTTCAGCATCTATCTAATTATGTGATAATTAAAACCACTGAAGAGCAACACTCCCTGAACAACAACACTCATATAAACTACTAATAGGATTCGACATCAATCGGATACCTTTGATGGATTTTACTGCTTCCTTGAATGAAGCTACTATTTATTTAACTTTATTGTGAATCATTAGGATTAATGTTTCGTTTTTCCAACCATCGTAAAATGTCCTTATTTTCTTTTCTGAAACTGGGATTTGATTGCTTTGGTTCTCTGGCATTATTATTCGATATTAGATTTGGTCTTCTATTGAAAGGTTTTCTCTTACTGCCCCATTGATTTGCTTTATGTGTCAGTTTCTTTCATGCTGTTTATTTTCAATGGCACTTTGGACTATATTGTGTACAATGTTTTTAAGTCATCCTATTTCTTCATTGGCATTTCCTTCATAATTACACATTAACCTCCAACTTTCTCTGTACTTATTAGCTAGCATGCCCACAGTCCACCTATATACTATCTCATTTTGAACTCCAAACGCAACTGTAAAGATCTCTTTGTGACCTGACATCTCCTTATGATTTACCGGAATAGAAAATGTGAGTCAGTTAGGGAATTTAGTTCCATGTCGGCATGTTGCCAAGGCAGCCCAGTACTCAAGAGCAACTAGAGGTAAACTATAAGATACGTGGTTCCAATCCCAGCTATGGCCATTGACTATTTTAATCTGACCCTACCTTTCCAACTCCTATCCTACATAGGGCTGGTGTGGAAGAAATAACTATTTCACAAATCTATTTCCTTTATACTCTAAAAGTCATTTGTAATGCATCAATATCTGCCTTTAGTTTTCTTTCAAGTTTCCTATACTAAACTAAATGTCAAAGTGGTCCTTAACTAAGGCACTAAAAGCTTTACTGTACCTATCTGTTTCTCAATTTCTTTATGACTGATAATGATGTTTTCCTGGAGCTTTACTTGGCTACTTATTTTTACTCAACTTCCTAAACATGTCCATAAGCTGTTCTGAGCGTAAGCTAAGATTTTGCCCTGCCTCTCTAGTCCAGTTAAAACTTGACTCATGCCTAGTAAATTTCCAGCTTTTCCCACCCTGAATTATATTCCCAAAGTTTTGTTCTCAATTGTAGTTTCAGTATTAGCTGACTGGCAAGAAATCTCCTGTGAATTCCCCATGGTTTTATCCTCTGTTTTAATTGTTTACTCTAAAATCTTTTTCTCCAAATTATCTAAATCAGTATCAATAAAATCACTACCGCTTCTCAAATCTACGAAATGCATATTACAAACTCATTACTATATGTGCTGCACTGTTCTCCCTCCACTTTCCCTCCTTTCCATGTGCTGGATAATCAGTTGACAGTAATTCTTGTTGCTGTACTGAGGTTATAATGAGGCCAAAAGTTTTCAGTGTTTTCTGTGTTAGTGCTGTTTTCATTCCGAAATATTTAACAATTTTAGCAGTAACTTCATGTATAATTCCTATGTGACAAACTCTTGTGGAATAGTGAGAAATCAACTATGAGTATGTTCCAAGGAGAAAAGACACAGCATCAGGAAGTTTGCAAACCTCAGCTTGGAATGCCAACAAAATTTTAAAATTAAAACCCTATATGATAACTGTAGTTCAGAAATTGCAACCATGTGATGTAGTAAGTAGAGTTAATTTCTGGAATTGGGTGTTGAACAAACTTAGTAATTGCTATACTGAAGATACAGAAATCAGTAAAGAATTATAGCCGGCATGATTTCCAGATTTTATCATATATGAAATATATTTGTCGGACCTTAACAAATAATTTGCATTGAAATAATTTGCATTGAAATAATTTGCAGGCATTGGAAGAAGTGAAAGTGAACATAAAGAGAGGAATTACTATAATTCTAGAGGAAGAATTAACGAGTGAGAGTATAAATTTTCTTTGAGTGTGTTGAGAGACGTGTATTGATACAGGGCTGTCATTTCCATCTTCGTTATTCTACTCATATGACCTACTTATAATTTGCACGAGAAAGTTATGCACTTGCATTTAATGGGCTATGACTCCAGCAGCAGAGTCAAAGGCAAATCCCAATTAAGCTGGTCATGCATCTAAACAAAGGCTCTGCAGCTGATGAGGGCTTCAAGTGAATGTGTTGAAGGGCAGGCTGGAAGAGAGATTGCAGTCATAGCTTCTTTGAGGTAAAGAACTACTGAGGTGCTGTGGCTCACAGAGATAGGAGCAGACATAGACTAGACAAATTTTTGAGCTAAACTTTGTTCTGAATAGAACCTCCAAATTTTTTACAGATGGTAATATTAATACCCCATTTCATTTTCTCTATTAAAGAACCATTGCTCACCTTGTCATTGTTTAAGTGATTTCTGTTTACTACATGCCATTGAACATAGGTAGACATAGGTAAAACCCTTTAGTAAAAGAAAGTTTATAGGCTCTAGTGATAAAAATAATTGAAATTACAACTAGTACTTAGATCAGAGTAGTATGTGGATCAGTAATACATGCAGCACATGTACTAATGGGATTATAGTGATGTTTGCATGAAATGTTGTAGTATGTCATAAAAGCCAAAGAAATTGAGATATAGAAAAGACAAGTGAAGAGGATCATGAAAATATTGGGTAAGGATACAGTGGATCAAGTTTATTTTGTGGGAATAATCTGAATCAAGTATCACATAGTTACATAACTAGTGTACCAAGCTTTATCACAAGTTTATTGTTTTACATTTCTCTATGTTCTGGTACACTCGAAACTATATGTCCCAAACTAAAGAACTTCTATTTGGATTTAATGAGCCTAATATTTAAAAGCAATAAGAGATTTTACTCAACAGTCAATAGGATTAATATTAAATTAGTTATATTATTTTAATATGTACATAATGATAAGATATTCATCCTATTAATTTCCCTGAATTAATGAGACATGTTATTAAATTTAAATCAAGAAACATAGGGTTTCATTGCTAGTCAGATGGGAGTGCAGGTATGCATGGTCATGGTCTAGCAATATAAATTTCTCTTTCTGGATGCAGTGCTGTAACCTTGGCAGCCATCTTAAATGATAGGGCTCAAGTTTCCTGCTGTAAATCCTTGTAGTAACTAATGCAGTGTCCAGCAGTTTCAGGTTATTTTAAGTAAGAAGTGTAAGAGTACTTGCTTGACTGGCCTTCAGCTTTTTGATTGCTTCATATCATGATGAGGGTTAACCTTAATCAAAGGATGTACATGGATCGCCAAGAAGCAAAGAGCAGCCAATCAGGTGTGCGCAACCTCCCATCTATCCCAATACAAGGCCCAGATCTACCACAGTTGCTGCTAAAACCAAGCTGGACTTGATCAGAAGTCAAATGGAACATCTGAGGAGAAAATCCTTCACAGACTGTAGCCATACAGCACAGAAGACCTGCGTTCTCCGTTAGAGACAAGGTTATGAAAAGCAGCTTAGAATTCTCATTACAATACCTATAATCAATATTTCGTAATGTGCACCCAGTTCATTTTCAAAACAGGTATCATCATCTCTACATAAAGGAAGATACACATATCAAAATACATGCACAGAATAAAGGCCAAGATAGAGGTTTCACCCAAATACTTTTCAACATTTTCCAAAGTTGAATGTAACCTCTTTATGATGCTTTTTCAGGTAAAGTGCTTACCTCGCAATTAATATTGTATTGTAGTGCTTAATGTGGCATTCTATTTAGTTGACATCAAACAATATTTAACACACACATTTAGACAAACATAAAATGCTACAATTGATTATAAATATAAACCTATATAAACATCTGATTTACAAAACTACAACAAATAAATTAAGTCTTAAGAACTAAGCCCATGTCAGTAATACAGCATGTTAGAGATATGAGTGTACAGAGTTCGCCAACTGGGAAATCCAAATATGATCAAGTTCAATAACAATTTCATCTATCTTGAAAGGTAATGGAGACAATTGAATATCATTGAATACATTCTGGCACAGTCTGGCAACAGAGTAAGAATGAAGAGCCAAATGTTTTGTTTTGGGTTGCAGTCAGGTCAATGTTTTGTTTTGGTTTGTGCTTGAAATCTTGTTTACCACGATATCTGATCATATTCAAGAGGCCGGACCTAAAAGATGCACAAGAGGCTATACATAAGATTTAATCTGATGACCAAAGATAAAGTAAATTCAAATGTGTTTTATGGAAGTACCTCATTCAGATGTATCATGGAATAATTAAATAAAAGCCACATCTTTGCTAAACAGGAAATTTATTAATGGCCAATGATTGTAACATCAACAATATATGATATGTTCAAAATGTGCTCCATTAGAATCTAACAGACATTGCATCTTCTTAGCCAATTTTGCCCTACCCTCATCAGAGATTGTGTGTTCTGCCCAATCTCTAGGACTGCTTCAAACACAGGTGTGTGAAGATCATCAAAGGTATCAACCTCAATATGGAGCAGTTTACACCTCAAGTATCACTAGAAATAATAATCTAAAGCACTGAGCTTTGCCATAAGCAAGAAATATATCTAGATATTCTTGATTTGTGAAGAATGCTGTGGCTCTGAATGTATTAACACGTCTGAAGCACTGACGGAACCAAATGTTGTGCAAGGTAGCAAGGCACAACATTACTGTAAACATTCCTGACCTTCTGTTCTACACATAATGCCCAATGTGGCATAGTTGCTAGGGGTAAAACCACAACTTTACTCCCATAGACACACTGGAATCCAATTCTTTATATAATTTTGTGGCTAAACAACTCATTTTAGCAACAAATGGTATAAACACAAATAACTTATATTTTGTAGCTCTACCTCACTATTCTAATTACAGAAGTAAACGATAAAAAGGAGTGGTGACATATTCACAATCAAACATTTGAGCAATTTTATTTTTTATTTATGCAGCCATGCACTATAGAGAAAAATGATTACCAGAACTTGTGTTTCAGCTTAAAGTCTGCACACTCATACCCTATTATCTTGTATTAATCCAAGTAAGAATTACAAATATGCACTTTAATCTTATGCAATGTGCAAGTAATCTGCTGGTGAGATTGATTTTAGAGAAAACATTTATACTCAATGATTTTCACTTTCCTATGGCCTCTAGCATTTGTGTCAATGGTTTTTTTGTTCAAATACTGCAGCTAAGAATAATGTTTTATAAGTTCATATATTGGTCACTTCAGTTTATCCTATAGATAAAGTTTATTCTTATCCTTATTAAACACCTTTTACTTATTTTACAATATTTACTTACAGCTCAGAGACAAAACACTGTGGCATGGTTTCAGATGTAAGTCTTAACTAGTATGTACTTGGAGGAAACAGGTGTGAATCCCACTGAAACAACCTGACTGCCTCTAATTTTCATCTAGCTAAAGGATGAACATTTAGTAGCTTCAGGCACTTTTGGTTTCTTGACTTATACATTTTTTCATAACCATCAGCATTTCACTCACAAGATCTAAAAATATAAAACCATTTCCATCCTTGTTTACTCATGCTGTTTTGTCATTTTTTTCAATGCTCATGTAGGTATTGTAAGCTTTATCTACTTCAAGTATACAGTTTCTTCTAACACTTTCATTCACAGATAAAGAGATTTCTCAGACCAAAATACACTTGAAAATACACTTTAAACAATGAGATGCATTTATCAGATGAAACTAAATATTAATTATAAGCTCAGTCTTAATTCTTTCTTGCACCTTTAAATGTTACATAGTGAGGTAATTTCAGGCCAGGCAGACTGTTGTAGACAAGAAACATACGAGTAGAAACATACTAAATACTGGGATGATGCCCCTAAGTTTACTGGAGTTTAGCCCTGATGAACATTGGTAGAATTGAGTTTATGGCTTCCAGTGTAGGCCACATCATTTCTTACACTGCTCTCTGCTGCAATCTATGTTGAGCTGATATTTATACTTGTGTGCTCGTGGGCCCCTCCTCTCTTATCCTATTGGCTGTTGGTCCGACCAATCCCCTCTTGCTCTGTCAGTAAGGCTTTCCAAATTGAAATCAGTGGTTTTCCTTCCTCTCTGTTGAGTTTGCTGTTTTGTTTAAAGATTTCGATGCTCTCTCTTATTATTCTAAGTGTCTATGCAGTCATTACTCACATAAAAGAGAACATCAACATCTTTAAACAAAACAGCAAACTCAAAAGAGATGGAGGAAAACCACTGAATTCAATTTGGAAACACTGACAGAGCAGAGGGGATTGACAGACCAATAGCCAATAGGAGAAGAAAGGAGGGGCTTTCCAGCACATGACTATAAATATCAGCTCACTAGGGCTTGCTGTACCAGTGGCCCAAGGAAGAAGCCCAACATAGGTTGCAGCGATATGTCAGCAGAGGGCAGTGTAAGAAATGACGCGGCCTACACTGGAAACCGTAACCTCAATGGACTATGGCCATGAAAACCTGCAAATATATCTAACATTGGTAGAAAATTACAAAGAAACACAAACTCAATTTACTGATTCTGATGTAACAGATGACTATGTTAAAAAGTACCTAACAAAAGAAAAATAAATATAAAGAAAAGGAACGGAAAGTGTGTTTAATATACTATGTGGCAGAAGTTGATGCATTCTGTTCTAGTATTTAAGACTGGAAGAGAGTGCAACATTTTAGTGATTATTAAATTCTTCCTCTAGCACATTATTATTATTACTATTATTATTGATAGCTATGTATTGATTTTAGTTCTGATTTTCTATTGTGGGCAACTGTAAAAAGGTCACAATATGACCAATGCAGGCATAAGCTGATGTGTTTAGAGCTGAGTAAATATATTCTCTTGCATTTTTAAGGTCTACTCACAAGAGTAGGCATAAAAGTAAATAGAGATTTTATTAATGCATTAAGATATCTTGGTTTGGAGTTGAGAGAGACAGTCTCTCCAGTTCAGAGTAACTACTGCAATCTAGCATGCATAAGCAGCGTCAGCTTTTATTAGGTCAATAAAACATCTTGGTTTTGAGTTCAAGGCAGACTATGCATTTCGAAGTAACACACTAGTTTGGTATACATAAACACTGATTGGTAACAGATTATACTTGCAAACCAGTCTCCTTGAAGTGTGTTGGAAATTTTATTTAGTAAAGTAAAATAAATGTTTCAGCAGGAATAATGTCATAGAAGGTCAAAATAGCTTAAATATATAAAAGTTATTTTTAATTTTATACAGTCTATGTCAAACACATGCTTCCATGACTAATGATGATCATAATAATTACATTTATCAATATATAAAATATATTTGTATTAATTACCTGACAGTAATAGTCCATTCTCTTACGCTGTGTTTGAATCATTGTTAGGTTAGAATGAGCCTTGATAATGATTGGTGTTTAAGGGCACTTAACTACCAAGGTCATTAGCACCCAGACCTTGTTGAACCTTTATTTTAAATTTCCCTCAGTTTCTAGGATGAATGTTGTACTGTTGTACTTCAACTCATATTAGCATTTTATCTCATATATTTCTTGTTGCATTTATGTCATGCCTTTAACATTTATATCGGCCAGATTTTCCTTTGGAACATGTGTGCTTTTGTCATTGGGCTTCTATTTGTCTTCATTAGATCCCACACACATTCACACTCTCATTTTTACTTCTAGACTCTGGGAAGAATAGGGAATATTTTTGAATAGATAAAATCCCCCCTGGCTGGGAATCGAATCCAGGATCCCTCACACAGCAGGCAGGTGCTATTACATTGGAAAAGCACAATATATCTCATACTATATGATTATTTTTTATTTTCCTTTGTTCTGGGTTCCAGTGGTGGCCAATGGTTATGTTGCAGTATTGCACAACATCCAAGTTTTTAGGAGGAACTAAAGGATTTACTTATAAATTATTGGATTATCCTTTATAAATGTGATTAGTTTATTCCTAAGAACTATAACACAGTTTTGATTACTCTAAATAAAGTGGCAGAAATATAAGAATGCCATGTCTGTTGGTCGTGGCACCTCTGGAGGTGCCAAGACCAGATTGCTACAGTGTGTAGTATGACAGAGAGGTTCGATTCAGACTTCCCTATCCTATTTATTAAGGTGACTAATCGTTGCACAGCTACTGCCAACATTGCCTGGTATCAAAAGCACTTGCCTCATATCTTCTCCTAGAGTGCAACAGATAACATCAGCTTTCTCTTTCTACCCAAAAAGACGCAAGTGCAGATGCTTGACTAACCAAGTTCTTCTGAGCAGTAGATAAGATTTATCTCTGGCTTCTTGATTACCTAAGTGTCTTGCACCTTTGCATGTATTTGAATTAACTTGTGGCTTTGCTTTTACAGTTATTATCCCTTCAATTTTATGGTGAATGTTATACTTTAGTTAATATTAAGCAAGAGACAGGTGTAGTGAGCTTAATTTGTGGTAATATTTACTGCATTTTCCTTGTAATTTAACATGTGTTCAAGTTTTCGTAATAAATTCGGTGAGTAACTTGCAGAGCAGGGATTTTTTTTTAAGTTCTCTCTGAAAGAACAGTTAAAAATCACAGAACTAGGTAGGCCATGACCAGAACTAAATATTGTTCAGAGCATTACTACAAATAAAAGACAATATAAATGAGTATTTTGACAAGATGTTTATAATAGTCATGACTGGCTATGTGGTTGTGAAATGAAGAATGTGCTGTTTTCTTTTCTTTGTATCTTGTTTGGTGGCAAACAAAGCTGGACAAAAACTGCCATTAGAGATATAAATCATTTAAGTTCAAGCATAAAAAAACATGAAACCCCCTCTGTTCACTTGAAAAATATGTTGAAACTAACGTTTTTTGGGAAGTCAAATGTGGCTTTGCAGCTGGACAATGCATACAGACATAGGATTGCTGAGGATAATGAAAAAGTTAAGCAGAATAGATACATCCTGAACATATTAATATGAGGGGCATACTGAAAGTCATGAGCAACACTGTTTTACAATCTTAATATTTATTTTTAAGCCAAACCAAATACATCATCATAATCTACAGACCTTCTTTCACTTTTCGACATAGTCTCCATTGTTTTGCACACATTTTTCCCATCGTTCTACAAGTTTGAAAATGCCCTTGTGATAGAACTCCGTTCCAGCTGCCCGCAGACCCTGATGCACTGCTTTCCGAATATCCTCCAGCGTCTTGTAGCATTGGCCACGCATCTGCTCCTTCACAGAACCGAAAAGATGGTAGTTGGAGGATGTTGGGACTGTAGGGAGGATGTGGAAGAGTTTCCCACCCTAATGCCCTGATCTTTCCCATAGTGGCACGGGCAGTATGCGAACGGGCATTATCCTGTTGAAGGATGATCCTCTTTCCAGGACGTTTATCATGCAAAGCCCGACGGAGCTTCAGAAGTGTCTTGATGTAGCGGGCAGAATTTATGGTTTGTCCAGGTTCAACAAAGTCAACCAGAATGCAACCTTGTGCATCCCAAAAGACACTTCCCATAACTTTTCCTACAGACTGCACTGTCTTCACTTTCTTCTTCGATGGTGAGTTCAAGTGGTGCCATTCCATACTCTGACGTTTCGTTTCTGGCTCATAGTGATGGAACCAGCTCTCATCTCCAGTCACAATACACGTCAAAAATTCATCACCTTCATTATGAAATCTCTGAAGAAGGTTTTGTGCAATGGTTCTTCTCTGAAGTTTGTGGTCTTCAGTCAATAAACGGGGGACCCAACGGGCACAGACCTTTCGATAACCCAAGCTATGTATCATTTCTTGCACTGCACTATGTCCTATTCCAAGTTGCGCAGCAATTTCATTCACAGTGAAACGCCTATCTGCTGTAATGAGCTCATCAACTCTTTCCTTTTTGCGTTCTGTAGAGGCAGTTCGAGGACGCCCGCTACGAGGCGCATTTTGCAGACTTGTGTTTCCATCTTTGAAATGTTTCACCCATCTTCTAACACTGCTGGCACCCATGCAGACACCTCCATACGCACATTGAAGTCTGAGATGAATTTCAGGAGCAGATTTTCCTTCTTTCACAAGGAATTCAATGACAGCACGCTGTCGAAATGAAACATCAATGTCAGCCATTTTTCAAACACCGCCTGTGCTCACGTGATAGAAGCTAATGATGTCACAATATGTCAACATGTGGCTTAAAGTCTGTAGATTACGATCCTGCAATTCGTTTCGTTACATTGTTGAAATTTAAATTTTTACAATGGGTTGCTCGTGACTTTCAGTATGCCCCTCGTAAATTGTACTTGAATAGTCCTAAAGAGAGCGTGATGAAACAGAGTCATCATTAAATTTATAGAGGATTAATTAATTTCAGTGCAGAGTTAGATTCAGCCCTAAAAGGCCACCTAGAAACACCAACAATAAAATTAAAAGATGTTCTGATTGTCATATTTTAGTAATCTTGCCAAAAATAAGTACAAAATAAAATTGGTGATAATGGATACCCTCTCTGTATACCTTCATTAATATCTCTACTGTTCAGGCTGACTCGTTTATTTATTTTTAGTTCTATTCTCTATCTGTATTTGACGAATCCACAACATGTAAATGAAGTAACTTGAACTTGGTGGGGTGAGGGGGGGGTTAGATATGATTTGCTATGAGTAGAATTTCCCATATTTTCAAATGAAAAAGCGTGTTGAAAGCTTTTTCATTGTCGAGAAATGGGAATCCTAAATTCTCTAAGTTTCTCTAAAAATTGGCTCAAAGCAAAAGCACTGTCTATGCACAATCTTTTTTGCCTGGAACCATTTTGTTCTTCTAAGATAATTATGTTCCACTACGGTATTGACTCTTTTGGTTATAATTTTTGACATCTGAATTCAACAAATTTATTCCTCTATAGTTGGTACATATTTCCTTTTCTAAATATTTGGCTTATAACAGCTTCTTGTCATTCCTTTGGTTTAAGGCTATATATCCAAAATGTATAAATAAAATCTAAAAATTGACTTAAAAATATTTGAGGACCATGCTTTGAACATTTCTATATTTATTTGATCTGTACCCAGAAATGTATGATTTTAAAGGTTTTCAATACCGTATTCAATTCATTTGTAATTTGACCTACATCATCATTTATTGCTAACTTTTTATGCCATTATCTTTATCAACAGTCAATTTCTGGAAGTACTCCACTCGACTGTTGAAACTGAGTTCAACTGAGGTGTTACCGATCTCAAAGACAAACTCGACAGATGAGTACATTGTTATTATTTAAGCATTTGCCTCGATGGGTAACAGTGAACATTTTTGTAAATGAATGTAGTTAAAATTACCTTAATATCCTATGCAAAATGGCCAGAGACAAATTGGAAGGGCTCACTGCATGACAGCAGCATGAACCAGAAGGGCAAATTTGACAAGAGACCTTGGATCCCCCATTCTAAACGGCTTCCCTCACCCCATTCAACTACCTCTCTTGTAATCCCTACCTGCCAGTTTGCATACCTACTCAGTATTCATTCTGCCAGTGATGTTTGCTTCACTTTGGGTTCAGTGTTGATTATTTATTGCAAATCTGCTGCATGTACCATAATAGCAAGTGTCACTGCAGGAGGAGAAGAGGTAGATGGTTATTCCCATAAACAATGCTTGAATGAAGATGCTTGGAAGAAAACTGTGAAAAAAAGACAGCGAAACGAATGCCAAAAGTACATCTCCCATTCCTCAGGTTGTGTTGTGGCTGCTTGATGCATTGGTGATCCTTGCTCTTGGGGCTGCTTTGAAAAGGTATTTGCCACTCATGGTAGCAGTATTTAATTTTCTCAAGGGGATACTTCAGAGTTTCACAAGACCTTGTTGTTAGCTTTGTAGAATGTGCAAGCAGCATTGAAGCTAACTCGTGCCATTATGGAATAACACTGCTTTAAGACTCCATTTGGAAGAATCAATAAAAATATGCTAGTTACTTGGCTTGTATGCTTCCTTGTCCAAATGTAGAATAAAGATTACACACAACAACCAAGTTGATCTTTGGAGCAGTACTTGTGGAACTGTGTTTTGTGATTCCTACACCATGAAAATGTAACGCAGGTGGTAATGAATTTTTTTCCTGTAGTCTTGAGCCCAGTAATACACTTTTTTGTCATGTTAGGCCTAAATTCCTCACTAAATCATTTCACTCAAAGCGATTGAGCTGTTCTGGTGAATTGTCTAACTTTTCTGGATCAGAAACCAGCTCATTGTCGGAAGTCGCAGAGTTGGTTTCAGATTTACTAAAATTGAGGTTTACTGATTACGTAGGTATGGGTAGTTCTGATGTTCTGGTTTACAAGGAATAGGCTTGGAACCTAATCCTTCAATACTTGCATATATTATGAGGCTGAACAATTTATCCTGATCACTAACTTTCTCTTTGAATATATGTGTAATATAGTTTATTTGTGAGTCTATTTTATGTACCTTCCCAACAAACACTTAAAACCCACAAATGTAACGAAACATATAAGGAGTTTCTAGACATTGTCTCCTGCATAATCCTAATGTAGAAGTCCTATTCAAGCTTTTATTTTAACACTATACATATAGAAGATGAACGAATGTGCACATTAACACAAGTTTTCAGCTCAACTGAAATTGAGATCTATGATACTGTAAATGTAAACATCAATATCTCACAAGAAAACAGACCTGACCCATTGAACAAACTGATAAGTGCTGGGAATATAAACATAAATATCTGTGTGATAAGGGAGGATGGAAGCGAGCCGAATAGAAAGAAAATCAACAATGGTATTAGAATAAAATAACGAAATGTAGCAGTAAGCTGTATAAGCTGAATGAATTTGGCACATATAAAGAGTATTGTTGCAAAACTTATTACATCCACCCCAGGACAAAATCAAGTTTTACATGATATCACATAGATAGGGAATGGCAAAATTTGCAGTCGCGAATTTTGAGATAGTAACCTGAAAATGTATATTAAAGCTTATTAAACATATTCAACTGCTTTTATGCTGAATTTGAATTCACAAAACACCATGAATTCCACATCAACTTGCCAATTTTGTGTATTTCTGCAAGAAACAAGCAATTTTTAAGGCAACTAACAAAAAACACGTGCAAGTTTTCAATGTCTCTAAATAATGCAATTCGTGATCGTTAGTTGGTAACAATCTAAGCTGAGTGATTTTGCTCAAGTGCCAGAGATTTATGAATGCCTTCTGACGTCATATCTAGCTGTATTAACTGATTCTTTACAACGCATCTTCACGGTGCTAGGATGTTGAATTACAGAATATCTGCAAGAGATCAAGCTTTTCAGTATAAACATCATGGTTTTTACTGTACAGACAACAATACAGTAATGTGCAAAATGTGCAATTGCCAGGTATCCTGGGAAAGACGTGATTCAATTCAGAAACATTTGAAGAGTGCAAAACACGTGGTGCGAATTGTTTCTTGCAAGGAAGGTGAAGCATTGCAGCAACAGACATCTGTTGCCACATGCTTTAACAGTGTGATAAACAAAAAGAAACGCAGCAAGTGCCTTGGGAAACGTGTAGCAGAGACTTTTATAAAAGCAAATATACCACTCTCTAAGCTAGAAAACGAATGCGTGAAGTCATTCATGAATGAATTCATGGAGATTACAGATTATTTTATAATGAACATGTTTTTAAAAACTGCTGTGTAAAATGCAAGTTTTACTATTGAATTTGGATGCAAAAATCATATTAAACGCTATGCTTTGCTTCTGGATATGACAAAGTAGAAGTGGAGTGGGGTAAATGTAAAGGACGCAAATGTGTAGCGGGCTGCATCGGCGCACTGCCGCTAAGGGGTAACATGCGCATGGGTGTAGATTGCTAGATAGCATGAAGTCCGACCAACCATGCTCGCTCAGCATCAGCTAGAAGACGTTTTCAAGGAGTGTTCAAATCAATACAAGTTGAGTGTATTGCTGGCATCTGTTAGCGTGTGCACTTCCCAAGCAAGAGGTCCCGAGTTCAAATCTTGGCAATGGTGGATTTCCCCTTATACAGTGTAGGCAAATGTTGGGAAGCTAAACTCATTGGATCCTGGGCTCATTTGAGCATCATTTCACCCTTTTCACTTATACATTGCCTCTGTAAAGCAGAGCACTTAAAGGGGGTGATAAAATCTTTAAATTAAAAAAAAATCAATTCTGTTTTCATGCAAGTTCCCATACCTCCATATGTTTTGAATACAAAATGAATGCAGAAAAAATACAAATGTATTTGTGATGGTTGCATCATTAATATTAATTAGGAGTGACTTAAAACTTCCCTGGTAACAAGAGAAACTGACTGTATGTACTAAATATATAACAACAATAGTAATATTAATTTCATTATTATACAAAATTGCAGGTGCTGGAGATATTCCTGGTGTCAGAATTATCAAAGACAAATATATCCAAATGATGATGAGCGAAAGAGAAGAGGAGCTGAAGAAGAAACTTCAAGGCCAAAGGTTGCTGTCTTCTGTGACGAGACCCAAATAAGTGTGACAAGTGCATCTTTGTGATCATCTTTAAAATTGTAAAGCCAACAGATGAAGTGGAGATACTAGTAGGGGATAAACACATTCTTGAAACTGCAAATTCCAGGACCTACTTTTGAGCCATTCTAGATAGACTGAAGAAATTTAACATCTCATTTGATGATGATGTGGCTCTTATTTCTGATTCTGCAAGATATATGACTGTGCTTCAACATTCTGGTCCATATTATTGGTGATGATGTGCTAGCTGTCGAGTGCTGGGCTCAAAAACTAAATTTAGTTCTGAATGTGTTGGGTAAGCAGCTACCAGTTAAATTCGATAGTAGAGTCAAGTCAGCTTTCCTAAACACACGGAAACAAAAACATCTGTTTAGAAAATTTCTGGACAACAAGAACCCAGGACAAAACATACCACTGTTTCTTATGCCAGTTTTGAGTAGGTGGTATTCGTGGTATGAATCAGTGGCATACCATGCAGAACACATACAAGATGTGGTAACCTTCCTGCAAAGATCTGGCAGGAGTTCACAATGCTGGGGTTGATTTCCTTCAAAATTTGCAAAGAGATGAGCTGAATGCAACTGGTTTCGTAAAAGAAGTAGGCAGTAGCATCACTGAATTAATCAAGCACCTGGAAGGCCAGTGTTATCAGTCCCCATGATAAATGGTCAGCTTAGGAAAATTTAACAGACATTGCAGGTGTCAGCTTCTAGAATGTTCTGAAACAAAACCAAGGAAATGATTGAGACTTCAGAAACTGCCACTGTCAAACACAAAATGAAGACGACCCTTTCCAATGCTGCTTCATACTGCTTGGCAAAACTTTTGAACTTGCAACAAAATGACCCCGCAGTTAGATTTTATAAAGCAGTGAGTGTTTTCGATCTGTCTGAAGTTTCAGAAATGAATGATTAAAAAACTGAAAGTATGTTCAAATATTGGAGATGATGCCATCACGATAGGCTACATGGAGTTTCAGAGAATTGTGAAAAGCAAACTTGACTCCAAAGAGAAAGTGAACATTATTTCTATCTTACAGGGAATGATGATCAGCTACAAAGCATTTGCAAAATGTGATACTGAAGTGCTATGGATGCCATGTGCAAATGCAGACTGAACGTTTTTTTTCATCATACTCTAATGTACTCTCCGATAGGCACCACTGCTTAACATCAGAAAACAGTTTTTTTTCTGAATTATATTTTGAAAATTACATATGTCCACAGAGCCTTTTTTCAACATCAGTAAATGTAATTTTCTTTTTGGAATTGCATTTCGAAATGGAGATGTCTTAATAGAGGCTTTGTTACATGTTTTGAAATGACTTGTTATTACTGATTAATGAATAGGGAACGTTTGTTCCCCCTCCTGAACATACCAAAAAATTGAATTGAAAGTACAGATTTTTCCATTTGAAAATACAGATTTGTGCACTTCTAACTCAACAAAAAATTCCTTTCTATAGGCATAGATTCTAGCATGCTCTTTTATGCTGTGAACTCTGTTCATGTGAAATCATATTTTGTTCCTGTGTAATTGGCATGTGAAAAGTGCCACTATTGCAAACTACATTATGTTCATACTCATGTTCATGATTGCTGCAAACCATATTATATTCACATCCATTTTTTTCAGTATGGTTAAAGTGTAATTAATTTTTGGTTTTTCCCATAAAATTTTCCTTTTTGGACATAATATGGATGTAATGATACTCCTCATATGTACGCACATCAAAAAACAAGATGTGAGAGCCAAAAATTGGAGTTCATTTTTTAAATCAGGGCACTGATTTCTATTCTAGTCACATATTCTCCTTTATACTGCAGAATCAATGTTGACTGCTGTAACTTAAGTCTGCATATGAGATCCCTGTTAAACCCTAGGATCTGTCTTAACAGAAATGTATGAATAAGCAGAAAATAAAAATAAACTGTAATATCAGTCTCAGTCCTTTATTTCATAGCAATTAAGGAGTATCCAAGGAATCCACCCTTAAGTACTCAGTTCATAAACATTCATGAAACACAAGAATGCATATATTAAGGAATTTTCTCTCTATGGAAGTTTGTTTCAAATCAATATTTTGTTCCTTTTATCACTTAAACATACAGTTTCATTGAATTTCAAGCCTTCTCCTCATTTCCCATTGTTTAAAATTTCTCCATTGATTCTTGAGCAGCACATTTTTAGTTGTATCCATATATTTAAGAAGTACTGTGCAATGTTCTATGCAAGTTCAGACCATCTGTGCAAATGAAGTGTTTCCTGCAGGTTTTTGATGCCAAAGACTTAGTACATTAATCGTATTTCTAAAAATGGATTAATTGCATACAAAGGTTACTGCAACTACTTTATTTTACTTTGCTTCTAGTTTTCCTTAATGAGAACTTGATTCATCATTGCTGCCAGGAAAATGTATTGCAATGTACTTAAACATTCTTATTAAATAAAAAGAAGCTCTTTTTTTTTACTCACTTTCAAAATAACTAAGGCTTGCTTTTTGTACTTTACTCCTTGAATCCACAACTTCTTTATATAGTTTTATACAAGTTTTGAGAACTGAATATTACACAAAATCTGTACATCTATGTTCTTGCATCTCTTATAGAACCAAACACCTTTCGCTTTCTCATTTTGTTGTTTTCCATTAACTCGCCTTACAATTTTCATGATCATTTCAGAGTGTACACATTTGCACATTTCCGACTACCACATAAATGCAAAAATTAACATGTTTTTATAGACCATTCGTAACTTGATCACTTCAACACAACTCAGTGCCTTTGTTGTAAACTTTTAACTTGACTGCAAATAACGTCTTAGGTTTGAATCCTGCTTGTTCAATTGCCTAAGCAAGGTTTTACACTAATGGAATATTTCAAATAACAATTTTGTATTCATTTATTTATTAATTTTCTAAAATGTCTCTATCGAACATAGATGATAGGTAAAAATTATATAAGTACAATGAAAGCAGAGGGAAATATTTGATTGCTACACATCAATGCTATGGATCTTTGTAAGTTTGGGGATATCAATTGTTTGCACTTTGGTCAACATTTTATTGCATTTAAATATTAAATACAATGGCATGAAATTTTGTACTGACAAGTTTTAGGCGGATAGTGATTAGTTAGTAACTAAAAGTAAAACTTCTGCTTCCTTGTGATCTGATTCATCATTATGCACTTCAGTCAAACAGAACAAATGCTGCTCCAGTGAAACTGATGAACATGACTTGCTTTCCCCAATGAAAAATTGCCTCTGTTCACTACTCCACAGTTACAAAGTTGCCAGCTACACAGTAAATGAAATTCTACTTCTAGTTTTTTTCTTTTTTTTTCTACTATTAAAATTACTTGCTTTTCCCAAACCCTTCGGACAATCACCAACTTGATAATTAGCCATGTAAGATATGTCCAATATTAGATTATGAAGTTCATCATAAGCAAATTAAAAGCGACTCATTTTGGATATCAGCTGGCTGTAGCAACTGCATGTAACAAAACTGTCATTTAAGTAAAAGAAATTTTGTTCGCAGAACAGAGAATGAGGCCACTGATGTTCATGAAATTACATATATATAAAAATGAATCACCAAAATGTATGTATGTACATCACTTCTGAACAGTTTCACCAAATTGAACAATTCTTTTTTTGTTGTGTTCGTTATTGTCACAATTAGGTTTGTGTAAAAGAAAATGTTGAAAAATCATTTGGGAAAGTTTTTAAAGTATCATAATATGTATCAGCATACAGTGCCAAGGGAATGCAATTGGTTAATAGCTGTCAGATGGCAGATGCACCATGATTATTTGTTGCTAAATGGCAGTAGTAGTGCTGTATTTTTCCTCCCCATTCAATGTCAAGGTAACATGCCAATTTATCGAGACAATGATGCAATGCAGCAGTGAAATTTAAATACATTTTTATGTATTAACTGTCCTTTCCTTACTCCTATTATTTAAAATAAGAAGCAACAAAGCTTTCCTGGTGACAAACACCTAGAGTACGTACTTATTTATTTGCCACTAGATGGCCTTAGTGCTGCTCAATTTTTCTTCCTCATTCAATGCTAAGGGAAGTCACATGATTATGGAGTCAATGATGCCAGATAACAGTGAAAATAAAATAAATTTCTTATGTATTAAGTATGGTAGCCTTGGTCACATTATTTAAATAAAGAAATAAAAACATACTTGTTTCACATACAAAGTGTATTTGTGTTGCAATTATTTAAAATGAACAAGTAATAAACTATGCACATAACCAATAATCCTTCTTGGAATTTGAAAATGCTGGAGAAATGATGCAACCCGGATAGAAAATCGTTTTAGGTTAACTTCCTATTGCAGATGTTGGCTATTTGAGGTTTTGCGGTACATGAGCTAGCTAAAGGTCATTTCATCAGAACATGAAGATACCCCTGTCACCATCACACTGCAATTGAGGTGCTCTTAATACATTTGATCAAGTAATATTTTGGGTTAAATTGAGAAATTTAATACACAAAGCTATTAACAAATAAAAATTTATCAATTGCCCCATCAGATCTACTTACTCTTTAGTTATGTCATTGTTAGCCTTAAAAATGGCTGTTTTGACATAGTGGAAAATAAAGAAAGAAGTGGAAAATGGTAGGAGTAAAGGAAAGAAAGAGATTCGGAAGAAGCATGAATCTTACTTTGTGACTTTCTCCTGAATGTAATTCATTACCTATATCAGTGTTTACCTGCCACACTACGAAGCGCTGCCATTACTGTTGTTATGCCTTGCTTACCCACACTGTAAACTGCATATGACATCCTTTCCGCACCACCTTATGGGTGCACCAACTTCCTCCTTTTTGCAGTACCAACTATATATGCATTATTATGCAGATGAATGCGCTTTTCAAATGCAAAGGCATTATTAACATTGACAATGGGAAAATTCCTGTTGACACTTCTACTGGCCTCATTTCATTTCCACCACATTTTTGTCACTTTACAACAAAGGAAGAATTAATATCGAAAGTGTTACCAAATTACAAACCCTATGCTTGGTTGAGCGAACAAGCCATTTTAGCAGCAACTACTAAGAATGTAGATGATTTAAATATAAAAATTCAGAGTAAAATTGTTGGACAAATGCATTCATTTAAGCCGATTGATTCCATTACCGATCCAAAAAAAGTCATCAATTATCCAACTGAATTCCAAAATTCATTGGATATACCAGGATTATTGCCACACAGTTTACAGCTCAAGGTTGACTCAGTGATAATTATGCTATGCAATTTGAATCAGCCGAAGTTGTGCAACAGAACAAGACTTGCTGTTAAAAAAATTATGGAAAATTTGGTTTAAGCTATTATAATCGTAAGAAAGTTCAAAGGCGAGGATGTGCTTATTCCACGAATACCACTAATGCCAACTGACTTTCCTTTTGAATGTGTGTTCAGTTTCCAGTGCACCTTACATTCGCAATGACAATAAATCTCAGGTCAATCGTTAGAAGTGTGTGGAATAAACCTTGAATTGCCATATTTTTCACATGAGCAGTTCTATGTTCCATGCTTAGGAGTCGGCAGACCATCAACACTATTTGTTTTCTTTCCAGAAGGAAAAACGAAAAATATTGTACATTAAAAGGCATTACAATTGAGTATGACCAAATTATTTAATTGTAATTCTATTTCATTACATGTAAACGTACAATCTTGTCTCAGTTTTTTCATTAGGTACATCATCCACGTGATACTGGAGAGGGCAGCTAGTTTAATATAAATGCGGACAGGTGACATGTTCCTAAATTCCTTTCAATCTAGTACCCAATAATTCTGTAGCACTTATTTTATTTATACTTTTATTTTTTATTTCTTTTAGCATGTAACACGATAATGCCAATTAATATGAAAATTTAAGACACCATTTGCATTATGTTTAGTGCAATTATTTTCCCAAGATTAACAAAATTATTATTAGGGATGATCAGAAACTAAGGTTAATGGCCTATGTTCTTGGTGTTTCAACTTTCACAGTGAACATAGTAGTGTATGCTAATTCTAATATGTGTGGTTGGCAACTGTGTGGAGTTTCAGCCAAATGTCACCTACAGCGCTACTGCAAGGTAAACACAAATGGTGACTTGTTTGGAAAATTGGCCTTGCGAAGAAATCCTCTCAGTTGTTCAATTTCTGGGAGTGAAACCTGTAGCCGTGGCTGAAATTCACCAACAGCTGGTAGAGGTTTTGGAGAGACTGTAATGTCTCGCCAGCATGTTGCAGAATGGAGTTGAAAGTTTGCGGCTGGTAGAGAATAAGTCACAGTCCAGGATTGCAATGAGCAACCCAGCACAGTATCCACAGATAACATGGAGGAGCTAATTCAGGACAACAGGAGGGTCATGTTACAGCATACGGGAGTAGGAATGTCTTTTGAAGCATTCATCACATTGTTCATGATATTCTGCAGT
Organism: Hymenopus coronatus; assembly: GCA_030762935.1. NCBI lineage: Eukaryota > Metazoa > Arthropoda > Insecta > Mantodea > Hymenopodidae > Hymenopus > Hymenopus coronatus. The sequence continues at coordinate 178,475,860 of CM060900.1, forward strand.
ACGAAAAGTTTGGGTTCCACAAAACCTGTCCAACCAACACAAGGAGATGCGCATGGGAACAAGTGTGCAACCACTGCAATGGTTCTCCATGGAAGGGAACAGTTTTCTTCACTGTAATGTCACAGGTGATGAAACATGGATCCACCACTATACCCCAGCAATGAGCAGTTGTCAATGCAGTGGAAACACCCCTCTTCTCCAAAAACAAAGAAGTTTAAAGGTAGCACCACATGCCAGGAAGGTGATGGTAACAGTGTCATACTTGTGCTTTTGAAAAGATGGCACACAGTGACATGAAACCATGACACGATTGCACAAAGCAATCAGGAGGAAATGGCCAGAACTCTTAACCAAGGGTATCATCTTCCTTCACAGCAATGCATGACCTCATACAGCCCAGAAGACCACCATGTTTGTTGGAGCAGTTTCTCTGGGATATCACTGACCACTCTCTCTACAGCCCAGATCTCATTCCAAGCGGCTTCTACCTTTTTCCTCACTTGAAGGAACACCTAGGAGGCTGACAATTTGCTTCAGTTAAGGAGGTGCACACTTCACAACAACATGGCTGAACAATCAAGGACAGGATTTTTACCAGGACAGAATATTCAAACTCATCCCATGAAATGACAATTGCCTCAACTGATATGGAGACTATGCGGAAAAATAACCTAACGTATACACTATCAAATGACTGTATTGGTTGTATGAAATAAAACGCACTTGTTTCACTGCAAACTTTTTAATCTTAGTTTTTAATCATTCCTTGTGTGTTAAAGTTTTTTTCAAGTCAATCTCACCTATGCCACTTTTTTGTAACTTAATAAAACTTCCACAAACCCTTATTCCAATCTTCAGCTTCGTTATGGTACAGAACAGAGAGAGTGGTGTTTAGGGGTGCTTATCTATTATGGAACATGATACTGAAATAACGGTGATAGTGTAACATGCCAAAAATTTCATGTTTTTACTTAACTTGTTCCAAAATTTAAAAGTTCAACCATTTATTCTATACTAAAACCACTTCGGTACAGAAAAATCCATATGGAATGAAACAATTTTGGGTACAGTTTTACTCTATATAGGTCATTTATTTGCCAAACATATAGTATGTTAGGTAAATATTTTACTGTCTGTAACAAAATAGTTCAAACATGGACATTTGATTATTAGTTCACCCTGAAATAGAGAGGTAACGACAGCATCAAATTGCAATGATAGCTCTCAAATACGGTGAAACGTTGTATTTTTGGTACCCCTCCAATTGTGGCACTTGCAATTTAAAGTATGTTTATTACAAAATTTGGCCGCCAGGTGCATGGCCAGTGTGACCTTCACAGTGTTTTCCTGTGTGCACGTCCTACATCCATTCTGTCGCCACACATGCATCCGTCTTACTTCTGTTCTAGTCCAGTTCACACGTGTATAACATTAGGAATGTATAGAAATGTTTAGTTTTGCTTGAAATGTTTTCAGGATGCAGTATACACTACCACAAATAGTTTACATATGATATGTAGTGCTTACATCATCTTGTAGAGAAATTGTCAGACAATTTGAAACTAAATTCCTGGCATGCTTATAAATAAATTCAGGAAGATAGGATCAATTTGTGATAGGAAAAGAAAGATAAACAGGTGTGTGCTTACAGACCAGAAATTACATGAAATCGGAGAAAGGTTAGAACTATCACCTCGGAAAACTCTTAGGTGCCTTACACAAGGAACTACCATTTTGTAAGCTTCATCATGGAAAGGAACATAAATTTTAAAACTCAAACCATACAAGATTACTGTTGTTCAGGAATTGCTACCACATGATCACCAGAGTTGGGTAAATTATTAATAGTCTATTTTGCTGAATTGTCTTATCAAAAACAACTTGTGTTTTAATCTCTTAGGACAATTCACTCCCATCGCTTTGCTCCGGTCATGAATTATCGACAAGATCAAAACACTCGTAGTATTAGTTATGATAATTGTTAATGTGATTTGAGATTTTATTTGACGTCCACGCATGTGTGACTGGGTGATGGGCCATGCAATTGCCAGCCATGTGTATAGTATGTGACAGGGGGATGGATCGTGTGCCTATTGGCCAAGTTTTGTAGCATACTTACTGTAGTAATTTTTACAGTTTGGTAGTGTATTATTTCACTGTTAACTGGTAATTACAAACAGCCTGCTCATTGTTTGTCAGTTATGCATAGTGATATAAAATTTATTTTGTTTTCTTGATATTTCTCATCTCTGAGTAGAGACTTTTTTTAAACTTAATAGCCCATATAATGATAGTTATGAAGTGTGTTTGATACATGACAAATTTGGTTAGACTTTCTAAGAATTGAAATTATAACTTCTAAATCACATAAATTGCATTTTGCATGCAAGAGTGGGGTACCAATAATTGGTATGTCAAAGCTTGCATTTTAACTGGAGTTTTGTCGTCATTTTACTTTCTCTAGCATAAATATACAATGTACACCAGTGGACAAAAACATTAGTCATGTCTGGAATGCCAAATTTGTTTAAGTCCTACATGGCACAGCGCTGTGTGTACACCATCTGCGATACAATTGTGTAGCGGCAGCAACAAGTTGTCACAAGTTACAAATCTTAATATTACTAACCCATATGATCAATAATGATAACCAAATACATAACTTAAGCTTCAACAACAAACTATCAATGTTAACTTAAAAATATTAATGACACAAAAATTTATACAGTTTGCATTTGTGGTTTTACTAAACCTACCATATTCCATGAGTATTCACTGTAGCGTTATGACAAAACATAAGTTGCTACTCTGGTGAAGGTCGCAGGTTCACTTCCTGCATGTAGCAAAATATTTTTTCCTTCTCATAAAAATGTTGCATCAACACATAGCGGCTACTTATTTTATACACAACATTTGAAACCGTTAATAATATGATAGATATTATGATACTTCTTTAAGGGTTTATTCTACTAAACAGCAATATGCTGCACACGAAAACAAGTGGCACATGGAATGATGCATAAACACATCAGGTATGAACAGTTAGTTCTCTCTCAATGAAAAAAAATGGAATTTGTATAGCATGAAAAAATACTAAAAGTATTCTGACTTCTTTTTTTCTCAACACACCCTTCACCAACCGATCCAACAGAAAAATGTGCGATATTCTTAGACGAGGTGACATTTTCTTCTGCAAGTAAGGGAAAGGTGATTGCCTATAATCCAAAGGGGTCCTGATGCAATGCAAAATACTTGGCTTCACAATTCCATCATGGTCACCTATCTGGATATCAAGCTCAAGTGTGCTACGACAGCTTGATGATACACTGAACAGTGTGCAGTACATGATAACATCTGATCTTTTGATTCCCGCTGTTAAGATGACATATCCTGATGGAATTGTTGAATTTGTACAGGATAATCATTCTGTCCACATATCTCGGAAGGTTTCAAATTGGTTTTCAGGGAGGCAGGATATAAGAGTGGGAGACTGGCCTCCCTGTTCACAACATTTGAACCATATTGAGAATGTGTGGACTGAGGTAAAAAGGGAGTTGCGCTCCAGTTTACCTGTAGATGGACAAAGGACAAAAGATGGCTTCTGGGCATAAATTCAAGCATCCTGGGATCTTGTAGTTTCTCATCCACATTACTGTAGGAATTTAACTTTTTCTATGCCCCAAAGACTGAAAGCAGTTATATGGACTGAGGGTTCATTCACCCGATAGTATGTGTATTTTTGGTTTTTTAATTTTAGAAGATAACAGTATATTTACAACTATTTTTTTTTTTTTAGTTATTTAACACAAGTGTTAGTAGAATTATGTTTTTGTGTGCATAGATAGGCCCATAATTTCAAATTCCAAAGTTATATTAATGAAATTTTGTGTTCTGCATATATAATCATAAAATTAACAAACATAAAAAAATGATAAACTGCGCAAGATTTGAACATGGGAACTTATGAACAGAAGCAAGGCCTTTTTAACCTCTCAGCCAGTGTAACATTGTTCTGTGATCTGTTTTCAGTACTCATAAGTTAACCATTGTGCTGTCAGTCACAGACCATTGTACAGTTCTTTCATGTGCATTGTCAACACAGTTTTTGTGAAGATACACAAAGCTCATAGATAGACACATGGAATCTGGGGATGACTCAATTTTTGTGTACACTGTTATACATAGTAGGTAGAAAAGGTATTGTATGCCACTCAAAAATTTGATACCAAGATTCCATCAAAATACATGTTTTGAGTCCCCTGAATCCATCAGAAGCATTTTTTTGGGCTCCATATCTCGAAAATTAAAAATCTATTAAATACTAACCTTGGTATTTAAGTATAGTATCTTCCAAGAATATGACAAAGATTTCCAAGAAATTTCTCCCACTCCAAACTACCCTTTCATGGAGAAATTTTCAAAACTTTTGATTTTCTCAACGATGTTGATTAAAATACTGTATATTAGAGATATTTACATGAAAATAAAATAAACATCTTGAATTTCTTGAGAATAGCCTCTGAGGTCCTCTTGATCTTGACAGCGTTTGCATAACTAGTAAACTGTTAATAGACAATCAAAAACTTACTACATAAAAAATGTAGATTTCCTCAAAACACACAATTTATGTCCTATACATTTACATGGCACCATGCAAAAATGGACTTACAAACAGCAAGGAAATCCTGGAAGCAGCATACTGGAAGTTGTCCAAGATGGATTATCCTTTAAAGCTGTAGTCAAAGATTTGGCACATCTAGAGCTAGCTTGCAGTTCTGACGTAGCAAACATGTATTAAGCATCCTTTGGCCCAGCTCCTCTACTTACTAGTGAAGAAGATACCACACTAATCAAGTGAGTTTACAACATAAATTTAAGCGTTAAATGTTGAGGCTTTGAATTCATAGGTTTGAAAATTTAGCACTAACTGTTCTATGTTTAAATTCTGATTGTTTCAAAAAAGAGTCATACAACATTAAAATAGGATACTAAAAAGTATTTCTATGTTACTTCTCTCTTACTAGGTGGATTTTTGAATGTGCCAATAAAGGATTTCCAAAGAAAACAGAAACATCTTGAGAACAGCATGAAGAAATTTCTTCAAGAGAATGATGTCCAAATTCTTTTAAGGATAACTCCTGGTGACAAGTGGTACAAATCATTTTTAAAAAAGACATCCTGAAATTTATGTCATGATTCCTGAAGGTGCTACTGCATAAGGTGTATGGGTAACTGAAGAACATATAAGAGGATGGTTTCCTCAGTGAATGATCTTCTCAAAGAGGAAAATATAGGTAGTATTTTGTCACATCCTGATTGCATCTTCAATGGAGATGAAACAAATTATAACATTGTTCTTGCCCCAACTGGCTAAAATAATGTGTATGAAATAGAAAAAGGTGAGTCGAAAGCCACATTTACTGAGACGTGTACCTTCTCTGCTGCAACAAATGTTTGCTCTACAATGGTAATATATCTGCTTCACAGCATTTCTAATGATATACCTTGCACAGTTTCTGAAAAGCGAGGCATAGGTCATAACAATACTGGTTGGATGAAGTCCTATTTTTTAATACATTTCAAATGTATTTTATCCATTTCTTATTGAGAGTAAAATGTCACCTCCAATCATTTTATTGTGAATGGTCAAAAAAACACATTTGACTTTACATGTTTGTGATCTCTGTAAACAATTTAAGATAAACATTATTCCTTTATATCCCAACATCGCCATAATCCTACAGCCTGCAGATGCTACCATCTTTAAACCAATTAAAAGCAATTAGAAAAATGCTATTATGGACTGGAAAAGAAGTCATTTAGATCACCTGATAACGAAAAGTGATTTTGCTCCCATTCTTCAACATGTTTTAGAGAAAATGGAACTTGAAAATACAGAAAAATATGGTTTCAGAGTAACAGGCTGCTTTCCATGGAATCCTGATGCAATCAATTACACAACATGCTTAGGAAAAAGTAAAAATAGATCTACCTCACAAATGAACAGCAACATGAATGCAGCCTCTTCCTTAAGAAGATTTCATAAGTTGGCCATTACAGAAATACAATTTCAAAATATACAGTACCTTGTTGAAAATGAAGATTATGTAGAAGAATTCTTTGTTCTTTAGACTATGGGAGTAGTATCAGATGGCAGGTGCTACAGCAAAGGAGAGAAACACTACAGATACCAATAGTTCCAGAGTAAATAGGCCTGAGGAGCACCTTATGACAAAGAGCTTAATCATGCTGCAGATGAAATTACTCATGTCCAATAGTTTCTGAACGAAACAATTTCACAAGGGATGCCGAATTCTACTTCCCATGTGGACAGTAAAAAAGATGCGTTCATAATTTAAATTGCAAATAAGCACACTCCTACAAGGGAAAACAGCATCTGTAAAATATTACAATGGCCAGAAATCCTCAAAATGGAAATATGGAAAGAAAAAAGAAAAATTGAGAGAATACGATTTGTGCTAACATCTAAGAAATGGAATGGAGTACATGATCAGAAAGAGAAACAAAAGAAAGATGCTTTGAAAATAAAATGGGATCTTAACCTAGAAAGAGAAACAAAATTCAGGAAAAATTCCACACAATCTGAAACACAACTTTCATAACATAGAATGGTTCAACTTACAAACAGCACTGTCTAAGCCATCTACAAGCAGACAAAAGTATGAGTTTTAACTGTACAAGAAGCATTTTGTCAACCAATAAAGGATATGAATTTAACAGCTGCAGGATACTTTACCATAGTAGATTCATTTTGGATCATCCAGAAAGCGATTCCATATGGTTCTAAAGAAGATCTCTTTTCTTGCCATGTATGTTTTATAGTTAGACAGTAATGATGATTGTTATGATAAAATAAACATTTCTGGTTCAGACAAATGTAAACCTTTCTGAAAATGGCCTATGTTGAATAGTTTTATTCATACTGTTATACTACCATTATTAGCTTACCATTCATATAACTGAAGCATTTTCATTGGTGTCTGTTTTAAAGTTAGGCATAAAGAGGCATATACCATACTTTTACTGATGGTGACAATAATTAGCATTCTAAGTAGGAACTAGTGACTGTTAAAATTGTTGCATGCTTGTTTCTCAAACATAACAAACACAGGAAATAAGTTACCTAATTAAGCATGTTAAAATACAAACAGTACTAACAAATTTGAGAAAAGATCCATATAATAACAAAATGCCAACAAAGTTTGAACTATGAAATATCTCAAACATAGGACTTAATCTGACACTCAACCAGTTGTCCAGATAGTACCATGATTATAACAACTTCAAGTTCTTCTCAAAACATTTGTAAAAATTACTGAAGATGATCTTTGCAACATGTTAAAAATGTTAAAGACTGTGTAAGAGGGCTAAAATGTTTTTATTCAACTTTTATACTTTCTGCTTAGTTTTATTCCTATTGTTATTCTACTATTATTAGATTACCATTCATATAAGTGTACGGCTTTCATTACTATTTCTTAAAATAAGCATAAATATGTAAACACTTTTACACACAGTGCAAATAACTAGCAAAATGGTGTCAATAATTGGGATTTTTCATCCTGAAAAGTTTAAAGGACATTGTGGCAATTGCCTCAAAATAAAATAGTTTTTAATACTGCCATTGTATTTCTCAGTATTTTCTGTATTTATGATACATTTTTTCAAGTTCCAATACATTGACTGAATGCTGGTTAAAATGTACGAATTTCTTTTCCAGTGTCTTTCAAGTGCCAATGACTGGATGGTTTGTCCTATGATTATTTAGATGGTACAAAATGCAATTTCATGCAAGCACTTTCATTTGTTTGGTTGTTATAGTGCTACAAAATAAAAAATAAATAAAAAATTCTTCTTCTAATAATCAATAAAACTAAATTTTGGGTCCTGATTAAATGCTTTATATTAAAAGATTTAATACCAATCAAGATTAAAAAAAGAATTTCATTCCATTTTGGAGGATCATCATAATTTTCTATGCGTTGTGGAATTTTAACACAGCCATTCTTCCATTTTAGCAATTAAGCATCCATGACATCCAGCTACTGCTGTGGCTGAAGGAAATATAGCAAAAGTTCACAATGCCATGTTCAACAATAGACAAATCAAGGTATATGAGCTTACCAGTGTTACCAAGATTTTTTTTGGGCTGTGAAATATTTTGCACAAGGGGAAAGCTTGCACCATGATTGGTGGTATGTTTGTTAACTAGCAATGAGAAGTGTATCAGAAATATATCAGGAGTGTTATAGACATTTTCAAATGTCCAAACTGGGTCTTTCATTGACACTAGATTACTGTCAACAATATATGGATACTCTACCATATACCATAGATGATGCAGCAGTGCAACAATAAATGCAAGAAGATGAAATTTCTCTACAGAAGGCAGTATGTTCCCTCAACAGGAAAGGTAATTGTCACTATTTATGATGTCTGGGGTATGGTGCTGGTATACTACCTGGAAAAAGGGCAAAATCATCAAGAGCTATGCAGCTTTACTGGAGCAGTTGAATAATGCTCTTTAAGTCCAAACATCTGCATTTGTAAAGAGGAAGTTCTTTTCCACCACAACAATGTTACTGCAAAATTACAGGACTTAGACTTTGAACTGCTGCTATATCCATGAAGTTTACCAGAATTGGCTTCAAGTGATCTTTTCCCTTCTGAAATCTGAAGAAATGGCTTGGTGGTATGATTTTATGTAGATGTAAAAAAGGTTACGGGTATCACTGGTGGAGGTATGTAGTTGAAAGGCAACTTAAATAAATAATTTAAAAATCTAGTGCATCCTCTTTTTCTCAGTCCAAAACTCTTCTGAACCACCCTGGTATTCCTTAATATTCTGCTGTGTTAATAGTCAACTGTTAAATTTTAAATTCTTGAAGCTAACCAATGTATAAAGAACTACACATGAAATTGCATTCAGAATTAGTTTATTTGAAACAGATTATGCAAACACATGAATTTGGCTCTTGCTTCTTCACAAGTAATATTCTGCAGATATTCTCTATTTAAATTTATTAATGTTTGCTCCTTTCGGTTTTCCTAATAATTGCATAGCACTTAGACATTAGTTGGTATATATTCTATAATGCATTCTTATCTGATTGAAACTATGAAAACCAATATGAATAAATACAATATCCCATACAACAGGTGGTATTGGGGTGATATTTGTCATATACATTTTTAAATCTGATTAAAATGTATTATTACCTTAACCTGTCACAGCCATCGTGAAAGTAGTATTATACTTATATTATAGTTATGTAGTTATATAAAACTTGGATAAGATGCAAAGCATCAGAATGTTTCCTTTGTGAACATAAATAAAAATTAGAGGAATAAAAATTACACAATGTATCTTTGTTAGCTTATCAAAGCTTAAAAGATATTAATGATCTCCTTTAAACTCTGAAGTTTTTTTTAATGTGTTTAACACCCGCTTTATTACAAATGTACTGCAGGCGATAAACTCTGCAGTTGCACATCTGAATGTCCATACTTGCAAAATGTAACAATTCTGCATGCTGAAAGGACAGGATTCCAGCTCATTACAGAAACATTATTACGTACAGCTCTTTAAACAAATAATTATTAAAAGCATGCCAAGATAGCAATAAAATAACAAAGTCAGTAAATTATTTCATTTCACTGTGGTGATTTCTGAAAATGCATGGTTTACCTCTTCGTGGTTTATTCACTCACTTACTTGGAGTACAGTGAACATTCTATGACAACACATAGCATTCAGATTCTTCAAGGCACAGATCTAGTAATATAGAGTTTCAGAATTTGACAGATTTGTGGATGCATTTCTTAACACACCTAATCATTTTATGTAAGCATTAAAATAAATCTTTTTCTTGATTTACTTCCTGCTCAGAAGTGAAAGTGTTTTGGCTGTGGTTAATAGGTAATATGAGCAACATGTTAAAGTGCTGTAAAGTCAGTACAGAACTCTTCAAATTTCCAAAACTTGAAAATTTAGGTAAAACTAAGAAGAAATCATTCTCTGCATATGACTGTGACTATGCAATGTTATATAACTAATAAATTAATTACATTAACAAACTGTGCAGTCACAAACATACAATATTAGTTACATTAAACTGTTTGTATATTGTGTAATATATTAGCAGAAACTGTATTGGAAACACGATGCTAATTTTAATTCCCTTCTTTCCATCCTTCTCTTCTTATATAAAATGGTTTGCCTGTTCAGTTTTGAATTACAATAATTTCTGTGCCATTTCTTTTTGTTTGTGATAATTGTAGCATTATATACTCTGAGGCGCCAAGTTTACTAGATTCAACACTTCTTTGCTGTTATCATCAACTGACCTACTCTTCAACAACTAAGCAACCACTGAACTACCAGACACATATGAAACTATGTTGCTTACTGTTTCCATTTCTTGCAGTCATCAATGATACATGTGTATTATACAATGGTGTCCTAGCAATGCTTGCAAGTGAAAGCCAGGTCAGCTGTGCACTTACTCTTACTCAAGAAGATAGGTGAACTGGACAGTACATGAGAAATGCAAGGCTATGACATCTGTTTGCAAGCTTCTGAAGAGTATTCCTAAGCAGCATGCAGAGATTACCCCACTTTATAACAACTTCTGAGGAAACAAGAAGAGTAGGAGGACATTTTCTTGGAAGGAAACTATCTGTTTTACCATCAACCATTTAAATGCCTGCACCAAAGCAGCAAAATCATACTAAGGATTTAATTTGTGGGTGTTCATGACAACATGATTTATTTCATTATTTTTCTGGATATTTGAACAAAACAAAAGCCTTATAACAACAAACAATAACATGGTAAAATAATAATATGCAAATACCAGTAACCATGGACTTGTCAATATTTTCCATGACTAATAGTTCTCTATTGACGTTGTCTATTGCTGTACCAAGCTTAATGACGATAAAGTCTATTAACTATTATTATTATATTATTTTATTTGTGAATCAATTTTGATTCAGTTGTGGAGGTTGCAAACTAAACCATTTCCACAAAAACTAAAAAATGAGATTTTTATGATTTTGGACGATTTAGATAGGCAGCCATCCAAATTGTTCATTGTGAGGGTGGCTGAGGATGTGATAAGGGGATGGGATCTCCTCAGAAGCCACGAGAAGACGGTTGACATTGGCTGGAGGATCGTAAGACTTGGACAAGGCAAGGTGTTGCTCTGGAGCCCCCATAAACCTTCAAGGATCTGCAGGGTGATCCTATAGGATGATGTAGTTATACCTGCAAGAGACAAGGTGGTGATGAAGACACACCTGTAAGGCTGATGGTCAAGGGACCTGGTACTGAACCACAAGACATCACTGAATGGTTTATGTGTTGTTTGGGTATTGTTGCCTTGTTGAGAGGAAGTATCTGTGAGGCCGCTGAACCCATTGGACACTGATTAGGACACCCAGGACAGAGTTTTTGAATTAATAATTTAAAAAAAAAAATTATGAAACAACCTCTTATGTGTGTATTCCCAAAATCCTGAGCATGTGTGTGACCTTGTAACCAAGTAAATGGATTTGTTACCATATGAGGTAAATCTGGACATATATTAACATACATTAACAAATAATACATTAATTTAAGTCAGATTTTAATGTTTGCTAAAACAATACCTAGTTTTTTCAAGAATTAAACAGCTTCTTGTTTTTCCTGTAAAATTTTGTTTTTTACACATGGTAGCTTTCTTCCTGTTAACAACGATATGTGAATTACTTACTGCTATGGTGACTATGATATCCATGAATGAACTGAACAAAATGGGGCTTAGCTTATATCCCTGTTATTATTCTGTGATAAGCCTTTTCAAAATATACAAATAGTGCTTATAATTCCTCTTTTCTCCTGTAAATATTTGTCCACTAAGATTTTAAATATCATTAGATTGTCTTAAGGTTCCCTTTCCTTTTCTGAAGCCTAGATAAAATTGTGATAAACTCTTATTTTCTTCCACCCACTTTTGTGCCCTCTATCCAGAGATGCCTGTGAACATTTTCCCCAAATTTGACAATGCAATTCTACTATAGCTACTTGTGTTATCTTCCCTGCCCTTCTTTTAAATATTGCCAGTATTATCATCACCCTCTAACTTTTTGGGATCATTTCTCTAGTTTTACCATCTATACATTGTGCAGAGAAGGTTCATCCTGGAAAGAGTAAACCTAGCACTTTCAGTAACAATTACACAAGTTCTCTTTCTTACTTTCTCATTTCAATTTGTGTTACAACATAATCATTTTAGCTTTTAAAATTTGTTTTACATCAACACAAAGTCACATGCTGTTGCAGTATGACATCAGTGTTTCATTTCATCTATGGTCATACCTAAGTAGAGGCTAAGTTTCATCATGAAGGCAATCTAGGAGATATATCTAAAAAGTTAAGGGGAAAATCAGCAACATGTTGAGAAGTGTAATCACAAAGGCAGAAGTCGGCAAATTAGTCATCGCAATTGCAGGAACAGTGTCTTCAGGGAACGCAACCTGCCATACAGATGACAGGCTCGAAGGAGAGGGTTTCATAAATTGGTGTCAGTGCAACAAAAGGAAGTTCTTCAACGCATGTTTGATTTTATTTATGCTTAAAACATGTACACAGACTGAAAGGGCTTTTACATTAATTTTTCATCTTATTTTTCACTTCAACTGGAGCATTACAGTTTCATACATCTCTAACTTTAATTCAATGTATTGATGTACAACACAGCACATAAGTTTTCATTTGTAAATTGTGATCTGCTTTCGGATTTTATAATCTTCAGTTTAGGATAAAATTACTTGCATACATAAATGTTGAGCCAATATGTTGGTTTACTCTTCTTTGAACTGTATATGAGCTGACAACTTAATGCTTCAAACTGTTCAGGGCACATTACATTAGCAATCTTATTAATATAAACTTTAACGAACTGTCCATCAGTATATGCTTTGAATGATTTCCCTATTTCTAAGCCATCAATGACATAACTGGCTAGTAATTATCTTTGTTTTATTGTTTTCATTTCATTTTCCACAGTAGACTTGTGGCTTTTAAATTGCAGATGATTTGCATACACAAATCTTGAAAGTCAAATGTGCAATATTACTTACCAGTGCCCACATATTATTTATGACATTTAAGGTCAGGTTTTATAGATTGAGTGCACTTTGTAGTCCACCTCTTCACTAGACCATGAAGCTTTATTAAATATCATTTCTTGCTGGAATTGCAAGGTTCCTTTACATTTTCACAATTTTGAAAGAGCCATAAGATATCAGTGCCATGTACACCTATGCTTGTTTACATTTCATGCATGTTTGATTGAAGGAGGGAAGGTTGAGCAGAGTGAGTTGTTTTCCCCTTATGGTTGTATTATTTCATATCATCAACTGGTACAGATTAGCCGATCCCTGACATAAGAGCTTTCATTCTCATGTTGCTCATTAAAGAGAAGTATTGCAAATGGAAAGCAAGTCGAAGAGGATCTCATCACCATGTGATCTTAACATCCATAGATTATATAATTTGCTAAAAATGCAAAAGATGACCAACATTAGGTAAAATACTCTATCTTGGAGTGTATGCTGAGTCACACTTATGTACACTCACCTCCACTTAATATAGTTGAAAAACATTCAAACGTTTCAATGTTGACTCAGCATAAACTCCAAGAGGATGAATACTTCACTGTTTTTAATATTTAAAATATTTATATTTCGTGGAGTATTTCTCAACAATTTCAATATATGGTTTTGGGCTCCCTCATCTGATGAAGCACACACATGTCAGTCAGAAACCAAATTAAAATTCAAAATAACTCCAGAAAAACAAACAAATAAACCAACCATTACTTATAACTACATTACATGTTCATAGAGGAGAGGAAATCCATCCCATGCATTTTTTAAACAAACTGAAAATTACCTTCTTTATGTTTACACATGAAGCATACCTTCTACACCAGATAAATAAGATTTTGCACATACAAGAAACCACATTTCCACTGCTGGGCTGAAAATAAAGCTGGGTGAGTTTCCATAGAAATTGTTTCTGCAGTGTAAGCCCACTTAAATTCTTTCAATTTCATGTCCACCATGTTTAAATCAATGTGGTTTTTTTTCATGAGATATTATTGATTTTGATTGAGTAATTTCACTCTATAATGCCAGAATTATTTCTTTTTGAAAAGGAAATGCATTAAATACTTAAAACCAAAAATCAATTGTAAAAAAGATGTAATTTAATATTAAATGATTTTGCCAAGTTAAAAAGAAACATGGCTCATTTTTTAATTATTTTAAAACATAAAAATTACTAGAATATAATTTGTTTGTCATTTTTTCCACAGTAGAACTATTTTCAAATTTGTATGTTGTCTAACATTTAAGCCTCTTTGAAAACTGTACACACTGTTGTACTTTTAAACAGCATTACTTTCTGAAGTTATACCACAATGCACATAAAATAAACCTATATGATATGATGCACTATGACAAATATGTTCATTTCCTACTTCCAATCAGAAACCAACATTTACAATAGTATTTTCAATTAAAGTTGGACATTTCCAACTCTGCAAAACAAAACTGGACACTTCAAAAAGTTTTTGCTTGTAAACTGTAAACAAAGTGTAGGGAAAAAAGTATTACTGACACTATGACATCAAGGGGTGTAACATGCATTAAGCATAAAAATATGTTGGTGTAGAGTAAAGCAAAGCCTCAGAATAGTGGTTTCTACTTCTTAGAAAATAACAGTTTTGGAAATGACCAGTATTGTTTTGTAACCTCCATTACTGTTTATGGAATATTTGTGGCAGAGTGTGTGCATCTTTGTGATCTGTTAATTGCAGACAGTGAAAGAAAATGAATGCTCTGGTGTTCATACATGAGAACTAAACATATTAGAATGAATATTAAACATTGCATTATTTTTTCTTTGGTTTCAGACTGAGATGCTCTCACAAAAATAGAGAGACCATATGTCTGGATTTCGCCACAAATATTGTACGTTTTTGGTATTTTGTGATAGCCCAATTGACTTTTTGCAATAGCCAAAATGTCTGGCCTTCTGCCTTTCGATTTAATGTAAAAAAATGCTGAAATATGGTATATATTTAAGATGACATCTAAGAACAATACATGCTTCTATTGCTATATTAAAGGTATGCATTTTGAAGGGAATTTTGTGATTCATCAAAAGAATTAATTGTCCACCCTGCTTCCAGTTAACTGCCAAAACAATAACAACACTCCCTGGTATTCAGATTGATTTATGCTTTAGTTCTGTTACTCTTGTTTATTTCAATGAACACTGGTCTTTTATTTGTTAAATTAGTGTTAATGCTAAATCATGTTAAATCAAATCCACATTTAAAAATGCTGAAGAAGGTAGAGGGAGATAATTGAAAACTACATGTAAAAAAAAAAAGAAAACATTGGCAATTCAAGATTTTTTGATAAGTAAATATTCATGTTTGGCATGCTTCATTTCAGTTTATGCAGAAATGGTAACAAATTGCATCTGAATGTATAAGACGATTGAACTGCATTGTGTCATCTATGGTATCTACAGACAATGCAAGGGTATAAATGAAGAACCTAACTGTACAGAACATATTGAAGGCTATAAGCTCCACATTTAATTCATTTAGATGCAATGTAAGCTGGGAACTCTGTCGTTAGAGTAAATCACTGGTTCAGTATTACTAAGTATACGCAGAAATGTCTCATACATAAATAAACACTAAAATTAAATAAGAAGTGCAGCCACAGAGGGGCGTAACTTTGCTGTTGACATACTAAGCCTTTTCCATTATAAATTTAAGTAACTATGTATGTCTTAAACATGGTGTGTCAAATCTTTGAAGCTTTCAACAAGAGTGCACAGATTGATGGAATGGTCCTGTCCATAGCAGTGCAAATATTATTACAGCCATCCTGGACTAAGAGAAAGAGTAACAGTCATCACTCAATTGTATGTTTTTACAACTGGAGACCTAAGAACAAGTTGGTTATAAACCACATGACACAATATCATGTTGTGAGATTGCCTACTATTTTCAGTCGACTGAATTCAAATCTGCCATTGGTTTTCTTCTAAGTGCACTTTGAACATTATAAAATGAGGTAATTTTGTTCTGTGAACATGCTTGTGATGTACTGTAAGTCAGGTAAAAGCCAGGTGCTGAGTACTATTAAATTGCTTATGAATCAATCAGTAAATGACAACTTATCATTATAAGGTAAGTTCTGCGTATCAAGAGTTATTTACAAGTTTACCAGTGTATTTAAAAGAAATTGTGGGTTATCTTTATTTTAATATTTGTTAACTATGTTATCTGAAGAGTGTATTTCTTTTCTGCCTTTGCACTACTTTGGACAAAGAGACTTCAGGGCAAGTTTCCTTCAATTTCTCTACCCCCTCCCCCATCATTCGTTCCAAAACCTGCTCCATATTCACCTTTCCTTTCATCTATTTTACTGTCATTTCATATTGTCTTTCTGAGTTTCATACCAGGCATTCGGTTGCTCGCCCATTCTGGCTACTCTCTCTGATCCAGAGTCCTTACATTTCCTCTGCCTGTATTGTAGTCCTCCTCCTCTTTTAATATTCTTTCCTTCAATAGTAACTTCGATTACAATTTTCAAAATAATTTGGTGTATTAATAATAGTGAATAGTAGAATAGTAGTGGATACATGGCTAATAGTAAGAATAAGCAACAAACAAAGAATGAAATGAAACAATAGAGACAGAAATAATAATGAAGAGAACTGGGATTGAGGAAAAAGAGGCTGATAGCATTGAGCCTTCAAAGGTAGATCTGAATGGAAAAAAGAAGTGGGGGCTACCTGAAAAATGAAAGAGAAATGTCAGTAAAGTAAGAAAAAGTTTGTTATTGGAAAATACAACAGGAGAATAGGGAACCCAATGGTACTATAGCTAGGAAATGAAGTGTTAATAGATCATGGTGATGCCTGATCTTATAGTTACAAAACCCTGAACAATTTTTTGAAAACTATAGACAACACTGGCCAACAAATTTTGAACTTTATGTTATAAGGGAAACAATGGGCATTCCCGGCTTACATTTTGTGCTGATTTCTATCACCCAGAGTTTTTAAGTTATCACATGACAAACATTTTTCGTGTCTATACACTACAGTACTATATCTTAGCTGAAATTACATTTGCTCACCTAAGATGTGTATGAATAAGATTTTCGGCTGTACTTTGCTTGAGGAACACCTCTCTTCAGTATTCAATAGTAGTCTGCCAACATATTTAGTCACCATTTACCCTGGAAGCACCTTTTCATTTCTGCATTATTCTGGTCCTCACGTTTGTCACTGACTGCTCCTAGATTTCCAGGGAAGAAATTGAGATGGGAGTGCAGAAAGTGTATTTTTAATTACATATTACATCCCATTATCTTGTTCTTAATCATCTCACTGACAAGCTCTCTGTAGTTATCGGACCTGAAGTTCTCTAGAAAGTTTGTGACAATTGTTTTGAAAGATTGCCATGCAGCTGCTTCTTGCATATTTAACTGGTTTTCAAATTGCTTATCTTTCATCAGTTCCCTTATTTGAGGCTTAACAAATATTCTTTCTTTTAGTTTAGCTTCACTGATCCTTGGAAACTTTTTTTGCAGGAAGAGAAATGCACTGCCATCAAAAATTTTAATCAAACCTAGTTTGATATGCAGTGGAGGCAATAAGATTTTTCAGAGCATACAAGTGGTTGGAGGCTCTTCTTTCAAACATGTGAATATTTTTTTTTTGAAGTATGGCCTTAGATTTGTTTTATCTAATATGTATTTAAAATACTTTTAACTGTTATTTCATGCCAAGAACGTATTTCTTTCTAATGTAATATAAGGTTTACAGCCCTTTGATTATTTATTTATGATCAAATAGCCATATTGAAGAATGCAGTGTAGCCAAATTACCCATATTTTATCAAGCTATGCAATACCCAACCATCTTTTTCCTTCAATAAATTACACTAACTGTATAACTATATGTACACCGTCTCTAAATTATGAACAATAGCTATGTACACTATTTTAATTAATCCTAGCCTGAACCTAATCAGTCTTCCACAAGTTCCTTTAAAGGATCTGCTGAATGATTTTTGGTGTCACTATGCCACAAATATTCACAAATGTAAGCATCAAATCTTCCCACTACTGTATCATTTATTATTAATATTATTGTTGTTATTAAGTAGTTTAACATGGAAAGTCATATTGGACAATGAATGGAATGGGTGAAATGATGCTCGAATAAACTTGTAGTACATGGAGCTTAAAGTAACACGACATTAGTCTTCTCAGGATCAGCGGCGGCTGCTGTGTAGGAGCACAAGAGCATGTGAACCTCCATTATTTCTTAGTGGATCTCCCTTTTCTCTTTTAGGAAACATTTAATAAAATGCACTATCCGGTGCCACTTGTGTAAATATACCGTGCTCTGCTCTTCAGATTGAATACAGCCGAGAACCTGAGTATGTGACAACAACGCTTGTAGCACAGGCCTCGTGTGCTAGTGTATAACTAATGTTTAGCAGCTCTGCGCTTGCGCGGGCAACAAACCAGCTCGGAATTTTACAGCCAGAAATGAGCAAAGTGTAATCGTGCACTTTCGTTCTCATTAACGACTCCAGGGTTCTGTCTATCAGTGGGAGGTGCTGCTATCTTTGAGATTTAGTTGAAACTATCCAGAAGTGCGGTCTCTGTGAGACACGCTATTTTTCTTAATAATTTGCATTTTGAGCGAGAGTTAAGCTTAAGGGAGAGTTAAGCAGTTCATAATAGAAAACAACCTCAATGAAGAAACTTTTCTGCAACTAACTGAGCTACTGAAGATTGTTATTACAACGACCATGGCTACATGAGAACCAGAAATATGCTTTTCCACAATAAAAAGAATTAAAACCTTTACTAGGAATACGATGGGTGAAGACCGACTTGGCAATGCTTGCTATTGAGAAAAAACTGGTCAACACCATAAAAGACTTTAATCACCGAGTGATAGAAAAGTTTGCACATTTGAAAAACCGGCGCGTGGAATTTCTGTACAAATAAATTTTGTGTCAATTGCATAATTCAAACAATGTAAATATTATTCACTGCAAATACCATTCTTCACATGAACTGCATCAAAGGACTTCATCCCTTCATCACCTCATATTGCTGTTAATTCTGGGAGACTAAGAAATTCAACATCTTTTCAACACTGGGTGGGTGAGGATTTGTGTAACAAATTTATAATTCTTGTTATTAGCCACTATCATTGTTTCTAATACTACTGGATTTGTGTTGCGGCGACGGCGGTAGCAGTAGTTGCAGCTGCTGCAGCGGTGGTAAATTGCTGATTTTGTGAACACTTAAATTTTTAATCCAGGAGCCACCACTGCTCAGGATAGTGAAAAATCCTGAAAAAAATCTTATTGGGTAACTCATCCTTACAGAGGTACGAACTTCGGACTTATTGAATGTGAGGCAGACACGCTATCCTCACATTAAGGAGGACGACTATTATTATTATTATTATTATTATTATTATTTACTTCACGATGGTAATTGAACCAGTCAAATACTATCTCACACATTGGTCTCCAACCGAACACTCCATTGCCTCATATGACTGCTTATAAAGCAGTACAAGAGATAAAGAATAGGTCTTGGCAATAGCCTTGCCAGCTCTGACCTTAGCACACATACTGTGCAACTTTTCCATGTCCAGTTCTAAAAGTAATAATAAATATAGTTAATTAATAGATAATTATTCATACCAAAAGTCATAAAAATAGGGATCCATTTTAACATTATGCTACCTGCTGCAAAACTCAGGGTAATGTGCAGTCACTTCTCTTAATGGGGTGCGGGAACATTACATCCAGAATATAGCACACTTGTTCTCAGCAGACCCTTGTAAATAGCAGTTGAAGACAGACCTCTGTATCATAGAGGTAAAACAACAAATCTGTCTTATTAATTGGATGAGCTATTTATAATCTGTAAGAATATTGCCAAGGACATACAGCCTTCACTTCTCACACTACAATAACTCTTCTTGATTGCAACAGCATGATTGTAAAGCAATATGAATAAACCCCATATTTGGGGTTGTAGATTTCTGGAGATTGATTATTGGCGAAGCTTGGCTACAATTGAGACAAATGAAGCTCATGTTGGCTGCTATGTGAGAAACAATAAGGCTTTACCATTTCTTTCTGCTTGTACATGCACATTGGCATAACTTTGGACTTGGAAAATTTGCTTGCCACCTTGCATCACATGTTGTAAAGAACATTTTCTTGTCCTAAACTAAGTGACACTCTCTTTGGCCAGTTCTTTTTAATATAATGATTTTGTTTATCTCTGCTATCTCACTTGCACAAGCAGCAGCAAAATTTAGTATAGCCAAGCTATAACCTAAGTAAGATGACTTATAACTTTTAAATCCCCACATAACTTCCTAGAAAAATTGTCATGCTTGATAAAGAATAGTAAGAGCTTCATATTTTCATAATTTTCCTTCAAACCAACTGCATGGGCTAAAGGAATGGAAAAGGATATGTTTCCATTATGTAATAATATTCCTCGGAAACTTTTTTTCAAAGAGTGTATGATCAAACACCAATCCTCAAATTTATGCTTAACAGCCAGTGACTGGAACAAATTCTCAACATTATAGCAGAAAACTAGGTCCTTCTCTTTAGAAAACAAATGCTCAAATACCTTTTGGCTTTGGCAGTAGAAAGTTCCTTTGGTGTCACTTTGCAGTAGCTTCCATTCTTTCAATCTTGAGGCAAGTAATTCTGCCTTGTTTTTACTTAAAGTAAATCATTTAAATTCTCCTACATTAGAAAGTGAGGTGAGTTTATAGCATCATCATCTACAAATTCTGGGTCATTCTGTAATTCATCTGGAACAGTTTATTAAATTATGTCAACTAGTAGAGTCGGTATGGGATGGATGCATTGGTTAAATTGCCGACTTTAAAGATGGAAATTTAACAGTGTGTCTGGACTTTGAGCTCATTCCAGATATATCTGTCTAGCAGAAGTAGCAGTCTGTCAAATGATTGTTAGGTTCACACCATATCATTAGGACTGCAAGAGGCATGACTGGATCCTTTCAACCAGCCAGTTAATAGTGTTACACATATGGTATAACAGATTCCCAGGGCCCACGACTTCTTGTGGTCTATTTTGTTATAAAAACAACATTGATAAGCTCTTCTAATAAGCCTCTGTGCTTTGAAAGTAATCTCACCACACATGAAAAAGAAGTTGTTTTGTCATTAACAAACTTTTCCACTACTAGAGACAATATTAGATACCTCTATCACAATTCAATTGACAATGGAAGAGAGTACAGAATTAGCTTCTTTCTTTTAAGAAAGCTTCTATTCGTCTGCAAACTTTACCTAACAATCACAGTTTTGTAGGAAAATGTCATTATTGTAATTTGTGTATAAAAGACAACAATCATTGAATATTATACGTCAATTGTTGATACAATGAAATACATAATTAATGTAAAATACTCTTTCTAATCAGTATGTTACATACCACAAATGCTAATAAAACAGGAATAGAATTATTTTCAAAATAATGGATGGAAAATTTCTGGCTATATAAGAAACACCTAAAATTGTTTATGTAACTTCCATACATATCCCAAGAATGTTTAACCATTGCAGAATCCATCAAGTCCTACAGAAATTATTATTTTTGATCTCCAGCAAACCTTAACAATTCACTCTCTTAAGTCACTCTCATGCATTTTACCTATGACAACCCTGACCGCATTATGTCTTCTTCAAAAAATGAAGTTTATATGATGGTTTGGACTGAATTGCAGGGTCAAGGGAGGAGTAATGAAATCTGCTCAGCCATTTGATAATGAAAACCATGAAAAATTCAGACAAGCTTCCCACAAAAGAAATATCTTGGTTTGATGACTGCACAGGCCCAAAAAACAAAAAAAAAAAACTGTTTTTATTATGGTCTTTTCCTGTGCACAGAAAGTTTGCTGTCACAAAAAAAACTGTGTTTTTATTATGGTCTTTTCCTGTGCCAGAAAGTTTGCTGTCACAAGTTTTTACCACGTGTCCAAAACTTTGGCCTCATCAAGAAAGCTAAGAAGAAGAACATGAAGATTAACAAGACCAGAGAGCATAATAAAATTTTAACCTCCTCTCAAAAAATAATAAAGTGATAGCAGTGAATCCTGCTAAACTAAAAAATTCAGATTTATCATCATCCTGTAAACAAAAAGACTGTTCTAGGATGCATTGTCTCAGGAGCAAGAAAACATTGTCCGATGAAGCAGGGAGTAAGAAGTGATATGCAATCTGAATTCAGAAGTTGGGGTGAAATAAGAGATATCATACTGTTTATTTATAAGTGTATTACACTTTTTTTATAAACTATTGTGTGTTCTTTTGTGTTATAAGACATTAATTTAAAATGAACATTACATATTGCAGAGTCTTCACCATCTCAACAATCAATGCTAAACATATACAACTTCAAAATCTGTAATGTGAAACATATTGAGTGATACATATAGTTGGACTTCCCATCAAC
This sequence comes from Hymenopus coronatus, assembly GCA_030762935.1. Classification (NCBI taxonomy): domain Eukaryota; kingdom Metazoa; phylum Arthropoda; class Insecta; order Mantodea; family Hymenopodidae; genus Hymenopus; species Hymenopus coronatus. The sequence goes on from CM060900.1 coordinate 178,498,500, forward strand.
ATTCCATCTCCACTGCATAAAAAAGTGTGGCAAAAATTGTTGCATTCGTTAACATCAATAAACATATTGATTCTGATTATGAAGGTTTAGCATTTGTGGTCACAATGTGTAATTGGTGGAAGACCCACAAGATTTAAAGAAATTACCTAATTTGTTATACTCGCATGACTTTCTCTACCCTCAATCATTTATTAGTAGCTATACATAGCATTCTTACAAATGCTTAATTTAATATCTACTTCATTATAATCGAATAAACCTTTCCAGAAATAACTACATTGCACATATTATTATAGATTCAATGAGAATAGTGAGTCACATATTTAAGAACTAGATGCTTTATTCTGGCCTTAAAATTCCATTGGAGGATACCATGCTGCAGAGCAGACATGGATTTGAACCTATTGTTTTAGGCTCAATGAAAAGAAAACTTAGCAACTTATATTTACTTTAAGAGATATGCCAGTATTAATTACGAGGGCCATTTTTTTTTTCAACCTCCGATAGGCTATAAATAAAAGACAAGTTCATAGAAAACAATTGTTTTATTACTAAACGTTTTGTACACTTATGGTTATTTTTCAACATAATTGTACCTGTACACAAGCTTTGCAGTACCTGCTTCAAAAAATGTTGCCGCCAATGATTTCAAATGAGCATTGCCATTGTTTTGATGATCTTCGTACTTTACGATGTTTGCAGAGAGTCATTCAAAACAAATGAAGAGGAATGTTGACTTCAGGAATTGTGTTGATCCATGACAATGCTCGTCCACACATTGCTGGCACAACCAATTGGCTCCTTGAACAATTTCAATGGGACATTTTCGATTATCCACTGTACAGTCCTGACCGGCACCCAGCGACTTTCACCTCTTCCCTGAACTGAAGATGTGGCTAGGAGGGCAGCACTTTCAAACCAACAAAGATCTTCTAAACAAGGTCAATGCTCATTCGAAATCATTGGTGGCAACATTTTTTGAAGCAGGTATTGCAAAGTTTGTGCACAGGTACAATAAATCTCTGAATCTTTTTTTGGTGATTATGTTGAAAAGTAACCATAAGTATACAAAACTTTTAGTAAAAAAATAATTGTTTTCTATGAACTTGTCTTATATTTATGGCCTATCGAAGGTTGGGAAAAAAAAAAAAACGGCCCTCTTACTTCAATGGAGGTAAAATTCCCGGGTATAATAGTGGACAATAAACTTTCATGGGTTCCTCATATTGACTGCATTTGCTAAGCTCTCAATGTTGTAACTTTGATGAGAAACTTCATTTTGTGTACCTAATATATAATCAGGCTGTCCCAAAATTAGAAACTTATTTTAAACACTTTTTGTTAAGGAAAGATTTTTGCTGCGGTGATTTATTTAAGCGCTAAACAAGTTAATGTCATTACTGTCTCCCACCCAGTTGGTTTAGATATGTAAATTACATTTGTGTATGCTGTTTTAAAGGAAACACAAAAGAAACAAAACAGAGACACTTCAATTTGTATGGACCTTTTAAAGGAAACAAAGGAAAGAAACAAAACAAAGATGCTTCAATTCATTTAGCATACTGTATGTTTACTTCCCGAGCTCATTTTTGTGTTTCCTTGACATTGTGCTTTAGTTTGCTGGAATGCATGCTGCGTACTAGTTTATTTACAATATGGGAAGGTACATTTGGAATGAGATGATGGACATGCTGTTGGTGTATGGAAAAGCTGGTTCTGGTGTTGCAGCTGTAAGGCTTTACCAAGAACAGTTCCAAAATTGAAAGTTCATCACACAAAATTTGCTAGCATTGAACATAAGACTACCTGAAAGAGAGTCCTTGGATAGACAAGCAGAAGGTCAAGGATGGTTACGTTCTGTATGGTCTCCTGAGATCGAGGAATATGTGTTGTGGTACATTGAGAACAATCCTGCAGCAGGTACTCATGCCATTGCTTGACAATGGCATCTAGTCATAGCACTGTGGGAAGAATTCCGCAGGAAATGTTGTTGCACACTTTTCACCTTCAAAAGGTCCATGCAATGAGGTTTAAAGACTATCCTCTGTGACAGCAATTTTGTCAGCGATATGTGGACAAAATTGAAAATGATATACTGTTTGCATCCCATGTCATGTTCACAGATGAAGCAATTTTCACACTGAGCAGTTATTTAACTGTCAGAATTCAAATGTTTGGGCCTTAAAAAATCCCAATACTACATTTTAGAGGTCACATCAACTGAGATTTGGTGTTAATTTGTGGGCCGGTATTATGGATAACTTCTTAATAGGACCATACATTTTGCCGGCCCAACTCAATGCCTACAATTACTTATTATTTCTGCAATAAGTTTTGTCTGATCTAATGGAAATAGGACAGGACATGTGATTTCAAAATGATGGGGCACCAGCTCACTTTGGTGAAGTACATTATCATCTTACGGCTACATACAGCAACCACTGGATAGGGAGAGGTGCACTTAACTTGACTGTAGTGTATGAAACACCTGTTAAATCTGAAGAGGATCTTGTGGCACAAATAATCTGTGCAGCTGGCAAAATCAAAGAAATGGCTGGTGTTTTTGCGAGAGTATGACAGAATATGGCATGCCTATGCACTCTTTGTGTTAATCGCAATGGGCGCAATTTCCAACATTTGCATTGAATAGTAAAGCTGTGATTAACTGTAAACAATGAGATGTTTGTGTGTTCTGTGTTTGTTTCTTTTGAATTAAGATTATGGCCTTACTAAGATAAATGCATTACTAATTTGCATTGTTTATTTTGCCATAAATACTTAAACTGGGTGGGAGGCAGTAATGACATTATACATATATATAAGTGTAATACAAGGAATAATAATCAAATTGATATAGCTTATCATAGACTAAGGTGACCATTCGTCCCCCATTTTCAGGGACAGAACCCGAAATAAGACCAATGTCCCCTGGCTATGTGTGTCCCCGATTTTGTCCCCAATTTCAGTAATACATCATTCAATATAAAGGATATAATATTAATAATAATAGTAAGAATTGAATTACTACACGTGCTGATATTTGAAAGGTACATTTTCCTGAGGTTGTCATTATATAGTATTGTATATGTATTAACTAGGGCAGCGGTGGCAGTTATCACCTGCTGGTCCTCAACAATGGCCGATGAACAAAGAACATAACTTATTTGTAAATACTGATTACCACTATTGTAGTCAGTGTGTCAGTGTCTCAGGGTCTGCCAGTTTAGTTTGTATGTGAAGTCTGAGAGAGAAATTAATAAGTTTCAGAACGTTTTCAAGAAAACATAAGTGTAATTTCAATGATTTGTTAAAAGCAGAATTTCCATATATTATACAATAAATTCAGAAGATAGAACACTAGTGAAATGTTCTTTGTGTAGTTCAAGCTTTTCAATAAGTAGTGGTGGGAGGACATCTAAATGCAAGAAAACACAAGACTGGGCTACTAAGTAAGTCTCAGTTGGGAAGTGTATCGAATAATTTTTGTAAACTAGAACCATCTAAAAGTGAATACAACTTAGCTCCTTATGAAGGAACGTACACATATCACATACTTCACAATCATAGCTTTTGTATGAGAACACTACAGAAAAAATTTGCAACGAAACAATTTAGCTGTGCAAGAAGAAAATGTAACTCCATAATTACGTTTTTGCCCCATGGACTATCGATGAACTAAAAAATGATCTTTAATATATCAAATTTGTAACTGTGTCTTACGATGCATCTAATCATAAGTTTTGTAAAGCTACTCCCTATTAGTGCGTTATTATCAAGCTTATGATTTACAACCCCAATTAAGAATGCACCTATTTCTTTCATTGAAATCCCAGGAGAAACTTCCGATAAATAATCTGCACAAATATAGATAATTTTGACTTAGGCAAAAAGGCAGACAAAACAAACTAACTTTGGAGGGTTGCTAAGAAAGGGTAAAGAGAATGTAATAACTAAGATTAAGTCTGAGTTGAATAGAAAATATATAATGGGTCTTGGCTGTAATAAGCATGTCAATCATAATTGAGTAAAAACAGCGTTTGATTCTATGCCTGTAGATTGAAGTGCTTGTTATGAATATATTTGGCTATTTTCACATCTATATGGTGTGTATCGAATGTTTTAAAGATTTTTGCAATTTCGTTGGACAAGAGTTCAAGCAAATACATGGTTATTGCTAATGAACTTATTTCTTCCAGCTCAAAACTTCCAGTCTTGGAAAGAATATTGAAACTGTATCCATCACTGAAATCTGTCTTCATGTCAGAATCAGAATCAATAAAATACTGAAACATTTGATCGAAATTAGTGAGACTGAGCTATGACTTAGCTTTGCTTCTTCTCACACTGTACTCTTCCGTGAAACAAAGTGATTGAAGGTGATGACAAATGCGCAACAGAATCTGCACTAGCTGTGCAAAACCTCTTCATAAAATTACAATTGCATCGTGATAAATGGTTTATTCCACACATGGTAAAGAATTTGCTAACTGATCTAGTAGAAAATTGTGAAATGAAAATGGAAAGTTATTTCGAAATGTCTAAAGAATTTTATGATACTGCTTTATGAGGATTTGTCACATTTGTCAAAATTAGGCTGCCTTCTCTTGGATAATGCATCTTTAAGGGAAAATGTTAATAATGCTGTTGAAGATATATTATCAAAATATCCAGAAATTGTAACCATTAATCGTGTTGAGCTATTTGATGAATTTAGTTATTTGCAGGGTTATGCATCAAAAAAAAAGGAATGTGAATGGTTCAAAGACAGATCACCTGGCAGAAAATGGAGCGAAGTTTTCTGCACTTGAAAGAAAATAATGTACCCCATAATAATCTGAAGGCCAAATTATTGAACTTTTTATGTGCTCACCTGCATCTGTAGAAAGGGTATTTTCAAATATGAATTATGTCTGGTCGGAAGAGAAATCTCAGTTTAATGTGAGCACAGTGCAAGCTATTTTAACAATGAAAACAAATATAAACTTATCATGTGAAGCATTTAATGAAAAAACTTGCCTCAAACCCTGGAATCCATAAGAAAATACACTCTTCAGAAAATGACCATGCCACTGTGACAAGCACTTCAGTGTAAATAAAGTACAGTAAAAATTATATTATTCCAATTCCGATTTCAAAATTTTAGTACATCAGTGCATTACATAAAGTATATATTTTGTTATGCTCACTAACATAAATATGGCAAAACTGACACTTGGAGCCTAGGCATTGGGAGAATCAGACTTCAATGAAGTACTCTTATCATCATTATTTTTAATTTTTCATCTTATTTTACGATAGGACTATTTTCTGCAAGGATGTAACCTAAGGCAGTTTTAGAAAATGTTGTCCCCAAAAACATCAAAATAAATATGGTCACCTTATCATAGACTACACAAATCAATGAATAATTTTGAGGCATTAGGTATGAGGTTGTAGAACACACTATCAACTGATTTAATTCAATTACCAAATAAAAGATTTAAAGCTAGACTTTATGAAAAATTGCTTGCTAATCCCTATTATTACACACAGGAAAACTTGGAAAACATTTCCAAATTTCCAGTGTAGGATTCTAGCTTTTAATTGCTTTTTTGTTGGAAACACCATTACAACATAATGTTATTGATGTGTATTAAAAATTATTATTATTATTATTATTATTATTATACTATTGTTGTTGCATTCTCATCCTTTTCGAAATGCTGCTGAAAATTTACAGGGCATTAAAAGAATAATTAAACAATTCAAACCATTAATGATGAATGTCTCAAAAATGGATTATATTACAAAAAGGTTACTTAGAATAAATTGTGTGTTTTAAAGACATCTACATGTTTGGAGCAGTTTGCTTTTTGTCTAGCTTAACACATACCATTTATGTACGATTAAAGAAATTTCCTTTGAAATGAAATGGACTTTACAGGCTACTCCAAGAAAATTCAAAATATATATTTTATTTATCATGTAAATATCATTAATGTATTGAAATTAAATAAAAATTGTTAAAGCCATTTTTGAGAAAATCAGAAATTTTGAAAAATGTTCTTTGTAAATTGCAGTTGGAGGTGGAGGGATTTTTCTTTAAAATCTTTGTATCACATCTTTGGAAGATCCAAAACATTAATATCAAGTTTGGTACTTATCCAACTTTTCATGCTCAAGTTAGCCCATATTCACGCATACACCCATGCCTATATGGACAGTTTTCTCTAACGGTTTTTTCTGGTATCCGACATCCTCAAAACCTCTATTTCTAGTGAACACGCACTATTCAATTTTTGGTTGGAATGCAATACCTTCTCTTCTTACTATGTAAGTAGTAAAGAAAGTAAAAGGTTATGGTTGCACACTTTTCTAAGTAATAGAAATACTATATATAGAATTTTATCTGAGCTGAAAGTTGGGGATAGATTCAGCTTCAATAATCTTCTTAAGAATGCTGGAACTAGGTTTCAAAATGTTGCTGTCAAAGTTTCTCCAGAAGTTGCAAAATAGGAAGAGACCTCTTTTTTTTCTGTGTTCTCATCATACATAATCTTCTTGTTTTTATGTTATTTTTTTTCTATACTCTTTTAGGGTAATATCCCAGATGATGAATCTGCATGAGTCATTAGTTGACAGCTCCTTCATTTATGCTTTTTTCTTGCTAGTAAACAAGGAGTAAGTGTGGGGCAGTTGTCTATGTGTCTGGCCAAAGTTAGCTGAATACATATTGCACTCAACAAGTTTTTCAGTTGAAAACAAGTTTGTTTAGTCAAGCCTGTTGTATCAACACTTTTGTAAGATTTGTTGGTCAGTGGAGATACTTATTAACTACAGATATGATGAGCTCATAGTATTGAATCAACATGTTTTGTCGATTGTTGAGGCAGTGGAGATCTGCCTTAAGACATCCAATTTGTGTTTCACTTGTTGTTCTTTACAATATTAAAATTTACTGTTTTCCAGTTTTATTTTGTTCCCCTTGCATTTTTACTCTATTTTTCAGTATGTTTTCCTAGTCAAATTATGTGTTATCTAGTTTACATAAAAGCAAGTGTAATGTAGCAAGGTCAATGACAATCAAAATAAAATGAATAAAATTTGGTCTTTGCTCTCCTATAAAGGTTACTTCTGGTTTCTAACATACTTAGTTTATATAAAAACAAGCATAATATAGCAAGGTCATGACAACCAAATAGAATGAATAAAATTTTGCCTTCGCTCTCCTATAAAGATTACTTCTGGTTTCTAACATACTTAATTGTTCTCAGATCTCAATTTATGAACAAAAATATATAAAAGGTGCAATTTTATCTTATAACATCTAGACTTTCTATATTAAAACAGTTTTCATTCACTTAATTGTGAGGAATTACTCCTGAAAGCAATGTACTCTTCTTTAAGGCTGGAAGAAATTAGAGTATGCTAGATGCAGATGAAAACCCCTCTTTTACGCATTTAAAAGTAGCACTAAAATATGATAAACAGAAGGGAAATGTTAATGGTAGGAAATGATTTGTTTTAATCACGTGACATCCTGATAGGCACAGAAACAGAAAATATGCTGTGACAAACAAAAAAAATATTTTATCACAGTTGTTACTGATAAATGGCATAAGAAATTAAATTACATCATTAAAAATAAGCACCAATTCAAGAGTAGTATCTACAGGTATAAACAGCACAACATATAAGCAGAATGCTATTATGAAGTACTAAAGTGCACACAGTGTCTCAAAATACTTGGGAAGCCACATACATTAGGGCATATTAATAGAGTACCTACTAACAGTTAATTGTTACACACTACCAATTGAATATGATGTGTGCTGCCAGTGGCACTTAAGCTAAAATGAAGACTGCCAGTTTCAACAGATGAATGGTATAAACTTTCCTGATATATGGTGGACTTTGAGACAGTGATGTGTTTTAACAATTTGAAATTTAGTTGAGTCGATTTTGTAACACTATATCACTTACTTTTTTATTTCGGAAAATATGTTTCAGAAGCCATGTGCTTCCATTGTCAATTCCTTTGGTCGACTGCCAGCATCGCTTGCTGTGGTGGTTGCCTCTGTCCCTGGTGGTGGTTTGATGAACCTCTGAATGAGTAGATCGCCTGGCGGGACTTCAAAATTGAAAACCCGGTTCTTGTTTTTCCAAATATATATGTTTTCCCAAACTTTTAATTTTGTCTTCCTTGTGATGTTTTTGAGGATTTTTGGGCTTCTATTTATAGTGTGTTTCTCTTTCCAAAAATGCCAAGCTATCAGCTTTTATATGTTTGCCAGCAATGTGAAGGGCTTGCACATGTTTGAAAGAATAAATTAAACATAGTAGACATTTACAGTTGTTGAAAATAAATTGCCCTTTTCTGAAAGGATAAAAAACAAAATTACAGTAGGATGAAGGACATACGACAAGTTTGGTTTAGGTTTAGTAAACATGTTAAAAGTGATAAATAGTTACAAAAATAGAGAGACTTCAATATGAAAAGAAGTTCCTCAATTCTGAAAGGATAAATGATGGGAAAACAAAGCATGATGAACACATACTTTGTTTTTAGGTATAGCAAAAATGTTAGAAATTCAAAAATACATAACAACACAAATGCATTTCATGTTTCTCCATTCTATGGCAACAAAAACAAATAGTGTGAAGACAATGTGTCCATGAACTATGATGGGGCAACACCACTTGTCCTTGTTTTCAGGTTTTTTTTTAGCAGATTTGTAAACATTACAAAAAATGTTGAAACTGGCAACTGCTAACATCTCTGCACAGATTAATTGATGGATGAATCAGTTCTGCACCAGCATGTTCTTTTTTTATAGTGTTTAATGCCTGCTTTTACTACTATGGTAACGCAGGTGATGACGCTGATGATATGTGGAATGAAGATGGCGCACCAGTGCAATGTGATGGCAAGGAAAAGAAGAGAACCCACCCCTGAACCACTTTGTCCACCACAAAGGAAGGGCCCCCTATGATGGTGAAACCAAGCTACATTTGAAGATGATTATCTAAATTAGGAAAACATACATCAGTCAGGCCAGATCGCATTTCGAGAGACTTTCTCAAGATTGGAGGGGAGGCAATTGTGCCATACATACTGAGGCTATTCAAAGTAACAGTAAATAAAGGAAGCATACCACAAGATTGGAAGCAGACTATAGTTGTGCAGTACCGGTGGAATGCGATGGTGGGGGAAACTGAAGAACTCGGAGAAAACCCACCCAAGTGCCACTTTGTCCACTACAAATCTCGCATACGGTCACTTGAGATAGAACCTGGGCAATCTAGGTGAGAGGTGAGTGGTCTAACCACTCGGCCAGTGTCAAGTGCGGCCCCAATACACTTGACACTGTGGTAAAGTACATGCAATAGTTATTGATTTTTCTAATGCATTTGACCTTGTACCTCATGGGCAACTAATAGAAAAACTTTGTAATATGCATACAGACAATCGAGTGATAACTTGGATTTGGGAACTCTTGAGCGAACGAACCCAAAGGGTGCAGGTGGGAAATAAATTATCGTCTCCTATCAATGCAACCTCTAGTGTTCCCCAGGGAAGCATGATCAAGCCGTTGCTATTCTTAGTATATATGAATGACTTACGGGAAGGGATAACATCTCAAATTTGCCTATTTGTAGACGATTGTATAATCTATAGAAATATTAGTGGTAAATGTAACACTATAGATTTACAAGAAGATTAAACAATTCAACTCTGGGCACAATATAATAAAATGGAGATCAATCCAAATAAATTTAAAACAATTATATTTTCAAAGGCAAGAATTGTAGAAAACGTAATATATAAATTAGACAATAAGAAAATACTCAGGGTAAATAGCACCAGATATCTAAGGGTAATACTAAATGAAGATTGGAGTGTGGGGAACATGCAAAGTCAATCACTCAGAAGGCGAGGAAATTGTTGCACTTCGAAATGAGGATTTTAAAGTGCAACGGAAAGTCGCGAAGTTTAGCACACACATCTTTAGTTTGACCAATATTAGAATATAGTGCTGCATGCTGGGATCCGTATTGGGTTGGGTAAAAACAGGCACTCGAGTGTGTTTAAAAAAAGGAGCTAAATTTGTAGACAGAAGAAAATGATTCGAAAATCATACTAGTTGCTAATTCCTGAGAAACACTAGAAAAACTAAGGAGATAAGCTAGGCTATGTGCAATTTTTAGGGCCTATAAGGGGGAATCTGCATGGAAAGATATATCCAAGTGATCATTAAAGTCATTATACTGTGGCAGAAATGATCACTCAAAAAAAAAAAAAAAAAAAAAAAAAAAAAAAAGGGTAGAGAAAACTGACATAGGTAAATTTTCCTTTGCAAACAGAACAATAAACGAATGGAACAAAATACCTGCAGAGTTACTAGAGACCTTGTCTCAAAGTGTAGATACTTTTAAAAAGACTAAAGAACAGTGATTTATAGTCGAGATACAAATATAAATGTTGCAATATCACTAGTATTATAAAATTTTTAATATTGTATTATTATTACTGTTATCATTAGTATTACGAGGGCCGTTCAGAAAGTAGCCTCCGGTTGATTGCAAGAAATTCACCAAGTTAAATAAAAATATTTTAATATATACATCTTACAACTACATCTTTTCACTATTTTTCTACATAATCTCCATAACGATTGAGGCACTTATCGTATCTGTTCACAAGCTTTGAAATTCCTTCTGCATAAAAATCACCCGCTTGTGCCTGGAGCCAGCCTGTGACCGCATCTTTGAGCTCTTCGTCGTCATCAAACCGCTGGGACCCGAGCCATTTCTTCATATGCATGAAGAGGTGATAATCGCTTGGCGCCAGATCTGGGCTGTAAGGTGGATGGTTGACAACGTCCCACTTGAAGGACTCAAGAAGGGCTGTTGTTCTGCGAGCAGAGTGAGGACGGGCGTTATCGTGCAAAAAAACGATACCGGAAGTCAGCATACCACGGCGTTTGTTCTGTATAGCCCGTCGTAATTGTTTTAGTGTTTCACAGTACACGTCTTGATTAATGGTCGTCCCATGTTCCATGAATTCAACCAACAACACCACTTTTGCATCCCAAAACACCGTTGCCATCAATTTTCGGGCAGAAAAATCTTGCCGGGCTTTTATTGGTTTGGTAGGCGAATTTGAATGTGCCCACATCTTTGATTGTTCTTTTGCCTCAGGGTTCACGTACTTAATCCAGGTTTCGTCCCCGGTCACGATTCTGTTTAACAATGGTTCACCTTCGGCCTCATAATGTGACAGAAAGTCTAATGCAGAGGCCATTCTTTGAGTTTTGTGGTGGTCGGTAAGAATTTTGGGCACCCATCGTGCACAGAACTTACGGTAACCCAATCTTGCTGTCACTATCTCGTACAAGAGAGTCTTAGAAATCTGTGGAAAATCAGTAGACAACTCCGACATTGTGAAACGTCGGTTTTCACGAACTTTTGCATCAACTGTCTGAACGAGTTCGTCCGTGACCAATGATGGTCTACCACTCCTCTCTTCATCATGAACGTTTTCTCGTCCACTTTTAAATATACGTACCCATTCACGGACCACTCCTTCACTCATAACTCTTGGTCCGTACACGGCACAAAGCTCACGATGAATAGCTGCTGCAGAATATCCTTTGGCTGTAAAAAACCTTATAACAGCACGCACTTCACATTTGGCGGGGTTTTCTATTGCAGTACACATTTCAAACGGCCACAAACACTAAACTAGCGCAGGTACGACTTTCACTCGACCACGGCTTGATGCCGACTGACCTGCTGAGTGCGTGAATGCACAGATGGCGTCGCTACTCCCCCCACTACCCGCACTGTGACCGATCGGAGGTTACTTTCTGAATGGCCCTCGTATTAATTTTTTGTAGTATAGTATGATATATTGTCATTTTGACAGCGTATTATATTACCCATCTTGTTTATTTATTTTAATTATATTCTACATTGTATCATTACATTGACAGTGCTACCACTGGGCCATGCCCTAAGCAGTGAAATAAAGTATCTATACGTGCTAGATAAAGTAAAAACTGGCTTTCTAGAATTATCTGAGAGAAGTGAGGTGAGAGTGAATAACATTCACTTGTCATTTTTTCATACAAATCTCACATGTCATTGCTTGGGATCGAACACCAGCTGGCTAGGTGTGAGGTGAGTGGTCTAACCACTTGGCCAAGGTGTGGCCTCCCAACAAACTGACAGGATGCCTTGTAGATGCCTATGGATAGATACAAAGATGCTGCAATGAGGACGTTGTCTATCTGGAAATCTTCTCCTGTACAGTTGCACAGCTATGGGTGTACATCCTCTTGCTCTTCACTGTACATTAAACACATGTTTACCAGCCTCTTCAAATGAATAATCCTTATTCATGATTTCCTTTAGAACTTGTGCACTGCTCAAGTGTATAAAAACTACTCTGCTTGGATGTACTGGGGGCAAACAGCCCAATAGCCAGCATACAAAATAGTGAAATGGAACATCAGTAAAGCTATACTGTCTCCCTCTAACAATTTCTTCCAGAAATAAGGCTTTGGAAAGCTGTCACCACCACCTTTTGTTTGCTAGTACTACATATGGAGGAATCAAACTTCTTAATTTATTGCAAATATGGAGTTTCTTAACAATTTGGCTTTCCTGCTAATGCAAGGATTCATTTAACTGGTTTTTCCTCTCTGCCTGACTTTGTAGGTTTTCTGATGTACAAATGTGAAAAATGGATAGACAGTTGCCATACATATTACAAATGATTGTTCGATAATTTGTGATTAATGTTAAGACCAAATATGTTTGGTATTAATTTGTTAAGTTTGGTTTTTTAACACTACCTCACTTACATTTTTATTATGAGGGACTATTTTCGAAAGCTTATGCTTTAATTTTCAACCTCACGGGTGTTAAAAAACCAACTCAACAAATTAATACCACATATAATTTGACCATCACTGTTACTAAATCCCTCCAAACATCAATCAACCAAATATGTTCTCAATAGGCCCAAAACTAATTTAAATTAGAGAATTAACAACAAAAAATTGAAGCTGAGGTATGGGTTTCGAACCACCTCCCCTTTAGTTAGCAAGCTATCATCTTACCACTGAGCTAAACAGACACCCACAAGGTTCACTCACGTTAGCTTGCACACATCATACATGCTTTACACTATTATCAGTGTCATGCATACCTTAGCAAACAACAAATTTTTAGCAAAACACAGACGCCCATATCATTGAAAGTTAAAAAACCACTGACGATGACTCCAAGTCTTTTTCATTAAGTTAAGATAAACATTTTACACAATACATCGGAGGCTTGCATTACTTAAATTTGGCATATCTCTGACTAATGTCCAGTACAAAAAATTGCATTTACCTTCGAACTTCGAGCCTGCAGATCATAAGTTCCCTATCTCAAAATGTTTACTATCCCTCTACATGCCTTTAACACCGTGACCGCCCGCCCGCCCACCCACCCAACTGCCTGCCCACCCGTCTGCCAGCCTGACTGTCTGTCTGTCAGTATGCATGTGTGCGGGTGCATGTGTGTCCAAAAGTTAAGCATAATTTGGAAAATAGAGAACTGAAATGGAAAATGGTGAGCAAGCACCATTGAATGTTATATCACAATGTGTGCTCCCCCTTACTGGTGGTCACTGATAGGTAAGCGGGTTCATGCTTCTAAGGTCATCAACACAAGATCAGCAAACCAATACCAAAGTATCAGACCCAGCGCATGGCTCATTCGTTGTTCTCCCATTGTGAACAGAGAGTAGTTGCTTTGCAAAGTATTTACAAGACAGCACCAACATGCCATAAAGATGTCAACTGAACCCTGTTTTGAAGGGTGGAATCATCGGGCATCTAGATGCAGGTCAGACACAAACCACAGTTTCTCGAGCCCTGAAAATGCCACAAAATGTTATTTCTAAGCTTTGGTGATGGTTCCAAGGAACAGGAGGCATTTGTCGAGTCCTTGTACATGGTCACCCAGGGTCACAATGCTGTAATAGGACCAATATTTGACCATAACAGTATGATGACTTCGGAGGATGCTCCTGAGACTACTCTCTTCTGAGCTTGCAACCGCCTCAGGTGTTTGAGGCAAACTGTATACCAGACGTTCAGGGCAGTTGGGCTCTATGCCACACATTCAGCAGTGTGTGCCCCTCTCACTCAATTACACATATGGTCCCGTTTACAACGGAGTCAGCAATGTCAACATTGGACCTTGAATGAATGGAAGAACTTGCTGTTTTCAGATGAGTTCAGATTCAGCCTGAACAATGATTTTTGTCGCACAATAATCTAGAGAGAACGTGGAACCCAGTTTCATCCTACCAACATTGTGGAAACATACGCATTTGCTGGTGGAGGCATACTTGTGTGGGCAGGTATAATTTTCAATGGATGTACAGATCTGCACATCTTTGACGGTGGTACTGTGAATGCCCAGAAGTGCAGAGATGAGGTACAGGAACCACATGTGCGACTTTTAAGAAGTGTAGTTGGTTCACATTTCATCTTAATGGACGATAATGTAAGTCTATCCTGAGAGAGAAGATATCCAGCACATGTACTGGCCAGCGATGTCCCTGAATATGAACCCTATAGAGCATGCCTGTGATGTATTAGGAAGATGAGCTTTTGCCTGCGAGCCCCGACCAAGAACACTTCTAGACCTCCAAGTGCTCTCCGTGAGGAATGGGAGCTCCTGCTTGCAGAGCTCTTCAACCACTATAGAGAGCATGCTATGGTGCTGCGAAGCCTGTGTAGCCATGAGGGGTTACCACACCCCATATTAACCGCTCAGCACCATCACTGTCATTGTGGAAATGATAGATTTTGTGTTTACGTAAAAAGGTGTCCCAAGGTCAAAAGTGTCTGCTATTTCTCACTGTATGGCATTCCAGATCATGTGTGATGCATTGGTAACAACATATTATATTATGGTGTGTGTGTGTGTGTGTGTGTGTGTGTGTGTGTGTGTGTGTGTGTGTGTGTGTGTGTGTGAGAGAGAGGGTGGAGAGGGTGAGGTGGAGGGAAAGAGAGAACTTCTTTGGCATAAATAACAATAGATTTAAGCTGAAGACTGCATCTAACTAACGACTTCACAGACAAGCAGCACCTATTGGTGCTCTTAGGAGCTGCACCGATCATTTAAATTCAAAATTGTGCAATTATTATTAAAGTTTAAAAATATGTTTTATATAAGGGTAAATGATGGATGAACTTTTACAAATGTAAAAGCAGGGTTCTACTGCATATATCCAATCCAAAATATATACTGCTATACAAAACTTATTTAAGTTACTCTGTGTTTATTTTCAATAAAAAGTTTGCGATTTTAAAGCCAATGAATGATAAAGAACATATGCTACAACTATTTCGAATAGAACAGACAGCTCTAAAAAGTAAAAAAAACACATTGTAATCTGTGACACATTTTAAAAGAAAGGATATGTGGCATATTATCGTGAATCCATTGTAAAACTACTGATACATAACTCACAACAATATGTATTCTTTTCTGAGGATATTAAAACTAACAAGGACCAAGCATCATATCCAGAGGCAAGATTTTGTGTTGACACTTGTTTTAAAAGTTTGCATTAATTTTTATTAATGGTGTTTTGTGTGGAACATTTTAACATAAGTTCACGTTAATGTCATGCTAATTTTTGTGTAGAATTAATGAGTAAATGATATGGCTGAATTCAAAATCAACAGGTGACTGAAGTTATATTTACTAAAACCCCTCATTGCCAAATTCAAATCTTTTATTTCAAATCAATATAATTAATAGAATAGAATATCACATATCAGATGTAGCCAAATTGCAACTTATAAATTGTGACATTTTCGTTCTTCATAGTTTTCCTTCTGTCTGTTGCAACAAAATCTCACACATCAGGTAGCCAAGGAAATTGAAGGAAGTTTTAACAGAAAATGTGGTATGACTCACATTTTGCTTTCAAAGCCAAAAGTGCTATTATACACTACATCTAATTTGTTACTGTAACCACCTTCACTGTTCAACAATGGCACAAAGTTCTTTGTAACAAAAAACCCTTCATGTTTATATGGTTTTCACAAGTACAACTGTTCTTCCAGCCAATTCTTGTCTTACAGAATTTGCACCTATACAAAATCCTTGTTCTCGATATTGTTTGATGAATATTTTCATATTAGTGCAATATCTGACAATTACTTTCTTTTCAATACATTTAAGTGAGTATAATTGGAGTAGTTTAATAGTGTAACAGTGCCGTCTCCTGTAAGGTTTTCACATTTGCCTTGGTATAAGAGCCATTGCAGTTGGAGACCTTGGGAGGCATAAACAACATGAAAGAGCAGCACGACATAACAGAAACTTTTGGAACGTGAGACTTTTCTCGCCAGAATATGATTTTTCTTGACCTTTGAGATACTTCTAGAAATTTTGGTTTGCACATGTTTTCACAAACTTCTGTGACACCATTTTCCAGCTATAAAAGAAGGAACGATTGCTAGCCATGGCGTGTTGTGAATTTTAGTGAGTTGAGAGTGACTGAGGTGTTAGCACGCAGTGATGTATGAGCCATAGATGACATGCAGCCATAAACTGTCTGTGTGTTGAAACACTGAGTGAATTATTTGCAGCAGAAGACTATTTGTAACCACATTTTTAGTCAAAAAGGACATATGTTACACTGGAGTCAGGAGTGTGATTTTTATGCAGAGATGGAAGAAATGATGAAACATTTGCTGGACAAAATTAAGGGAATGAAGACAGGAATTAAACCAGGAATGGAGAAGATGGACAGGGAAGCGAAATAACAGTGAGTTGTTCATTAGAGAAGGTGCTAACAGAAATGCAAACTGGAATGGAAACAACAGTGGAGAAGATGAGAAATTAAATAACAACTGAATTGTGCAATGGAGAAAATGCAGAATTAATGATTACAACTGAAAAATGACTGGCCTGAATGTAGAAAAAACATGGAACAGTTTGGGAGAAGGATGATGGAACTCGACCAACATGTTAGCACCTGGGAGTGGGTCTAAGAACGTATTGATGCCCTGGAAGACAGCGTTGACAGCGGCACCAAGGAACTGAATGCCATGATGGAAAGTTGAAAGACGTGAAAGTCGAGATGACAGGACATTACACATCATCTGCATGAGTCAAACCATCCAAGTACGATGGAACATCAACCTTCGAAGTCTTCTGCCAATAATGCACCGCCATTGCCATCCACAACTAACGGTCAGCAGATGAAGAAGCTGCAGAGTTGATAGCAAGCTTCCAGGGACAGGCAGCAAAGTACTAAATGCGATCCCAATGACAATGAAATCTGGGGAGATCTGGTAGACCCTTGAGAACTGCTTTGGGAACCATTGCTTGACTGCAGGAGCCAGGAGCAGGAACTAGTCGCCCGAGTGTACTCGGGCGGGGGCAAATCACCACGGTACCTATCCGCTTTTCTCGCGGATTTACCCATGTGATATAAAAGATGTAGTCTTGTGCAAGCGTTTATGTCTGTGTCGAAGTAATGTGGGCAGGGTGTTTCCGTCTGTGCAGCCGGCGCGGACTGGCTTACCTACCGGAGTGGTCACCCACCCAGAGAGGGACCAGGCCCGATGCTGCTTAACTTGGCCAGCCGCTTGCGGGCTGTCAAGGAAAGCAGTGCCGGCTAGCGGGGAGAACTGAAAGGATGTAGGTACGGGTTGGGGGAAGGCCAGTGTTGCAGATCTGGTCGGAGTACAACTGGACGGTCACCCATCCGAGTTGAGACCGGGCCCGATGCTGCTTAACTTGGCGGGTAGTTCTGTAAAGAAGGGAGAGGCGGCCGAAAAACTACCATCCCAAGGCGTCCTTGGGAAGGCGGTAGCTTACGCGTCTCCTAGGCAGCATGTGGTCGTAAAGACCGAGAGTGTTCACCTGAGGATTTGGGTGAGGAGCAAGTTTAGTCAAGCAGCCTACCGCAGTCAGCTTAAGACAAGACTGCAGCAGCCAGATGACTTAATTAGACCTAACTTTGTGAAGGGCTTGCTCACACAAACACACAGTTGCTCTTACCAACTAGTGACAGCATTGGGCAACATCTAACCCGTGCAGAAGATGGCCTTGCTGGAGTTGACACTTGGACAGAGCACTGTGAGCCTGTGGGTGTTTGTTGCAAGGATGATTTGAGTGTGTGATACTCAGATTAGATGCTCTCAGGAGCCATGAGGTGACAGTTTGACGTCGGTCATAGGAATTTGTGACAAGATGTATAGGAATTTGTGACAAGATGTTGCTCTGGAGCCCACAAGAGCATCAGGGGATCTGCAGGGTGATCCTGAAGAAGATGTATATATGTCTGCAAGAAGCGAGGTGGTGGTGAAGGTGCACCTGGACAGCGAATGATCAAGGAACTTGGTATTGCATGGAAGACATCATTGCACAGATGTATTGCCCAAGCTCTGGGGTCCAATGGAGCTGCACAGTTATCAAGGCAACAACTTTGAGTCTAACCTCATGAGGGAAACACTGGATTGACTCTGAATGCACAAGATGCGCACAACATCTCTTCACCCACAGTCAGAAGGCATGGTTGACCAGTACATCAGTACCCTAGAAGAACAGCTGAGGAAAGTTATAGCCAATCACCAGAGACTGGGATGTGAGAATGCCACTTTTCTTGCTGGTCTACCACTCTTCAACCTGACATCACCAGGTTGACACCAGCCAGTTTGGGCTTTGGCAGAGAGCTGCATCTACCACATAACCTGATGTTCTGTAGTCCTCATGGGACATAACAGCCAGCAGTCGACTACGTGGAGCATCTCGTAGACCAACTTCATGACATCCATGAGATGGCCCATCATAACATCCAGGTAGCGAGCGATTGGATGGAAACCTATTATGACTGACAGGCCAACAGCCAAGGTTTCTAGCAAGGTGATCTGGTATGGCTATATTCCCAACCCAGACCAGCGATGCTGCCCCAAGCTTCAACAACAATGGCAAGGACTGTACTTTGTGGTAAAGAGGATCAATGTGTTTACCGCTTCCAGAGTCTACCACGAGGGAAGAAACTGACAGTACATCTAGCTAGATTCGATGGTGCTGGTAGGGACAACCAGCCCTGAGGAGGGAGTAGTGGGACAGTGTCATCTCCTGCAGTGGTTCTCACATTCACCTTTATATGTGAGTCATTGCATTTGGAGAGATTGGGATGCATAAACAACATGGAAGAGTGGCACACATAACAAGAATCTTCAGACTGTGAGACTTTTCTCGCAAGAACATGATTCTTCTCAAGCTTTGAGATGCTTTTAGAGGTTTCAGTTTCCACAAAGTTCTGTGACAATTTTCTACCGATAAAAGTAAAAAGAATTGCTAGCTGTGGCATGCTGTGAATTATACTGAGCACAGTGATGTGCGAGCCATGGATGGCATGCAGCCATGAACTGTCCAAGTGTTGAAACATTGCGATAATTATTTTCCACAGTGAAATTAAGTCTTTATTTATAACTACATTTTGAGTCAATAAAGATACGTGTTACAATAATATGGTAATGTGTACCTGGTGTTTCAACAATAGTCCTTCCGGTCAGCTCATGATAAACATTTCTAGGGTATTGGTTCACACACAAGGTACATGACTGGTGTCAGTTTATTATTAGCTCTACTTATTTATTCCCGTGTATGCATGAATGCAATATTAGCTTTGTTGGCAGGCTTTTCTTACTTTATTTTAATATCTTGTAAGTATTGGAGCACCTAATTATTGTTTGTTGAGGTCTTAATTATTATTTCACAACTAGGTTCATGGTATGAAGACATATATGTTTTATTTTTGTAACCACTAAAAAAACAATATATATATATATATATATATATAAAAACGAAAATTTTAAAAGGTCCTAAAAGTTTGCAAAAAAGACCTATACATCATTTCAAAATTATGCAAAACATTTTGTTTATTAATTCAAAAACTTTCTCATTTATCATCAAAAACAAAAACTCTTGCCTCTGGACATATCCATACACTGTTTCCTGTCAATACATGCAAGAATATCTGCTTCATGCAGTTTCAAAATGAAAATGAAGGTGAAATAAGAAGAGATTTTTTTTTTTTTTTTGGAAAACCTTATACAGTACAGTAACAATCTCATTAGCTTGCAGTTTTTTCACTCAATTTTATACCAATACATTTTTCTTAACAAGCATCCAGCTTTACATGTTCAACATGGTTTTAAACAATATGAAACACTATATGAATCATTACTTGTACTATATTGAAAAGTATGAAACACTATTGACTCTAAACATCTAGTGCAATTTGGGTATTTTAATTTAAAATTCATGGTTTTTCATTTCTGTGTTTAAATAGATTACAACTTTCTGACAAAACACCACACTTTAAAAGACTTTTTCTCCTGACAAATATAATTGCACAAATGAACAATGGCAAATCTGCAATGCTTTTGTGAACACTATGTGTTTCTCTTACAGTAATATTTAAAACAATGCTTGGTCAGCAACTGAATCAGATTATTTCAATTCGTCCTCAAATTCAGTATACATATTATACAACAGTTCAATGATGTTAAATGTAAATTATCCAGTTAAACAATGCATAGATATTTCATATCTGTATAAATTAGCTAGGCATTTACATCACTGTGAATGCAAATTTTATATTACTCTTTAGTTCTCAAATAGATTAACTGTTTCTCACACTGTAAAAAAACTATGTCACATAATTTCGGCATCATTGAAGCAGCAAATCAAATTATATGACAACACAGTGAGATCACAAATACTATGGGGCATATCCTAGGTTTTACATTAACTGAAATTTCCTTCCAAAACTATCACAACAGGCATCAATCAGTGCATCAAATTGTATGAATAAAGCACAGCAAGGTAGGCTTACTTCACATGTAGGAGAAATTTCTTTATTTTCTATGAATATTTGAATAATTCCCAAAATTTACTCTATCCTGTAAATTACCATGAGCAGTCTCACATTGCATATAAGTAATTCTGTGTTTTGTTAAGACAATTTTCTTCAATAATTTAAAATTTACCTCTCTAGATGGCTCAAATTTGTTGAGGGAAGTTTTATCACAATATGAAAATTTATGAACATGTGTTTGATTCTGAAATTTTGTTGTTGATAATTTTTTTTTTTTTATTATTTTTATTACATCATCATCGCCACCACCACCACCACCACCTATACTAATTTTGTTGCGAATGTTTGCTGGTGTTCCTGGCAAGCATTCACAGGGACTTATGGGTTTGATTCCTGATAAAACAAGAGATATCACAGTGGTGGAAAATTTTCATCCTGTATACAAAACCAGGTGTATGTTATGGGACTCATCCTAAACTTACAGATGACAATACCAAACCGCTGTAATATCAACTAGCTTAATGCACTTTTGGGTGAGCTGTCATCAAGAAAACACATACTCCCTATTCTGTGCCATGCTTGCTATTGATAACCTTATGACCTAGCTTCATCAGGATGCTGATCAATGACATCATTGCCGTCGTCGTCATCGTCATCGTCATCATCGTCTCCATCGTCGTCATATTACCCAATGGCAGATGTTGTATAAGAGCGGAAGAGCACGTGAACCCCTAACAGTTTACATTGTGAATTATTGATTATTATTTCTCTGAATGTTATTAAACATAACATGTATGCAGTATCAATTGAATTGGAAGACATAATAAAAATATTAAGTATAGTTTAGAAGTGGTTGCAAATATACAATATAAAATATACAATTTCATTAAATTAGGTTAATTGCTTCAGAAGTAGTTTCAAGGAATCACTTCCTCATTGTCAGCTGATTCCTTGAAACTACTTCTGAGGCAATTAACCTAATTTAATGAAACTGTATATTTGAAACCATTTCTAAATTATGATGTTTGCAGTAAATTACCATGTATAATATTTAAAGCTGCCACACTACTCCCCTAAACTTAATTAAACATGGCAATACCATTAGTAGCGCAACTTAATTTGCGCATGCCTTAGGCTTCGACACATGTGCAACTGTTGTGACATAATTACTTTGTAGGTCAAATACATACAAGTCATGTACAGTTGGTGTGCATTAGTGCCCAAAACTTCACCTGGTCTCTCTTTGCAGATATGACTAATTTTATGTGAAGGGTACTAGGTGGTAGGTCGTCTCCTTAGCGCGGTGGTAGCGCAGCTGCCTACCAAGCAGGAGACCTGGGTTCGATCCCCAGTACCGGCGTGGGGATTTTTCCCCCGCTGGGAGACCTGGACCGGGGTGCACTCAGCCTCGTGAGGTCCCTGGGGGGCCAATTGAGGAGCTACTTGATGGAGAAGTAGCGGCTCCAGGTCGCGAGGACCGCATTAACCGGCCGGGAGGGGCTCGAGGCGCTGACCACGTCTCACCCTCCAATACTGCACCCCATCCATGACGTCTGTAGTGGACCGAGATGGGGGACGCAGCGGCCGGGCGGTAGGCCAAGGTTCCCTGTGAGCTGTCGTGCCATGGAGTTATGTTACTAGGTGGTATCTCACTATGGTAGAAGTAGGTAGTATGCACAAGCACAGAGGCTTTTCCCAGTTTCTCCATGGCATCTGTACTCTCAATTATAATTTAATTTACAACTTATTTAGTTCTTGCAATAAAATGCTGTAGTTAAGTATGTCCCCAAAAACATATCAAAAAAACAACCTCTTTTTTTGTCAGACAAGTAATGCTCCATTCACTATGAGACGTAAGTGCAGATGCCGCGTCGGTGCAAGACTTTGCACCCATGTTATTCAATATAGACATTCATTTACACATGCAACACACTACAGAATGTAATGCAAGAGTTTGCAAGCTTCAAACTTTTCCATGCATTGCATACATAGAGGAAGAATTCTGTATTCTTTCCTCTATGCACTGCCTGCTGCTCTTCTATTTGCGCATGCTGCACAATCTCTCATTTCCCTCAAGAGGTTATGGTAGGCTCCTTGTTGAATACTCCTTTGATTTAATGGATATACTCACCATCTGCATCTAGATTTCTTGGCTTTCACAAATCATAAGGGGCAAAGAAATAATATGCATTGCATTAAATGTGCATGTTTATCATTTTCTGCAGTCTCCATGTTTAAACTATTTTCAATATTTTGGTCAATCAATTACTGAGGTGCCACTGCCGCAAGCATCAGTTGTCTGTATGTCATTTTGATAACCCATTTATTAATTTATAGAAGATAGAGTTAATTTCTTATATGATATTGTTGATATGTTATTCAATTTGAAACTTGTGGTGCACTTGGAAGATATGCAATGTAAGTTACAGATCTAGAAACCTGAGCCAACTTCTTGCGTTACACTTACAGCTCCATTGTGAATGGCCTTTCCTCACTCTTGCGCTTAAGTAGCATAACGTCTGCACTTGCATCTCATTGTAAATGTAGCGTTATGCATTATATTCTTCTGCTTATTGTTATTGGAAGTGGTTGCATTTTTTCAATTTCTTCATAATCTTAAGAATTATTTTCAGTGCTCTCTAGATGTAAAATTTTGTGAACACCCAAAATATACTCTCATGACCTACTACTGATTTTATCATCATCATCATCATCATCATCATCATCATCATCATCATCATCATACATTTTTACCCTGAGGTGTTCTAACCCACATTCTAGACAGTATGCAAGGAGTCCTGAGCAAGTTGGAGGAATTTTTAGTAATGGTAAAACTGTCACTCTGGGTTCAAGTCTGGCTAGTGTGATGTGAATTCTTTCTCATGCTCTGGAAACTATTACAGTATTAAGTCACGGTTGCCATCCATGATCTTATCTAAAGGCATCTGGGTTGGACCTGCCTTCAGGCACAACAATCTTTATTTGACATTCTTATCTCACACCCTTTTGTTAACTGGATTGGTGCCACCTTCCAATGAATGATACAATTTCATTTTCCAGTCATTCAAGTTTATTGGTTTGCTCCCCTTTACTTCAAATTTATCTTTAAAGCTAGTTTTTACATCTGCTAACTTCATACTAATTCCCCCTGTTAATTTGAATACCATTGTATTTTTTTTTTTTTCATTTTTCTCCAACTGATGCAAATGCCTTCTCTGGTAGTTTTATTCATATAACATTTGAGAAGTTTCACAAGGGAAAACCAGGATTACCTTGAATGTAAGCAGTGTTAATACCCCATTTTATTCACACCCTCACTGTCTTGTACTAAAAGTTGTCATAAATACAAACCTTAATGCACTGCATCTATGCATAAAGATATTTAACAGCATGGCAAATAAGGGTTATTTACAGTCCTTTGCATATTATGCATCTTGTAATGTTGTAGGTTGAAGTACATCCAAATGAAAACTAACATCCTCCATGGTCGCTGTTTTGGAGCTTAATGCAGCTGCATCTGACTGTTCCAAGTAGTTAATGATGCGCCGAGTTTGTGTAATACCTCGACTACTTGAAATAGCCTGCAGAGTAAACATGATGAAATTTGATAAATTTTAAGTACTTGCAGTGAAAACAATATATAATGTAAGACAACAAAATAAAATTGGAAAACTAGTTTTCTCTTCTATCACAAATTTAACACATCATATTTTCACAAGTTAAAATGTGAGATTAAAACTGTAAAAGTAATCATTTCAATCTAATAATCAAGTACCCACTTAATATTTATTACAAGAATATTACTAAAATATTTTGCAATTTTTCAAACTTACAGATGCCAGATTCATAAAATTGTAAACCTTCTCCAGAACTGAGATCATAACGGAGAAATTCTTCTGTGGCAGACATTCACGAACAAACATCTCGTGCTCCTAGAGATTAAATATTGAAGATCAATTCACTAGACAAGGAGCTCCACATATAAATATTTTACAAAGTTCAAATAATGCTTACCTTGTTGTCTGTAATCAAATAACCTATGAGAAGTCCCAGATATGATCCTATCAATGTATGCTCCATATTCCGCCCAGCCTTTTGCAGCACTTAATAAAAAAGGAGAAAGAATGAGAGAAAGTAAATACCAAACAAGCAATAAATTTAAGTAGCACAGAAAACAATTTTATTTATTCAAAATTGTTAAAAATATTTAAGAATTTTAGAATTTAAAAACAATAATGATGGAAATACTGTGTTTTAATACTGATATTAAATGAAAAAAATATGAAAATTTAGTTTCACTGATCGTAATCGGCTCCAAAGTTTTACATATTACATACCAATATGCAAATTAACACACATGTTAAACTGGGGCGATGTGATAGCAGTGGTGGAAACATGGGTAACTAAAAAGGAAGTGTTAAGTATGGAGGATCATGAATATTTCGAAAAAATCTGATGTGTTCCATTCACACGAGTTTTTCTACATCTACATCTCTGTTAGAAGTTATTGTTAAAAGGCTTATTCTTCTATCTACTTCATGATAATTGAGATGAACATTAAAAGAAATTGTCCTTATTACTTGGTTCCTTGTAGTAGAAGGAAAAAATCTAACGTGTTCCATTCACATGATATCCTCTAGCAGTTCGGTAAACAAACCTTTTATTCAAAACATTAATCTGTTATCTACATCATGCTAATTAAGATAAACATAAGCAGAATGAATCTTATTACTAGCTTCCTTGTAAGTAGAAGAGAAATAAGAAAATGCACAGGCTAAAGCAATAGTATCATCATTTAAATGCGGGTTGATATGTGAAACAGTTGAAATTCCAATCTATTAGCTTACCAGGGGATGAGAAATGAGAAGAAAGATGTCTTCCTGTTGGAGAAATCTTTAAGTGGCTTAAAATTAAAGCCAATAATCTGGAATATCTCAAAAATGGTTAACTCTACAAAAAAAATGTATAAGACATAAATTGTGTGTTGTAATGAGATCTACATTTTTTGTGTAGTAAGTATTTGTATATCTCTTAAGGTTTGAGAGTTATATAGAAGTCATCTGGGATGAAGAGGTCTTCAGAGGTTATTCTCAGAGAATTCAAGATGTACATTTCGTCTGTCATAAAAATGTCTTATACAGTGTGCACACAAAGTCTGTATATGCCTATATTAAATTCAAACTGACGTGAAATAAAAGTACAAATTTCCAATATTTATATAATTAAATGTTTCTCCTTACATCTTAGGACTCCAAAACATCGGTATGAGACCCCCCCACTGTCTCTGCACAGCCGAATACGCCACCATGTTCTCGTGTTCATCTTACTCAACATCATTGGAGTCACTGTCTGGAAAGCTACTCGCACCACATTTGCAGTTCACCAGTTGTAGCGTACCACTGCTTCCACCCCTTCTCTTTGATGTAACCTGATAGTGTTATCTGGAGTTGTTAGATCAGGGCTCCTTCGAGGCCATGTGAGATTGTCTGACCCTCTACCGATCCAACGATTTCCAAAAACTGTGTTCAGATATTGTCGAACAGCCAGTGTGAAGTGAGCTGGCGTCCCTCAAGTTGAAACCAAACACTGTTTAAGATTCTCGCATTTTGCAGCTATGGGAGGAGCCAGTCATCAATCATCTGGAGATAAGTGTTCTGATCAAAAAAATATGGGCCAAACAGGTGAGTTTGTGTCATTCTGGCCCAGATATGGTAGGTTGCGCTCGATTTCTTCGAAAAAAATTTGGATTTTTTTCCCGCAGAAATTAACATTGCGGTTACGGGAACTGCAATAAATCGCACATTTGTCTGTGAAAATGACTTTTGCCTTCTCAGAATTCTTTGGAATTGTTGCAGCATCCGACCACAGGCATTAACATGTGCCTCCAAATCAGCATCTGATAATTCATTCAAATTCAGTGGACGCCAATACTTCATTTTCAGATCCACTTTAATGTGTTTCCTCAGGGTTGATTCTGGTACCTCTAACTCTGCAGCACATTTCCTTAAGGATTTAACCACAGGTTGTTGGATAGATTTTTCCACATCAGCACAAAGTCCAAGTCTGGTGGATGGTCTTCCACTTCTCGTCACGTAGTGAACACTGTGCATTAAAAAAGTTTTCCTTTCCCATGCTAACAACACTTTCTTTGTCGGTGCTGCTTTCACAAACCGCACAACATTGTCCATGACATTTTTCATTGATTTGCTATTAATTTGACGCTGATGAACCCACACAGCACACACTAAGCATTCAATTGTGTAATCACTTTTATCAGCCATTCTTTCTCAATATCTCAGCATCAGCTAATTTGATTCATAAGAGTGACAACAATCAAACAATCAAAGTCGTCAACAATGGGTGTTTATTGAAGGGAAAAAATTTTGGAGCAAAGAAATTAAAGGGTATAGATGTAGAGGGAGTGATATGGGTCTTGTTACAAAGTGAGACAAGAAAGAGCCAAAGTTTGGGTGTGGTATATAACCTGCCTGAGATGTCAGACTTTTATGATGCAAACTTTTACAGAAAGTTAGAGAATGACATGGAAATTTTGTGTCAGAAGTATGATAATTTAGATTTCCTGATAATAGGGGACTTAGATGCTAGGCAGGGGAAGAACAATTACATTTAGCACATTTAGAAGATTACCAAACAAAAGAAAATATTTATGTGCAGAGGCACAGTAAAGACAAAATAAGTAATAAAGAAGGGAAAAAGTTCATAGAATTTTGTGAAGTTAATAATCTATTAATGTGTAATGGGGCAAGAAGATCAGACAAATCTGGGGAGTTCACATTCATCAATGAAAGGGTAAAAAGTGTAACTGGTTATATTATATTGTATTCACAGAATATAAATAATGATCTTATACATTTTAAGGTTCTACAAAGGCTATTGAATAGTTACCGTTTCCCATTAAGAGCAACTTTCAAAACAGTGAGAGTTGTAGAACAGGGAGAAGACATAGAGAAGGTAAAAGTGTTGAAAACTACAGATGGCGCATAGAGGAGAGAGCAATGAGATTACCCAATTTATTGGGGAGGGGAAAGCTGAAGAAGCAATGCTGTACTTAAAATGGGAAGTGAAATTAGCATGGATGAAAATGAAAATTAGGAATCAAAGGGAAAATATAAAAAAGGGATGGTATGATGGGGATTGGGTTGCAGCAAGAAATAGGGTAGAAAGAAAGTTTAGGAGATGAATACAATAATCAGGGGAACTAGAGAAAAAAGAAAACTTACCAATAGCAAGGTGGGGCTATAAATATTTAATAGAGGAGAAAAAGAAAGCGTAGACTGATAAAATTGGGCAAAAGATCTATGAGGCAGCAAAACAGGATGATAGCAAAACGATATGGGAGTAGGTAAAAAACAGTATCTAACTGGGGTATTGCAGAATAAAATTGGTCCTAATAAATGGAAGTAGTATTTCAAGAAACTATTAGGTGAAAGTAATGTGTTAATGCAGACAAAAGTAATAGGGGAGTTCTATGAATATGTTGAAACACTAGACCAGAAAATATTGGAGAACGAAATAACAGAGCAGGTTAAAAAATTAAAAAGTAAAAAAACTAATGGAATAAATGGAATACCAGATGAATTCTGGAGCATATGGTATGAAGATACTGAAAAAAGGGTACTGTTAGGAAATTGTTCAATTTACTTCTCGAGGGAGAAAGGTTTCTACAAAATTGGAAATGGGGAGTGATAGTGCCAACTTGTAAAGGGGAAGGGGAGGTGAATAATCCAAGTAACTAAAGAGGCTAGTCTATTATCAGTGATAGGTAAAGTGTTTACAGGGGTACCAGCAAAGCCAATGCAAGAGTGGGCAGAGAGAGAAGGTAAATTATCTGATCTACAAGGGGGGTTTAGAAAAGGAAAATTGACAACAGACAATATTTTTATAATACGAACAATAAGTAAGAAAAGAGGTAAGGTACATTTATTTTTTGCAGATCTAGAAAAGGCCTTTGATACCATTCAAAGGGATGCACTCTGACATAAGTTGAGAACAAAAGGAGTGAGCAAAAAATTTGTACAACTATTAGAGTTTGTATCCAGATAATAAATCCTGCATTAGGCTTGCCAACAACAAACAAAATTAAGGCCAGGTTGTAAATCAAGTACCATTTCATTTAATTTGTTTATCGATGACATACTCAAGAAATAGCAAAAAAAAATTCACAATGCCCAGTAATCAAAAATAAAGATATTCTGGGTTTGCTCTTTGCGGATGATCTAGTATCAGCAGCAATCACACAGAGGTTTAACGAAAGCAATAGAAGCAACAGAAAAATATTGCAAAAAATGGGGTTTAAAAGAAATAAAAGTAAATCCAAATTCATGATATGTAAGAACAGGAATAAACTCAGCAGAGAAGAGAGATGGCAGTTAGAGGGGAGTGAATTCGAAGTTGCAAACAAGTTTGATTACTTAGAAGTAAAAATAACAATAGAAAATGGACAAAGCAAAGGAAAAATGCGCTAGGTAAGGGAAAATTAGCTATTAATAGCATAAGAACCTGCTTAAAAAAATACCAAATATGAGAGTAAACTGGCTAAAGAGAATATATGCAGCAACAATGGAATCAAGAATGATGCATGGAATAGAGATTTGGGAGACTGAAAAAGGGTGGGAATGTATAGATCAAATTCATAGATCCCTTTGCAAAATGATATTGGGATTACCAAGAATAGCTCCTAATGTGATAGCACTAGTTAAATTGGGAAGAGCTGGGAGGAAGGGAACAGAGGTTCAACGGTTAGTGAAATATTGGAATACAATCCAAGTATTAGGTTGTCTCCTT
Organism: Hymenopus coronatus; assembly: GCA_030762935.1. NCBI lineage: Eukaryota > Metazoa > Arthropoda > Insecta > Mantodea > Hymenopodidae > Hymenopus > Hymenopus coronatus. The sequence continues at coordinate 178,528,204 of CM060900.1, forward strand.
AACAAGTCTTGCTGCTTGCCAAGTGGGAGACCTGGGTTCAATTCCCAGTGCCAGCATGGGGATATTTCCCCTGCTGGGAGACCTGGACCAGAGTGCACTCAGCCTCATGAGGTCCCTGGGGGCCAATTGAGGAGCTATTTGATGGTCTTGAAGACCGCATTAACTGGCCGGGAGGTATCGAAGCGTTGACCATGTCTCACCCCCCAATACTGCATCTCATCCGTAACATCTGTAATGGATCAAGATGGGGGATGCGACAACTGGGCAGTAGTCCAAGGCTCTTGGTGAGCTGTGCCATGGAGTCAGTCATCGAATTGTTAGAGAAAGGCTGTTTTAGGGCATAAGAATCAGCAAAGTGGGAAAGAAGTTGGATATGTCAATTAAAGGAAATTTTAAGAGAAATTGGATTGGGTGAGCTAGCCAATCAACAGATAATAGGGGGACAAAAACTATGAAATAAAGTGAAAGCTATGATAGATGACATAGAGAAACACAAAATAATATGTAGCTTAAGGGATGAGTACTTATATATTATATAGGAGTGTTAGGAAAAAATGAGGGATAGAAAATACATTGATGTTTGTGAAAAAATGGAAATAGACGGTCTGGCATGTGCAAGAACAGGAACAATGTTATTAAAAGGTCTAAAAGTTGATAATGATCTATACCAACTATGTGGCAATGTCAACAATTACCCTGTATAATTGAGTGCAAGGAAACCAAAATGTGGAGAGAGCTAATATGGAACAAAAACTGGGAAAATCTGCCAGCAGAGATATTGTACTTAAAATTTTTTTTGGAAACAATAGGAAAGAATTTCTGAAACAACTAGGTAATTATACAGGGAAAGTAAGAGAGAAATGGGGGAGGAAAATCACCAAAGAAAGAGAGGATTTTAATAATAGAAGTAATGAGGCTGTAATTTACAGAAGAGGTAAATAGATTATGTTGGTAGGGTATAAAACTGTACAAATAGAGGGAAAGGTACATATACATAAATAACTAGGGTGTTAACCATATATGACCACAAATTCAGTAACTCCAGGAAACTAACAATATATATATGATGTTTGCAACTTGAAAAGCTTAAATAAATATCTACCTACTATCAGTACTGAATTATCCATTGCAGAAAAAAAAGGTAAAGTTCATAAGAGGAGGTACTATGGGAGATTATTACACATACACAGTTCACCAGTGAGAATGTCCCACATTTGAATGCAGATTGCTTTTAACATGTTTCAGGAAAATTAATTCATGTGGAATTAAAGCACTTTGAATTTCTTTTCAGGCCAACATTTATGTTTTGAAGCAAAAAGATGATTTCAACTTGCTGCTACATGAACCATCCATGTTTCAAGCACATATTCAAATTTTACTAGAATTAAATCAGTCACGTCCAATAATTATTTTTTCACACCTGTCTAAACTAAGGTTAGAAGGCAGAATAAGATGTGAAAATTTTGAAGCTATGGCCAGAAATCAAGCAGTGGATTTTTGACTCTCCATGCCATAACTCTACCTCCAATTATCCATTATGAATATCCCAAATCTGTATTAAACATCTCTCATCTGGTTGGTATATGCTGGTGAACCTTCAAGCAAACTTAGATTTCCCCAAGCTATATCTGAAGGTGACTTTAATGCTACAGGTAGTTTTAATTTCTGGGTTTAATTTATGTTACATAAATGTTTTTTTCCACTGAGTATGTGTGGGCTAAAGCTAACTAGGGTAACCTCAGATAGCTATTTACTACCCTGGTCGGTAATTTGAACCATGGATTTTCAGCTTTCTTTATCAATTCTCTATTCCTGAGTTGCTGTAATAATATAAATTTTGAAACCTTATGTTTGTTCTGCAAAATTTCCCAATATAGTCAATATTAAGAAACAGTATTTATAATAACTGTAGGTGGGCATGGAATTGTACAGTCTGTAATAGCAGGATGCCAGCTGGGAAACACTGGAAACACCTGTGATGATAAAACCGGGTAGATTCACACCCTTGCCTCTAATATTAGCATCTGAAGCTCTATAGATGACTGAATTATTAAATACTTTGCTGATAAATAGATTCCTTGCATTCCTAGTCGCATAAACCAACATTTGATATAGCGATATGTCCCATTGGTTAAACCTTGTCTTGGTCTGTGTATTGACCAGATTTTGTACATTTGTTCAATACTGAATACATAAAAGCAGTGGACAACTTTTCAAAATGATTAGTAATTTGCTTCAGAAACAGGCTGCCCGCCTTTATGCAAGGGCCGCATGGGCACAGGCCCAGGGTGGCAAATTTTTAGAGAAAAGAAAATGTGACAAAAAAAGGGCAGCGATGACTGCAGGAATTTTTATTAGTAAGAGGTAAATCATAGATAAGACAGGGATGTGTGCATCATGCAACTGGCAACACTCGTTTTTTCATGGCTGGCCATGGGCATGTCCGATGTAGATACAGAGGCTTTGAGTAGCGCAGTATTGGTGCTTATCTTATTGTTTGTGTGAATTTCCTCCTGTTTTATTAATGTGGTGAAGTTGTGATATAAAGTAAATGTCAATAAGAATGGCAGGAATAGTCTGAGTGGCACAGGCTACAGAAAATTAGTTGCACAAATGAGAAGGTGGGAAAGGAAGTGTTAGATCAAACACCAAAGTTACACACATTTTTCGTCAACAAGGGACTAGATTCCATAGCTGCAAGTTTTTCCTCTCCTGAAAACTTGGAACCTACAAATGATTCACAGTGCAGCAACAATTATGTGAAAAGCTTGACAAAAGTGAATCTGAAATTGATAACCAGCATACGAACAATTCCACAGCAAGTGAACCAGAGTTAGGCCTAGGGGAAGTTTCATCAGCCTTTGTAGATGAGGAAGATCCTTTCTTTTCCGAAATCAGTGAAAAAAACCAGATTACTTAGCACGAAATGGAATAGAAATTGTGGTTTTGCAAAGTCAGAGTGAGCATATCTTGATAAACGAAGATTTCTTTCCGAGGATTTGTTTGAAAGGAAATTGTTGAATGGAGATATCGTGATTTACTCCCCTAGTCAGGGATCACTTTACTGGACACCATGTAAACTGTTTGGGGGTTGTTTTCAGTTCGGTATAAGTGACTTTAGTGATTGGAAACACGCTAGTCAAGGGGTAACTGAACATGAAAATTCCATTGCACATTGTGATTGAAAGAAAGGTGAAATACTCTATGTAGAGTTGTTAAACAATTTATTATTCAGAAGTATTGGAGAAATGTACTACAGAGGTTAGTGGCTATAGTGAAAAAACTTTCTAAAGGGATTGACTTTTCATGGAGAGGAATAGTTTGGTTCCTTAAGGAATGGTAATTTTATGATTTGTTTAGAGTTGATAGCTGAATTTGATCTACTCTTAGCAGGTCATATAGTTAAATATGGGAACACCTCATATTTATCATTTAGCACTTATGAAGAAATTATAAATATTATGGCTACAACATTCCCTGAATCTGGTAGGATCAAGTGCAGCAACATGCTGTAAAATGGCTACAACATTTTTTGACTTGCAACAAACAATTACAATTTTTTTTGGCATCTACAGAATGCTGGAAAATTCTACAGATGGGAACTTGAGTTTAAAGTCTCTTTACACTATGAGATGGTCAGCTCAAGAAGATGTCTGTAAAAGCATAAATACTAATTGGGATGCAGTCAATAAAGCTCTTAAGTACATTTCTGAGGAGGAAAGCGAGAAAGCTATTATTAGATCAGAAGCAACTGGGATATTGCAAAAGCTTAACTCTAAAGAAATTGCATTCATGGCTACAGTGTGGGGGAGTGTTTTGGAATGTTTCAATGCAGTGAGTACAACACTACAGTCAGAAGAAGTTGACATATCTGCAGTAGTGAAACTTTGTCATAAGAAATGAAGTAAAAGTCTTTTGAAGTGTACAAAAACATGGGAGAGAGAAAACTTGAGACTACATAGCTTGTACGAGTCAGAGAAACTAAAAAATGCGTGACAAAATGAAAAATTTTTTGATGACAGACTCTGAGTCAGAAAATGAAACTGTGGTTTGCGAATCTGATGACAACATATCGAAGATTAATTTTTTAATTATGTACATTGGACAGATTATCCACACAGCTCAAGAAGCGTCTTGGTATCTATGAAGAGCTTTCTGAAAAGTTCTCATTCTTATCCAGTTTGATGAAACTGACCCTTGATGAACTATAATGCTGCAGCATGTTTACTCAGAGGATATAGAGGAGTCTTTTGGAACAGAATGTGTCCACCTTAAAAGCTTCCTTTTGAGTTCTGGATATGAGAACTGTCCTTCTTTGCCTTCTTAAATAAAATGCTAAGAGAGAAATATTTCTTTGATATTTATCCAAACATCAGGATCGCTCCTCAAATTTATTTGAGCACACCAGCAATGAACTGTTCTGCTAAACGATCCTTTTCAGTTCTTGGAAGGGTTAAGAACTACTTGTGTGCTTCTCAGACTCAAAAGAGTATTTGAGTTACCTGGCTGTACCAGCAATAGAAAATGATCTGACAGTAAAACTGGACTTTGAGAATGTTATATCTTGAATTTGCTGATGACAAGGCAAGAAGAAAGCCATCAAAGTATCGAAATACTGACATTCTTTGTTGAAATATTAATAATTGTTTGGTTTCTACTGAATTATCCTTTATGTACATTTTTTATAAGTGTTTAACACCCACTTTTATTGCTATGGCACCGCAGGCGATGACACTGATGATACATGAATGAAGATGAAGCACCGGTGAAATGTGATGGCGGGAAAACTGGAGAACCTGGAGAAAACTCACTTCTGTGCCACTTTGTCCACCACAAATCTCACATGCGGTTGCTTGGGATCGAACCCAGGTCATCTAGGTGAGAGGCGAATGGTCTGACCACTCAACCATGGCATTGCCTCTGTGTGTGTGCACACGTGCATGTGTGTGTTTGGGGAGGGGGGTGTTAATAAATCCTAAATTTTGGATATGGTTCAACAAATCTTGCTACTCTGAAGTCAAGGTTAGTTACCATAAATCTGTACAATATTTTCTTTTTTCGAAGATTTCTTCTTTAAATAATGTATAAATATATTAAATAGCCTGTTTGTAATTTTGTTGCTAATTTTTTTTCAGAATTGCGTAAGTTTGAAAAAAATTGTTGGGCCCATGGGCACAACATTACCTAAATACAGGGCTGGAAACAGGTGAACTGATAGTTAGCAGCTAAAAATAGCCAGATGGATGGTTTGCGCTCAACTGAGACCACTAATTGCAGCGATTGGTGTGGTGAAAAATGTCTTGGTTTCAAATGCATAGCACCAGGTGGAATACTAATTATCAAGCCAAACACCAGAGGGAGAGTGACGATGGACCAGCCAGAAAGAGTGACAGATGGAGTCCAAACATAATCAAGAGCTACCTTTCCATAAGTCTGATATCTAACATCAGACATTTTACACCTTATTTACACTTATTAAATATTACAATGCAAATTTGTAAAATACATTAGTATTTAACAAATTAAAGGAGTGAAAGTGTTTGTTATATTTGAGTTCCACTTCAAACTTTTGTCATGCACATAGGACTGAATTTTCAAAAATTAATAAGCCCCATTTTTCTGTACAGCTTACTATGCATGATGAAAAGAACTCACATTACTTGTCAATCAATCTTTCATTTATATTTTCTGATTAAAATGCGACATTAACATTAGACACTGGAAATTGGTCAAATTACTATTTTAATCGAATGTACAAGTTTACAAGCTTGTGGAATATGTGTAGGCCCTGAAAAATAAGCAATTTGAAGATCTCTTTTGCCAGAAATGCATACTTAGTTCAATCTTATTTAATTAAATTTTTCCCTAGAGAGAAGAGGAGGAGGATGACAACAATATCAGCGGACAATAGATGACTTGGAAACAAGCATCAGCAATAGCTGTACAAATATTTTACAAATAAAATGGAGCACTGACATAAATTTCTAGGAATTAAAAAACAATGTAAACCTGGCCCTATGCGCACACAGCAGCCATGAAAAGGCTATTTTAAAGTACTTGTATCAAAGCATTTTCTAAATAAGCTGCAGATGAAATTAATAAATATGGAAAGAGAAACTGTAAAACAGACAACCAATAGAAACATTCAAATGCAGAGGAAATACAAGCCTAATTAAGAGTTTTGATCTATAATGGAACTTGGAAAGGTAGATTCTAGGAAAAATTCTATGCCATAGCCAGAATTTGAACCATGGAACTTCTAGTTTCTGTCCCGGCTATGGCACTGAAATTTTCAGCCTGATTATGCCTTTTCAACCTTGTCCTGAACAATTTGACAAAACAACTGTGTAAAAGAACAATTAAATTAATTACTATATATTATGGACTATTTATCTTCCAGAAACTGGCAATTCTTTTCAGGTGATTTATTATTTCCATGTCTGCCCTATGGTGAAACAAACCATAGCCCTAAAACTCTTTAAAAAAAAAAAAAAAAAAAAAAAAATACTGGGACAATATTTACATCTAAACAAATTAAAAAAAAATGATACACTGGCAGAAACAATACAGATTTTGACATACTGTACAAATTTAGACCAGCTTAGGACCAAATAGAGACATTCAAAAATATATACACCAGGCTGCAAACTTGATGCAGATGGAGAATTGAATGGTTTCAAGGGATAACTTTTTTCTGAAACAATAACTACCTGGAACAGCAACAAAATTGGAAATCAAGGTTTGTGAATTAACCCAATGCCAATAGTTTTTTTTCTCTTCTTCTTCTTCTATTCCTCCCCCCTCCTTCACCTCCTTTCATGGAGTAGGAGAGTCTCCTGTTCCATCATCAACTTTCCACCTTGCTCTTGGTCTCTTCTTCCTTGTGGCCTATAATCAAATACCTGTTTTGGTTCCTTCTGCATTTTTCTAGATGCTTTGACCAACCAATTCTGTATTCCTTTATTTTATCTATAATTGGGAGCAGGTTTTAATTCATTTCTTGTATCATCATTTCTATAACTACCCAATCTTGTACATCCTTTTACTCTTCTGAGAAACTTCATTTCTGCTGACTGTATTCTATTAATCATATTTCTTCAAGGTCTGTACTTCACATCCATTTAGAAAAGTTGGTACAGTCATTGTCTCATAAAATTTTTTTTGCATTTCTTTCCTTGTTCTCTTCTTTAAGTTCTTGGCAATTGCGCCACATCTAGCCTGGAAGCAAGTTTTAATATTCACATCCTAATCATAAGTGATATCGCAACTTATGCAACATTAAAATGGCTTACCTGTTGTAAAACAATATTATTTATTATTATTTTACTTCTAATTGGATGCTTTCTTCTGAGAGCCATTACTTTGGTCTTTTGCAATGGGATTTTTAAATTATACTCTCCATATATTGTATTTACATAGTGTATGACCTTTTGTAAGTTATTTTCACTGTCCTGGATAATTATCTGGTCATCTATGAATCAAAACAGTATTTAAAATATTTTGTCAATTTAATAAGATCCCGTCGGTAGTACACTTCTTCCATTCTCTAAGAATGCCATATAATTATATATATTTATTTATTTTAAAAAGACTTGTCAAGTGACTGCAGCCGTGCATGACACCTTCATTAATTATAAATTCTTCTGATAATTTTTGATTTATTGATATTCTATTCATTGTTTTGGAATAGATTGACATAATTTAAATGCAGTGAAATGTCTCTTCTTTTCATTATTTTCCATAACGTGTTGTGATGCACAGTGTCAAAAGCTTTTTCATAATCAATAAAGCCAATGTATGTTTCTAAGTTGTATTCTTGTCGCTTCTGTATAAACATGTTAATTATAAATATTTCATCTGTGCAACATCTTCCATGTCTGAACCCATTTTGCTCTTCTAGGCGGTATTTTATCAGATATAGTTGCAAGTCTTTTGTTTATAATTTTGTATATATTTTATATGCAACATTGAATAATTTAGTTTACTGGCAAACTTCCGTTTCCTTTTTGAAAAACATATATTACTTTTACTTTTGTCCATTCATCTGGTATTTTATACTTCTTCCAAGATAAGTTTTAGTAGTGTTCCTGAATATTTTATCAACTCTAAATTAATTTCATCAAGTCCCAGAGCCTTTCAATTTTTTTTTTATTTCTGTAGTGCTTCTTCGAATTCATGGTGAATGGGTCAATATTACATACTTCATATTGTGTTGGGTCGTTCTCTTCAATTTCTGGATCATATCATAATTTTTTATAATATTCCAACTATCCTCTCTCTTTAATAATATTTAGTTCTGCATTATCTTTGTTTCTTTTTTGTTTGTTTTTTTATTTAGATGTCTCATAATTTTTAAGCTATTTCTTCTCTTCCATGAATATCACAGTTATTTTCTAAAATATGAACATTTTAAAGCAAAGAAAGAAATTACAGAAGATTACCTTCTTAGAGAAAAAGTGATCTACAGATTTTGCAAGAATTCTTGGGAAAATGGCATTTTTATTTTGAGAACCTTTTTATCAAACAAATCTCAAATCTGATGAAAATGTTATTGGTACACAAAGCACACAGTAGTGGTATTTCAAGGGCATAGAAAAATTTGGTCCACGGGATTAAGAAAACCAGCCACCTGGAAACTAAAATGAGGCAAATCTAGGAAACTATGACATAAAAATAACAGCTGTAAAAGAAGTCTTTATTTTGCACCCTTTCACCCCAATTTTCTGTATTTAAATGCAGTGTGGCCAACAGCTAAACTGTTTAGAAATCCTACAAAAGAGAGCTATTAAAATACTTCATGGATTTAATATTTTAAAGCCTTCCATAGAAGTATTTAAGGAAACAAATATACTGCCATTTTTTCCTATCTCTGTAAATATAGTGAATCTTTATTCATGTACAAAACTGAAAATAACCTCCTATGTACCAAGTCTAATCAAACACAAAAGAGATATTCACTCCTACAAAACTAGATCGGCCAATCACATATGTATAGAATGAGTTAACTCTACCAAATATGAAATAATAAGTATATTACATAACGCCACCAAAGCATACAACAGACTCCCACTTAACATTATTCTATTCTTTGTTGTACAAGAATAACAAGTCTGATTTTTATAGGAAATTGTACTCTAGAGCTAAATACGACTACAGACAAGCCATTAATGAAGCTAAGAAAGTGTATAACACAACCAGTATTGAGAGGTCTAAAAATAAATGTAAGAAAGCTTGGAGGGTAATAAATTCCATAGCACACACCAAAAAAAGAGATAATATTGCCATATCTCCAGATCAGTTCAACAAATTTTGCATTCGGTCTGTTGAGGAAATATGTTGTTCAATAAACAAGCCTACAGAAAATGCAGTTATTTTACTAGAAAACTCTTGTAAATCCCTCTCAATGTAATTTTGACTTTACAGAAGTAAGAAGCACGTCCAGATGCAATTCTGAGAATTGTAAACAATTTTAGAGTTTGTGATAGTGTTGATTATTATGATTTGTCCTGTAGCTTGTTAAGACAAGTTATTGATTGTATAATTGGCCCTCTTACCTATTGTGTTAACAAATGCCTGGCAGAGAGTAAATTCCCAGATTTATTAAAAATTTCTAGAGTTGTACCTATTTTCAAGAAAGGTGATAGGGACTGTCCTGCTAGCTATAGGCCAATTTCTATGACCCCTGTTTTTTCTAAAGTTTTCGAAACAGTTATGTATAATCAAGTTAGCTTATATTTAGATAGTTCAAATTTAATTAGTAGCAAACAATTTGGATTTAGGAGAGGTAAACCAACTACAGATGCTATAGACTCCCTAGTTAGGTTTGTTTTACAAGTGTTTGAATATAAGAGTTTTGCTCGAGCCACTTTCTGTGATCTAAATAGAGCTTTTGACCGTGTAGAGCATGAAAGACTTTTAAATAAACTACCTTATTATGGTCTGAGTAGTAACAGTATAAACATGTTTAAGTCTTTCCTTGAAAATCGCTAACAGTTAGTGTGCATTGGCAAAGAGAGATCAAACTTATTTAATATTAGGTTTGGTGTGCCACAAGGGTCTGTGTTAGGGCTCCTTATATTTATATTAATGATAAATGATTTGCCATCTTTTGTAAATTCTCCAACAATATTGTACGCTGATGACACCACTTTTCTGAATGAAAGTTCAGATTTAAACTCGCTTCAAACCTTAGAACAAAATACACTTTCTCAAGCTTCCTTATGGTTCAGAGCAAATGGTTTTCTACTAAATGAAAGTAAAACTCAGGAAATGTATTTTGGTTTAAGAAATATACCGAATCATCATGAAATAGAGACTGTTAAATGTCTAGGTATTTTTGTTGATAGTAAATTGTCTTGGGAACCACATATAAAAAATATATCAGCAAGGCTTTCTAGGGTTATTTATTTAATCAGGAATCTAAAAAAATCATATTTCAGATAAATATGTGAGATCGGCATATTTTGCTTTTTTTCAAAGTGTTATATCTTATGGAATTTTGTTATGGGGAAATAAATGGACATGACATTTTATTGTTACAGAAAAAACTTGTTAGGATAATCACTGACTCGGGTAAATTAGACCATTGTAAATCATTATTTATTAGACTGCAGTGTTTGACAGTAGTTAACCTATATATTTATCACATATTATTGTATGTTAGAAATAATGTTTCAACATTAGCAGTTAGGGGAGATATGCACAACTATAATACTAGGAGTCGCACTTGTATAGAAATACCTTATCAAAGATTAACCAAGTCACATAACTCTCATGTAGTTCTGGGATTAAAGATGTACAACAAGCTGGGGTTGAGTCAAAAAGAATTACCTATAAATATCTTTAAAGCAAGATTTTATATAAGCTGTTAGTGAATAATCCTGTCTATACTATTAATGAATTTCTTGAAACTGAATATACTGTATCATAATTTGACGTTGTCTATACTGTATTATAATTTGATGTCTATTGCTGTACAAGTTGAACGACAATAAAATTTATTATTTATTTATTTATTAATTAAAGAATCACTTAACTTATCCCAATTTAAAAACAAACTCTTCAAATACCTACTTAAGCAATGCTATAATTTCTAAAAATTTGAGAACAGAAAATCCCTATGGTGTTTTTTGAAATACTGCATTAAGTTTAATCACACACCCACACAAATTACGTTAAAAAATGGTGTGTGTTATATATATATAATTTTATATATATATATATATATGTATATAAAATTTATACTTATATACTCCTTAATGTGTTTATTTTATTCTTTGTATTTTGTTTACCGCCTCACTAAAGGGCAGTCCCTACCTAGAGCAATATGCTCACTGGGACATTCTATGTAAATAAATAAATGTAAATAAATAAATAAAATCCACTGGACTGATGGCTTTCAGGAGAAAAACAGGAAAAGGCAAAGAAAAATTTGAAATATCTTGTCCAATGCTGTCATTAAATTAAACACATGTATGATATGGATTTAACTGGTCACAAGCAAGAGAATTATAGTGTAGGTGGTGGAAATTCATATTATATATTATACAAAAAGTATATCTCTCTTTCTTTCTTTTTTGTTTTTTTGTTTTTTCTTTCTCCATTTAGCCTCCTTGTATGTAGGACTTACACCCTCAGAACTTACAAGCCAGCACCTGGGCTCAGACCCTGTTGAGGAGCAGAAGCTCTGGACAGAGAAGCCAGGATGCCTGGTATGAAAGTGAAGAAGTGGATGATATGAAATGGATGAGAGTAAAGATGATTATGGAACAATTGGTGCAATGACTGGCGAACGGGTACCAGAGGAAACCTGCCCAGATGCTGCTTCAACTACAAATCCCAAATGCAGTGCCCTGGGAAAAAAACCCAAGCCACCTAGGTGAAAGGTGAGTAGTCTAACCATTCGCCCATTGTCCTCATACTATAAATAGTTAAGGTTTTTAACTAAATTCATTCTGACAGCAACTTCACTGGCACTGGACATGCATACTCAACAGAGGTTTGGGAATCATGACTATAGCTTGGACATGCACAAAATACACTACATGCTAAGCTGCTAGCTGCTATGCATGGACATGGACACAATACAGAGAAAAGTTAACTCAGTGAACTATGAATAACTGCAATTACAGCATGCTTTTTAATATCAGTACACCTAGCTGTCGCACATCACAAACAACTGTTACATGTTTCAGAATTAAGTTAGCACAAAAATGGTGTGCTCCAGAATCCAAAGTAAAAAGTATATGTTCTGTAGTGGAACATAGATTAAAAAATTCCATCATGCCTACACACTTCATATTTCTATACATACATAGATTTGTTTAAAACTAATGTCAAGCATTTTTTTTTTTTTTTTTTTTAAAGAATAACTGCTGTTTTACAATCTGTTCTTAACAGCTCACTCAGCAAATGTAATACAAGCAAGCACTGTAGCATTTGGCAGCCTGTCTCTGAACAAATAAAATGATGCATGAAAGTATTTCAAGCAATGCTCTACATACTATTTAAGTACTGTGTTTTGCAACTATCTGTGAGTAAAATGGTGTAACACAGGTCTTATAATTTTGTGTGAGTTAAACAATGCTCTAAGTTGAACACAAATATGCATTTCAAGGATTACTTCACGTAATTGTTTAGTATGGACACTGTCAAATTAAGAAAGTGATAGGAGGGAGATCTGAATGTGTGCGATCCTTTTGCGCATTTATAGGATTTCCATTTCAATTATAGTAATACACTAAACTTAATATAAGTAATATGCGCAGAATAACTACAGCACTTTTGTATATTGCCAGGCTGGCTTTGTGCTTATGCATGCTCCATGCACAGCTTATTAATTACTCTGGGTTATTTTCTGTTCTAAAACTCCCACATTACTAAATAACATAATCATTATCATCACCACCATCATCATCATGCACTATAATGAGTACTGACCTGGTTATAAGTTATGTTGAAAATTAGTATCCATTTAAATTGAAGCATCCTGGCATTACTTGTCAAGAGGTTGTTATTCATGAATATCACTCTGCAGGGTTCCAATTTTAAAAATGTAACAGCTGTATGAACACAGGTTTTTAAATACCCACTTACTGAGCAACTTCTTAGGAGAAGATTTGAATGATACACCAATTTTGTCAATTTTTTCCTCTGTTAGAATATTTCTTATTTGCTTATTAGGTTTCACATTCCGGGATCCCATTATCCTAAACTTATTAGTCAGACATCTTAACAGTTTCTCTACTAGGAAAAGTTTCCTGGAATTGTCTACATGCCTGTCTTTATGATTTGGTTTGTATACATGCAGGTACACATTGTGTGAAAATGTGTGCGCGCATGCAGGTATATTGTACATAAAACGTTTTTGTTCAAGCGTGAATCTTTCTGGTGGGGATTTCAGTGGATTAATAAGAATAATCTAATATAGTTCACATACAACACAGGATGTCTTGAATAGACTTTCACTTTTGAGATTAACAATAAACAAAGTCTACTAGTGTTTATAGACTGATCTGAAGGCAGTAACTGACCAGTGTAACACAGCAATATATTTAGCAGGTTATCCACCATTAGTGTGCTAAGGAAAAATATGGAGGTCAATGCAGTAAAAGCAGATCACAAATATGCAATCTATGACTCAGCTATAAATGAAATGCATGGTGCTATTGGCTTACTAAAATAAAATTTGTTGAACAATTAAGTTTTTGTTGATATGGTCTGTCTGTCATTTCTATTATACAGGGTGGTGCATGAAAAATTGGCCCTGAGTAAATATTGCTCACCTGCCAATTATGCACAAATTGTTGCTCGCCATGAGCAGATACAACAGATAAAAATGTAATAATTAGATAATAAAGCAACAAATAAGCTAAAGCAAAAGTTACTTTCATACTGACAATAGAAAATGTAGTCACAACATCTTCAATAGATGACAATTATGGTAGACAATGTGCAGTCTCATACTCAGGGTCGGTTCCTTGTGCACCACTCTAGACATAATTACTGACCTACTTTGCAATTTTGGTTCACCTTCTTTCTTTTGTTTAGTTATTTGTAGTTACACATCTAAATGATTTTATTTGTTATCATCTAAGCTTGTCAAATTTGTAGAGCCTATAGTTTCCTTTGTATAATGCTACATTAATATAATTGTGTGTTTCTCAAGCTTTTGCATAATCTCAACAGTGTACACTTGAATGAGGATTGTTGTATCTACACCTGGTTTCTGGATTTATGTTAGTGGAAGTTGCTAAAAATGTCTTCTGTGCAACTATGTAGGTTTATATGACCAATGAACATAAAGCAATGTGGTATGAGTAGACTTGAACAGCAGAATAGTTAAGTCACTGGCACTGTCATTAGTGCACCTTCAGCCACTGGAGCTATGTCAAGTGACAAACTGAAATGATTATTTTAACCCTGCTCTGCATTTCTACATATTATAAGAAAACGGACACAGATACAGTGTCTGACTGCTGCTTCCATCTATCTTTCAATATCTAATCAGGCACTTACAGTCACAGCCACAAGCAAGCAAGTCACACGTTGGAGCTTAAGAAAGCAGATTGTTTCATTACAAGTGTGACTGTGTCCGTGAGATACATGCAAACTTCATTGTTATAACAGTGCTATAATATTCTTTTGCATTTGTCCTTACTATTCATCAAAATTCCTAGACAAATAAGATTTTTAAGCTCACATTTTTATATTTCTAGGGGTCAAATGGATGCGAAGAAAATATTTAATTCCAGTGTTCCAGAAGATATGCAGATTATTCTGTGATTTAATTAATTATGCAAGTGATGGTGAATATTATGTGGGGTATGATAAAGTAACCAAATGGCAGAAATCTGTTTCGATAAAAGAAATGTACACTAAGCGGCAAAACATTACTCATTTGCCTGGTGTCAGAGGGCCTAAGAAAAACGAAAAGACAGAAAAAGTGTTGAGAAGTTGTTTTCTTTTTTGTGACATTTTATCCAGTATTGTTGACTGTAAGAATATGAAAATTTCTGAGTTGCAGCAAAACTACAGCTGACAAAAGATGCAAGGCCTACTAACAATAATGAAATCAAGGCTCTGTATGTGCTGCACAGAGAGATAATCACACCAACACATGACATTTTGGCATGACAAAACAGAGAGAATACCATTGTCTTATTGGCCAAAAATCATTTCAAATTTATTCTCTATTGCTTTAAGTTTGACGATAAAAGGATCAGAGGTGAAAAAGGGTTGACAATTTTGCTCTCATCAGAGAAATATTCACAGCTTTCATAAATTGCCAGAAAGCATATTCTATTGGAGAATATTGCTCCATAGATGAGAAATTGTAAGGTTTTTACTGGAAAATGTTCTTTCGGCAGTACATTCCTAGGAAACCAAGCACATATGGTCTGAAAATGTTTGATTTTGTTGATGCTAGAATGTGTTATACTGCAACTATGGAAATATATGCTCGGAAGCAGCCAATGGGACCCTTTCAAGTGAATGGTAAACTGTCTGATGTTGTCAAGCATTTGAGTTCCATTATCTCTGGGCCAGGAAGAAACATAATGCTTGATAACTGGCTCACTTCGGTTAAGCTAGATATTTTTCTGCACGAGAGAAATGTAACTCTGGTAGGAACCAAAAGAAAAAACAAAACTGAGATCCCTCCAGAATTTACAGAAATCAAGAATTGGCAGCCACAATCTTCCATTTTCCATTTCCCAATTTTGGGTTTCAAAAGTACTTTACTCTGATATATTCACCAAGAAAAAATAAGATTGTGCTAGTTCTCTCAACCATGTATCATGGCACATGTATAGATGAAGAAACAGGAGACAAAAAGAAACCTAAAGTAATAACATTCTACAATGCCAGAAAATCCGGAGTCGATATGGTGAGCCAGCAAGTAACAAGTATTTGATGTTTCTAGGAAAACCAATAGATGACCAATGGTTGGTAGTTTTTGTAGTATGTTGAATGTGGCAGGTATAAATGCTCAACTCATGTTCTGATCAAATAACATGGACACCACAATTTACAGCCACTTTTTGAAGAATTTGGCCCAAAAGTTGGCAGAAGAGTATTTGCGGGTTTGATGTCAAAAGTCAAGTGCTTCCTAAGGAACTGAAGATGGATATTGCAAGTATCTTTCCAGTAACTGAGAAAATACCAGAATCCAATAATGAGGGTCTTTGTACAAAAAGGCAAAGGTGTGTTCATTGTGGTCACTTCAAGAACAAGCACACATAGTACAAGTGCAGACATAGAATTTGTCTGGAGAATGCAGACAAATGTGAATGACAATGAAGAAAATATGCTCAACTTACATCATCTATAGTAATAAGCCGAGTATTCATTGCACTCGGCTAAGTGACTGGGAAACTTAATGGAACAATTAACTTTGCTGTTTATACTGTGATTAGGCAACAATGACTGCTGCTTCTTCTTGGCTATAGTGTCTTTTGTTTTACTATATTATTTAGAAGCATACAATTTTATATCTTACCACTTCTTTTATATTTTTTTTATTACAGTTTGTGAAAATTACTGCTCATTTCTCTGTGCATAGTCCTTTCATTCATTACAATTGTTGAGACACGTAACTATTATTGTAATTTGTATTTTTATGGGATACCATTTTTGTATTTTGAACTCTTATCAATAATATAGACCGTTTCTGTATATTTTATTCTTTCATTTGTCGTAATAGATCAGTTACATTAGAAATCTAACTTTTTTAAAATTTAATATTTATTTTGAGTTAATAATTGTTATTTTATTGTCTTAGGTATTCTCCCGAATCACTTTTGATTTCATGTTAACTGCATATGCATCACTAAATTAAATTGAAACATATTACTTGTATTGACATCTCTCAGATGCCACTTGAGCTGCTACGTTAGTCCGGCCACACAAGCAGATCAGGGTTAAGTTCAGGAGAGCATTAGATATATGTTCTGGATGCATATGAAAGTCTCTTTGCACATTTAAGGAATTTTAAAATTTACTGCGGTGGAATTCTTTAAAAAGTTGTAAACTTTGCAGAACTGAATAGAGGATGGTCACCTCTCCTCCTTACAGATGAACTTCAGGCAACTAGTAGAGCCACAGTGATCCAATGCCAAGGGTACAAATTGTCTGAAAAGTGTCTCTGCTGAGGAGGGCACTGTAGTCCCTTCTGCACACTTCCATATTGACTGCCCAGACTGCTGCACACATTTGAAAATTGAGGGACACTAACATAGTTTGAATGACATTGAAAGATGAATCCATGTAAGTACTACAGAACGCTTAGAGTTTTAATTTCATAAGCAGTTTAGGAGTAACTAAAACAGCACCTTAAAGAATCAGTAGACTGAAAGGTTGAGTAGGATTAGAAAAATTCACTGCTGTGGAATGAGAGAAATTCAGTGTTGATTCTGGATTTCATCATCGTAGCATAGTGGTAGCATGCTTACAATTCACGCACTGATTTTATAACATTTGATTAAACCCTTCAAATTTAGTCTAAAAACACACGCACACACACACACACACACACACACACACACACACACACACACACACACACACACACACACACACACACACACACACACACACACACACACACACACACACACACACACACACACACACACACACACACACACACACACACACACACACACACACACACACACACACACACACACACACACACACACACACACACACACACACACACACACACACACACACACACACACACACACACACACACACACACACACACACACACACACACACACACACACACACACACACACACACACACACACACACACACACACACACACACACACACACACACACACACACACACACACACACACACACACACACACACACACACACACACACACACACACACACACACACACACACACACACACACACACACACACACACACACACACACACACACACACACACACACACACACACACACACACACACACACACACACACACACACACACACACACACACACACACACACACACACACACACACACACACACACACACACACACACACACACACACACACACACACACACACACACACACACACACACACACACACACACACACACACACACACACACACACACACACACACACACACACACACACACACACACACACACACACACACACACACACACACACACACACACACACACACACACACACACACACACACACACACACACACACACACACACACACACACACACACACACACACACACACACACACACACACACACACACACACACACACACACACACACACACACACACACACACACACACACACACACACACACACACACACACACACACACACACACACACACACACACACACACACACACACACACACACACACACACACACACACACACACACACACACACACACACACACACACACACACACACACACACACACACACACACACACACACACACACACACACACACACACACACACACACACACACACACACACACACACACACACACACACACACACACACACACACACACACACACACACACACACACACACACACACACACACACACACACACACACACACACACACACACACACACACACACACACACACACACACACACACACACACACACACACACACACACACACACACACACACACACACACACACACACACACACACACACACACACACACACACACACACACACACACACACACACACACACGGTGGAACTAGTTTTTACTTGAAGTGGCAGGCTGTGTATACAGTCATGTTGCCTGGATACATTTTCGTCATGTGAAATTTTAAGACAAATATTACTATATTTTTATTATAATGATTTATTTGACAATAAACAGGTCTTTTATATTTCACAAATGCTTTTGTTAAACATTATAATTTCAGTATAATTTCATGTAACGAAAATGTAGCAAAAAATGTTCTGTTTCTTGTCGGTTCTTCATTAACATTTTTTTTATTTTTCACTGGTTTGTCAGTTGGGCTCCATGTTTGTAGTACACAAGCACATCATATGCACCAAGTTCTAATCCGTAATGCTGGTACATTCAACTGTTTCGGTATTGTTCAGTTTGGAAAAGAACTGATGATACACCTATGTTAATCTGAATGATGCTGTGAGATGGTATGCAAAAAGACAAAGATTCAGAAACAAAGTTACTGGCATTGACTTATTTAACCCCTAACCCAACAAGCCAAATGTTCTTAGAGGGATGTTTGTTTTGTAAATTAATTAATTACACTGAAGAGCCTTACTTGCATAAATTCAATCTCTTTATGCAGGTCAAAAAACACTTAAGCATATTGCCTCAGCTAAGCCATTTTATATGTCTGTAGTCAGGAAAATCAGAGCCAATATTCTGAAGAAACTTTTGAATTGCATGGTAATTCCTCGTGAACATGTCTTGTAATGAATAATACAGTGGATCACATTATCAGAAAGCATTCCTTTCTCTATTAGGTACTCTCTTAATTCACCAACAAAAGCAAATTCTTGCCCTACCATTGAGGTTGCTCCATTTGTCATAAGAGAGATCAGATATTCCAATGGAAGCACAACTTTTTTTAATTATGTCTAAACATGCTTCAAAAATTTTTCTCCGCTAGTGCAATCCTTTAAAGCTGCCCTGCCTAAGCAGTCTTCAAAGATATTAAATCTGGTATCAATTCCCTAATGAAAACATTCAATTGCCCTGTCTCTTTCCCATCTGTGGTTCCATCGAGAACTTGTAAATGAAATGTTAAAGTTTTAAGTTTGGATGATAATTGCTGCTCTAGGTTATAACCAATTTTCATTATTCTCTGTGCCACTGTTCCATGAGATAGACTTATAGCTTTGAGGGCCATTTGCCAGTGAAGGACACAGCTCTCCTACAGGTATTAGTAGAGATTTCCTCACAAATTCACCGTCTGAAAAAAGTTTCACTGCCCCTGCAATGTCCCTTGCAACTTTATAGCTAATGAACACAGCCCCAGTGATGTTTACAACAGAAAAATATATATAATCTTACTTTTGTCTTCAGTTCGACAGCATTTTGTCTATCTATCCCCTATAATTTATCATTTCTATACAAACTCAATTATTCTGAAAAAAATCAGGCATAAAACTTTGTGTTTTACAATAAAAATATTTTCCCTCTTACTCCTTCATTTTAGAGTCTTTATTGAAGATGATGCAATCACTGCTAGTTTTGATAAAGGTGCTGGCAAAAGCTACAGCAACTGAACTGCCACTATACTTTGGTGCATGAAAAGAGGGGAAGAAGGGGAGTACTGCTCCACAGAGGTGGTCTAAAATTTGTATGAAAGAACATGTAACATATAAATGCAGACACTATTGTTAAAATCCTCCAAAACAAAATAGTGGTTACAAGAGAGGATTATAGTCTGGAGGGGAAAAAAAATTATTTTGGATGTTGCAATTTACAGTTTAATTGGTAAAACACAAGCAGACAATTCCATTAAATTTGTTTTACTTAACCACTTCTTCTTTTACAGTGCATTTTACATGCAACTTACAGAGTTAATTTGCACATTGCAGTATCTTCTGTCCATTCTTTATACTTTTAGCTATGCATTGAACCATCTTTTGAAATCCCTCTTCAAATTCATAATAATCTATAAATTTTGATAAAAACCTATTCACCCACAACAAATAAGCATGGAGAGGTGTGGAAAGCTGCATGTTTAGTTTCTTGTACCTGTTGTTCTGTGCTGTGAATTAAATGTGCAATGATATTCACTAAAACTCATGTTTTTTGATTTGTCCATAGTTCTACTTAAACTCATAAATGCATAGCTATTACCAATAAAAGATATCTTCATTAAGGTAACATGCATCAGCTTACAGCAAGGGCTCATCTTGAAATGTGGAAAAGACAAACTACCATCACACAGGCCTATGATTTTATTTCTCAGTCAGACTGAAAGTTTAAAGCTGTTTTTATGAATTCAACCAGAACAAGTTCAGAGGTGCATAGATATGTGGCCCTTGGCTTCTTTTTGTGGAGCTGAGGATATAAGAAGGGCTGACATCAAGAACATATCCTTTTAAGTGGATCATTAGCCTAGAGCAAGGCCCAGAGTATGAAGCACAAAGGAATCCAAGAGGCTATGTGCACGGCTCTTCTGAGGCCACTTGGGTATCATCACCAGGGTAATGAACAATGGTAAACAATATAAAGGTTTTTGCATTTTTATCTTACAGTTTCATGCTATGTAATTGGTTTTGTACTATTTAAATAAAGCACCACATGACACTTTAACTCCATTTTCGGTTTCTTTTTTTACAACATTTTTTCACTTTTCAAACTGCTCCTTGGAACACAGTGTTGAAAATTCCATTTACATTGGGTGCAATCATTTCTGGTATTCCTCTAGCTTTGGAGTCACTTTCAGGATAAAGCATGCTTGACCTATCAAAAACAACATTACCTTTTTCAACAATTTTTCCAACTGATAGGTTGGCAGTTAGATTAAGAATGTACAGGGCATCCTTTAAATAACATTTCATGAATTTTTCAGTAAAAGCTGAACATCACCAGCTCCAACACTTTTGAGCATCAAGTTATTAGCTACAGTAACATCCTTTTCTCATTTTTCATTATTGAATTTTTTTTTTTTTTTTGGTCATGTAAGTGCTACAGTAACAGCCACTATCCAAAAGTGAATCATTTGGTCCTATTTCACATGCAGAATGACTTTCCTCTTTAGAACCAGGCCCAGATTTTTAATAAAATTGTCATAAAAGAATCAACCTAGATTTTTATGTTGTCAATAAAGTAGTATCATTTTTACTTGATTTGATGTAGCTTTTTAAATTAAAATTCTTGTTTTGATTAGGCTTTGAACTGTTAGTGTTAATACATGAAAATTGGACCCTAATGTGTCCCCTTTCTATTAGTTATGACATAATATTTCTGAAAGGCTTACTTTTTGAGATTTTACTCCTATGCAGGTAAGGCCTATGAGCTGCACTCTTGTTGTAGAAAGTGATCATTCTTCGTAAATCCTCTCGAAGTAGTCCAATTTTCACCATGTCATTTGTTATAGATGTAATGAGTAGCCTCAATTCCCATGATGAGTGTTTCATACTCACTTTGTAATCCCACTAACAGTAACAATGCAACTTCTTCATCGTTCAGAATATGATCAATGTCCATCATTTGCTGAACTAATGAAAAATCTTTCAATTTAGCCCTTAATGATCTTCTCAAAAGACAACCTCCTCATTAAACTTTTGTTTTCAAATGCTTTTTGCAGATTTTCCCAGGCTCTCTCAGTGTTTTAGCTTCACAAACACATGGAAAACAGCATGGCAATGCATTTGAGCAAGTTTTTATTAATGCTCATTGATTTCTATTTGCATCTTAATGTATCACATGTGACACAACCCCACAAATTGTCAATGCCCTCACTTTCACCATGAATTTTGAATTATTATAATTGGATGCAGCTTTCAAGCATTCCATGGCATTGCTGTTTCCTATTATGCTTATTATGTGCATCGTAGTTGTAGTAGTGAACATATTTGAAGTAGTCGCTTTATTTTCAGCATTTGCAGTCATTGAAGACTGTTATCCAATGAATATTACTTCAAATGTGCAACACAAGTCAGTTAATACAAATCATCATAGGTTATCTTTACATGTTTAGATTTAACACCACAGCATACAACACAAACTCTGCTGGCATTTGTATTAGCAATAACTGAGGATACCTGGGCCCATAACCTGTTCAGCACAGTTAAAGAAATACACTGATTATATTGTATTGTTTATTTAAACTGTTTAAAACCAATTGCAGTGGAAACAGATTGTAACAGCAAACAAAGAAGATGGAAGGAAAGAATTTGATTACAAGTAACTTATGTTATACCCTCAACATATTCACATTTCTTGTACCCTTTGATACAGCACACTCCATCTTCCAAAATCTAACTATTTATTTCTCACCACAAGACATATACAGAGTTTTCTTCAAATTAACTTACAATCCCCATTTAGTATATTCTTCTCCAGTTTTCTAGTCATATATTCCATGCCTATGTATTCCTGTTTTATGATCAACTGGTCATTTGCAAAAAAATGATGAATAAATTGAGGAATTTCCAACAGGTATTCCCATATTTCTACACTTCTCCTTCCAACTTTGTAAAATTTGTTGTATAGATATCTTAAATAAGGTTGGGGATAAACTATGCCCTTGACGTAATCCTCTTCAGAAATGTTCCTCCTGATGTTGATCCTAGGGGTTTCATTTTCATATAATCTACCTATGGCACATAAAAAGTTTATTTTCCATTCTTTTTAATACTTCCCATAATCTTATAGCTGTATTAAAATGTATTAAACTAGAGAACTTAAAAAATAAGCAACTTTTATCTCCTCAGCACTATTTCTTAAAGACACACATCACTATGGGGGAAAAAAAAATCTATGATCTTTAATCTCTTCATTAAATTGGTTTCTCTTGGTTTCAAGTGATCTTTAGTGCAGTCTTGTGCACTGATTGATACTTGTAGCCTTGGTATGGGGCACACTTTATTATAAATGTTTGGCATAGTACCAGCTGGCTGATCATTGAGTGGAAAACAGACTTAACCTTAGCCTTTACAACTTAAAACCTTATAATTTTTTCTGACATATAGACAGCCCTTAGGAGAAAACACCAAGATATAAGTATTTTTGTTTTTGACTCATTTTCACTATAAAAATCTTGTGTGTTCCATTCACATGCCTCTCTACCTGTTCTATAAAGAAATTATTCTTACAAAATTTTATTCTTCTATCTACATCAAACTAATCAATATAAACATTAGAAAAAATTGTCTTATTACTTGCTTCCTTCTAAGCAGAAGCGAAATAAGGAAATACACTAGGCTAAAGCAATACTCAAATCTTTAAAAGCTGGTCGATATGTAAACAACTGAAGCTCAGATTCCTTTGCATTGCCAGTAAAACAAGAGCTGAAACGAAAGGTGATCCTGTTTGAGAAAAGATAAGTAGTTTAATATTGAAACCAATAAGAGAATGAACAGGTCTTCAGAAGCTATTCCCAGAAAATTCAATATATCTTGCATAAACAACCCCACCCACCCACTGCCACACCCACACCCACGCACTCGCCCATACCAACCACACCTTTTTTTTTTGACACAGGTAGACCTAAAAACATATTTCATGTGAAATCTCGATGTTAAACTTTTGGGTGGAATACAATACCTTCTCTATACACTATGCATGCCCATGGACAAAAAAAAATAAAGAGTCATGTCTCGATCACCAAATATATCTAAGTCTTACACGACACAGCGCCCTGTGTACCCCATCTGTGATACAGTTGTGTAGCGGCAGAAACAAGTAGTCACA
Source organism: Hymenopus coronatus (assembly GCA_030762935.1). Taxonomy (NCBI): domain Eukaryota; kingdom Metazoa; phylum Arthropoda; class Insecta; order Mantodea; family Hymenopodidae; genus Hymenopus; species Hymenopus coronatus. The sequence goes on from CM060900.1 coordinate 178,552,653, forward strand.
AGTCCATCCTAATACTACCAATCCATAAAATCAATAATCATAATCAAATATATAACTTAAGCTTCAACAACTATCAATATTAACTAAAATATTAAGGGCACAATACATGATACAGTTTGTATTGTACGGCAATACCAAACCTGCCACCTTCTGTGTATGTACATTATAGCACTGTGGCAAAATGTAGGTTACTCCTCTGGTGATGGTTGCTGGTTTGCTTCTGGCATGTAGCAAAAAAAAAAAAAAAAAAAAAAAAAAAAAAAAAAAAAAAAAAAAAAAAAAAAAAAAAAAAAAAAAAATATTTTTTTCCCTTTCTCTTAATAATGTTGAAACAACATATATCAGCTATATATTTTAGACATACTTATTTCATAAATGATGAAAGCATATGGTGCGTAGATGCATTAGGCATGAGCAGTTCTCTCTCAGAGAGAGAAAAAAAAAAAGGAAATTATTGTTAAGAAAGCCAATGTTTCAAAACATTTTTAGGAATCCATTTTGGGCAAGTGTACACAACATCATGATATTCAAATAAGCAACTGGGACGACAAGAAGCCACAAATGATTTTGGATTATAATTTTAGTAAAGGAGCTGCAGATACACTAGATCAAACAGCAAGTACATATTCCTGCAAAAGGAAAACAAATCGGTGGCCAATGATTATTTTCTATAACATTCTTGATGTTTCTGCTTTTAATGCATATATCTTATAGACTGCCATAGACCCTAAATGGAATATTAACAAATTAACAAGAAGACAACTATTTCTAGAAGAACTTGGGAAATCTCTGATAAAGGAACATATCGCATCCAGAAAAATTTTTCCAAGGACAGAAGAATCGTTAAAAAAGGTGAAGAGAAATCAAGCCCCTGAAAATGTGGTCAAGGTCAGAAAGGACTCATGTGGACTCTGAGTCAGAAAGGAAAACTGTAAAACGTGGACAGTGCAGGTTTTGTCCATCGAAAAATAACAACAAAACAAACATTTTATGTGGAAAGAGTAGTAAAGACATTTGCAAAGAATATGTTATTTATCTGTGGCCAGACTGTTCTTTCTGAGGAATAATATCTGTCAAATTTGTATTCAGTAATTATTATAATATTATACTTAATATTTTTTCAATAGTTCTATATAATATAAAGTAATCCATGGCTCAGAATGGTTCAAGTTGTTTGTAATAAGTAACAATAATAAGAAAAAGTATAATATTTTGTCTTAGTTATGATTTATGACTCATTTTATCCGATTATACTGAATTATAATACTCCGGGTCATATTAACACGAACAGTACATCCTTATAGTAAATTCAAACAGAACAGCAGGGTTAAGTGAATGATGTATTTGAAGTAACACAAAGAAATGGGAGGCATTGTTATCGATATGCTGATGATATGACAATAATAATTAGTGATAATACAGCAATAGGGGTGGAAATTAAAGCTAAGGCACTACTTAAAATAATAAGTCAGCAGTATTTAAGTATAAATATGATATTAAACCACCCATAATGTAACCTGATAAATTTTGAAATAAGAAAATACAGTAAAAATTATATAAAAATTGAAATAGATAGAGAAGTAATACCAGAAATACAGCGTACCAAATTTCTAGGGGTAATAATTGATAAGCATTTGAATTGGAAACCATATACAAGCACATATAGCAAAAACAAACATTTATATTGAGTCAGGTGAGACCAACTATGGACAATGAGACACTAAAGCAAGTGTAATAATAATAATAATAATAATAATAATAATAATAATAATAATAATAATAATAAAAAAAAAACAAAAAAAAAAAAAAAAACAAAAAAAAACACCCACACCCACACACACACACACACACACACAGTATGGGATCATTGTCTACAGTAACATTGCAGCAACAGAAGTAAAAAGGACATTTAAATTAAAAGATAAAAGCAATTGGAAAAATGGCAAAAATAAATATTAGTTAACCATGCAGATTGAAGTTGAAATAGTTTGGAACTTTCACTGATCCTTGCGCCCTTCCCCCCCTCCCTGTCTCTATTTCCCGTAGTATAATCTTTATTGTTTCATATAAACAGAGGAACCAAGAAATAAAGGTATTCACATGCATAATTTAAGAAACAATGATAATTATTTTAGATCTATATACAGGGGTACATTAAACAACCATAATAAAGTATGGGTATGGAGCTGTATAATAAGCTACCCAAAGAAATAAAAATTCAACTGTTTTAAATGCTGTAAATATACATAAAGCTCCAATTACGTAATGCACTAAATTATGTACTTGATGAGACCAATTACAATGTTGTAAACAGCTTAACAGTCAATAAATTTTATTCCCATTCTTAAAAAGAAAAAAAAAAGTAATTGGTAGAACTGGACTCAAATCAAAGAAAATAAAAACATAACAACATACGCATTTTATAGCTTGGAAGAATTCAAGTGTGGAGTTACATGGAGCACTTGTCTATTAATATACCTGTTTATAATTGTATTACATTGTATTAACATTTTGACGTGTTCCTAAAATTGTGTATTTAAAGAACAAATAAAAGTATCTTTTCTTATAGCGCATGCATTGAAAGCTGAAGATCCATGACTGAAATGCTGGCTGTGGCAGTAAATTTTTCAAACTTGATTCACTCTTATGACTTTAACCTTTACATATACCTTGTTCTTTGTGGAAGAGCAATTAATAGATACTAGTGACCAGAAAGTTCACATTTCCTGAAAAAATATCCGCAAAAATATTTAGGTTATCTTATCCATTAATCTTGCATAGAATCCTTAACTTCATCACAAAGTGCTTTATTTTCATTATTACATGCCATGAGATCACTTGATCTTGGAATCACCAACAACTGTCATTGCTAGAGTATGGTTCTAATACAATAATTAGTTATCCTTTGTGTGATCATGGACTTTTCAGTACTTTGGATGGAGATGTGTGGTGTGAAGGCCCCATTACCTTTGTTCCCATGTGGCACACTTTTCAGATTCGAATGTGATAAATCACTTTGTAAAGAAACAATGAGAGCTCCTGTCTTAAAAATGTAAAACCACCATTCTCTGAAATATCATATACCTTAAAGATAGAGAAGTTTTTATAAGAGAACACTTGACGAGAACAAGACTTTCTCCATTGCCATAGGCAAAATGATGAAACATGGGGCTGTCATGCCATAATCAGATTTGGCAAGGTGATATTTAATGGGTGAATAAGGTCTAGGATGGTGCTGGAGGAAATTGACAGGAAAATGGCAACACTTCCAGGGGAGGAGGTTGGTATCTCTGCAGAGCTCCAAACCCCAAGAGATATCACACCTTCAATGGAAGTGGCAGCAGGTAGCAATGGACAGGCCAGTCAGGTGCCAAAGGTAAGGTCAGTGACATGTCAGAATGGAGAAGTACTATGCAACCAACTTACGGATCCCAAAGCCTAGGGAACTCCACATGAGGAGAGAGAGGGAGGTGAGAACTCCACAGATAACTAGGAGGCTGCCAAGCTGTCAGTGGGATTTTGGAATGTGGAGGAATTGAAGGAAAAATTGAGGAGTGAACAATTTCAAAGCTTCAAAGTTAACCTGGGCGTAATCCGACTAAATGAGACTGAGATTTGGGTAAAAAATAAAGTAACTGAGCACCTAAGTGGATTTGAGGTGTTAAATGGGTAGAAGAGGGAGATATCCATGGGAAATTGCTATGTACTTTAAAAGTAATTGTAAACACTTTATTAGGGAAATACAGAGTCATCTCCGGGAGCAACGTGTATATATTGTAATACAGCTAATATTAATATTGCTGTTATAATCATATATTACCAGCCAGTTAAGTCCCCGTACGCTGAGCCAGACCTTTTTACAGACTTGGGAAAAACAAGGGATGAATATCATAATATAAAACTAATAATAATTGGCAATTTGAATGCCAGGATAGGACTAAAAAGTAATACAAAGAGGGGATGTAAGTAGCAGAAAGCCAGATAGAAACAGCAACACTCAATCCTAGATGCAAAAGGAAAGGAATTATTATTGTTCTGCGATGCCTACGAGTTTGAAACAATGAACGGAAAATATTGTTCAGATATGTCAGGGGAGGTAACATTAGTGCATACATGTGATTGACTACATTCTGTGTTCACAAGATGTATTGCTGTCAATATAAAATTTTAATTTTGAAGACAGCATTGACTCTCATCATTTGCCATTGCTAATAACTCTAAAAATATCTTGACTAGATTCTTAAGCAAGGGATGAAAACACATATGAAACTTTGATGTCCTTGCTTAAACATTGATAGAGCGAAGCAGGAAAGGAGATTTTTACTAGCACTTTCGAAAATAAAATTATATCTTTAGATGTAGAGCTATATGATAGGTTTGAAAGCTTAAGGAACATAACTAACATTTTACAGAAGCCAAGTACTCATATGCTGATAAGGAGGCATAATAAATCAAACTATCTAATGTTACATAGGTGGTACAATGATCAATGTAATATAGCAAAAATACGAGCTGAATCTGCACTTGTCAAATATAGAAGAGCAAAAAAGTTTATTTTTTAAATCTTAGAAAAACGTATAAAGACATTCTGAAGCAGTATAAAACCACCTGACAGAATGCAAAGGTGGAAGAGGTGCATCAGATAGCTGAAAATGGGGAGGTCAGTGATACATGAAACAATGGGGATTGTCAAAAATTGGCTTAAAAGATATTTGGAAAGGGGGTAACGCAAAAAGTAAAAAGATGACTATGTGATATCAATAGGCAGAAATAGACTCTGAGTATAGCAAAAATAGTCATTAGAGCTACAAAATGAAATAAAATTTGGATGTTATAAAGAGACATATATTTTAGAATTCGGTATGAAACAGAGGACAGGAATAGGTTAGGAGGGTTGAAAGCTTGTGAGGTATCTAGTTAATGATGCTTGTAGGAGGATTTACCCATTATGTGGGGATCAGAAATACTAGATGCAGATTTTAGCAGATTGCATACAGTTGCAGAATGTTAGAAAAAATTATTACCGGAGGTATTTTTAGCTTCAGACAGAGGACAGCATGCTGGGTCTTGATTTTTAACAGCCAAAACTAGCCAACTCTGGGCACATACTTAATAAATGTAGGTGTGCTAAGAATTTGGTGTTTCTGTAAATATTGTATAGACATATAAGCATCTATATGTGTAAATACGTGGGTGTAGTTATGAGTGCAAGATTGTGGATGTGTGATTATCGGAGTGTTCTTTCTTTTGTTGATTTATTGTTTAGTTGTAGAGTGTGTGGCATGTGGTGCACACGTGCATCTGGCATGCATGTGTGCATTTCCAGTGTTGTGAATGTAGAGTAGGGATAGGTAATATTTTCAAATCAAGTATTTTTAGAGAGCATGCACAGTCACCCAACCCATGGGACTGTGTGACACAATTGATGTAATATTATGCAATTAATAAATATTGCTATTACTACTACTACTACTACTATGAAACAAATCACATTCATGCTTATTTCCAGAACACACTGGGAGACACTACTTCTTCACATTCAACTGTTGCTAAGTGGACCAACAAATTTAAATTTGGTTAGGAGAGCCTTGATGATAAAATGCATAGTGGTTTGCATTTTTTTGAAAAAAAGTATGGTCAATGATCCCTACTCTTGATATGGCACACCATACCTTGACAAAATCTGAATTAAGGGACCTCTCATAAAGTTCTATGGGATTCATTACACTCAAATACCACACTTCATGTTTATTCACATAGCCACTGAGGTGAAAATGAGCCTTGTCAGAGAAGATCACAAGTGTGTCATTCGGCAAGATGTCAATCAGCTACTCACATGATGTTTTTCTGGTTATATTATCCTGCTCCATCAATTGCTGGGCCCCAATCATTTTGGGCGGGTGAAAATGGAGCTCATTGTGAAGAATTTAATGAAGAGAAAGGGATGTCATCCCAAGAGCAACTACATGTTTACGTGCAGAATGCTTGGGTGACTGCAGAATAAACACACAAGCTCTTTCCACATTTTCTGGTGTTTTAACAGTCTTTGGAGGTCCTGTTCTTTTTTTTTGAGACACATTTTTCTGAAGTCATCCACCCACATTAAAACACATTTCCGATAAGGAACATGACCTCGCATAGGAATAACGAAGTGACAATTTTTTTTGGGTAGTGTTTAATGCCCGCTTTTACTACTTGTGGCGCCGCAGGCGATGACACTGGTGACATATGCAGTGAAGATTGAGCACCGGTGGAATGTGATGGTGGGGGGAAACTGAAGAACATGGAGAAAACCTGCCCCTGCGCCACTTTGTCCACTCAAATCTCACATGTGGTTGCTTGGGATCGAACTTGGGTCACCTACGCGAGAGGCCATGGCCACGGCGCCGCCCCAAAGTGACGATTGCACTGCAATCACTGACTGACCATTAGAAAAATATGCAAAAGTATGATGCTGCCTCGATCAAAGCATGTTTGCGACTGTGACAGGCAGGAACACACACATACCACTCTGCCCCTTCCACTGAATCCCTCCCCACTTACGTCACTGTAACATGTTCAAAACAGAAAGTTCCTATGCCCCACCCTGTAGTACATAACAGATTAGCAAAATTGAGGCAGTCAATAAATTTATTTGGGAGGTGATGTTGAGTGCTAATGGGCAATAGCGAGATCAAATGAAAAATCTATTATCTATAGGGAGTTGAGATATGGGAGATACTACAGCGTGTTTTAGCAATTTCCCAAATATGGAAGTAGTGTGGTTGGAAAGGGCATATAATGCACAAAGGCATATAATGGAAGCGAGAATGAAGCATGGAGTGGAAATGTGGGGGTTGGAGAAAGGTTGGAAGAATATTGATAAGATTCATGGGGAATTTTGCAAATTAATACAGGGTTTGCCAAGAGCTTCATCAAATGCAGTAGTACTGCTTGAACTGAGAAGAACAGGAAGTAAGGGGAAAATAATTGAAATAGCATTAAAATATTTATATGATGTTGGTGTTTGAAAACTTTGTCAAAAAATATTTGTTAATTCAAAAAAGAGGTGACTGGAAGTTCAGTTAGATGCAAAAATTGGACAAATTTTGGACGATACAGGAAGGGGCAATGTTTGGGAAAAAACAAGGGCATGAGAAAGAGTTTCAGGAGAGAAGTGAAAATGCATATTGGGGATATTGAAAAACAAGATTTGTTTAGTAGCTTAAGAGATAAACACTCACTGGAACTGTACAGAAATCTAAAAACAGACAGGGACAGAGAGGGAGGGAGGGAGAGAGATATGTGCGCTTATGTGATAAAAAAGGAGAGAACGATATGCTTGAACAAGAACAGGTATATTAAAACCAAGGGAGCTCACATTAATATGTACCCAATGTGTGGAGAAAATGAGAAAGAAAACAAGAGTTATGAAGAAGTGAACTGAGATTTGGTAAATGGGTTAAACTAGGATAGAGGAATTAGCAAAAAGAATGTTCAACAATAATAGAAGGAAATTAATTTATTATAGCTTGAGGAAAATATTTAGGAAAGGTGTATGAGAAATGGTATACAGTTATATGGCAATGCAAGGAGAATGAAATATGTAGAGGAGAAAATTGGATTATCTAGTACTAGTTAAACACAATTCTTATACACCAATTACCATGATGATAGCATGCATGAAGTCCAAACGAACAAGAAAATCTCAAAGAGAGAAACTTAGCTGAAAATATTTAATGAAAATGAAAGGAAGAAAGTTATATAATTGTATGAAATCTAATAAATGTTTCTATTGTGGTTAATGATGATCATTCATTAAACACAAAAAACAAAATAACAGTCAAAGCAGTATAAAAATGACAATTCCCCACTATCCAAGAAAGCAAAGGCAATGGAATCAGCTGGAAAGGTCTTGGCATCATTTTTCTGGGATATGAAGGGGATTCTGTTGATAAATTACCTTTCTACTGGCCCAACAATTATGGGCGACTAGGTACTACACTAGCCTCTTGGACCAACTACAGTAAAAGATATGCCTTAGCGAGGAATAAAGTAATTTTCCATCAGGGTACTGTACACATTCACATGTATGTCATTCCCATGGAAAAAATAGAAGAGCCAAGGTACATATGAATTATTGCCACACCCTCCTTATTCACCTGATAGGGCTCCATCAGACTTCTATCTGTTCCTTAAGATCAAAAGTTTACTTGTTAGATGGAGATTCTCTTCAAATGAAGAACTGATATTCAAAGTTGGCAAGTATTTGCAGTCCTGGATAAATCTAATTTTGAGATGGAATAAAGGCACTGGGACATAGATGGACCAAGCACATTAGGGTAGAGGGAGACTACATTGAAAAATAAAAATAAATTGAATGAGTGAATTTTGTAACACTACGTCACTTACTTTTATTATCAGAAAACGTATTTCAGAAGCCGTGTGCTTCCATTGTCAACTCCTTTAGTCGACTGAACTAATTAATTTCAACTGATAGAACACATCACTGTCACAAAGTCCACCATATATCAGTGAAAAATTGAAAGGTTATTTGTTTTGTTGGCAATTCCAAGAACTTGTAAAATGACCCTCATAATAGCTGCAAACTTCAAAATATTTGCAAATGCATATGCTTAACTCACATTTAGCAACAGTTTCTTCAATAAATTCTTCTGTTGACTTTGGCAACTCAGACTCTGGCTCAGAATCATTTTTACCATCCAAAATTGCATCGGTCTTTATTCCTTCCATTCTTGCAAGTTCTTCATGCTGGTAGAAAAGTGAAATTAGAGCCTCAACAGCAGTTTTTTCATCACCTGCAATGCAGAATTATAACACATAACACCTGATAAAATGATCATAATGGAACAAATAAAAAATTATTCACTTCTTTAAATACCTTCTTCACTTAAAAGTACATTTTAAGACTGCCATATGGAAACAATCAATGAATGTATAGATTTAAGACAAAATATCACCTCCCCACCCCTCTTCCTAATGGGGTCTAGGATTTGAAAGCCCTAAATGACACAAAAGCAGAATGGCAGCACCCTTGTTGTGGAACTCTCAAGCATATCACTTTCAAAGTCAATGGTTACCTTGTACTTTTCCAACACTTCTAGAATGAAGCACAGGACACACTTAAAGCAAATTTCCAGGTTTAAGTAAGTAACAGTGCAAGTAATTAGTTCCCCTTAAATATACAGAGCATAGAATAACATTTGAGGAGGAATAGGGAGGAGTAGCTTGGGTTCTTAAGAGAGTCAGAGATGCAATTGATGGAAACTGATTAAGGAGGAGAAAAAAAAAAGTGATCTTATATCTAATATTGTAATTTTTGGTTTCTTAGTCTCTATTGCAGAAACAATTTATTTGTAGGGATTGATCTTAAGATTTTTAGTTACTCTTTTAACTTGTATTTCTGTCAATGACAATTTTATGTATTTAATAGGTACAACCAATAAATAAAAAATAACAATAACACCTAATGATGAGAGAGAGGCACCCATATGCACAGGAAACACATGCACGCACTTCCACTGTCTACACTGCCACTATCAGGTACACACACACACTGAATAATGTAGACATTATGTTGCTGTTTTGTTTGGGTAACAGGGAAATTGTCAATCAAGTGTTACATATATTGGCATGTTTTTAATTCTAAACTTGAATAGCTGAAGCTTGGTATTCAGATTTTATTTTGTTCGACAAAGTGGCAAAGTTTTTAAGGTTTACTGCATACTTGAAAGAGTGAGTGAGTGAGTAGTGTTTAAGGGCCCGTCGACAACTAGGTCATTTGGGCCCGAAGTAAAGAAAAAGAAAAGCACATTAAAAACAAATCTACAGAAGAAAAGTTAAAATATGCTAAAAACCCTTACAAAGGCACACACGAGAAAAGGCCCGGGTGATACAAACAAGACTAAAAGGTTAAAAAACCAAAGACACACACACAAAAATTGGTCCCATATGGTAAAAGTCAGAGTCTAAAAAGTTAAAAAGGCTAAAATTGCACACACGCATGAAACAGGTCAGATGTCTTTGCTGAGGCCAATAGAGGCAACAAAGCGTAGCACCATATCGACGGAATTGGCGTCGTCGCATAAAATGGCAGGTAAGGAGGTACCCAGGCCGATGGATTGCCGTTCACGATGAAATTTCGGACAATCAAGCAACACATGTGCCACAGACAGACGAACATCGCAGGTCTGACATATAGGAGCTGGCTAAGCGTGTAGAAGGTAACCATGTGTTAGCGGCGTGTGACCGATACGCAGACACGTAAGGATAACCTCGCGGTGCCGGTTAGGCTGGCAAGATGTGAGCCATGGCTGTACCGTGTCTTTGAGTGTGTGAAGCTGTGTACCTGCTAAGTTTTGCCAAAATTGCTGCCAAGCTAAAAGAAGAGACCTGCGAAAGTAACGTGAAACATCCCCTGAGGGCACAGCCGCTTCCGAATAATCCTGCAAGGAGCAGGCAGCCTTGGCAGACCTATCCGCTACTTCATTACCTGCAATACCGACATGATCTGGAACCCACGTGAAGATGAACTGGTAGCGGCAAGCAATCAATTCAGAAAGGCGAGATTGAATACGCATAACGAGTGATGAGGAGCCAGTATACTGCTGCAGAGCCTGTAGGGCACTCTAGGAATCGCTGCAAACAAGAAAACTACCAGGTGCTAAAAGCGAGATAAAATCTAGAAAGTAAAAGATAGCGTACAGTTCGGCGGTGAATACCGAAATGGCGTCCGCAAGGCGATAATTATGTGTTACTCCACTGAAATAAAAGGCACAACCTGTAGCTCCTGTCAGCTGGGAGCCGCCAGTGAATACCGGTACATATGCCCGGTAATTGCTTAAAAGTTGGTAAAACAGTCGCTGAAATACCTCCGGAGCGGTCGAACGTTTCACAAGGTTAGAGAGGGTCTGGTCGAAACTGGGACGCCTCAGTTGCCAAGCAGGTTCCGGATATACAAAAACACGCTCCACAGGAGGCAATCTGAGACCCCTATCGGAGAGCAGTTCACGAAACCGAATACCACAGGGGCGTGAAGCAGTGGCGTTCCTCAGATAACGGTGTGAATAATCCGGGCGTAACACAGGGTTAAAACAAGGATGGCGGGGGCTCGCAGACAACTTAGCAGCATACGAACAAAGTAAAAATGAGCGACGCACTGCCAGTGGGGGTTCACCAGCATCGGCATACAAGCATTCCACACTAGTGCGGAAGGCTCCTGTAGCAAGACGTAAACCGATATGATGAACGGTGTCTAAAAGGCGAAGTTTAGAGGCGGTCGCTGCGCCGTAAATAAAACAACCGTAGTCTAGTTTTGAGCGAACGAGTGAACGGTATAAACGCAGCGTCACTGAACGATCGCCGCCCCACGACGCACCAGAAAGCAGTTTGAGGATCCGCAGCGATCGGTCACAGGAGGCACGAAGGTATCGGATGTGGGGTATCCAAGAAAGTTCACGGTCTAGGTGGAGACCTAAGAACTTCAAGGACGGAACGAAAGGCAGTGGCACACCGTTCAATTGGAGGTCAGGAGGAGGGTGTACTCCGCGAAGACGGTGGAAGTGTATGCACTGAGTTTTCGTAGGGGAAAAACGAAAACCATTGCGAAGCGCCCAACCAGCGATGGAGGTTATGGAGAGCTGGAGTTGTCGTTCGAGATGTTCAGTGCTGTAGGAGCGATAGTACAGCGCAAAGTCATCCACATACAGTGACGATGATATCCCACTACGAATCACGCTGGTAATGCCGTTGATGGCCACGGCAAAAAGCATAACACTAAGAACGGAACCTTGGGGTACACCGTTCTCCTGAATCTTCTCCCGCGAGAGAGTATTGCCAATACGGACACGAAAGCGGCGCAGCTGGAGAAAGTTGCACAGAAATAGGGCCAGATGGCCGCGTAACCCTGAACTGTGCAAATTACGCAGAATACCATATCGCCAAGTAGTGTTCGTAAGCCCTCTCGAGGTCGAAAAAGACACTCACGACTTGCTGCTTCAGAAGGAAAGCATTCCGTACATAAGCTTCCATACGCGCCAGGTTATCAACGCTTGAACGACCGCGACGAAATCCGCACTGCTCGGAACAGAGCACTTCGTTCGCCTCCAACCACCAAGTAAACCGAATACTGATCATGCGTTCCAAGGTCTTGCAAACGACGCTCGTGAGGCAAATCGGCCGGTAAAAGGATGGAAGGGTCCGGTCTTTGCCAGGACGAGGGATAGGAATGACAATACCCTCTCGCCACACAGGTGGGAAAACATGTTCGCGCCAAATGCGGTTATAGAGGTCCAGAAGGAATGTAACGGCTGCAGGTGGGAGGTGAAGCAACATTTGCCGGTGAATATCATCGGGACCAGGAGAAGAGTCCCTCGCAGCGTGTAAAGCATGAGTTAGTTCCGCAAGGGTGAAGGGTGCATTGTACGGCTCACTACAGTCACTAGTAAAATCAAGGCGAAATCTCTCAGCAGCTTCCTTAATGGGAAGAAATGCCTTGTCGTAATTGCCCGTTGCACTTGTCGCAGCGAAGGAGGTGGCTAGGGCGTCGGTAACATCCCGTTCGCTGGTGAAGGTGGAGCCGTGAACGGTAAGGCCAGGGATGTATGTCCTGAGACATTTGCCGGTCATGCGGCACACCGAAGTCCACACTCTCTGTGAGGAGCTCCTGCGAGAAAGCGAGGAGACATATGCTTTCCACGAATTCCGCTTGGCATTACGAACGATATAGCGCGCCTTAGCCCAGGCGCGTTTGAAAGCAACAAAGTTCTCCGCCGTCGGGTGTAGCTGGAAAAGACGAAGAGCTTTTTTACGTGCCTTTAATGCCAAGTTGCAGTCTTCGGTCCACCACGGCACTGGAATACGCCGAGGGGTAAAAGAGCTCCGAGGAATACTGGATTCTGCGGTGAGCAAAACCGAGCAAGTAAAATACTCCACCATGTTTTCTATGGAGGTCCAGCCATCGGAATTGAGATTGAGCAGAGAGGAAAACTTTTCCCAATCAGCTTTGGAGATAATCCAGCGGGGATGTTGAGTGGGTAATGGATATTGTCCCGAAAAACGAATGTCAATGGGGAAATGATCACTGCCGTGAAGATCAGAAAATACCGACCAATCCAGGAAGGGTAGTAAAGCAGGGCTGCAGAAAGTTACATCTAGGGCGGATAGGGTGCCATATGCAGAAGATAAGAATGTGGGTGCACCGGAGTTTAAGAGTAATAAACCAGACCTGTCGCAAACGTCTGCTATTATTGTACCTCGAGCATCGTCAGCAGAAGAACCCCAAAGAACATTGCTAGCATTGACATCGCCCAAAAAGGTCAGCGGCGGGGGAATTTGTGCTAACAATGCCCGAAGCTCAGTGTCTGAGATCGTATCGTGCGGCGGCAAATAGACATTGCAAACAGAAAAGGAGATGGAAGGCAATGTTACGCGCACAGCTACCGCTTGTAGCGGGGTGTTGAGTGTAATACTGGCGGCAAGGATGGTAGGAGCCACGAGATTAACAACACCGTTGCAAGCACGCTGGCCACCAACAAAGTCGTGTCTGAAGGATTGAAAATGACGAAGTGGAAGGGTATGGTGGGGATGTAAGTGGGTTTCCTGGAGACAGAGGATTGAGGGTGAACGCTTGTTGATTATATGTTGAAGGTCTGGTAGACGGGCCCTGATCCCATTGACATTCCACTGGCTAATATCCATGGTGAGATAGAAATTAAGGTGGTGTAATTTCTTTCTTTCTCACCTTAGCAGATTTAGCTCCAACCAACCTAAAATCCGTGTCTTCCTCAGACTCCACTGGAGGTCGGGAGTCAGAAGAAGTCTTTCGGTTCGCAGAACGAGAGCGGGACGTTGCCGAAGTTCGGCTCATCGGTCTACTACGTTGACGGGAACGATCTCCGGCGAAGGATGAACTAGGGGCACATGGGTTAGTCGACGGCTGAGATTGCTGCTGTGCACCAGAAGTTATACACTGAGATGCAGATGATTGAGTACGTAAAGGAGCGGCTTCACACAAGTCAGTTTGCGTCGACGCATCCGCGACAGGCACAGTCTCTAAACCGACGGATTGGACAAGCTTACGGCGAACGGCTTAGGAGTATCCTGTGGTGTTGGCCGGCTTTAGCTGCTCAAAGCGCCGTCTCGCCTCAGGAAAAGTAAGATGTTCCTTCACACGTATTTCTTGTATGCTTTTCTCTGCCAAGTACATGGGACACTGTCGAGAGCTAGACGGATGACTGCCTTCACAGTTTACACAGCACGGTGCGCGCGTACAGACGGTGTCAACGTGTGCCGCTAGACCACAACGATAGCAGGTTGCGGGTCGGGCACAGGCGGCTTGGGTATGCCCGAAGCGCTAGCACTTGAAGCACCGCATAGGGTTCGGCACATACGGGCGGACGGCAGCACGTTCGTAACCACAGTATATGAACTCCGGAACACTAGTACCCTTGAACGTGAGAAAGATCGTACGCAATGGGTACTCCTTGCCCTCACGTTTACCATGTAGACGGTACGCCTGACAAACTCGCTGTTCTGAAAGATGGGTGGCAATATCTTCATTGGAGAGGTCGGGTAAACTTTGATACTGTACGATCCCAACAGAGTAGCACGAAGTAGCTTGTCCGATTGGTCTTTATTGTGGACCTCTACCAGTAGCGTACCGTCTCGCAGCCTTGTCGCGTTTTTAACCTTGCCGCAGATCCTGTCAACTTCCCTTTGCACGTAGAATGGACTTTTGTCTGAAAATTTCTTCGTCTCGTTCAACATAGCCATAGCAATAAACTGGTTAAAATAAGGTGGTGCGCGGTTTGACATATTGAAAGGACCCCCTTCCGGAACCGTCGGCGTCAGCCTGCCATCCGGGGGTTAAAGAAGAAAAGACACCAAATCTCCACGGTCTGTGCCGTCACGGGAACCATCCCGTGACCGATACCCAAGGCCTACGTCACAAGGGTTACCCTCCAGACACCACTGTTGGTTCATATGCGTATACCGTTCACCATGCACGCCCCGGTTTTAAGCCTCTACCACAGGAATAATCGCCTGTAGCTCCCCGCTCTAGGCCGTGCAGCGACAGAACATATGCACGGATTCAGGGGACTTGTGGTTGATTACGCCGGGGCAACGTCAGCGGTAACACGTCCGGCCCGTGAAACTATCCCAACGACGTAACGCGGTCGTCGGGACACCAGCACAGGCCGGGCTTACTAACAAGCTACGTGAATGTACTTGACGGTATGGACGGGCTCCGCACCTAAGGCTACACATAGGGGCAGTGGGGAGGGTGCACCCAACCTTCAGGCCTGGGACCTCCGTAGAGCACACAAATTGGGAGCCGCGCTGGAACCGTGGGACAGGAACCACGGGGATAGTGAAAGATCCCTGCTGGTGAGACAGGAGTTAATAAACCTAATGCCTTACAAACTACTAAGTTCCATAAGCCTAGAAGAGGAAGAGGGTATAAATGTAAACAAACGAAAGAAACACATACAGTACACAAGACGTGGCAACAGTGAATGGCGATGGGTAGGGTGAAGTGGCGGTGAGCGGCTCGGGAACCCCCGGGTGCGCCAAACCCGTACCTACCATAGTAGGCCCCTGGGGGGTACTTGAAAGAATATGACTACTGAAACTGTGATATGCTTGAAAGAATATTAGTTCTGCAAAAGCTATGTATTACAAGTAACAGTTTTAAAAATATTATTTGTAAATAGCTTTCTTTCGTTACTTTTACCAAAAAATGTATAATGCACCACAGTTGTAATTAAGGATAAGTAGTAAAAAACTTTTTGAAAGCAGAAGATTATATTTATTAAACAGTACATTCATATTTGAGGTGTGATAAAAATAATGGGAATTTTTTAATTTGGCAGGCTTTATAAAACCGATTTTCAAAACTTGTTTTTATCTTATAGGTACACATGTTTCTGATGTGTTTGCATTTTCAGCTGTTTTTAAGACTTAGTTTATTGTAGTCAGGTGAAAGTGTTGTATGTGTTTTCGAATGCTCAGCAAATTTGCATTAAATTTTGCTTAAAAAATGAAGATGTTCAAGAAGACTAAGAGGACGATCCCCTGGATGCCGTAACACACCAGTTATTGACAATGTGGAAGATGCAAAGAAATGATTTTGCCACATGGTTACACAGTCAATAAGGAATACTACCCTGAAGTTATGCGGTGTTTGCATGAAGTAATTTGAAGAAAATGACCAGAATTTTCGCAAAACCACTCATGAATAGTGCTCCAATGCTTGTTCGTGATTTTTTAGCAAAAACCAGAAACATTATGTTGCCTCAGCCACCTTATTTGCTGGACATAGCCCTCTGCGACTTCTTTCTATTCCAGAGACTGAAGAGAACATGAAAGGACGTTGTTTAGCCACTATTGGTGAGCTATAAACAGAATCGCTGAAGTAGCTGAACACCATATGAAAAAGCGAGTTCCAGAGTTGCTTCCAAGGTTGGAAATAGCACTGGCACAAGTGTATTATATCTGAGGGAGTTTAATTTGAAGGGCACAAAGTTGATTTAGTTGCATAAATAAAGATTGTTTAAGAAAAATAAAAATTCTTGTTATTTTTTGATCTCACCTCTTATACTAAACAGTATAGAGGCTTTGATGATTCATTTATGAAAACAATACTTTTCTTTCTAAAAACACAAATCTTTGGAAAACATCTATATATGAGCCATAAGTGATATTCAAGTTCATGCATTTTTAAATTAGCACCATGGAACAGTTAAAAAAACAAAAATAATTACCATATAATTTTTTTGTAAGGGGCAGTTTTATATACCATGAAATGCTGAAAATATAAGCTGCAAAATCAGGTTTTAAAGTTTTGCCAGACATTGTAACATAATGTAGAGCATTTAAATGGACAAAAGAATTCAGTGAGTTAATTCAAAATCTTCTCGGGCTTCTAGCCAGGTAAAAACTTGGCTTGATAAAGGTGTCAAGCCAAATTTTTACCTGGCTAGAAGCCCGAGAAGATTTTGAATTAATACGTCTCCAGGAAAGCTTCAGTTCTTATTCAGTGAGTTATTTTATGAACCATCATCCACCAAAAATTAAAACAAATTACTGGTTTTCTTTCTTTCTTTCTTTCTTTCTTTTCTTCCTTTTTGACTAAGAATGTAACTATACCTTTACTTAATAAGGCATTGGAATGCAAATTTCAAACAGTTTACTAAAGATGGGAGTTATTTTGTTCCAGACACATGATACAGACGTAAAATAATATATCATTAATATCATGTTCATTCATTTTCTATTGATGATTGTGAAATGATGGGTGGAATCTCTTAACATTAGTGTCTTATGTTTTGTGTTCCAATATTTAAAAAAAAAAATAATAATAAAAAAAAAAAAAAAAAGTACACAATACCAATGTTCAGAGTAGGAACTTGAAATCAACATATCAAGGCAATATTAGATAAACATTTCTGACTTCCATTGTTTTAAAATATCCTATTGAACAGCATGCTGCAAAGATGAAGATTCCTAGAGAAGCAAATCAATGCAAATTGAAGTTTCCACCACATGTGCAAAGCTGTCCCCAGTAGCCAAATATCCTAAAACAATACAATTTGTGCTCTGCACCAGTTTACAAATGAGCATAGGAACAGAATACACTAAGCCCATCCACTGAGAAAATGTGTTTTGATACAGATTTCCACAACCTTGATAGTGTTGAATTAATTTGTGCAATCCATTTGTTTTACATAGCACACCTTCCTACTATGAAATGGCTTTGAAATACAATATTTGGTTCAAAAAGTGTTTTGTTTACAGAGATGACTGAAAAAACCACATCATTTTACACACAGGTGTACAACTTTGCTTACACCATTTTACATTAGATGGTTTTAATGGTAAGTTGTGGAAACAAACAGATGAAGACCTCATATAATAAGCTTGAGTATTTGACAATATAAGCTCATCGAAAATTAGTCTATTTGTGTCCGCAACGTAAAGGTATTCTTGATTGAAAATGTGAGCATACAAGCCAAATTCTCATCATTTGCGGAAGATTTTGATTTGCTGTTTCAATATGAAGAAATCTGTAGCTGAGGCTCATCAAATGTTCTCAAATACTTATGGCGAGATTATTAGTGAAAGAATGTGTGAATTGTTTCAAGGCTTCAAGAACAGTGATTTTGACATTGAAGACTGGCATGGTTGTGGAAGAGCCATGGGAATGATTCAGAATCAAGGAAATTGGGTGCCATTTGAGTTGAAGCCAAGAGATGTTGAACAATGTTTGTTTGCTTGTGAATAGCTGCTTGAAAGGCAAAGATTTCTGCATCGCAATGTAACTGGTAATGAAAAATGGGTTAATTACAATAACCCCAAGCACAGAAAATCATGGGGACTACCCAGCCATGCTCCCACATCAACAGCCAAACCCAATATTCACATCTCCAAGGTCATGCTCAGCATAGTATTTTATGAGCTGCTAAAACTGGCTGAAAAAGCCACAGGCAAAGCATATCGAAAGCATATCATCTTTTGAGGTGATTCACATTCAATCCAATTTGTTTTACTTCATTAGACTGAAAGTGCTGGTCAGCCAGGCCATGTGCCATTGATTGAAACAAGTGATAGTCAGAGGGAGAAATGTCTGGAGAATACAGTAGGTGGGGTAGAACTTCCCATTTCAATGTTTCCAAGTATGTTTTAATTGACCTTGCTTTGTGGGTCGAGCATTGTCACATTGAAAATCACTGTATCATGTCTTATTTACAGCCATTTGCCTTTCAATGCTCGGCTTAAAATCATTAACTCCAACCATCAAGACGTGTTCCTCTGGCAAAACAGGTGGAGGTATGGGACATGCTGAAACACATGCGATCAAGGGGAATCATTAAAGGGTCCAACAGCCCTTGATGCTCCGCTGTAGTCTTGATGAAGAAGAACAGTGAGCCACGTTTCTGCACGGACTACAGGAAGCTGTCACCATGAAGGACTGTTTCCCCTTATTCTGGATTAATGACACCCTGGACACATGTCCAGTGTTTCTTGACTTTGGACCTGAAATAGGGATCCTGACAAGTGGCCCTAAATAACAGACAAGGAGAACACCACATTTTCCACTGGCCAGGACTTTACAGTTATCCCTCTGGTCCCTACAATGCACCAGCCACCTTCCAGCACCTGGAATCAGCGGTGAGAGGGTTGAGTTATGATATATCTATATGCCCACTATATCTAGACATCATTGTAAGCAGCAACTTCGAAGAACATCAAGAACTTTACCAAGATGTTGCAAAGGCTGTAGACAGCTAACCTAAAGTTGAATGTAAAGAAGTGCCAACTCTTCTGCATGGAGGTGAACTACTTTGTCCACATAGTCTCATCATCTGGGATGGCTATGGCTGCTTGGGCACTGATAGATGGGCTTTGTCCAAAAGACAGACAAGAGCTGCGAAGTTTCCTGTGCCTATACAGCTATTACCACTACTTCTTCAGAAGTTTTCTATTATTATGAAACCCCTCACTTGTCCGACAGAAGAGCACCAGCCTTATATGGGGTCAGAAAAGACAGTGTGTGTTTCCCAGGCCCTTATGTCAGCACTCTGTGTTGCTCCTATTACAGGATTTCCACAGACTTGTAGCAACTTTATTGTGAATACTGATACCAGCAACACCAGCACTGGCAGCATTCTATCCTGAATGCAGAATGCCCAAGAGCAGTCCTCCAAAGCGTGAAAGAATTACTGCATTACCTGATGAGAGCTCTTGGTATTAGTAAAGGTGCTGGAGCACGTCTACTAGTACCTGTACAGTCAGCTATTCCACCCGAGGACACCCCTCCCTCACCTGGCTGTTAAGTTTCAAGTACCTGGGGGGCCAGACAGCTTGATGGGCCAAGGGGTTGCAAGAATACAACTTTCTATCGGAAAGTTGGAAAGAAGGAGCCACTCTAATGCAGATGCCAGTCCAAAAAACCCTCCTATATGAGTGTGGCCACTACACTAATGTTGAGGAGAAGCAGGGTGCTGTATCTGTCTGTGCTATTTTAGCAGTGCCTGGCACTGAATGGGATAATGCAGACCTGAGGAGGGAGCAGCTGGCTGATACAGATTATGGGCCAATCCTAGGAGAAATGGAGACAGGTACTAGACAGAGCTGGAAGTACATCGCCCCCAGGACTAGTCTATTCAAGTCCTACTGAGCCCAATGAAGCCCATTGAAGACCAAGGAAGGAACACTGTTCAGAGTATGGGAGTCACTGACAGGAAGACCCAGAGAGAGAAGCTGATCCTCCCTCTGAGTACTGTCACGGAAGCCCTATAGGAAGTACAAGTGTGGATTTTGGGAGGACAGTTGAACCGAATTGTCGACAAGCTCTGACAATGGTCTACATCATCCCTAACCAGGGAGCCAAGACCATCACAAACTGCCTCGTAGAAGAACTGTTTTGTCTTTGTGGGGTACTGTCCAATTTCATGTGGGGAACACTGGAATGACTGAGTACACCACGTCTTTCCACCCACAGTCAGGCGGCATGGTTTATGGTACATCAAGACTCTAGAAGAACATTTGAGGAAGGTAGGTGGCCAATCACCGGTGAGACTACGATGTCAGGGAGCCAATTTTCTAGCTAGCCTAATGCTCTTCACCCACGACACCACTGTTTTGACACCAGGCAGTTACGGCTTCAGCAGAAACCTGTGTCTACCATGCAACCTGATGTTTGGGAGTCCTCCTGGGGCAGAACAGCCAGCAGTTGACTACTTGGAGCATCTCATAGACTGACTTCATGACATGCATGAGGTGACCCACCAAGACATCCAGGTGGTGAGCTATCAGTTAGCCTATTATGACTGACAGGCCAACAGCTGAGATCTGCAGGGTTATCTGGTGTGGCTGTATTACCCTGACTGGAAAAAGGGATGCTGCCCCAGGCTTCAACAACCATGGCAAGGACCATAGCTTGTGGTGAAGAGGATAAATGATGTCTACTGCATCCAGAGGCTGCCCTTAGGGAAGAGTGGTAGTACACTTGGATCATCTAGCCCACTATGATGATGCTGGTTGGGATGACCAGCCCTGAGGTATAAGCAGTATCACTACACTTTGTCAGTCATGATCACCCCATGTTTGCAGCCCTTCTGACATTTGCAGAAGCCTTGGTATATGCAGTGGCAATAACTAGAAGCCTTGAAATGCAAAACATCAGTGTAATAGGCAGTGGCGGCTCGTGCCTAAAACAAGTAGCGTGCTGCACGGGGGAAAAAAAATGCATGCAACTCACCTAGTTTCGAAAAATGAAGTCCATACGCCGATGTTTCTTCATGCAGAATTTGTCCATCACTCTGACGTTGAAATCCCTGATATTTGTAACGAATTTCTTCTCTATGGATAGCATGGCCAGAGAGGTAAGGCGATCCTGACACATGGTGTTCCTCAGAAAGGTTTTTATCCTCTTCAAAGAGGAGAAACATCGTTCTGGTTCTGCAGTTGACATGGGAATAGTCACAACAATTCTTAAAACCTTTGTCACTTCACTAAAAGTTTTTTGCAGATTATTTTTTAGTGTCAACTGCAAGAGTGGAAGAGCACCTTCTACTTTCCTGAATTCTGGATGCTCATATAAAATGCTAAGTTCGGTTCGGAGCTTGTTTTTGTCGAGATCTTTGTATCGATCACAGACAATGCCGAGTTCTGTTTCAGGAAAAACTTGAGAAAATAATTCAAAGTTTTTTGCATCCAATAGTTTTGCAGCATCAAGATGTTCTGTGGACTCAAAGCGGCTGTGTACCTCCGATATTATTAGGTCACATACTTCCTTGGCATCTACTCCTAAGTTAGTTTCCCTACGACGTCTTTTTGTAACGTGGACGTTAGATGTCTGAATCTGGTGTGCTATATCATCCGTTCTACTTCGCACGGCATCAATTGCTTTGGCAAAAGATTGGACTGCATTTTTTGCCTTCACTGCATCCATCTGTCTTGCTTGTAGCTGATTATACAAAATGTCTACATGTGGCATTATTTTCTGAAAAAAAAGCAAGCCAGAAATTAAATTCTCCATCCTCCAAATTATGCCGCAGGCCACGAGCTTCTTGCACTGTCCTATCTGATAAAGATTGTTCTAATTCGTCAAAACAATCGATCAGAGATTCTCTGTGTTCATATACGGTGTTAACAGTCCTAGACTTGAAATTCCATCTTGTTGCAGATCCTCGAGGAACTCTTCGAGCAACAGTTGCTTCCAATGCTGCTAAACGCTGTGGAGATCTTGAAAAAAAAATGCTGGAAAAGCTGAGAGACTGCAGAAGAATATTCTGGCGGACTGATTTTGAGAAGCTGCTTTCTCCATAACCAGATTTAATTGATGGGCGTAACAATGTACATACTGTGCGAGAGGATGGTGTTCTTTCACCTTGATCTGCACGCCTCCTGTGTTGCCGCTCATTACAGACGCACCGTCATAAGTCTGGGCGATGATTTTATGGCGATCATCCTTAAAAAGGGTGTCCACTTCTTTCAAAATACAACCGGCAATAGAATTAGCGGTCTGATCAGATGGATTAAAAAATCCCCAAAACCGTTCATAAATAAAGCCGTTCCTTTCATATCTAAAAATTAATGCCAACTGAATTTTTTCAGTGATATCAGTGGTTTCGTCTGCCATGATAGCAACATAGGCTGCCTCCTTCATTTCTCTTTCAATTTCTTCGTGGCACACTTCCAACATGCAATCAAGTAGTTCATTCTGGATGGTCTTAGATAATCCTTTGAACACCTTATTGCTTTCGGTATGCTCTTTCATCGCACTGTCTATACTGCCCAATAGATTTATAAGGCCTAAAAACACGCCGGGATTATCTGACGTTTCCGTCTCATCATGTCCACGCAAAGCAAGCTCAAAGGCCCCACAAAATTTGATGCAGTCTATTATCCTGGATAATATGTATCTATTTTTCTCAACCTGTTCATTATGTTTTTGTGTAGCATCTTGATATGCCCTGCTTAGCTGCGTTGCAATATTTACACCTCTAAGCATTGAGAAGTCAAGCGAGTTTTTCATATGCTTCTTGCTATTTGAATGTTTTTTTATATATTCATTAACATGACCTAGATCTTTAACACCAGTCGTAGACCACGAATCTGTACTTCCAAACAAGAGGCAAGGAAAGCAAAAGAGCGCGTTTCTGATTTCACAACCACAGATCCAGTCACTGTTGTCATATATATTTGTGTTAAACTTTCTTGTGTAAATAGAATTTTTACTTCCTTTTGCTTTCTGTTCAATTTTTAGATCAGGAGTAGGTCGCCCTAAATTTTTTATCCTGATCTTTTCATCCAACGATCGCCTTGAAAAGGGAGTTTTTAACAGCTCATCAACTATATTCATTATGTATGACTAAAGTTTTCTTACCTATGAAAGTAACACAAACCTACACTGAATGATACTGAAATATAATAAAGTGCGATCACAGTTGGAAATAAACTGAAAACTGACACTGAATAACATTTACACAACAGAACACTTTGTTTCAATGTGATGCACGTGGGCCTGTTAGATTTCACATTTGCGGAAGTAACACATTGCGCCAATATGAACTTATGGTTACCAATGTTAACAAACAATATAACAAACAATGTTCTGTACGTTCCAATGTGAATAAGGTATGGAGATAATAGTCCTTTTATGGCTCAGTTTGTATCACAAAGATATAATTAGTTATTATAACTAAAATAAAACGTAATACGCTTTAATTAATTTCACTAAATTCTGATGTTTAGTGTGGCACTTAGGTGAGTGTGGCAGGGCTGTTTCGTCTGCTGCCAAAACGATTATAAGGAAAAGAACTAACACTCGTAGCGATTTCATGGCAGCCAGGTGACCAGTGACATATCAGAGTTTTCAATGAAGACAAAAAGAAATATACAGTGCAACTAAATGTCGAACCTCATCGAATAGTGCTACTTGTCTAATCTAAATATGCTATATCATTTTAAGGTAGTGATGAGTGAAATTTTAGTTGCTTGATATAATGGGGAAAGTAAATGTCATTTGTTGTGTTTTAATTGGAGAATGCTTGTTTAATTTGAGGATCAAGGTACGTTTTTTTAAATCAGAACCCTCATTTTTAATTTTGTTTCCTTATTTCTCATCAAAAAATAAACTTTTTTTTTTTTTTTTCCCTTTCTTTCTTTTTTTTTACAGGGTTCTTTTAATGGTGTAGCCAATTAAATATTGATGAAAGGCAGATGTACAAAGTGTCACACTGCATAGGTATTGCACAATATTATTTTATAAGCATCATACCTTAGTGTAATAAATGTTCAAAATGATGCCCTTCTACCCCAACGAATTTTCGAACTCTATGAGGAAATGATTGCTATGTCCGTAAAAGCGTCTCTCTTCCAATACTGGCACAAGAATTTTGTATGCATGCTTTCTCCAGACGACATGAAGGCAGCACTATTTGCGAAAATATTCTCGCTCACTCACCTAAGTTTAGCGGCAGGAATCCTTGTGATGTTATCACTAAGTTTCTGTAGACTACACATGGATTTCTGTTGCTGAGATTAAATGAATGACCGAGAACATCTTTAACTTGTTATACTGCCTTTTTGGGAGAATACGGTCCATGTTTTTAGCATTTATTTAAAGTAAGGACTCCAGTGCGTTTTTGCCGGCAACACTTTCCTGGCGACTCTAGACTCTCTCGCACAGTGGAGAGAGGCCACGAGAGAGGCTAACTTATAATTTAATGACCATATATATACTAAACTTTGTACATATGCGGAAAGGAGGTGGTTGTGTATGTTTCTGACTTTCTCATGAAAAAAGTCAGCCAAGAAAGGTGAAAGTGGATTTCCCATCACTAAGACTGAAGTCTACTGGTAGTACTTGTTGAATATGAAGCCATTCTCTGTGGTGTAAATGTCTGGGTCATCTATTTCATCTTCTGGTAAGCTGTGGTTTGTGAGCCATTTCTCAAGTTGACATAGAAATTCATCTATTTAGATACTAGGGAAGAGGGCTCCGACACCAAAAGATGCCAATTTATCTTCTGGTTTCAGTTCTACAGTTTCTATTTTCCTGATTAGGTGTTGGGGATTTCTAAAGCTTAAAATGTTGAATTTTGGTAGTGATGTGAATTTCTGTACCAAACATTTGGCCAAGCTATGTGGCTGAATCAATGATATTTATTGTGGGTCTCATTTTGTTGCCCATTTCATATATCTTTGGTAGTCCCTACAGCCTTGGTAATGTGGGATGGTTCAGTATGATTTTGGATTTATAAGGCCTTATATTGGATATTTAAGGCCTTTAACAGGGAGTTAAGTGAATCTCTCTTAATTTTTGTGTAAATTTCTTCTGTAAAAATTTTCTACTCTGGTAATCTTCTTTGTCAAGGATAACTTCTCACCTTTATCTGCTGTTGTACATATTACTGGTTTGGATTTAAGTGGTTTAATTACTTGTTCTTATGGGAAATTATTGCATTTTTCAGCTTTTATATCTTGAAAAATTGCTGAATATTCTGTTTGAATTTCTAATTTTGCATTTACATCTAAATGATGTGGAAATATCAGATCTGCAATTATTTCTTCTATTGTGTTTGTGTAACTTACACAAATTTTTACAACTTTATTCACTAGTTCTGCAGATAAATTGTTGTCTTCTGATGCCACAGCCCTCTTCCCACATATCCCAATAGAAGAACACCTATGTCATCTTCAGAAATGGCTCTCGTACAACTTGCCACATGAAGAAATCTAAATCTTATAAACCAGACTTTTCATCACACGAAATAGCTTCACCCTCAACAAGTACTACCAACAGCCC
Organism: Hymenopus coronatus; assembly: GCA_030762935.1. NCBI lineage: Eukaryota > Metazoa > Arthropoda > Insecta > Mantodea > Hymenopodidae > Hymenopus > Hymenopus coronatus. The sequence continues at coordinate 178,578,469 of CM060900.1, forward strand.
TCAGGGTTAGCAATGTGCAATCCACTTTCACCCTTCCTGGCTGATTTTTTATGAGCAACTTGGAAACACACATATCCACTAGCTTTCCACACATGTACAAGATTTGGCATTGATGACATATTTGCAATTGTACCAAAAAAGTTCATCCAAGACCACACAACAGACTCAAAACACTAAGATGATGCAAATAACTCTTGATACTGGGAAGCACAAAAAACATAAACGACATATGCATTTCTATTTTGACTCTATAATTTCCCTTAAATCTCTAATCTTGTTTTTGTTAATGACAAAATAATGATTGCCTACAACAATGAATATGCAGACTGTATGTGCAGGAAAATATAAGAAGAGCATGGAAGTGGGGGATTAGAAATACACAAAATAAAACAGCATATGTTGTGAGTAATGAAATAGAAACTGCAGGATACAAAACTAGGAAAGTCAGAAATTTTAAATATTTGGGCTTAATACCAAGATGAAAGATGAAAATATTATTTTTATTTATGCTAAGTTATGTACAAGTGAGTATGACCAGTGTTCAGGCCTGGCTCTTATCATTCATACTCATGTTTTACAATAACTCTGAAATTTTAGACTGTTTCATTGGTATTTCTTTTATACTGTCCATATCCATTTATGTTTTATTTTATAAAAGTATCATCCTATTTTCTTGCTATCTTTACAAAACACTTTAATTATAGGCATGTTTCTCTCTAATCTAAAAATATTTGCTATTGGTGTATTTTTCTCCAAATTTCAGTTACTTTACATTTAAATATATGTTCTAGGTCTTCATTTCCAATATATAAAGGACATTGATTTTGTTGAATACCTTTCCTTAGACCTTTTAGCCTCCATACTCTCCTCACTCATGCAAAGCCCTTCTTGCTCTTGTTTTCTGTATCTATATATTTTTCCCTTCCCCATGAATATGTCATCACTATATAGAAGACTGAAGATCTCTTTTCATCTAACTAAATTCTTTAGAATTTTTATATCCCAACATCTCTTTCTTGGCAATTTCTAAAAGCTTTTCACAATATTTTCTCTTCTTCTGCACATCTTTCCTGGCTCATTACCTTCCCAGTTATTTCTCAGTTAATTTACCTATTCATTGTTCTTTAAGCTTTGCTCTTGAGATTCTAAACACTATTTTAATAAATTTCTTTCTTCTAAGTTTAAGATTCAATACCAAAATTTCAATGCCCTCTGCCACTCTGCTCAGCTCTATTTGTACACTCTGCCTAACAGTTGCATTTGATAACCCAAGCATTCTTCTAGAGAACATACTGTGTACCCCATCTGCGAGTTCCCATTCTCCTTCTAATCCCCATTCTCCAATCCCATATGTTTACCTCAAAGACCATATTATATACTTTTTTAAAGTATGTAATATTTTTACAATAGATACTCTGAATTTCAGCTTTTCATTTCTGTTTTTCATTTTCATTTCTGCCCCAGTTCTTAGCATAATGATATTAAAAATGGCCATAGCACTTTCAAATTTAAGTTCTTTTCACTTTAACCTTATTCCACACTGACAATTTGTCCATAATTAGAGTCTAGTGCTTAACTAAATTTATTGGATGCTCCTCTCCTTCCATTATATCTGAGGAGTATCGCAAACCATATTACATCCAAAACAGAACATTTTACAAGGAAAGCCAAAAATAGGATGCATTTAAAGACTTAACAGTCATAAATCTTGTCTTTACAAGTCACAAATGAAATATGTTTTAAAAATTCAAGCCTTCGAAATTTGCAAAGTAATACTGAGCCTAATATGGATTGTTACTGTCATCTGCAGATTCGTAAATAAGAATGCAACAACCTCAAACTGAAAACTTTATATAACTACAGCAAAACCCCTAATTTATGTCCCCAGAAATTTACATCATTTTTTGCAGGTCCCATCATTTATCCTTTATCAGCAATACCAACTTTTGAATGGCTGTATTTCCTGCCTTTTACACATTTTCCACACTGACTGCATTGATTTTTGATAATCACTTTCACTTATCTTCATTTTCTGCTAAGTTGCCAGGGCTTAGATACAGCATCAGCTATTACATATTTTGTATTAGTTCACATGATGCTATTTGTGCAGAAGCCTGTAATTACTGCACTGCATAATTGTTATACAAAATACAATAGTTCAGCCCTGTTCAACATGATGCCCACAGTCACCATGCTACCTGAAATGTGATTTCCTGGCGCCCTTCATGAGCCAAATTTTTATTCTGAGAATTTCTAACTTCACATCAAATTTCAGGAAAAAATTACTTCCTTCTGAACCTTTTCCTATTATACACCCATGACCATGAAACTTGCTTTTGTACACTCAAAGCTGTCCTCGCTATTTGAAGAGTGGAAATGTCAAACATTCCAAGTGCCATTTTGTAAATTTTTCAGAAGCAAAAAACCATCTATGTATGCTTGTATATAACACATTATGTCTAAACTCAGTATGAGAGCAGTTTTGTATGACAAAATTATTTTGTACACAAATGTTATGCCAAAAATACAATGACGAAGGAGAAAAAGGGTAGTGATAATAAGAACATTCTATGTGCTATGTGCTATATGACGGAAAATGGTTGGTTACAAGTGCTAACCAAACTGTTGTTACACTTTATTGAAGGATTTTGAGAGAAATATAAAAAATGATTTGTAGTAACATACAACATTTTCATAAGCAATATGTATCCATTAAGGAGAAAAGTACAAAAATGTGATATTGTTTACAAAATCTACAATACCAATGAAGTATTCATGTTTTGTTACCTCAAAACACTGAAAGGACTGGTTAAGTTGTTCACCTCTTACTCTGGGGTTGAAATCAATGCCTCATAACACTCTCCTTGCTCTTCAAGAAAGAATGGCAACATGGTTGAGAGATGTTTCTTTTTCTCAACCGACAAATGCAGTTGATATTTCAACTGAAGTACAGTTTGCTTTATATCAACTGCTGATTTTCCTCTCTTTAAAATATTAACTACCTTTCACTGTTCTAATGTTGAGTAAGTGGTTTTCATAGCTATTTAGGAGGGATGAGATTGTGAAACTTTTAGCATTGTGCACTTTGAAATGCTACACTTGCTTAATGTTATCAGTGAATCAGCAACATTCTTCCAAACAAAGAAATTGCTTTCTCCCATTGGAACTGCATGAAAAAGATTTAAAACTTTAGCCGACTCTACCACCCTATGTAAAAATGTTATTATTTACTGTAAAATTAACACCTAATGAAGTGTGACTGCATGCCCAGCTCTCATACCAACAATAAAAAAGTTGACTGGCACTTGCAACACTAGATGGCATCACTGCTTGGAACTTAGACCTACGCTATCTGTTAACAAGTCATTGAACTACTTAATCTATTGGCACTTGAAACATGAATAGGAATATGCACCTGGTCACATGCAACATTCTTGTAGAAAAAAGCCAAAACATTTAAAAAAGGGCACTTAGAACATTTGACATTTCCACTCTTTATTTCACTCAACAAATAGTAGACCTCAATTCTTGGAAATTGGAGACAAGAGTCACTTTAATTTCAATAAAACTTTATTGCAAACAGTAAGTTCGCTCCTTTTAGCATTGCTGTTTGTAGCAATAGCGAGCAGTGGTCAGTTTGATTACAGTTATACTGATAGTGAATGTAGGTTCAATTATGTGTCTTATGTTGGATGGCTGTTCTTTACATAATATGCCTAAGAGATAAAGAACTTACAGAATTACCAGTGATTGGTAGGAGCAGTATTGTTTTGTTGTTTATTATGTCACAGTAGTATTTCTGTCCTTAGCACGGTGGTAACGCAGCTGCTTACCAAGTGGGAGACCTGGGTTTGATTCCCAGTACCGGCATGGAGATTTTTCCTCTGCTGGGAGACCTGGTCTGGGGTGCACTCAGCCTCTGGGCTACTTGATGGAGAAATAGTGGCTCCAGGTCATGAGGACCACATTAACCGGCCGGGGAGGTTCCAATACTGCCCCCCATCTATGACGTCTGTAATGGACCAAGATAGAGGACGCAGCAGCTAAGGTTCCTTGTGAGCTGTCATACTGTGAAGTTATGTTAGTAGGGTTCTGTTCCCAAATAAAGTAATATAGAATGCCATTTTTTGACAAATCTCAAAAACTTTAATAGTGAATTTCCTGTTAATTCTGAATTATAAAAACACTTTAAGAGACTTACAATGTAAATTAACATTACAGCAAAGTATATTTACAAAGCCAGTTCAGCAAAATAGTAATGCGAGAATGGCCTCTTACAAAGTATGTTATGTTTTAGCATGAAAAGGAAAAATCCTTTCAGAATGGGAAAGTAGTTAAAGATCAGTGCTGTGGAATCTGTGTTCAGTGTTCACAAAAATAAATCTACACCTATGTATTCTATAAAAGAACGTAATTGTCTTGCCAAAACTGTTGCTAGATGTGTTGAACAGATTTCTAAGAATTTAGAATCTCAATTATATCAGGGCCTGTAATCATGTGAATATTTTTTACTTCAGTTTGATGAAAGCACTGATATTTTTTATATTGGAAGTGCATTTATTTATTTATTTACTTATTTATTTATGGTATTTCATGAATTTACAGTTAAAGAGGAATTTGTAAAAGTGATGCCACTTCATGAAAATTCTATGGGAGAAGCCATATTTAATGCATTCCTAAAATTTGCAAAAAGTAATAACATTATAAACTTGTTGCCATAACAGATGGTGCACCCTCAATGACTGGAAAGAATAATGGGTTTTTTGTGCTTTATGCTAAAGATAGTCCATTTCAAAATTGCCTTTCTTATTACAGTATTATCCACCAGGAAGCTTTATATGCAAAGGCTTTGAAGTCCAATCAGGTCATAAAAATTGTAACTCTTGTGGTAAATCACATCAGGTCCTTTCTACAGGTCACAGTTTGTTTAGAAATCTTTTAAATATAACAGATTCTGAGCATGGTGATATAATTCTTCAAGCAGACATAAAGTGGGTTAGCAGGGGGAAAACTAGAATCATTCTGCAGTCTTCTGGACAGGATTTTCTGAAATCATCATCTGGGCAATATTGCCAACAAATTGATGAAATACCATGACTCCTTGAGTTAGGTTTCTTGGCAGTTATCACCTCAAATTTATATGAGCCAAACCTTGAATTGCAAGGGAAAAATTGCAACATGTTGTACTGTAAATGCTTTTCAGACAAAACTAAACTTATGGATTGCACATTTAAACAGAATTTCCTACCACAGTCTCTGTTGCCCTCTGTGGTGTAGTGGTTACCATGCTATGCTCTAAAATGCAAGATTATAGGTTCAAACCTGGCAGAGGATGATGGATTTTTTCGAAAGCAAAAATCCTTATCATGGCTTCCTTCTACAGGGAAGTTAAGCCGGTGGTCCCATGTACTGTTTATTTGCACATAAAAGAACACCATATCTTGAAAGAATGTTTTTGGCAAAATACCACCATTTCGCACCTGAAAGTTGTGACTTCATCCTTACAGTAGTGGTGGTGGTGGTGGCAATTGTGGTGGTCGTGGTCATAGTCATAGTAGTAGGTAAAAAAAAAAGACAAGTGATTAGAATGGTGGTGGTGCTTGCACTTCATTATATGCCAGAGCACATGAGGAAGTTGGACAGCACTGGTGCAATTAGTCGTGGTTTGCTGCAACACCAGTGTTTTTGTGTTGTGGTACCATGGAGGTGACAATAGTCAACCAAAAATATATTTCTTTGCATAAGAAATCTGAAATTCTGCATCATATTAATTCACATGTCAGAACATGACTTCAGTTGGCAAAAGAGCTTGGATTATCCAACTCAATTGTGAAAGTAATTGTGAACAATAGATCAAAAATTTAACTTCATTCTCCACAAAGTGTGTTGTCCAAAAAGTGCAAATATATATGTACTTCAACATATGGTGAGATGGACAAATTTACATTGGAGTGGAAGGTTTCTGAGTACAGCATGAATTCCAGTTGTTGGTACCATACTTTGAACAAAAGCCCTTCAATTTGTTGCAAAGTTGGGAATCACAGATTTTACTGCCTCTAACTGGTGGATAGTTCAGTTGAAGAATCATCAAAACATTGTGCACCACCAACTGCGTGGCAAAAGTAAAGGCATCAATATCGAAACTGTACAAGAGTGAAAGCAAAACCTGCAGAGTATTACTCATGGTTAGGAATCAAAGGATATTTTTACTGTTGATGAAACAAGTTTGGTTTAAATTTTGCCCAGCAAAGGGTAACTGGTTTGCTAATGGTCAATGCTGATGAGTCAGAAAAATATCCTCCCACCCTAGTAATTGGTAAATTCAAGCAGCTCAGGTATTTGTAGAATTTGGAAATGCTAATCCACAGCATGGATGACTGGTAGCACCTTCACATCCACTCTGCATGCTCTGGATGCTAAAATGGGGGCAAATCATGGGAAAATATTGTTGTTCTTGGACAGATGTGCAGTCCACCCTGAAGTTTTGCAGCTAAGAAACATCAAACTTGTGTTTCTCCTGGCAAATTGTACAAGTTAACTTCAGCCACTGGATTTGAGCATATTCACAGCCTTAAACTTAAGTACAGATAGATGCTAATAGAGAAAGCTGTCTTTATACATGATAGTGGCATGGATCCAAAGCAAATGGCCATAACAGTCCTTGATGCCATGCATTATTTGGCCAAAGCATGGTCAAGTATAACTCCTGTCATCATATCTGTTTTCAGAATCCAGCAACTGGTTTGTGATGGATGTCTTCTTCATTTCAAGACAATGTCACTGTTGACGCCAATGTAATAAAACATCAGTTTTATTAGAAGACAGTTTCCAGCCACCATGAAGAAAAAGAAGTTGTCAAAGGCTCTGAGAAGGAACCCAAAATTCCCATTAGTAAAGAAGCCATGGATGCATTAGCTGTTTTGAGGCAGTGCATTGCAAGCTCCTCAGGAGAGGATGAGGCATTTGATGCTCTGTATGCTATGCAGAGGAAGGTGGAACTGATACAAATGCATAAGAAGCAAAGACTAATTTCAAACTTTTCCAAATAAATGATGTTAGTGTATATAGATATGTATTTATTTTCATGTCTTAAATATTGCAATTTATAGTATTACAGCCCAATAGTTAATAAATTCATGTTTTAAAACAACTACCTTGTTTTACCATTTCCTGCCTGTTACACTTTTTTGCATTATCCCCTTGAAAAGTATAAAAAGGGGGTTTTACTGTAGTAGGCACTGTATAAAACAGGGTACACTTACTCTTAAATGAATAAAATAATTTACATTCATCTATATCTTTGACTAATTACATATTTTACTGCATAAAACATAGGTGTTTCTTTTAAAAAGATTTAGCTGTTCACAAATATAATAAACAAGAGACTTGCTTAACTCCAGAAACAACCATACAGTCCTTGAAACATATTTTATAAATAATAATAATAAATAATAATAATAATAATAATAACAATAACATGGTATTTTTATTATTGGTGTGGAGATTCTTTTCTGCTCTCTCCTAGGTCTACGACTTTATCAAGTGGATGATGCAGAAATTAACAGAGAACGTTTACCATCTTGTTCTGCTTTGTTTTTTATTTTAGACAATTTCTTTTGAGCATTCATAAGTAAATATATAGGTACACTGTAACAATGGGAGTGACCCACACTCTGCTGGTATACAGCTTTAAATTTAGTCCAGTCAGAGTCTTATCACAATGGCTGAAGAAGAAATTAAACTATTCACTCAGCACTATTGCTATCATGTGAAAGCTTCATGTTACTGCAACAAAAGGAATAATACATGGAAGAACTGAAATTGTATGCCATGATAGGTGGAAAGTTCTGAAGAAGCCTTTGGTTTCATTTCATGCATGTTGCTATTTGCTACAGTGCACAGCCTCTTATGTTTATTTCTGGGAAAAAGATGTGATTCAAGATGTGTTCCATAATACTCTAGTGGCAATGACACATTGCACTAACATGAAGACAGAAAGGATTACTAATATTATTGTTATTCATCACGCACTTTTTCTCAGATTGCAATTGCCTTGCCTAGTTTTGCTGCTTGCATTTCCTTCGGTTTCCTCTGTACTTTGCCCTCATAATTGCACTTCCATCTATTGCAATAAAGCAGCAGAAAGGAACAGAATATGCAACACAAAACTACACTTATGCTTTTTACACTTAAAACTGATCAAGATATAGTTTAATCAGCTAATAAGTTACAGGGTAATCATCCTGAGAAAAATGGATGAGGACATACTATGGTTTGCAGCAATCACAAACATGGACCCAATATGGTTTGCAACAGCCACTTTTCACATGCCATTACAGGAGTTAAAATATAATTTCATGTGAACAGAGTTCATAGTATGAAATAGAATGCTAGAAACTATGCAACTTTATGTAAAACTTGATTTTGTTCAGGGAAGGACATAATAAGTTTGCAATGAAACATCTCATTTACTGTATCTTTCTACCATATATCGTTCCTCTTTTCACTAATAAATCATTTGTTCAGTGTGCATTTTAATGTTCACCATCAATGGATATTATCCACTGTTAGTACTTAAATGTAACACCTTGAAATTGTTAGAATATACCCCATGTTAGTTGGCCATAGCACATGATCAATCACATTTTGCCCATTACTATTAACAAATGTGTATTCCCTGTTCCCATTTTCACCATATTTCCCACGCAAAATAACCAAGGCATTCAATTCACAAACTTCTATACATTTTTCATGTCCTCCATCAACTGACTTGTCTTTTTATTTAAACTCCTTTGGCTTTTCCAATGTTGCACTACATTTCCACCATTTGCATATTTTCTCCAATTCTTATATTAAGGTCTGCTTTTAATATAACCACAGTTCACAAATGTCTCCTTTAATCAACAAACATCTACAACAAATCTCTAGTTGTTCGAAGTCAGAATTATAAGAGCATGAGGGAAAAGGGGGATTACATAATATTCCTGTATACATATCACATTTTTGTCTCTTTGTCTGTCCTCTAATACAACCCAAAGTATCTCTTTCTTCCTAGTCCAAGCTTCTTAAATTTATTTACTAAATGTCTTCCTTTCAAAGAACTCTAGATATCCTTTCTTTTTGGCTACATTTCTCCTTTTATTATGTACTCACATCCTTTACATAAATCTGTTCCTTTTTTAACCACATTTCAGGTACAGCGAGGTAGTCAACTTCCTGAATATAGTTTGTTTTTTGTCTCCTCGCAGTTCCAGAATCCTTGGCTACCTATATTTTATCTGCCCTATTGTGAGCCTGATCTAAATCTTAATTTTTCATCCTTTCTTGATCTTAAAATCTATTCCTTCTCTTGGTATTGATGGCTAGTTTTTGTCCAAAGCTAAGATGCTGTCATGATCAGATGACACAATACTGTCTTCTCCCCTTCCACTTCTGTGTTCTCCTCACTACTTAGTTCCCACGCCTTCACTGCCCCCCCCAGGCTAAACCACATGCTGATTTTACTTCCACTCTTCTGGTGATACAATTTTTCTTGGTGATGTCACTCCTATCCTGTCATCACTGTAGATATCATTTCTCCATCCGCTGCTGTCCACTCATTCAAGAGGTATTTTCTGCGGGTGTTGTCCTTAAATTCATTGTGATGAAATTTTGATTTAGACCCCTCTTACTCTGTCTTTGTCCATATTTGTCCCAGTTTGCTTAGACTTTGATCTTTCTGTCTTTATTTCCAGTCGCTAACGTCTACAGAGCAATTTCCTCTCTGCCAGGTCAATCCTCCCTTATCCTTCTTGTCCAGAACTGAAAGTTTCTAATGTAAGCTCTTTATCTTTGGGCTCTTGTTTCCTTCATTTTTTGTACCGAGTTTTTTTTTTTGTAGAGATCTCTTCGCTGGCGATATAGCTTTATTGATAAAAATATCTCTTCCCTTTAATTTCTCAACTTTTTTGAGTACTTCATATACTAGGGGGGATGTTGCAAGCTTCACTATGATTACTGTCTTTCCAACTTGTCTCTCAACTCAATAAGCTTCAATATTCCCATCCACAAATATCCATTTCCAACTTTTTCTTTATTATTTCTAGTATTTCTTCTACTGGCCATTTATTCTTTCTTTCCTTAACTAATAGGAAAAGTAAATTAACTCTTGTCTCCTTTTTTTCCAGTCTTTCCTTAGCTATATCAGTTTCTCTTCTTCTTTCTTGCACATCAGCTCTGATACCATCTTTAATGTCTTTTGGCATCCCTTGCAATTGTTTGCTTAGTTGTTTGATGCCTATTTTATAATTTTCTCACTTAGGTTTTCCAGCTTACTTAAATATTTGCATGGCCAGGATCCACCTCAATTCCTCCAATCACTAAACAAAAATGCAATAACACTTCCTAAAGCCAATATGTTTGCCATCTCTCCAAAATTGTTTTTTCAATTCACAAACTTTACTTTTTAAAACTGTGCAATTCTTGCTCTATACCAACGGTTCCCAACCGGTGTGCCCCGGCACCCTAGGGTGCCGTGTGATTGGCTAAGCGGTGCCGCGAGATATTGAGATAAACAAAAAAAAAAAAAAAATACCTTCTACTGAAGCCTTAAGTCTTGTAAGGTCTTGAAATAAAATAAGTCAAATCAATTAGTCTCATGCACGGCAGATGGTGATAGTGGTCGATTCATTTCAATAATTCAGTTATACCAGTATCCCACAGATGGCATTACAGCTATACCCTGCCGAAAATTCCCGAGACTTCGACAGATGAATATATAAAAGTGTATGTCGCTTGGCGCTTCCAGTTGTCTTCCTTGCGTTGATTCACAGTGTTTAGCTATGGATAAGTTCATTGTTAAACGTAAACAGGACAGAGAAAGTCAACAGTCGGCTCCTACTGCTTGCTTTAAGAAGCTAAATCTTACAGTTTCTCCCGGACCGTCGAATTCACCACATAAAGAAGAGAAACGAAGAAAAGAACATACCAGGACAGTTACTTAGCGTATGGATTTAAGTGGAATAACGAGGAAAACCCTATCCCTGTGTGTTTAGTTTGTGGCAAAACACTTAGCAACGAGGCCATGGTACCTAGCAAACTGAAGCAGCATCTTACAACAACGCATCCTAGTGTGTCACAAAAAAGTGTAATGTATTTTTCACATATATTAGAAGGGGAGAAGAAAACAGCTGTGCGAATGGTAAAGAGAATGACCATAGGTGATACTGCTCTTGAAGCCTCATTTAAAGTAGTAGAACTGATAGCTAAAAAAAAGAAGCCTCATACTCTTGGAGAGGAAATCATTGGCCCTGCATGTCAAGTTATAGTTTCAACAATACTTGGCGAAGGAGCAGCTAATCAAATTTCAAAAGTTCCTCTGTCCAACAACACAATCAGCCGCAGGATATCTGAAATGTCATGCAATATCAACGAACAAGTCACGGAGAAAATAAAAACGTATAGAACATTTGCTTTGCAAGTAGATGAGAGTCTCGATATTGGTGACAAACCGCAACTCCTTGGTTTTATCAGATATATTGATGAAAAAGATATTAGTGAACAGTTTCTGTTCTGTAGATCACTGGAGACTACAACCACAGACCATGATATTTTCGTTTCTATTAATTCCTATCTCAATGACCATGATCTTTCATGGAAAGACTGTTGTGGTATATGTACAGATGGTGCACCTTCTATGTCTGGGAAAATTAAAGGTTTTACTGCCAGAGCTCTCAATGAAAATCCATTAATTATTATAACTCACTGTTTTCTGCATAGAGAGCCATTAGTCGTGAAAGCGTGTAATGAAGATTTTGCTGAAGTGTTTAACCAAGTTGTGAAAATGGTGAACTATATGAAGTCTCGACCTTTAAAGTGCAGAATTTTTTAACAGTTATGTCGCGCAATGGATGCAGCTCATACCTCTTTGTTACTTCACACAGAAGTAAGGTGGTTGTCGCGGGGTCGTGTATTGAACCGGTTTCTCGAACTTAAAGAACAGCTAAAAGCTTTTTTTAAGGATGAAAATCAAGACACATTTCATGAGCTCTTACTAAGTGATTCTTGGTGTTTTGAACTGTCATATCTGGCAGATATTTTTCATAAGCTGAATGAACTGAATGTTTTGATGCAGGTTCTACATGAAACAATAATCTCCTCAACCAATAAAATGAAAGGTTTTAAAAGAAAACTTAGTTCTTGGAAGTCTGCAGTTCAAAAAGGAGATTTGTCGAACTTTCCATCTCTTCTTAATGTGGCAGGAGATAAAGATCTTGGTAAGCTGAAAGACCGCATTTGTGATCACTAATCAAGATTGCAAGATGCAATAGATGTGTACTTTCCAACTATTTCCACTACGAATCTCGACTGGGTTGTCTCACCATTTGATTTCGTAGATAGTGCAAAGGAAATAGATTTCACTGCTTGCGAACGAGATGAATTTATTGATCTTTGCGCTGATTCCACACTCAAAGGTAAGTTCGCCAAGAGTGAGGCGTCGGTGGCTAGTTTTTGGCTTCAACGGAGAGAGGAGTACCCTAACCTAATGAAGAAAGCAATTAACGCACTTTTGCCCTTTTCAACATCCTATCTATGCGAGCAAGCCTTCTCTGCTATGGTGACAATAAAATGCAAAGCAAGAAATAGACTGAATAACCTTGAGGATGATTTGCGTGTTTCACTGTCAACTGTAAGACCCGACATCACATATCTGTGCTCTAAGCATCAATCACAAGTTTCACATTAATCATTAATCGAACAAAATTTATTGATGTATTTTTACTCAGTGATTGTAGTAAAGTTTATTGTATTATGTTATGGTGTACGTTATTATTATATGATATTTGAATTAATTAACATATTAAGCTTAATTTTCTTTTAATTCAAGGAAGGGTGCCCCTAGTGTTTAATGTTATTCCCAAGGGTGCCGTGAACTTCAAAAGGTTGGGAAACACTGCTCTATACACTGCGGTATCCATTCCCATTATGGCTTACATCCTTCTTCCTTCATGCAAAGGAGCACCTCCTCACTAAACTCAGCCTTCCTCTCTTACTGCTGATTTAGCACTTGAATCAAAATTAGAAATAGGATATCTCAAATAAAAGTGAGTTATGCTGAAGTTGTTATATTTTACAGAAGAGTAGTCATACTTAGAGAAAAACAAACACAAAATAATCTACAAAATGTGATGCAGAAATATGGACAGTCAATAAAGTAAAATAAATTTCCCTCAGATCCCAAAATAGATGTCTGAAGATAAACAGGCAGGAACCCATGAAGGGAAAATATAAAGAATGGAGGAATAAGAGACACAATGAATGTAGAAGAACCTATGGTAGAAACTATGAATGTAAAAAAGATTAAATTGTAATAAGAATGAATGAGGAAAGATTTCTGCATAAGGTGATTCAATGGAAACCAAAAGCAAGAAATGGGGGAAAATACTCAAATTAAAACTGAATATATGGGGTGAAAAGGTTTAAGGGACTTAGAAGACTACAATTAAGCTGACATGATGGAATCAACTAAAAATTATATTATACAGCTATGGAAAAAGTATGCTCAAAAAATTTAAGGATGAAAAGTACATTCATTTGAAGTGTTTTAAAGACAGTAACCAGGGAGTTCACAGAAGCTTACTTACGGTGCTACATGGAAAATTTTATTTAGATAGTTCACTGTTGCCAACATCATACTCTGTTTTATTAACAGCATGTTTAAACTGCTTTAAAGTAATACTTACAAACAAAACACTACATTGTACCTTACTGCTATAAACAAAGTTGACCTACAGCATGTACTTTTTTTTTTTTAAAGTAAGGAGCAGCTTAAGATATTGTAAGTGTTGGCCTTTGTACCCATTTTGCTGCATTAGCTTACACTGTACTGTAGTGTTGCATTGCAGATGTCTTCCAAAACCTTTGAATGCAATGCATTGAGATCTTGCAATGTACCACAATAGCAAGAATGTTACGTATCAATCATTAGCACTCCACTAGTAGTGGTGTGACGTCTTCATAAAAATGTATATTATTTTGTTTTATATTCTGTACTTTGATACAATACTACATGTACAGTCAGTAACTGCAAGAGAGCCCAACCATGCTATCAATGTTGACATTTCCCAATCAATATATGTTAATCAACGAGAGAGAGAGAGAGAGAGGGAGGGAGGGAGAGAGTGAGAGAGAGAGAGGGAGGGAGAAAGAGAGGGAGAGCGAGCGCGTGCGTCTGCCATGGTTTCACATGGAATGAACTGGAATATCCGACTATAATGCACAAGGTCAATAGGATTTACGAACCACGCTATAAACGTTGACATTTCCCAATCAGCATATGTTAATCAACATACTGAATATAATGCATTGTTGTAAAAGATACCCAATTTGAATTTGTACAAAAACTCTTATTGTGAGGAGACTGAGAGGAACGGAAGTGTACCACTATGTATGTGCATGGCAGTGACAACGGCAGCTTAGCTGTAATGATGGCAATTACGACTGTCTATTTAGATAACATGACCGAATATAGCACATCATTGTAATAATTTTTACTGTTTACCTAATTCAAATTTGTGTGTAAATTCATGTTTTGAGTGCCAGAGAGAAACAGGGGTGAACAGAAATGCACCAGTGTTAAGTGCGGCGGGAGGAAGGAAATTCACAGATAAACCTCTCTTTGTGCTTGACCACTGTCTCCCAATCAGCATTATGTGCAACCACTGATGTGAAAGAAAGATTTCTATTTTTATTTTAGTCTCAGAGAAAAATCTTTTTCTTAATGAAAGTGCTTATTGTTTCATTAACAGCAAACCTTCTAATGTGAAATGAAGGCACAAAATCGACCAGATTAGTTATGACCAGGGCCCAGATGATTATGTGCTAAAAAACTTAAAAATATTTATTTTTTATGTGATAAAAATTTAAAAATATGCAATAAAAACATTTTTAAATTCAAGAAACACCTAACATAACATAAAAAAGTTAACTCGCCAATTGCTCCTAGTGATCAGATGTGGAATACTGATTGGAATTGCAGTGAACAACTAATGTCTTCTACAAATTTTCCATCAGAAACCCATGGCTGTTGTCACATAATAATGCCTGATATTGAGAAAATGATGATCCTATGTCGCACGATGTTAACCTCGCATGTTTGAAATGGAGCATATCGCTAACATCCACACCATCAACTTCACTTGTTCCTTGGCCTTCCAAAACTAGAGTTCTTTTGCTAAGGGCTTTGTAGCCTGTATTTTTATCATAGAAATCCTTAAACTTTTTCTTTAAGACTTCGGTCTTCGAATTGGAAAGAGCATCCAAATGTCTTTCAATGCATTTATTTCTTGAACTGCATTACTCAAAAACCGCTCCCCCCACCCCTCGATACCACTACTTTCGTTATTATAGAATGAGTCAAGAATCAGAAATTGGCATATATGAAAGCCAGGTCACATTTTAAATTTATGTCTTTTACTAAATTTTGAACATCAATTGAAGCAGCATTGTCTGGGTCCAGTTCACTTACTACAGATACAAATGCTTCAAGACTGTCTGCATAATATATTACTGCACGTGTGGTTATGGGTTTAGGAGGCAGTGGGAGATGAGGATTTCTTTCTTTGAAAAGATCAACTGCAATTGGTGATTTTATAAAAAGAAAATAACCTTTTGACACTAACTTGTCCACTTCTGGATAAAGTGTTTGGATTTTGTCACACAGTCTGTGTAGGGCATGTATGATACAAGTTACATGAATCATTTAGGATAACATACAACAAGAGCTTCACCAGCCTCCTTCACCATCGGTTATGAAAAGTGAAATATTATTGTACTTCACACCATTTGGCCATAAGATCTGAAAAGCTTCATTGAGCAGCCTAGCAATTGACACATGATTTGTAACTGACAATTGTTTGGAAGCTAACAAGAAGTGATATTTGGAAAATTTTGCATCATTTTCCAACATGCCTACTAAAACATTTCCCACTTTTCTAACACCAGCAGAATTGCTACTTTTGTCAATGCTCACCCATATCACCTTATTTTCACATACGGACCTAATGTGTTTTAATATTTCATCATAGCACTTCGGGAGATAATTTTTCCAAAGAGTTGATTCGTCAGGAGTGCTTATATCTATATATGTGTAAGAAACTTTTTGAATTTGGGACTGTTTACCTTATAAAGAGGTACATCAGCCGAAACAAGTGCTTCAAATAAATCTGAACAATACTGTGAATTTATTTTAACGTTAGATGAAGATGAAGTAGGTTCTCTTATAAGAACTTGCTGCAATGAAACATGGGAGGAAACCACAATGTTCATTTTGAGACAAATGTTATACTATCTGCAATCATTGATCTGCATGTCCTCATTTCGCACAAGGTTGGCAAAATAATACACTACCATGAGTGGTAAAAATGTTTTAAACTCTAATACATATTTCTGCAAACATTACGCACACTTGATTTCACTTTCAGCATGTTTAAAATAATTCACAGACCTAAAATCACAAACATTCACTACTTAAACTGGATACCGACTGAAACAGAAATAGATACACAGTTACAAATGTATGATTGCACATCGGTGTTTATCACAGAGTTACCTACTTCTTTTAGTATGTGAAAGATTAGATAACTTATGGCAGGCAGGAAGGAGTGTTTTAAGACGATAATATTGCATTGTCTCTGAAGCAGATGTTGCAACAGTTATGTACTAGCGCAGTTCTTGCATCATTTCTTTCTTTCTTGATTGCGGAAGAATTGTTAAAATATGCACTTATTACAAAAAAATATAAATATTTAATTAAAATTACAGAAAAGTATACAAAATTGGATTTATTACAAACATTTCAGATACATTTACATACATTTTTTGGTAAAATATGTGCTTTTATGTGAAAATTTTGAACTTATACTTGTGGACTCTCAATCAGGATAATAAACTTGTTTTAGGTATGTACTTCATTCAGGCATGGTTATGACTATTTCCCCCAGGATTTGCTACTGTCATACCCAAAAAGTTTGAAACTTACTTTTAGTCACATGCTATTTGAAAAACGTATATCACAAATGTAGGATAACCCACTTCTGGACATGCATATTTTGGAAAAAAAAAAACAGGTCTTGTATTCGGATAAATACAGTAATTACTCTGCCCAAAAGTATTTGTAGTACTATATCAGCAGCAAATTTAAACCCTTCACAAAGGTAAACCAACTATTTTGTTGCTTTTTTACTTGGACAAATTTCATATCATTACAAAATCGCGAAAAGTACAATATTTCGCACAAAACCCCAATTTTTGCATTATTTCATGATTTAAAATTAGCAAATTCTGCTGCTTTCAGATGTCTGAAATATATTCCCACTATGTTTTCATCATTTTAATGTTTTTCAGTCTTATCGCTTAAACAAAATTTTCCCACCCTTACTCATTGATGATCCTCACTGCTAGCTTCAATAAGTTGGCCATGTTTCAAACAGTATAGGGAACACTGCAGCATCAGTGGTTGCCAATGTGGCATCACACTAAATTGTTTAACAGCTTTGATTTTTAAGTTTGAACCATTAGCAGCATGGTAGTTTGAAGCATATGCATGAGTTGTATGCTGCATGTGCTAAATTGCATTAATTGTAATTATAAAATCAAATGCCAGATGTTATTAGCTGAATTTTTCATGAAGCATCTGTAACTGAAAGTAATAGTTTGCCTTCTGAGCCTTTATTGTCAATAGTTGAACATCAAGTAAGTGTGATTACTCAAAGTGCCTCTACTTTGAGTTCACCATTACTTGAGAATGTGTTTGCTAATCATGATGGAAATAACAAGAATAACTGTGCTTATTCCACTCCTTTAATTGCAGGATACCTCAACTTGTAGCAATTTAAAAAGTGGAAGAATACCAGATCATGGCTTGCATATACTGCCTTTGGGGAGATAGTTTGTTCCTTCTGCAAAAACACAGTGTCTTAAAAGATAGCAAATTACAATTTGAAAGGACATTTATAAAAGGGAAGCATACTAAAAGCAAAAATAAACTGAATTACAAAATCAGTAATCATAGGAAGAGGAAGTTTCATTTAAATTGTACAGAAATACTGGAAGAAAGAACAAACAAAAACTGACATCAATGTTAAAAGTATTTTATTGTGGGAAGAAAAAAAATCAAAGAAAATACACGTAACAGCACATTGTTTTTATAGCTTACTTAACTTGTAAAGAAGCACTCAAGCTTTACTCACATGCATGTAAACTGCAGCATTTAAATTATATAAATATCAGAAAAATGCTACAATCAGACCACAGGCTGTGCTAATGTAATCAATTTTGTTGACAGTAAAATGTTGAAATCTTAGTAAAACATATACTAGGATCAGGCTGTGTTCAGTCTCCTTATTGCTGAAAGCACTACCAATTTAAATAAGACAGCTTTAATTTTGTATGATAAGACACATATTTGATGGTGAATCATTTTACTATTTTTTTTTTGTTGATATTATAGAATTATCTCCTTTGATTGGCAAGGCTATTGATGAAAGTAATTCAATATGTTTTAAAAAGCATGGCATTATAGATTAAAATTTATGTTAGCAGCTAATTGGATTTGCATCAGATGGTGCAGCCAGTTAATATAGATCTTATAGAAGAGTGGTTACATTTTTGAAGAACAAACACATATAACCAAGACCTGATTGTTATTAATGTTTTGTATCACAGGCATGAACTTGCTGTACATGATGTTAATTTTACATTCAATACCTCTACATTCTAAATCAGTTCTGGGCTCCTTAAACAACATTTTCTAAGTTTGCCCAAAACATTCAAGAGGGCTAAAACAAGTTGCTGCTACTTTGTGAAGTGAATCCAGGAGCATAAGGAAAATGGCCAACTTCCAGTGGGTAGCATCATCTTGTAGTACAATAGACAGCAGTAATAAACTACACTCACCAGTAAAATTTATGAAAAATAAGTAATACTATGCCTCTTTAAATTCAAAGAAACATTTGGAAGATTGCTAGAAAAGTTAACAACTTGGTCTTTCTCTGTAGAGTTGACTTCATTTAGAGACACTTTAGAAGTTCTAAAACAATTATCACAGTGCTTCAATCACAGAACTCTAACGCAATATCTGTTTCCTCGGAAATAAGTGTATGTACTGCCTCCTTAACTGCAGTGAGGCAGACTGAAGAAATTTTATCTTAAAGCAGCAGTATATGTTGAGTATACTATACTTTCCAAATACCTGGGTAAAAATATAATAGAACCATCCGTGAAATATGAAGATTGCTTTAACAGCTTCAGATGACAGTTTTTACAAGGCTTAACTGACAATATGAGTGCAGTTTACTCAAGCTAGTCAGTTTTTTAAAGACTGTGAAACATTAAAACAGTCATGATTGTCTAAAACTTGCAGTGCACTTATTCTCTTTGGTGAAGAAGAAAACACTCTTTGTGATTCATTAAAAGTCCTTGATACAGATAAAGTTTCTGTTGTTTCAAAAACAAATGAATTTCATTTGTGTAAGGAAATAAAGAAAGGTGTTTTTGTGAAATTCATTGAATGAGTTATTTAACAGAATAATATTAGTGCCAGGGTCTTTAGCAGAGTATGGAAGTCTAATGTACCATATGCTCACAAATCTAAGCAGCAGAATGTTTATCGTGACACTAACATTTATATCAGTATGGAGTTTTTACAGAAATTTCCAGATCAGCTCTTTGCAGTTAATTGGAAAAAATTGGGCCTTCGCAGAGCTACAGATACACCTCATCAACAGGAGAAGCGCAACACATTCTCTGAAGCAAGCACCCTCTTTCTTTAAGACAGGAGTCAACAAATCAGTCACTGTGATTGAAGAAGTGAATGTCAGTGAACACAATCAACATTCACATGACACATTGGTTTAAGGGGAATTTCTTAAAGTTTCAGTAGTGAGTTGATAAACAGAGATTTCTCTAATATAGTTTTAATTTTATTTATGTATAATACTAATGGTAAAATTGCAAACATTTTGACAAGTGCCTTTTATTCTTATTACTTTTTTTGTATAATGAATACTTGTTAGCAATTACTGATTTCCCCAAAATATTATTCCATAGGTCATCAATGAATGAAAATATACATAATAAGCTGTTTTTAGTATGCTCTTATTTATAAGCTGAATTAAAGATTGGATTGCAAAGCATGTAGAGCTCAGTTTGGGTAAGATATAATAAATATGGTGTTTCCAATTCATGTTATGATCAATCATAAGACCTAGGAATTAGCATTAGCAAACACACAAAATTACTATCATAGAAAGCAAATCCTCTCCTTTACAGTGAGGGAATTACTTTATTTATTTCTTCATTAACTTCCTTAGCATAACCAAAACCTCTGGCAGAATGGTCAGGATGTGCCAAATCATCAGGCATCACTAATACGTATCAGTGGCACCTAGTGACTAAAATCTTGGGGGCAGCACATACTCAAGATGATCATTTATATTGAATTCAAAATTGACAATATAAAAATGCATAACACTAAATGTCTTTGAGCTAACACTGAGATTTCATTTAAAATTATAAATTCACATATTGAAAGAGAAAAAGCTATTTGTTCTGGTAACAAATTTATTAGTCATGCTATCTATGCTCAGTTGATCACATAGATAAATAAAAATTGAATGGAGTAACCAACATAAAGACAATTTAAAATGAAATTGGCAGTTCTCAACACCAAACTTCAAGTTACATCAACGTGTTAGTAAAATATTGTCCATAAAAATCATATTGCATATGAATTTTAGTTTATAAAGTTCAGGATGGTGAATAAAATAGCTTAACAAACATGAGAATGTCTTCAGCATCGGTGGTGAGTGCATTTGCAAAACTCATGGGCATTCTACTACAGTGACCACCTTCTCAAGACATTAAGAAATAAAAAATAAAAAAAAAAAAAAAAAAAAAAAAAGGACTTTACAGAGAACTACAAGCTTTAAAATGAGGTTAAAATTACAAAAGTTTTAGATTAATTATTAAAAACCTTTGAACATATGCCTTTCCAAAAAAAAACAGGGAGTAAAGAGATTTAGTTAACAGAGGACAATGTCAAAGGAATGATGACAATTAAAGAAACAGCTGCTACCACAATCTTTCCCAGCCTGCTTGCCATGGTGTGTGCCAAGCAACCCCATGGTGTGTGCCAAGCAACCCAATTGGCAGCACTGTCTTGGTTGGAGCTATTGTTTATACGTAATTTTCACTAAACATATACACCTCATAAAGCTCTGTGTTAACGAAGCCGCACCTCCAAATTTCTCCCTCTGCACCTGCCCCCCAAGGCTTCATATTGCAGAGTGGTCCTCCATTGTGTAATTGTAACTAAGATCATGGGTTCAAACCCAGCGGAGGACGATGGATTTTCTCGGGTGTAAAAATCCTTAGCATGGCTTCCTTCGGAAGACAAGTAAAGCCATTGGTACCGCGCCATAGATTTAAGGCACGTAAAAGAACCTCAAGCCGGACAGAGAGGCATCTGAGCAAAATTAAGTGATCTTTCACGCGCAATTTAGAATGGGATGCTGAGAACCACAGTAGTTAAAGAGCGCCCATAAATAATACACCATTTTATATTTTATATTGCAGTACCAGAGACTTTGCTAACAAGACTTGCACTAATGGACAGGCAAGTCCCCTACAGACAATGACGAGTTCTGGAGAATCTTTTCTAAGGAAAAACACTGCTGTCTATTAAATAGAGCCCTGGTCACAACTTTTTGAGGATAATGCTAACTTGCTACTCCCTTCTAGTGCTGCCCCTGATATATTGGTCAACATGTAAATTGTGACATAAGTGATTTATACAATTTTTAATTAAGCACCGCTTATGATGAAATTGTTACTGAAAGTTGACAGTTGCCTCTTATTTGTACAGTATGGTTCATTACTGAAAAGTATGGCAAGCTGCTACTAGAAAAGAATATAGAGGGATAAAGGGGAAGGGTAAACACACTTAAAAGGATGAGCTGGTCTTATCTTAGGTTGTTGTTGTGAGTAAGGAACTAACAGATATGTCTGTTTATAAATAGGCAAAACAAGAATTCATTTACAGACAATCTCTTCAGTGTCTGAGAGGTATTTTGGAGTGCAAATGTGATTTACTAACAGTATTAAAACTCAAATGAAAACTTTTTTCTTAAAACACTACAACAAAGTTTTTGATGTGCTGTAAACATCATTTAACATTACATTTTACTTTTTAACAATGCCATGTAAGTGCACAAATGATCCTAACAGTTTCTGTTACATTTATGGCAAAATGGTGTTTGCTGTGCAGCAGAGAAATATCTCACCTGTAATAAAAACAGCTTACAATCTTTATTTTTGTGATTCTGCAAATTAGGAGACCAAGATAAGATTTGGGCTTCACATATTTGTTGTAAAACTTGCTACACGAATCTTCTGGATTGGTTGAATCACTTAGAGACCTTCAATGCCTTTCCATTTTTGCCATTCCGGTTATTTGGCTGGAACCAACAAATCACACTGTCTATTTTGTATGGTTCCACTATTCAGAGGTATGACAAACTATAAAAAGAAAACTATTGTACATCCCAGTATACATTCTGCTACTCGTCCAATACTAAGCCAAAGCGAGCTGTTGACCTCCGCAACAATGGAACTGTCTTGCCAAAAATGTGAAAGCTACATTTTTTCATGACCATCTGAAACATTTTGAGAAGTATTTTTCTAAGAAAGATGTGTTTTTAGTGTTTTGCAGTAATGTTAGTGGCTTCAGATTGAGTGCTGTGAACATTAATAACATTTCTGATCAGTGGCAGCTGTTTATAGATGCTTCAAAATAAATTCTTAAAGCTGTATATCTCCAAATTGGCAATCAGTTGTCGTAATATATATTGGTTATTCAGTGTATTTGCAGGAATCATATGGCAGCCTGAAACTCCTTCTTGATTCAGTTCATTATAACATGTATAAATGGAAAATATGTGCAGACTTCAAAGTAATCGTAATATTAACTAGATTCCCACTAGGCTAAACTAAACACTGTTGTTTCATATGCAAATGGGACAGTAGATAAAGAGCTTCTCATTTAATAAAAACGATATGTCTTTTACGTCAAGGTACTGAAACTAGAAAAATGAATGTTAAATATGGACCTCTGGTGGAATCTGAGACCATTTCAACTCTTACATTACATATAAAACTTGGTATCATCAAATGCTTTGCTAAAAAGTTGAACCGAAATGGACTGGCATTCAAATTTCTAGTTACAAAATTTCCTAGAATTAGTGAGGCCAAGTTAAACGAAGGAGGTTTTGTTTTGGTCCACAGATTCATCAACTTTGTCAAGATGATGATAAATGATGTTCAGAAAGAGGCATGGATTTATTTCAGGGAAGTTGAAAACAATTTTTGGGGAAACAAATGAGCTGGAAACTATGAGGACTTTGTTGCAAATTTGCTGTCATCTTATCACAAAATGGGATGCAACATGTCCCTTAAATTACACTTTTTACACTCCCATTTGAATTGTTTTCCTGAAAGTTGTGGGGAAGTAAGCGATGAACATGGCAAACGTTTCCACCAACAAACATTGTTAATGGAAAAACATTACCTGGGAAAGTGGAGTGCAAGAATGCTTGCTGACTACTACTGGACAGTCATCAGTGACGTTCCTCAACTCGACTACAAGAGGGAAGCTAAGAGAAAGCATATTTAGTAAAGGTAAGTGATCATGATTCTGTTTTACAAGAAATCAGACAGTTTCATAGAAAAGAATTACTACTGTATTTTTCCTTAATATTATTCTCACACCTGAACCAATCTAGCATTCTTGTTGTCAGTGTTCAGTATATTGTAATCCTTAAGAAAAGTGAGGTTTCATTCATGTTGCTAACAAATATTCAAAATTTGTTGTCCAGTGATATGTATGACACCTTGTATACAAGTTCACACGAAAATGTCCTTGGACTTGTTTATAACCACATGCTTAAAAATAACTTTTACTTTTATTTCACCTACATTTTAGGATGTTCAGTTATTTTTATGTGGCCACCAAATTCGTAACACAGCAACCTGACTATTAATTTCTGCAATTGAATTAGTAGTTAAAATATCTATATTGTAGCAATACTTTAAGAATGAGTAACTTCTTTCTTTTTTCTTTTGTGTTTAATTCATAACATTCCTTTTAATTGTACTGAGTAATTTTCAACTTTTCTTTAAGGAAAATACAGAACTCATTAATTTAGCTGACTATTTAGCTAAGAAACAAAAGTGAATGTGTAAAATTGTTAATGTTTGCTCTAGATGTTCTCGGGCTTCAAACCAGGTGGGGTGATGTAAAGACATTGACGTTTCGAGAGCGTACATCTCTCCCTTCTTCAGGATGCTGAATGATTGGATCAGTATGGGGCTCAATCATTCAGCATTCTGAAGAAGGGAGAGATGTATGCTCCCGAAACGTGGATATCTTCACATCACCTCACCTGGCTTGAAGCCCAAGAACATCTAGAGCATATTCATCGCCAGGAAAGCTTCAACTCTTATTTGTTAATGTTTATTTTTCCTGCAGTATTTTGTTGATAATGTTAGGCATTGTAAATGATTTACTTTGTATTATTTCCAACTAACTACCAGAAATTGTTTCATTTATAGTATGACACAGCCTCCCATTCTGACACAAGTTGAATTGTTTTTGAAGACTGTCTTGTTTGATGAGAAAGGGCAACTTTTACAGTCAGTAAAGACCAGCACTTCTCTTGAATGGCATACCTCATTATAAAGTAGGTCTGCTGTACCTGAAAGAAAGCAGCAGGACACAACAAAACAAGAAGAAGAATTTCTTAATCAAGCCAACATTCTTCTGAAATACCTTAATGTATGCAAAGAAGTTAAATTTGACTTGGATATACCTGGAAAACTGATTGTCAATAGCTGAAAGGAGGCAGAAACAAGAAACTGATTTTGAAGTGAAGAAGACTTGGGGAACTGGTGGGAGATTATCCACTCCTGATTGTTGATCCTAAAGAATTCAATAACTTATAGCTCATACTTGACTGCTGCATTAAATTATAGGTTAAGGAGGTGAGGATCCAGGTAAGATTTAAATGGCACAATTTAACTATCAAATATGATTATATTCCATGCCTGCAATAATAAATATATCAGGCTCAGTATAGTACATCACATATGTGTAGTAAAATAAGCAAAACATGCAAGTAGATTAGGTTACCAGCATTCAATGCAGGAAATTAAATTTTTCACCACAGCACGAACATATAGCGGATCAAAAATCATTATAAAAATATGTAGAAAAAACAGTGTTTGTAAATGAAATCAGCTGCATTTATAATAAACAGTTTACACTTTTAAATGAACCATCAGTATTTACATATTTTAATGGATTCCCATTGCTGCAGAACAAATCCTATGGTGTGTAAATAAAAATAAATATTACACACTGTGGAAAGTATTACTTGTGTTGAAATGAGTCAACCTTTAAAGGGGACACTGTGGAAAGTATTACTTGTGTTGAAATGAGTCAACCTTTAAAGGGGACACCACCATAGAGCTATTTTTTACAGAATTTAAAATCTATTTTCTCCCACAAAAATACAGCTAGTGATACAAAAATGTTTTTCCATAGCAGTGCAAAATATGTTATAAAATGTCTGGTTGGGTTTTTGATCTTGTTCATAAATTAGTTTTAAAAAGTTAATTAGTATAATTATGCACTGCTTTTTGCGGATATTTCCACTTTGTAATAAAATAAAGGAAAATTTCAACCAGACAATTTGTTACAAAGGTAGTAAGTAATAAACTTAATTTTTAATAAAATAATTCATGTAGCTGAATAACTGTAGAAGATAAATTTTGATTTCAGCTAATTAAATCAAATAAATTAATATATCCAGAATGAAAACACATCTGAGTGAAACATGGCATGAATACTTATTGTGTTGCTAGTAAAATCCATACAAAAATTCAAAGCTGTAGCTTTAATAATTTATAAAATAACTTTTATCACTTCAGGGTCTCCTTAAGCAGCTTTCCTTGCACTTACATCTATTTTCCAGAAACTTATCTTTATAGATATAAATGGAGGAAAAAGAACTTTTTTAAAATGTTTTTGACTCATTCCAAGATATAAATTACACAATATTACAATATTCCTGGAGTGTGTCCCTGAAATTTTATGATTCAGCCCCTGACCTGTATGTACCCAATGTGAAAATGTCACTGCCTCCCAGATTTCTAATGTTCCTTTCTCATGGAATAATAATAGTTATTTTTATAATCTTATCATTACATATCCCTTGTATTTGGTAGTGCATGTGTGTACCTGCAGTCAAAGTGTAATAGTTTGTACTCAACTTCAATTGGCAGCTAAATAAAATTAATATCTTAATTTATGAATATTGCTAAGTGCACTGAATATGAGTACCTGCGAGATATGACCCTGGCCACTGTCTGAAAGATACTGATGCTTACAAATTTTATACAAAAGTTTATTATCTCAATTATTTTTTATTGCTAAAAGTTAACACATAAGCTCCACTAATTCTTATTCATGGATTATTTCATTTTCATCTTAACAATCCAAACAAATTCTCTAACCTTTCTAAAACTGTTCTTGATCTCTACTCTTCCATTATTCTTAAGCCATGGAATTAATTGAGTGATCACAGAGGATTCCAAATGCATTTTTGAATGTCCCTCTATGCCTGTTGTACAAAATGTAGAATATCTGCTACCACGGTGTTAGGTTGCCCTTATATGGTTTCATGATACATTACCATGAAGAAAATGCATAATCTGCATCTATGGTGAAGGGCATTGTAGTTGCCATTCCTGGTAAGATTTGTGGAGAAGAAAAATTGTGGGTGTTCAACAGAATGCTTTGCTGAGGGCGATTTTTAGTAAACCACCATCATTTATCATTCCTTTGCATCCAATATCCACAAACACAAACTTGTACTGTGCATCAATAAGGGCAAATAAAACAATACTGTTCCATCTTTGTAGTTGTAATATTGTGGTTCCATTTGTCTCTGTGATCAAAACTCCATGTGCTTACCATCTAGAGCACCTATGATGTGAGATATGTTCCACAATTCCACTCACTGCGCTGAACTTGTTTCCATTCAACATGTGTTGATGGGAGCTAGAAAGAAAACAGAGAAATAGTGACTCTTTTTATGACACTGTATTAATCTAAAGACTATAATTATTCTCTGTACTCTATGGAAAGAAAAGGTAATGGTTTGCTTGAATTCCACCAAAAAATTAAAGTGCATAAGTATTCTAGGCATACAGTAGATAAATTAAAATGCTAACTTTGTTTATACGAGGGCAGTTCAGAAAGTAACCTCCGTTTGGAAATAAAAATTAAACAAGTTGAGATATAACAATTTTATTATTATATATGAAAAATACAACATTTTTTTTATTTTTCTACATATTCTCCGAAGAAATTCAAGCACTTGTCACACCTTTTAACAGTCCTTGAAATACCCTCTGCATAAAACTCTGCCGCCTGTGAACGTAGCCAACCCGTCACGGCGTGATGAAGCTCTTCGTCATTGCCGAAATGCTGAGATGCAAGCCACTGTTTCATGTATGGGAACAGATGAAAATCACTGGGATCTAAGTCCGGGTTGTAGGGGGGATGGTCTAAAACGTCCCATTTGAAACTGGCCAAAAGTTCATTTGTTCTTCGAGCTGTGTGCGGGCGAGCGTTGTCATGCAGAAACACAACACCAGATGACAGAAGACCACGACGCTTGTTTTGGATTGCCCTTCTTAGTCCTTTCAACATTTCACAGTAGGCTTCAGAATTGACAGTCGTGCCACGTACCATAAATTCAACGAGTAAGATGCCCTTAGTATCCCAAAAAACCGTAGCCATGACTTTCCTCGCAGACAAAGTTTAACGGGCTTTCTTTGGCTTGCTTGGAGAAGCGGTATGTCCCCATTCATTGACTGCTGTTTTGTCTCAACATTCACGGAGGCCACCCAAGTTTCATCGCCAGTAACAATTTTGTTCAAAAATGCTTCTCCTTCAGTGGCATACCAAGAAAGAAAGCCGATGGCAGAACTCATTCTTTTGGTTTTGTGGTCGTCAGTCAGCGTTTTTGGCACCCAACGAGCACAAAACTTGCGATAGCCTAGGTGTTTGGTCACTATCTCGTGCAAAAGATTCCGAGAAATTTCGGGAAAATGATCGGAAAGTTCCGTTATCGTGAACCAACGGTTCTCACGAACTTTTCCATCCACTTTGACCACCAGGTCATCATTGACAAGAGTAGGCCTACCACTCCTGTATTCTTCATGAATGTAAGGTCTTCCATTTTTAAAAAATCGTACCCATTGACAGACAACACCTTCACTCATAATGTTAGGACCATATACTGCACACAATTCACGATGAATTTCGGCTACTGAGTGATGTTTTGCCAAAAGAAACCTTATAATACCACGCACCTCACACTTGGCGGGATTTTCTATTGCGGCGCTCATGTTTTGAGGTTATATCTCTCAAACGCGCGACAGTGCAATGCTCTTCCTTAGACAGCTAGAAGCATACTGACCACTGTGCACACTGATGTGTAGAAAACGGCGCTACCCCCCCCCACTTCCTGCGCTACGCACAAACGGAGGTTACTTTCTGGACCGCCCTCGTATTACTCTTAGAACAATGTAAGCTTACATAAGCAATCTCAGTAATCCATTAAAAAAACACCATTTTGGTTATATAATTCAAGCCTATAAGCACTACCCGATTGAAAACAGCAAACATGTTTGTTTTTGCTTATAAACCACAGTGAGATTGCAATCTATAAGCATTAACTAGCCATTTTAAGAAACAAAGGAACTATTATTTGTGCTTACATCACTGGTGAAGTTACTTATAAGTACAGCTCGGTTTTGGGTTCTGAATGCACACAGTTATGAGCAAACAGAGCAGTCAGTGGTATAAAAAGAGGGTAATGGAAGAGGTTTGTAGCATAAACATTCACTCGAGGTATAATCTGTTCCAAAAGTAGCTCAGTACATGTTTTGAGCTATTTTTGCATCATTAATTCATGCCTGCAGTGCCACAAGTAGTTAAAGCGGGCATTAAACACTACCAAAAAAAAATCTAATTCATAAAGTATCCAATAAAACAATTATTTCATAATATGATCAGTATATAAAAACACCATGTACTTTTGCAAAAAATTCAGGATGATAACGTGTAGAGCTTTGAAAAGAAAATAAACATAAATCAACCAAACTCATTCAGAATTGCAATGAATTACAAAATACATCTTTACTGCATCGAAAGAAAAAGCTCTCCATCTTTCAAAATGGGTTTGAATCGTCTACAAGTTTGTTCAGTGTCTAACACTTACCTTTTCATATTTTCAATCTGCACTCTTTTTCAATACTCACTGGTTTATCTACTAGCAGGAACTGAATGAGGCCAGGCTGTGAGCAATGCTAGACTGCTACATTTTTTGAAACAGGCTGTAGAAACCATGCCTACTACAACATGTCATTGTTATACTCTATGTGCACCAAACCTCAATTCAGTAATTTCCTGACTCCAGACCGAGTCTCTACTTATAAGATCCCAGAGTTATTTTTCTGATATCAGCCTAATGAAATTTTAATCTATTAATGTAACCATTGTTCCTTGTAAGAGATAATCTATTCATTTTTGTTTACATCTCTCTAGTTAAATAAATACTATATGTAATCTTTGTCCTATGCCTGAAGAAATCTTACAAAAGGAAAAATATCTATTTTCAATATTTCTCAAGCAAAAATCAGCACCCTCAGAGAAGAAAGATTAATTATATACTTGCTTCTTTTTGTTATTTTCTTCTTTCATTTTGTTCAGATAATAAAATTAAGATATATAAGCAATTTTATATAACTAATGCATAGAAATCAATCCTATTATGCCTCTATTAACTCAGAAAAGTTCAGCCTTATTACTTTGCTTAACCCTGCCTTGAGGTAAATAAATATTTATGTTGCTTTTTTATGACTAACATTTAAGCCTGTAAGCATTTCAGCATAGGGTTAGAAGGATTTGTTCCTTTTATCACCTCACTAATATTAAGGGATATTAAGAGCCATTCACACCATGTTAGAAATTATCTTTATAAACTCAAACACCAACTGAAACATCTACTACATACCTTGAAGTAGATTGCTTTCAAAGTGTCATAAATTGCAGATATGTTTCTGGGATTGAGGCTGAAATGTTGCTTGCAGTTATGCTAAGTGAATAACATCACACTTCTGTAACTCTCTTCATAGCCAAAAACTGGAGTGCAAGCAATAACCTAAAAAACAGTGGCATCAATTTGTTTAAATTAAGTATTCTTACAATCTTAAGTGTGAAGAAAATCTCTGTGATTACAATAATTACCTCCTTGAAGCATAAATACTCTCTTGCATATCAGTATTTTGGCTTGATCTCTCTGGCCCAATTAGGTGTAGTGGGATGTTGAAGGCTTGTTCATTCATCCTCAAAAATTCTTGGATGAATCACAATCCCCTATCCTCAGTCATCATTGACAAGATATTCATATCTGCATTCATCAAATCTAAATACCCACAGTTTAGCATATCACCTTCTGTTTGTCCATGGTAATTTTCTTCTTTATTTATGTTGAAAAATGCTAACAATAACAATTACTTGTACAGCATCTATAATACCTTCAATTTCAATATCAGATATATTCTGAAAATAGGTTTTAGCATCCAAGGCATCGTGTATTTACGCTCTATTTATCAGAATGGCACACAAACACCTAGCACATAAAATGGTAACAAAGGCTTGTGCCCAGCCTGGAGCAAGCAATGTTCTTATTTGTATACAGGCTTAGTACATTATAAATGAACTTTCTAACAACACAACCATTCAATGTTGTTAACTCTGTTCTACTGCTTTAACTGCTCATGCTGTCTATGTTGTAACAATGAAGGATTAGTTGGGATCCATGCATATTCTAAACAATGTTTAAAAGTTAGGAAAATATTACATCTAAATAAAAAAACTGTGAAACTATGATTTTCTTCTGTTAATGTCATGCTGTCTCTTTAATGTATTAAGTTGTGCTAACTGGCAAATATTAGTTATTTAGCTTTTACATTTTAACACCCAGGCTGCTGTATACTGCAGTCCTTCATTGAAAGGAAAACAGTGACTGTTGGAGTGAAAGTTAAATTCAGCAGTCAAGTAACTACCTTGGAATTTCTATCTATGGGAAGCTCTTCAAGCGAATTTACACTTCTATGTTAAGTTTAGAATACTTTTTAATATTTTGTTTTCCTTTTGGATTATACTTAGGTCGTGAATGTATTATGTTAATACACATTCCAGTGACTTCAATGTCATTAAACTCCTGATCCTAAAAATTGTGCTCTGTAAGTAGAGTCTATTAGGCTGGTCAAACAAACATACTACAAAAGCAACCACAGCTCTCATGGCTAAGCCTGCCACACTGTTGCATTAGGAGAGAGAGGGAGAGAGAGAGAGAGGGAGAGAGAGAGAGAGAGAGAGAGAGAGAGAGAGAGAGAGAGGGGGGGGGCTGACATGTTGTAGTAGTAATAGTAGATGAATGAACAACTGCTTGTTGTTGAATGTAGTAGTGTTTTAATCAATAAAAAATGTATTTGTAATGTTTGTGAATAGAAACAGTACCTATCTCAGAGACTACATTGAAACTCTAAAAAAGCAAATTTTGGAGATACAATCATTTTGATAAAGTAATATTACATTGTATTAAGAATCACTGGTGAGGCTTTCTGGCAGTATTTGGATAGAACTAACCGGCTTATGTTTGTGGTGATATGGTTTGATGAATTTTCAAAACAGCTTCAAGGGATGGGTTGATGTGCCACAGACTTGGCCAGTAGAAAAATCCAGTACCATAGCCATCAAGGCACTTGGTGGACCAACCTGGGCTACATCATTATATGTAATTCAAACCAAAGAAGATCATAATTAAAACACTCACAGAAAGAAAAGAATAAAATGATAGTAACCATTTCTATTACTTACTGCTATGAAATATTATATCAGGCTCCAATGGAGCTTTAGCCTCGAAAAGTAAATTCCTGTTAGAAGTGCTATGTTCCACCAGATTGATGAGAAATATCAGCACCTGTAAAATATGTTATTTATTCATTTCATTTCATTAAATTAATTTCAATATCTGTAATAATAAACAGTCTAATAATGAGCTTTCATGATTTTGAGTGCTCTTGTTTTAAAAAAACATTATTGAACCATATTATGTTTATATTTATTTGGCAACAAATTCAAAGATTTCATTATGAGAATGCAACAGTAAAAGCAGACCAGAAAAGTAGTTTCAAGCTAAATTAAAAAATTCTTACCAGCACAAGCAAATCAAATTTCTTTTCTTCTGGAATATAACTGGGAACTTGTAGCAGCACATGAAGACTTGCATCTATTATACCTGGCCTTCCTCCAACTAATGAACTTCCAGTAGCTGAAATGTACACAGACTGTATGAACTCGCGATGTGTTACCAGGTCCCACATCCAGTACACAGTTAACTTGGAAGTAAGAATACAACACATAGGCTTCTGGCAGTATCTGTAATTTCTAAATTGCAATGGTCATAATGAGTTTATATAAATTAACACTTCATTGAGACAGAAAACACTTTAGAGACAATTTAACCATGATACTTCCAAACTAACATTGTTTGATCTGCATAGCAGTTCAATATAGTAATCAGTGGTGGTTATAAATGCTAGGGAAGTAGCCTAAACTTAGGCCTAGAACACTTCCTTTCTGAATCATCATTAAATTTTATGTATTATAGGTTCCCACTGCCCATGATGCCCCATGTAGTAATAATGAGCTTAAGCACAATTGCAATAAAATGTGTGGTAGGAAGTGATACTTCCTTTGCTTCCAAAATTGGGGTTGATTCTTCCACTTAAATCTCTTGCTTTTAATGACAAATTGCATTACTGAATATAAATATCCAAATGATAGGCAAACAACTAGTCGAAATACCTTACCTGCCCTATTCCCATTTTTTTATATACTGGATGTCACTTAGTAGTGGGAATGAAAACTGATAATTTTTAAGGAGGGAAACAGACAAAATTTGCAAATGGCGGGGTGTCAAAAATGTCTTCAAATATTTTTGGCAGGTTGCATTGGCAAGGTTATCCAAAACCATCAGCCTGACACGCTGGCTTACTTCACATTTACAAGATGCACGCAGCCTACCCTAGTGATGTACTATGCACATATCTTTTCTTGGGCACTAGTTTTACAGAGGAGTGAGGGCAGGAAGAAGCAAGAGTTTGCCTGCCTATCCTTTTACAGCGTTGTCAACCAAAGAAAGCTGCTTTCTTTAGAGGCCCTCAACCTTTATGGTGAATTGGTTATCTGATTTACCACAAACCAGCTGAATTGTTAAGTGAAACACACTGCATCTGCATGTGCTGAATTCTGAGATCTACAAACAAATTGAAACCTTAGCATTGAAGCCCATAGATATCAAGGTGTACAGTGTTAATGTCTCAATATTGTCACTGTGCTCTGCTTCTGCAATTGAACAAAACCTACGGAATGAAGACTAGGAAGCCAAGCATCCAGAGAAAGGTCCACACATATAGGTAGCGTCACTGCAAATTAGGGAACTGATATGGTTGCAAAATGAAGTTCTAGCACCCTTTTATCTAAATGTATGAAATCACCTGAATATTATTTATCCAGTTGGAGACCATTTCATGGCCATCTTACCATACATCACTACACTTATTTTCTCTTGGGGTACAATATCTCTTTAACATCAGGGAATGACTTCATTGCATAAATCCATAGTTCATGTAACCAGCACGCACATATTGATTCATTCTCATCAGGTTCAGAACTGCCAATTTGGGTTCAGCAGTCAAGTAAGATATGGGTAGTTTGAAATCCTTTTATAATACAGCACTCTCTACAGCACCCAAACCATGCATTTAGTCATGGTTTCCTGTTTTTTTTTTTTTTAATGATCTAATGCAGTACTTCTTTCCATATTGTTGAAAAAATATTAAGCCAGCATTTAGCAATCATTATTTTACTATAAATTTGGATAATAATCTCTTTGCCTCTCCCCTTCTCTCATTTTTAGTTTCAAAGTTTTAAAACTAACTACTCTTAGTACCTAGTGATATGCCGAAGTAGGATCACAAGTGAATCTATTAAAAAGACCCATTATGAGTAGAATAAACAAATATGTGTCACTCTATTTGGAATGTGATTTTGGAGGGGAGAGCTTTGTTTAAATATAAAAGAAGAAACAGCTGAAAATTCCAGTAAGGAAAAGTATTTAAATTTAAGGTAAGTTACAAATATAAATAAAAGCTTGGAATTACTTATGAAAACTGAGAAAAACCAGCTTTCATAAGACACTTTGGTGTGCCAAGCGTTCTACAGCAGGCAAGCTTCTTTTCAAACGTCCATCTCATGTCTGCCAGTTCAACCCTCTTCCCCACCTTGCCATCTATGTCAACCAGTGTGTGCAAAAGTCAGTATTTCCTCATCTGGACAAATGAACTTGGTTAACAATGCTTTGTCTGACGGCAGTGCCAAAATGAAATGGAGTTTTATTTATGGACACACTTTTAATTACTGTGGTTCCCAACATCCCATTCTATATTGGGCATGAAAGACTGCTTAATTTTGCTCAGACACCTCTCTATTAGGCTTGAGGTTCTTTTACGTGCTGTACATCTATGACACAGGACCCACGGCTTTACTTCCCTTACGAAGGAAGCCATGCTTAGGATTTTTACGCCTGAAAAAATCCATCATGCTCCACAACCAGCAATCTTGGGTAAATGAAGTTAACATGGTAACCATTACACCACGGAGGATGACGACAGCAGTGCCAAAGAACTGAACACAATGATGGAAAAGACGCAAGTTGGAATGCTAACTGGTGATGATGGCTGGTGTTAAAGGGTGCACAACTACTGAGGTCATTAGCGCCCTCATAAAACAAGGTTAAATAAAAACACCAAAAGTAAAATCAAATAATAAATAAGTGGTGATGATGAATAGGGATTAAGGGCACTCAACTGCATGATTAGCACCCTTAAAATGCATAGGGGCGACCAGTGATGATTCGTGGTCAGTAATTTAGGTACACCACTCCTTTTATCTAGTGCTCCTTAGTCTATAAAATATGGTAATCCTTCCTATACACAATCTCATTTAACGCGTTTTCACTTAAAGCAATTTAAAAATGCTGATTTTAATGCACAAATGACATAAATAGATGCATCTGTTTAAAACCAATTTTTATTTCAAGTTTACCTTGAAATAGCTCATATCATTATCACATTCACTTTACGAGTTTTTTGTGTTACGAAATAATTCATGAGAACCAATTAGGTACTTCTGTAATGCGAGACACACCTGTAGATGCAAATTATTGCTTATTTTAGTAGTAGTATTTGCCAATTTACTGGAATGCTAGCTCCAACTGACAAGATTTCTTCAGAAACTTGCCTGAAATCTTCACGAGCATCCTTCCGAAGTGTACAAAGTAATTGTTTTTCTATGGACATCATTAACAGAGAGGATAGCCTTTCTTGGCCCTTTGTAGACCTATAGAGATTTTACTTGATTTAAAATGGAAAATAACCGTTCAACAGAAGCTGTAGTTGCTGGAACAGTTAGAATTAGACAAGCTAATATGTAAACTTCAGGCACAGCCCATAGCAGATCTCTTTCGTTCATAATTTTCACTATCTCACAAACTGACTTTCCTTCAAAATCTTTATTTTCAGAAGAATCCACAACACTAAGCTCATTTTTCAGACTACCTAATCAAAATTTGGGCCATATGTGTCCAACAATTTTGAGCAATGATGATCAGGAAGAAGTTTTGTAATTCTTAAATTTTGAGGAATCAAGGAGAGCAAAGAAATGAAAACTTTCATAGTCGGAAAACCTATTTCGGTTGGATTCTGTCTTCCTCCTCAAAACATTTTCGGCAATATTTGCTCATACCGACATTATCTTCAACATATTACAAGACAGGCCTATGGATATTGCATATTGTCATTCAAAAGTAATCCAGATTAAAACAGAAGAGCTAAAATATTTGGCGAAGCACTTTTACCTATTTTGTATTTGATAGGACACATTAACTAAAATTTCATTGAATATCCTCCTGAAAAATTCAGTAACTTCACTTGGTTCATTATACACTTTTGTACAAAAAGGAAAACCAGCAATCATGAGAGTTCAGTTTCAACTGGGAATGCATAGTGAGCAGCAGTTGACATGAGTTTTGATGGGAAATTTGGAGTATGAAGTAGTAGCTCGCAGTCACTTAGCATCCAATAAGAGCTATATAGGATAGTTGTTGGAAAAATATCAAAGAAAAGGCAATTATTGTGAGCAGATTTTTATTTGTAATCAGTGGAACAAATAAAGAATTGTTTGGTGGATCAATAAAGAGAGTTTTTGTTACAATATAAGGTAGGAACAACAATACTGAGGAATTCTGTATAATGTTTTCTAGACTAGAGCAAACAGGTTTAATATCTATAGAAGAGCTTGCTAGGTATTTAATTTCAGTTAAGTGCTTTCTATTTCTTAAATATGATTCAAACCCTTCCAATGGAATTCCTCATATACCATAATTATATAGGTTGTGTAATAATATATAATTGTTAACCAGGTCAAAAGGCTTTGACTGATCCAGAAATATTCCCATGCACTGATTTCCAGTGTCTAGATTTTTAAGTACTTCTTCAATATGTTCTGTAACGCTAAGTTTGTAGATATACCTTGCTAGAACCCATATCGGGCTTTCAATATATTATAATATTTATTTAGAATAGTACTCTATTGTGCAACACCATTTCAAACACTTCATAAAAAACTGATATATTGGCCTATAATTCTCACACTTAGATTTAGAACCCCTTTTAAATAGCGGTTTGATTTTTTGAGATCCTTTAAACTCTTAGCAAAACATCCATTGTGAAGTGACAAATTTATAATATGCCATAATGGCTTAACCAGATGCACAATACAATTTTTAAAAACATATTAAATAACTCATCAAGACCAATTGAGTTTTTGGGTTTCATACTTTTAATAATAGAGAGTAGTTCTGCTTCTGTTGTTGGTAAAAACATAACGCTTCCGAAATATTATGATGTTGGTTAATTATCCAAGGATTGTGTCTACATTTACCTCCTTGCTGATATTGCTTGCAAAAGTTGAGAAATAATAATTAAATTTATGAGCTACCATTTTAGGATTAGACAAGCTTACCATCTACATTAAAATTCAACCTTTTCTTCCATTTTCTAGTCTCAATGTTTTATGACATTTCATTTTTTATTTATAGCACTCTTTATTAGGATAATGTTACCAAGCTTTTTAGCTACTTTGACTACTCAGTTATTTTTATATATATATATATATGTATATATATTTTTTATAATTTGTGTAATATTATTTGATATCATCCAAGATGTGATTATATTTAATTAGCCTACTCAAGAAATGAAGCATATCACTTGATATCCAAATACCCTTGGTAACCCTACAGTTTTTATCTTGGTAACTTTTTAATTGTTTTCTCACAGAAACTGTGTGTAGGAC
Source organism: Hymenopus coronatus (assembly GCA_030762935.1). NCBI lineage: Eukaryota > Metazoa > Arthropoda > Insecta > Mantodea > Hymenopodidae > Hymenopus > Hymenopus coronatus. The sequence continues at coordinate 178,616,120 of CM060900.1, forward strand.
AGGAATTGAATGTGGTTCAAATCCCAGCTATGGCATTGAATTTTTCGGTCTGACTTTGCCTATTCAAGTTTTTATCTTATAACATTTTAATAGGTATGGCTATATTTAAGTTGAAATTCAGAATCTTATTAAACTCTACATTCATTTACATCATCTTGACAATGATTAACATCTATCCAGTGCTTAATAATTTCTTCCCTGTATAATCTGCACTTTTTAAACGATGACCGACTACACTTATTTAAGATATTATTGTACATTATTTTAGATTTTGGTCATAGTGATCTGAGATACCTGTCTCAAAATTGTCAATTTCAAACTTATAATTATTAATGTTTAAGATAAACTTATGTACAGAACTCCAAATCCCTAGAGCTACTCTAGTAGATAAATTAATTACAAAGCCACAGGTGTTGAGTAAATCTATGATTTGTCTTTAGCTCAACTTCCATTTAGATCACCTGCAATAATTATATTTATTTTTACTTTATAAAAATAATTTAAAATAATACTTAATTTTCTAATAAACTCTTTTAAGTCACTACTGGTATTTCTATACAAACAAATAAAAGTTCCACTATGCTTCCTTTAAAGTGCTCATCATGCATTAAATTATCAAAAATTGATATCCTTTTAGCAGAGATATTTTCTTTTACAAAAATACATGTTTTTCCATTGTTTTTAGTTTTTCTGCAGTAAAAGCTTTCCCTGATATAGCCCTGAAAATGTAACACACCAATTTTATGTTCTATTAGCCAGTGTTCAGCAAGTGGTGTTATACCTATATCCTGTATTGTATCATTTAACAAAACTTCTAAGTTAGGTGCTTATTTCTAATTCTTTGTACATTTTGGTGAAAGATCAACAAGGAATCAGGTATTCAATGTTTAGCTGATTGAACATCCATCACTTTACCTTTCAATTGCCCTTTAAAACTGATGAGATAACATTAGTTAACAATTTCCAAATTTGGCTGTTCCTCTGGAGTTGAGATGTATGCCATCTTTACCACCCACAGTCATTGACATACATCCAAGAAGCAATCTTTGGAAGAACAGAGCAACTCAAGATTTCTGCTAATTCTTATTCTGTTCCTGTTAATATTACATCTGCAAAGTACACCACTTATTATTTTGGGCCCACTTGCTTGATATTTATGCAGTTCACAGGTTGATTGCTTCAACAAGTTCTTTATCACTCACCCCATGTCTAAAGATGTTGCCAGCATATATCAATATTATTTCTAGATTATCTTCTTTTAAGTTCATATTTTCCATTTTGTTCAGTATTTCGTCTAACCCAAGGAAGGCAGCACATTTCGTAACCTCTTGCTTTGTATGCCTTACCAGAAAATTTCAAAATAGAGTCACCCATGACAAACACATGCTTTCTAGCTACATCAGTACTGGGCACACCTTGTGCAACATTTTGATTTCTGATTTCTTCATTTATCACTTCAGCTTTCAGAAGAACTTCAAATCTGTTGTTCTTGCTTGAAAAATCTTCTATTTGACATTCCATAACTTCATGTTTCTGCAGCCTTTTGTTAAGGGTAGAGTACGAAGGACTTACATTCTGTTTTCTAAGCTTCTTTTTAGATCTGTGTTTTCTGATTTTAGCTGATTAATTTCTTTCTGTGCATTCAGAAGGTTCCTTCTGAGCAGGTTAATCACCATGTGAAGTGATACTTGTTTCTGCCTCTCACGTAATGTCTGACCAACTGATTTGTGGATGGTATATTCAACATTTTCACTCATGATGGTGCAGCTTTTATTAACACTTATTATTTGACCCACCTCAATTGCATTATGAACTTTTGTTTCATCATTTTCACTTTTATTCCCCATTATTAACTTCTAAAAGTTGTTTGCCAGTGTGTGTTACAATCCCAACAGCCACCATCATGAAAACTATATCCTAAAAGAATGTCCACAATGTTGGGAGAAAACTAACGATAAGGGCAGTGAGAACTTACATTTAGAACTACAGATATGGGGAGATCTGCCAGAGAGAAATAGTTTACAATGAGGATTTTATCAGGACACACATAGTCCTATGAGAATAGTATATTAGTAACTTTAATATAAAGGCTAAAAAAGCACTTGCATGGCTAAGACTAGCAATATGGACATCCAACAGTTCCAGAAAGAATACAAGAGACTTCAATTTATGAAAAGAAAGAGGATGTGAAGTGCTCATTGAATGTACTGAAAACTGAGCAAATTGAACTTAAGTGAAAATGGCTTAAAATGAATAAAATGCGCATATACAAATACTTTGAGAGACATATAACATGTTAGAAGCACATTAATATAGTGGAAGAGATATTCACATTGTCAAGAAAAATTTCTACATGTTTAAGGATTATAAATTATATTAAATTTTTCTAGTAGTGGATTATGAAGAACAAGTTTTGTGATGATATCAAGTCGTAACCTAGTTAATGAGCACAATAAATTAAATAAATGCACTTACAATAAACCAAAATAAAAGGCATATAAACATAACTGAATTACAGTAAAACCTAATTAATTCCAGCTTAGTTCAAAATTACGTACTTCAAAGCATTCAGCTTCCTGGGAATAAAGTTATAAAATGTCCTTACAAAGTACGTAAAACTGTATAAAAAGAATGAATTCAAACAGTATTTAAAATGACTCTAATAGAAAAAATGTATTACAATGTTGATGAATTTGTAAATAACCACTAGTAATAAGGATCATTTCTGCATGCGTATGTGTGTGATATGCATATTGTTCTTTTGTGTTTTGACACTGTACTGAACAGCAACTGAAATAAATAAATAAATGTTTGAATCATACATTTTTACATTGTTTAAAGTATGACCATTTCCAAATATGCTTAATTTGTATTTTGAATGCATAGGCTAATCCTGTGGTTAAAAATGGATTTGTTTGTTCAAGAGAACAAAGTATTTCCCTTCCGTTCTAATCTACCAACAACTTTTAACACCCATGGAAATTTATGTAAACACTGCATGAAAGATGGCATCATTACTTATTCCAATAATCTTGCTCTGCAATGAAGAGGGAGGTAAACATTTTGAATTGTGACCACTTCACTTTTAGTTTTACACCAAAAACCTTTGAGTTGGACAGTTCAGGTCACGAAGAGAAAAATACGCACTTCTAATTAAACACATTTAATCAAAGTCAAAAAGGGACATTATAGAGATATTAATGGCAGGAGAAAATAGAAACAATTAGAACAAATAGTAAACAAATCACAAGAGTGCACACTGACATAAAATTGATAGGTTGGGAAATTTAACAGGTTTTAGATTGGAAGAAGAACAAACAACTATAATAAAATTAGCAACGAACAAAATTAAGAGGGAAGTTCTAAATAATGGAAGGAGATTGAAAGGAATGGAATTTTCGTAAAACAAGACTATGGTAACAAAGAGGGAAACATATAAAGCTCATTACTAGCAAAAATGAACCAAGATATACAAGAAGGAAAAAAGCCTTTGTAAGTGGCTTAGAATTATGGATTGGTGGGACAAATAATGTGTTCCATTACATCTCTATAACTAATTATTGTTAATAAGCTTTTTCTTGTATCTACTTCATGCTAATTGAGATAAACATTAGCACAAACGGTCTTAAAACTTAGTTTCTCAAAAGTAGGAGGGAAATAAGGGAATACACTAGACTAGACAGATAGTCAAATGTTTTCAAATGTGGTTGCTATGGAATTTAAATCTGTTTCTTTGCGTGGCCAGGAGTTGAAAAGTTCGAGTATGAGAAACTTTTAAGTATTTTAAAACTGAAACCAACAAAAGAATATCTCAAAAATGGTCAATGACATGAAAAAAGGGTATATGACATAAATTGTGTATTTTAAGATTTACATTTTTGTGTAGAAAGTTTTTGTCTATATCTTATGGTTTACCAGTTTGCCAATTTCATAAAATTCATCCAGAATAAAGAGATCTACAGAAGTTATTTGCAGAAAATTCAAGATATACATTTTATTTCTCATATAAATATCTTAAGTACAAGAGATTTTAATCAAAATCATAAGTCATTTTTGAGAAAACAAAATTTGCGAACTTTTTTCTATGTAAAAGGAATTTGGGGATTGGGGGATTTTCTTTAAAATCTATGTGTGACATCCTTGAAACATAAATATCAAGTTTAGTATTTAACCGACTTTTTGTTTGTGAGCTTTGCTGCCCATAGACACACACACGCACACAGATACTTTTCTAAAAATGTTTTTTTTTTTTATTTAGGGGGTCCCAAAACATTTATTTCTGCTGAAATCTTGGTATAAAATTTTTGGGTGCAATACAATACCTTCTCTATATACACTAAGTACATAGTATGTGTAGAGAAAATAAAAAGGACACAAATCAGTGAAAAAATTTGGAGTAACAAGAAGCAGAGATAAATAACTAAACTGCAGAGCTTTAGCTTAAAACCTATTTTCTTCTTGGCAGGTATCTACAATAACAACAAATGTTCTATTTATGTTTTATACTTATCTAGACTATTAAACCCAGCTTTATAGTACCTAAAAATGCCTGTTTAATCATTAGAGCAACCCATATTAAGCTTTATTTTGTTTATAATTATGCTTTATCTTTTTTATGATTATGCTTTACTTTTTATAATGTATTTCTTTCATACAAATAAATTTCAGTATCTTAAATGATTTCTTTTTTGTAACAGTAAAGCAAGTTTCTTGCATAAAGTTATATGAGAACACACTATAATAAGAGAACAATGCTAAAGAATGAAAATCTGGTCATCTATGCCACTCTCAGTCTCTGTAGCACATTCTTAAGGTTGATTAATTGCAAGTTTAAGTGAGCTAAAAGATTTTCTTCTGTGAGACACGACCGTTTAGAATTTAAAATCCAATTGAGCTTAGAAAAGCTTCTCTCAACTGAAGCAGATACCAGTATTGCCTTCATTGCTAGCTTACTTAGTATAGGCATCTTAGTGGAATGTTTCTGCCAGAAGGATAAAGCAATAGTAAAATACAAATTTTCTTCCTGTACCATTGCTGCATATGTTGATATTTCGTACAATGAAACATCAGTGTTGGAGAAGCGTTTCAGTTCACCTGAAGTGAAGATGGAATAAATCTGCTCAGGAACGGCTAAAGTTGGATCGAAATTTGGAACATCCTTCCGGAAGTTTTTTGCACAATGGCATTCATTAATATATGTCTCAAGTTTTTTACATGATACTCCAGAAATTTGAAGCATATGTAGAACTGATGATAGAATAAGCCAGGCCTTAATTACATCAGTATTATCTGATTCCAAAACCTGTATTTATTTACAAATACCATCACAGATTTCAAATATAGTTTTGAGTTGAAGTTGAAGGGTTTTATTTTTAGCTGGTAATTTTATTTGTTACAGCAGTACTACCTTCACAATCTTCCAGGTCGACAAAATGTTTTACTGCATTGAAATTGATGCTGTGATATTTTCCTGCCTTCAGCCATGTACCGCAACAAGTGATTACAGGAACTGGAGGCAGATTAAATGCTTCTGATTCTTTTAAGCATTCTGATAATGTTTCTCTTCTGGCTGGAGTTTTCACTAAAGCTGTTTTAACAGCTGCAATGAATTCATTGGTAATTTTGAGCTCAAATCTAATCTCTTAAGCACAAAGATGCAACACATGTGCCCAACAGACAAAATGAGTCAAATCCCAGCCAATTGCCTACCAGCTACCTACCAATTGCCTATGTTGTACTGTCTGAAATAAAAACAATAAAGTTAGACCTGTGAACACTTATAAGATCTAGTGTGTCAAGTATTAAATTTACTATAACATAAGCATTGCAATGATGTACAATTTTGGTTTTCTTGCCCAAAATACCCAAAGGAGCAACAAGAATATTCAGCACCTTATGATTCTTTATATCTGTCATTTCATCAATCAGTAGATAAGCAGATTTTCCCTCACATTTTGACATTTTAATATACATGCTATGGATTTTCAACAGTATAGTATACAAGATTTTCAGTGATACAATCCGCCATAAGATTATTGTTAGTTAATTATTGCATTTATTACAGTGAATCACTATGCACATCTTGAAGTTACTGAAGGTGAATCTTTTACCATTTGCAGCAAGACATTCCTTATACGGTGAAAAATTGCATTCTACATCGCTGGACCTCATAAGTGCAAAGAAATAATATTTTATGTCAACTCTACCATTGTCTTTTGCATTTCTCTCATTGCGTAACTGATCCTGAATACGACACAACTCTGTATAAGCACTGTTTTCACCAGTACTGATTTAACTATTTTGTATCCATTCTGTAACAAGAATTTCTGGTGCACTATTCAGCTTTTTGCTTTATTCCTTGACTAGTTGAAGAGCTTTGGGCATTTCTAATCTGGATGACTATAAATGCGGGATGGTTTGTTTCCATAATGATGTTCAATAAATGCAATATTCTCAAACAATCCTTTAGACACAGCTTGTACTTCTTTTATCGACAAAGCCTCATCTTCAAGTTTGTTAATTATTTCGATTATTTTATAATAGTGTTTGGCAAAATAAGTAGCAGCACCCAACCATGTTCCACACCGCAATAACACAGGTAATGGAATTTCTGGAGTAATTTGCTTAAATGTTGTGACTCGAGATGGTGCTTTTAAAATATTCTCTTAACATTTGAAATAAAGCTGTCTATGCCATGAAAACACACTCAAATATTTAAAATTTAGTTGAGTCAATTTTGTAACACTACATCACTTACTTTTTTATTTCGGAAAACATGTTTCAGAAGCCATGTGCTTCCATTGTCAATTCCTTTGGTCGACTCAATTGGTCAACCAAAGGAATTGACAATGGAAGCACATGGCTTCTGAAACATGTTTTCCGAAATAAAAAAGTAAGTGATGTAGTGTTACAAAATCGACTCAACTAAATTTTAATTGTTAAAACACATCACTGTCTCAAAGTCCACCATATATCAGGACACTCAAATATCTTCACACATTCTATGGAGACCATGTGCAAGACATGTCATGTACACTATCTTTGGAAATGATTTCTGAAGCTCCTTGGCTGACTTTTTCTCACAGGGAGCAGCATCTGTTATGAAGCGTAAATGTTGTGTTTCTTAATTCCATTTGGCCACAGATGCAACAACGAATCATTGAATACATTAGCAATAGTTGCCAAGTTTACCATGTCTAGTTCCTCAATTGTTGACGGATATTTCTCCTGCTCCATCAAGTAATGGTATTCCTACAATATTAGCTATTGATCTCTTGGCAGTACCTGTCCATATGCATCTTTTAAGTACCCCTTCATATTGTTGTTGCATTTGGTATGATTCTTTTTGTGTACCTTTCCACAAAACTTTTAAAGCTGCAGAAAAAATTGTACGCTTGGATTTGAGGTAGAGGGAATTATTTCACCTGGTTCATTTGAACACACCAAATGCACCAGTTGGCAATGTCGTTTACTAAGATGTTGTACCATGTTAAAGTGTTCATTCCATCTTATTTCTGAATGACACCGTTTGAATTCTATTAGATCACCATTAATAGTAAAATGCTGTGAACCAAGTTCTCTAATATATTCCTGTATTTTCAATTTGCGTGAATTCTGTATATAACCAGCACTTGTTACCGAGGCCAGGGAAAACGACATGGAACCAGCATTTAAAGACAGCAGGACAAGGTGCAATGCATATGCATGCACCCTATACATGGAGCAGGGGCAGGGGTGGAACCTCCACTCCAAGGGCACTGCCTAAAGTCCAGTTGCAGCACAACCTAATTTAAATTCCTTCTGATGTTACCGCTTAAAAAATCCTCAGCCTACTTAGATGAATTGGGAAGTGTTCACTAAAAAGTAAGTCAGAGATGATACTCCAGCATAGGCTAACTGCTAACTCTGAAGAACAAACCGCTATATCAAGGTGAGAGAAAAACTGGGAAAGGCATCAGACAAAAATGTAGGCTCTCCGGTGATCATGAGAGCTAAGTTATTATTGTCCAAGAAATCTGCAATTAACTTACCTCTCGCACAAGCCCGAGATGAGCCCCAGAGTGGGTAGTGGGCATTCACATTAACTACCAACACAAAAAGTGTTAATAGCTGAGAAATTAGGTTTTCCAAATCATTGAGCAAGAGGTCGTCAGATGGAGGCAATCTATAACATTATAACTACACTACAAATGGTAAATCAGTTGGAGGGTAACGTAATCCTTACAGCAACTGACTGGATGTCAGACTATATAGATACGGAGTCCGCAAAAATGTTGTTTCTAATAAGCATCAAAGTGCCCCCATGTGCAGGAACACCCTCTTCCGGTGATAAATCCCACTGAAGAGTAGATCCTGACGGAGATGTTATCTTGTGGATGGATCTTCGTCTCTTGTAAGCAGACAACTGAAGGCTGATTCTGGTTAAGCAGCAGTTCAAGCTCTGGTTGATGTGGTCGAATGCAGTGCTGTAGGATAGCCATGGATAATTGTAAGGGATAAGTACTAAATTAAAAGGCGTTTCTGCATATTCAGCTGTGCTGGTTGGTTTTGGTTTCCTTTGGTGTCAGACTAACACTTTTTCAGAAGTGCAATAATCCTGTTGCTTCACTGTATTCATCTGGTAGCGGGGGCAGAATGTTCCATCTGTTCCACGGCGGAGGGCCCATTTCCAACATAAAATTTCAGTTCAAGATCCTCAATCCGATTAGAGGCCTTGATCGACAAAGATGGTGGTCGCTGATCTGCGCCCCTCCCAGAAGATTCCTTGGATGAGGATCTAGGTGGAGAGGGGCGTGGACTTTTCCTTTACTTAGATGTTTTGGGAGACTTAACATATTGCTTCAGGAAGTTGGTTCTGACATAACTGGTCTTGAAATTTTTGGCTGCACAGAATACCCTGCTACTGCTGATGCTATTGGTCAAAGTCGATGGTTTGGGTGAAATCGTTACCGGACTGCTCTTTACAATGGCAGATTTGGTAGGTGTTAATGCCGATGTAGATGCAGGGGTTGATGATTTTGGGTGTGGTCTGCTACAAGATATTTTTAGAAATTGTGAACCCTTTAATATGAGGTCCAAGTTGCAGTTTCCCACCTAAGTACCAGTATAGCAGCAACTCAAATATACAGGGTGGTGCATGATAAGTCACCTGATTTATTTCATAAATAATACATTTGTTGTTGACAAGGTTTATAATTTATTGATGTAGAAGTAAAGAACGCAACTTGGAAATACAACTTAATGAATCACATGTTCAATATGACTGTCGTTTTGGTTTACAACTTCTGCAAATCGCACATGTGCATTTGTGGCGATTCTCAGACATAAATCTTCTGGAATGGCACAGCATAACTCCACAATGATGGCACAAAGTTGCCCTGCATTTTTGGGTTTTCTGCGGTGTTTTAAGGAACCCCCAAAAGAAGAATTCACATGGGTTAATGTCCGGGTTGCGGGGCGGCCACATTCCTCCTCCTTCATAACAATTCTAGAAATATGTTTGACAATACCTAAAGGTCAAGTCTCTCGTGTAGGAAATCAAGCACAACATTGCTCCATCCTGCATGAACGATTGTGTCCGCAATGGAAGGCATGTGGCCATTAGTTGAGAAAAGTACTGTTTTCGCAGCATGTCTAAATAGCATGGACCGGTTACTGTAGCATCGAAGAACGGACTGACGGTTCTATGGCTTGACATCGCGACCCACAGGCACAGTTTCTCCCCACAGGTGTACTTCATGTGGATTATTCGCAGAGATTCACATGCCATGAATCGAATGTTCTGTTTGTTCACAATTCACAACACTTTTCACGTAAAATAAGCTTCGTCAGAAAACCATGTGTTGTTTAGCACTGCCTCTTGGTCTTGCTCGATTGACCACCTTGCAAACTGTAGTCTCCGCTCCTTATCTCTCGCAGTAAGCTTATGCGTCACAGTCATCTTGTATGGATACAAGCAAAGCTCGGATTAAATAAATCTTTGTACAGATCGGCGTGAAATTCCCAACTCGGCACTGACTCTTCTTCTTGATTTACTCGGACGAGTCAAAGACACTCGAACTGCTTCAATGTTTTGCGGCGAATGTATGGTACGTGTATGTGGCCGCTTACCTCACAAATAGAGCCAGTGCCTGCAAATGTGTGATGAAATCTGTGTATTATCTGTGGGCTGGGAGCCCACCGTGTACCAAAATGAGCACGAAACCTTCTCTGTGTCAATGTAACACTGTTCATCGCCGCAAACAGCAACACATCTTCGTCTTTTGTGCCACAGTCAATCGTCCTTTATCCGCCATCGCGGCAAACTGAAATGGCGGACTCAAAATGGAAGCAATGAACTCGTAACGACATTTGGAGTAATTTCCATGAATTGCACGAAGTTGAGCCCACAATTTGGAAGCTATTGCCCCAATAACATGCTTGTAGGATCAAAATTCAATCGGGTAACTTATTGTGTGCCTCCCTGTAGGTACGAGAGCGTGGGACAGAGGGTTGGCGGAACTGCAGGAGCTTATGGGATTCTGAGGAAATTGTTTCTCTCACCCGCATCTCCTGGATCACTCCCTCCTCTGTAAAATGGGGGTAATCTTGGGTACTAGATGGTGTTCCCTGCTGCAGTTCACACAAGATTTAGGGGTAGTACAATCCCCATCATGCAATGCATCTCCACAGATAGCGCATGTTGACCAACCAGTACAAAATTTGCTTGTATGCCCAAACCGCTGGCATTTTAACATCTTAGTGGGTGTGGAATATAGAGCCTAGCCTTGATAGCTTCATACCCTGCCTTAATCCATTGAGGGAGATCTACCCGATCAAAAGTAAGGAACAGCATATGGTAGTCATGAATGCACCGTTTACTTTCTGTTGAACCCTATGAATGGATGTTACACCTTGTTCTGCCAGATACTCTTGAAGCTCCTCATTGGACAAACTGTCCAATGCGTGGCTGGTGAGGCCACATGAGGAGTTCAAGATCTTGTGCTTTTCGATCTCAACAGGGTAGCTGCCTAACAGTTTCGCTCCAAGTATTTTCTCTGGCTGGGAAGAGAAAACGGCTTCAACCAGTACTGTACCATTTCAGGCTCTAATACAAGATTTAACTGGACCAGGAATTTTATCTAAACCTTTTTGGATGGAGAAAGGGCTAACTAACGTAATTTTCCTTTCTTCCTCCTTTCAGCATAATAAAACTAAGTAACGAGGACCACTGAACTTGCCTACTTCTTTTTCTAACACTAAATTAGTTTTTGTTTTATTTTTTGCCATAGAATATGGTACAAATTCATCCCCTAGTGCTCCCTACCCACCATGAGCCCAAAGAGGGGTCATCCCACTGGGGTGATGGGGCTACACATGGGATATAGCAGGCTTGCTGTCCTACTCACCTTGGAGTTCGGTATAATACCTAGTCCTTGCTAATGGACTAAGGGTGGGATAGTCCCTAGCCTCCCATTTAGATGAAGCAGAAACCAAAGTAGTACATGAGACTGCACACCCTCCCCAGTTGCTGAAAAACAGAAGCTTGGGCTCAGATATGCAACCCTCAACCAACCCGGATATCCCTTTCCACCGACATGGGTCTCCATACATGGCCAACACATGGGTGGGTGTTTGATGTTCTGACTCCCTCACCACTCAGAGGTTGGCCACACAAGGGAGCCAGGGTTGGCTCCGGACCCAGAGTGCACCAAACCTGTACCTACCATAACAGGTCCCTGGGGGTTGTTGGAGGTCAGGAGAGGAAAACGACAGGCAAATTGCTATTAAACAAAAGGTGTTATAAACGTTCACTAGATGAGAAAAAGAAAATATGGCAGCAGAGAAAGGGAGAAAAGAATGAGGAGGCAGTCAGGCAAAGATTACATACATGGCCAGTTGTTAAGGGTGTCTCAAAAACAAGCAGACAGATAATACAATAGAAATTTTATTTTAAAAAGCTATCAGAGGAGGAAGAATTCAAGGAAATGAATTATATGAATAAAGATGACTATTTTGACAAAGCTATCACAGTAGGAGAGGTAGCACACGAAATTAAAAAACTAAACAGCAAAAGCACACTGGGGTGGATGAAATTCCAAGGGGAATTTGGAAACTTTTTGGGAGAATACAAGAAGTCAGGAGTTGACAGACATAAATGGATTTAAACAGAGAAAAGTAGTACCAGACATTTGCAAAGTGCTATTCTACCACTACATAAACAGAAAGGAAGTACAAATAACCCAAACAATCACAGAGGAATCAGTTTATAGAGAGCCACACACACATTTTTTTTTAGCAGACTTTGAGTAGGTTTTGGACACTATGGCATATAAACTGAGGAGTTAAGGAATAAGTTATATATCAAAGGGAAGGAAATAAATTTTGCATCACATACAAAAGAAGGAAAACTGCAGTTCATATGCAACAAAATGCAGGTCTGAGGCAACAATGTAAATTAAGTTCCAATATTATTTAATGTATTTAAAGATAACATTCTACATAGAATAATGAAAAACAATGAACACTGCCTAGTTATAGGAAAGAAAGAGATACTAGAGCTACTTTTTACTGATAATCTTGTGGCATGGGCAGTAATAGAGATAGAGTTACAGCATGCTATTAATGAAATTGCTATATTTTCCATGGAATGGGACTTATGTAAACACAAAAAAGTCTTAAGTCGGTCGTACTCAAAACAGGAGCAAAATTAAAATGAGAGGGAAGATGGTTTATAAATGGAGAGTCAATAATTGCAGTGAAAGACTTTCGATAAGTTGGATACAAACAAGTGTAAATGCGAGGCACAATCCAAATATGCGGAATTAAAAGGAAAACTAGCAATGAAAACTATTAAAGTTTGCTTATGCCAAACATCCACATTAACAACGAATTGACTGGAAATACTTAATGAAGCAGTAGTCAAGTCAAAGATGTTTTATGGAGTAGAAATATAAGGAGTGACAAAAGGGATGGCTAAAGAACAATGTAGTTCATAGAATTCTTTACAAAGAAGCTTTGGGTTCACATAAGAGTTTACAAAGGGGTGTAGCACAGAGAGTTAGAGAGGGTAGGGAAAAAAAGCATAATAAGGGAAAGAATTTTGAAGTACTGGTAGAGATGTATAAATTTAAATGACAATACTATAGTAAAAGAGTGACGTTTCAAAAAGATATAATAGGAAGAGAGTTAGTATTGAGATATGGGGATGAGATTAGAAGAAATAAGCATAAGAAATATTTGGCTATTAGATAAAAATAACAACAGCAAGTTTTCGAAAGCAGTGAGGTTAAGGGTGGAAGACATAGAGAAACAAGAGATATGGGCAAGTTTAGAGGATAGAAGTTGTTTGAGATTGTAAAAGATGGTTAAGACAAATTGGGGAGGGAGAAATATGTAAACATATGTGAGGAATCAGAAGGAATAGGCCTTGCACGGATGAACAAAGGAATATTAGTGTTAAAACAGGAAACAGTTACCCAGGATAATACATTATGTGTGAGAAATTGGATGATATTCTACCTTGTTTAAAATAATGTGAAACGGTCAAAAGATGGAGAGAGGATGCATGGAACAAAAAATGGGATAATTTAAACAAAGCAATAATAGCAACTAAAATGTTGCCAAGTCCAAGGGCAAAAACATATATAACAAATTTTTCACTGTTGGATGTGTTAAAAATTGTGAAAATCAGATGACCTTTTTATAATGTGAACAGCATTTTAATTTGATTCTCGTTATAACCAACTTAGCAGGTGCTGGGATATTCCACATGCCAAAGGAATCAAAGGAAAGTATGTTAAGCGATGATAAGGGAGAGCTTTTTCCTGACCTGCTTCTTCAAGTTTAGTGCACACAGACCGCAGCTCATGAGACAACGCACAGTATGAACGTAAACGAAGTGACCTCTTGCACAATCAAATAACATAGTCACATATAAAGTACATGTTGTGCTGCTGATGAGCATCTAATTAAACATTATAGTAAAGATGCAGGGTAGACATTAAATTGTACATTGAGATAGAAAAGAGGACAAAACAATACAAACTTAAAAGTGTATGTGACACATTGATTTCTTTATGCTATTCATAGAATTCTGTACATTAACAATATTTATTTATTTATCTATGCAACGTATGACCATATACATTTTTAATGTTTCAAAAACAAATTTTCTTCGGTTAGGTGTGAAACAATTTCATCTCCGAAAATGTTCTCTCAATGTCACAAGATATAGTGGGAGTAAACTTAAACTTCAGATCAGTTGTGTGTAATTGACAGTTTTCTACATTTTGTAGGATGGCTTTTTTACTAGCTTTTATCACTTTACTGATGTCACACAATTTTGAGTATCCTGGGTTTTTCTCAAGCATATTCTTGAGCTTATTCCTGTACATGATGAATGGTGTCTGGCAGTTCTAGTTTCCTAGATTCCAAAGCAGTAGTAGTTGTAGGTAAACATTTATAAGTCTTGAAATAGCTGATCTGAAACAAAATTCCATTAGGCCACAAAATTGATAATGAGGTTTCAAGTTAATTTGTCATTGTCAAATAATTTACTTTTTTAAGCTCCTCACACATTAACAAATATGTTTCCCCTGGTCCATTAGAAGACAGTATACCAACTACAGCATTCTTGATAGAGGTACCAGCCAAATCTTGTGTTTTGTCAATGGAAATCCATAGTTTATCTGCCACAGTTTTCCATACATCAGATTACAAGTCGTCATAGCCCGTACGTACATATCTACAGTGTGTTCTTTTGGAAGGTAGTTTAGGTCCTATATATTTCCTCCATAAATACAACAAATGTATGATTTTGCAGCTTGTGTAAATGTATGCCAGCGGACACTAACATTTTACACAATTCTTTACAAAATGTGTTTTCCCTGTCTGGTAGTGTGAACTGGAAGGCAGATCAGCTTTCACTTTAGTTTCCATTGCCTGAATATTTGATTTACATTTGTTGGTATTGCAGCACTCATTGTACTATGCCATCTGAGACGGCTGTGACTGTGCAGCACAACCTTGTTCTCATGTACGTACATCCACAACTTGTAGCACTCTAGTGGGACCAGAAAGGTCAGGAAATGCCTCTCCCTGGTGATGATCAATGAAAAGAAGCAGGAGATGAAGAGCAAGCTTCTCGATGCTATAATGAGACTACTAATTTACTTGCGTGTGTGACAACAGGAAGCTAAAAGTCTATTAATAGTTCTATTAGTACGTTTTTCTTTTGTTTATTTTATATTAAACTAGCTGTCCACCCCGGCTTCACAAGGGTGATGTACCTAATGAAAAAAACTCAGACAAAATATTCTGTTTACAGTGCGACCATGTAATGAAATAAAATTACAATTAAATAATTTGACAATACTTTATTGTAATGCCTTGTAATGTACAACTTTCCTTCTGGAGAGAAAACAAATAGTGTTGATGGTTTGCCGACTCTCGAGCATGCAACGTATAACTGCCCATGTGAAAAACACAACAATTCAAGGTATATTCCACACACTTCTAATGACTGACCTTGGTATTGTCATCGCAAATGCCAGGCACCCCGGAAATTGAACATGCTTAAATTCAAAAGGAAAGTCGGTTGACATTAGTGGTATTCTTGGAATAAGCACATCCTTGCCTTTGAACTTTCCTATGTTATAGTAGCTTAAATCAAATTTTTCATAATTTTTTTAACAGCTAGTTTTGTTTCACTACATAATTTTGGCTGATTAAAATTGCGTAGCATAATTATCATTGAGTCAACCTTGAGCTGTAAATTGTGTGGCGGTAATCCTGGCAAATTCAATAAATTTAGGAATTCAGTTAGGTAATTGACGACTTCATTCGGGTTGATAATGGAATCAATCTACTTAAATGAATGCATTTGTCCATCAATTTTAGTCTGAATTTTTATATTAAAATCATCTACATTCTTATTAGTTGCTGCTAAAATGGCTTGTTTGCTCAACCAAGCATAGCTTTTGTAATTTACACCAATATTTGCTAACTTTCGACATTAATTATTCCTTTGGCGTTGTGAAGTGACAAAAATTAGATGGAAATGAAATGAGGCTAATAGAAGTGTCAACAGAAATTTGCCCATGGCCAATGTCTAACAATGCCTTTGCATCTGAAAAGTGCAATGAAGCGCAATGATCTGTGCAATGTAGCATATATAGTTAGTATTGCGAAAAGGACAAAGTCAGCACACCCATAAGATATTGTGGAAAGGATGACATATGCAGTTAACAGTGTGGGCAACCAAGGATGTCATTGGCATAACAACAGTAATGGCAGCACTTCCACTGTGTGGGCAGTAAATGCTGACATAGGTAATGAATTACATTAAGGAGAAAGTAACATTCATGCTTCTTCCAAATCCCTTTCTTTCCTTTACTCCTAATATTTTCCACCTCTTTTTTTGTATTTTCTCCTCTGTCAAAACAGCCATTTTTAAGGCTAACAGTGACATAAACACAGAGCAAGTAGATCTGGTTGGGCAATTGATAAATTTTTATTTGATGATAGCTTTGTGTATTAAATTTCTCCATTTAACCCAAAATATTACTTGATCAAATGTATTAAGAGCACCGCAATTGCAGTGTGATGGTTACACAGGTATCTTCACGTTCTTTACTTAGCTCATGTACCACACAAGTCAAATAAGCAACATCTGCAATAGGAAGTTAACCTAAAATGGACCCTGTCCTTTCTTCACCATTTTCAGATTCCAAGAAGGGTTAATGGTTATGTGCAAAGTTTATAACGTGTTCATTTTAAAGAATTACAACAAAAATATACTTACAGTGATGAAAATAATTATTGCAACTATTGAATACAATTATGCACAATACTTTTTATTAATTTTATTCTCGTGAATGATTTCTACAAAACAAATATTTGTTTATAATTTAGCACTTTTAGAAAAAAATGCATGTAAGCACATATAACTGCCGTCTGTTTTTTTCTTCTGAAATATTATTACAAATGATGGGCAAACACTAAAAATTAATGTTGTGATTTAAAACTCATACTTCTTAGTATTTGCAAATATATTAATTGCCTCAAATCAATGCACTGTTGTCATTTAATACTTAGTAGCTCTACCACGTGCCTTTATCACCGCTTTGCATTGTGAGGGCATGGAAAGAATTAAATTCTTAATGTATTCCTGATTGAGTTCACGAAACCACACACGCACAAGTCTCCAACAATTCCTGTTTATTTCATGGCTTCTTTTTAGCAACAGCATTCCCTATAACCTTCCAGCAATTCTCTAAGGGATTCAAATCAGGACAATTTCCAGGCCACTCTAACGCTTGAACCCCATTTTGCCTAAGGAAGCTTTTTACCTGAAATGTAGAAACACATAATTATTATCCTGGAACATGATCTGCTTCATGCTTGGTACAAATATTGATCTCAGGGCTTACCTTCAAACCTCTGTGGCAAGGAGCAGAATCATCCTGAAAAATGCAATTGGAAACATCTCCAAGTGGTCTCTTATTGTGGGCATAAGCCTTCTTTCAAGGATGCTCATGTAGACATTTTCATTGACAGTACCATTTATGAGGTCAAAATGGCCCAATCCATGGAAATGCATCCCCAGACCATCTGCCCTTGTAGATGTTTGACTGTTTGTGTTATATGCGAAGGTAAAAATTCTTCACCTTTCCTTCGTCGTACGAACACTTTTCCATGCAGATTAAATTTAGATTCATCTGAAAAGATTATTCTGTCCCACATCACCGGTGTTCATGTAACATGTGCTTTTGCCCATTTTAGTCTCTGTTGTCTCATGGTTTGTCAATAATAGCTTCTTTGTAGGATGCCGAGCAGGAAGTCCAGCTTCCAGTAGTCTGTTTCTGATGGTTCTACTGGTCACCGAGATGTCACACATTTCTTCCCAGTCTCGCTTTAGTTCAGTGGATGATAGGCGACGATCACTTAGAGAAAGTCTTTTCAATACCCTATCCTGTTTCGCAGTAGATGTCCTTTTTCGACCTCTTCTTTTTTCTGACCAACATTTCCTTCCTCCCAGTATTTTTTGAGTAATCTTGAAATGCTACTCTGATTAAAACCTGCCTTAGAGGCTATTTCTCTTGTGCTGAGGCGCACTGGTGAATAAGCAAGTATAGCAGTTTTCTTTTCTGATGTTAATTCTACTGGCCTGCCAATCTTTTCACTGTCGTGTCTCAACATAAAATGACTGTATACACACAGCTTCATTGCAAATCAAAACATTGACAACGAAGAGCTGTGTTTTGTTGGAAAAATTTGATAGGAAGTCTTAACTATAAAGGCAAGAATACGTCACTAACAATTTAACTACAATTGACTGCATTAACCTGAAGCAAACAGCTGCCAAAAATAAAAATACTGATATATAGAAGGTGATGCAATAATTATTTCCACCACCGTATTTCTTTATTTAAAAGAGGTGACCAAGGGAACAATAGTTAACACATAAGAAATATATTTGATTTTCACAGTTATCTTGCATCATTGTCCCCAAAACTCAGTGCATTCCCTTAGCATTGAATAGGGAAGCAAAACAGAGCAGTAGGTACTACGGTCATCTGGTGGCATATAAATAAGTATGTATTTTAGGTGCTAGTCTCCAGGAAAGCTTCTTTGCTTCTTTATTTTAAATGATAGGAGTAAGGAAAGGACAGTTAATACATAAAAATGTATTTGAATTTCACTGCTGCATTGTGTCATCTTGATAAACTGGTGCATTACCATAACATTGGATGGTGAGGAAACATCTAGCAGCAAATAAATAAGTACTTACTTTAGGTGTTCATTGCGAGGAAAGCTTTTTTGCTTCTTTATTTTAAACAATAGGAGTAAAGAGAGGACAGTTAATACATAAGAATGTATTGAATTTCAATGCTGCATTGCGTCATTGTTTCGATAAACTGTTGTGTTACCTTAACATTGAATGAGGAGGAAAAATACTACATCGGTGATCGAGCAGCAAATAAATAAGTACTTACTCTAGGTGTTAGTCGCCAGGAAAGCTTCTTTGCTTCTTTATTTTAAACAATAGGAGTAAGGAAAGGACAGTTGCCATATAAAAATTTATTTGAATTTCACTGCTGTGTTGTGTCATTGTGTCGATAAACTGGTGTGTTACCTTAAAATTGAAGGGGGAAAGAAAGTATAGCAGTACTACAACCATTTATCAAAAAATAACAATGGTACCACTGTCATCTGGCGGCCATTAAGCAAAATGCATTCCTTTGACAATGTCTTTATTCATATTATGAGATTTTAAAAACTTTCCTGTACTATTTTCACAAATTTTCTTTTCCTCAAACCTTATAATAATAATAATGATGATAATATTAATAATTAAATTATAATAACAATTAGAATAATTATAATAACAATTATAATAATAATAATAATAATTATAATAATAATAATTATAATAATAATAATAATTATAATAATAATAATTATAATAATAATAATAATAATAATAATAATTATGATAATAATTATTATGATAATAATGATAATTATGATAATTATGATAATGATAATTATGATAATAATTATGATAATAATGATGATAATTATGATAATAATGATGATAATTATGATAATAATTATGATAATTATGATAATAATTATGATAATTATGATAATAATTATCATAATAATTATGATAATAATTATCATAATAATTATGATAATAATTATGATAATAATTATAATAATAATTATGATAATAATTATGATAATAATTATAATAATAATTATGATAATAATTATAATAATTATAATAATAATTATAATAATTATAATAATAATTATAATAATTATAATAATAATTATAATAATTATAATAATAATTATAATAATTATAATAATAATTATAATAATTATAATAATCATTATAATAATTATAATGATAATTATAATGATAATTATAATAATAATAATTATAATAATAATTATAATAATAATTATAATAATAATAATAACTATAATAATAATAACTATAATAATTATAATAATAATAATAATTATAATAATAATAATAATAATAATTATAATAATAATAATAATAATTATAATAATAATAATTATAATAATAAGTATAATAATAATAAGTATAATAATAATAAGTATAATAATAATAAGTATTATAATAATAATAAGTATTATAATAATAATAAGTATTATAATAATAATAAGTATTATAATAATAATAATTATAATAATTATAATATTAATAATAATAATTATAATAAATAATAATAGTTATAATAATTATAATAACAATAATAATAACAATAATTAAAATCATTATAATAATAATAATGATAATAGTAATGATGATGATGATGATAATTACAACACAACAACCACAACCATTTGGTTTGAATATTGTGTATTAACTAAATAAATTTCATATAAAGTGGATCGAAACCTACTAAATAGGAAAAAACTACAAAAGCTGATCACAACTTAACAAAGAACCAAGTCTGGGCAGGTCTGTACATGAAAATAATAGTAGGGAAATAACCTGAGTTGCAATTAAGATACTACCCATTTGGTGTAAAAGTGTTAAGCTATGGTTCTTTCACATTGAAGCCTATCTTTTCACAGCTTGAATAATGGCAGAACTTACAAGATTTAACCATGTGGCTGAAACAATGGTAGTTTATGTCACAGCATTAGTCTCTGGTTTATTTTTTTAAACTGTGCTGCATTTCCCATTCACATATTTAAAACAGTATTTGATTCAGAAGTTTGAGGAATCTTAAGGCAGAAACATAAGCAAACTACTAGCAGAATTGGAGCTCAGGCATAGGAACAGAAAACCATTTCAACTTCCAAGAGCAATGCAAAATTTTATGGGAACTCAGGTTCAAGATTATTTTTATATACTGGTTTTGTCCAGTACCTGCCAGTTAGTGTCCACTCAATTTTAGTATTGGGTAAAGGCAGTTCAGAAAATTTGACAACATAATAGAATTTTCCACATGAGGATATGTTCACATTTTGCAAACTACTAGGCATAATGACAAAGATGTTCAGCATACCCAACACATTCTAACCAACAGAATCATGTTTAGAAGAGCAAATATCTCAATTGGCCTCATCTATCAATGGATTGAGAGCAAGACCTAATTCTTGTCAAGAAACTTAAGATCACATTCCAGAAAATCTGGCAAGTATAAGTTGCAAGGGTAAAACGTTGGTATCATTTTAAATTAAGCAAGCCAACACAAAAATGAACAGATTCCTCCCTGTTCATATTATTCAACAGCTGGCATTAACACATTTAGGGAAACAGGTCTACTCTTCATTGCACGATATCGGGGTGCTTAATTATTTCTGACAAATTAACTTGTAAATTCTTAATAGATCCCGGGGCCAATATATCTGTTTTTCTCTCCTTCTATTAAGCAAAAGACAAATATCAAAGCTGCAACTGTTTGCAGTCAATAAAAACCTCAGATGAGTGACATGCCTTGACCTAAGGTCTGAGAGAGTTAACTGTGCACTTGAGAGTCATTTGAAGGCCACATGAGTATGTCACCTACAAGGAGTCTTGCACTATAACAATCAAGTTATAAATGTATCTCACCATGAGAGGTGTGATGTCTCCCCTGTTACAAGGTTCACAACATCCTTTGGTTTATACTGCACTTCTGCTTGTAATGTATTTCTTGCAACAGTATTGCTTTATAATTGCAGTGATTGTGATTTGTAGACAAAATACATAAGGTAACTTGTATGGAAGGATTATGCAAGCTATATTTTAACTTAAGTTTAACACTACACATTGCAATGTTTTATTGTATAGATATTAGATTTTAGTGGTTTCTGTAGCAAAGATGCTGGACAAGATCATAGTGAATGACGAATTTGGCATTTAGTAAAAGTGTGGCAGAGCAACCATAAGGCTGCATAGTTGCTGCCAGGTGCATAGTTAGTTCTCCCAGACCATAGGGTTATGCAGACAATCCTTTTGGAACTTCTTAATAGCTGATGTAAGAATGCCAGTCATTGGAGTTGATTTCATCCATAATTTCATCTTGCTGATTAACCCTAACAACAGATGTCTTTTGGTGCAACCAACTAGCCTCTCATAACATATGCTAGTAAAATAGTTGAAGGTAAAACATTCCACACTGTACCTACAGAACAAAAATATGCTGACAAAGGAATTTCCAAACCCCCTGAGAGAAAACATTTCCTTTTTTGCTTCTCCCAGCACTATGGCACACACTATCATCACAAAGGGACATCTAGTTGCAGCCAGGGCTCGATGGTTACCACTATAAAAGCTGATGAACTATCTTTCACAGAAGTAAATATCACCTTCTGTTTCAGTGAGGTGTTCCTACGTAAGTGGTGTAAGAATGAAATTTGCTACATGCCTACCTTCTCTTTGTGTTCAAGAGGACATGGCAGCATTTTGCTCATCTCGCAATTTTAGAAACCAACATTTCAGCATTCATTGTAAACTAATGGGAAAACATTGCAAAAATCAACTTCAATATACTTGCAGAAAATGTGTTACTACTGTGTTTTGATTAAGTAGTAGATCTGAAGTAAAATGCACCTAGTGTTGGGTGCTTTGCTTACAAGATTAAGTTTAATCAGAAGCAGTTGTGCCTGTGACTAGAATAACCGAAGTAGTTAAAAGGGGTTTCTGTCGAATACCAGAAAATTCGGAAAGTGGATAAAATCTCACCATATACTTTTTTTTCTTTTTTTTTTAATCTTTATTTTCCTCACCTGTGCCAAATATTAGTTTGACATATTAATAGAAACTCTTTCTGATAAAACTCCTCCTCTCAGCATATTACATGGTTTGTTTTTTTTCGCATAGCGAGGCAATAATTTGCTGCCATTTTACGAATGCTGCAACACAATTGGATTTTACAATGAATGCTTTATAAAACATAAATTGTATATGCTGTAAATGAAACAGGGAAATATGTCTACCTCAAGCAGCAAACATTCCTCCCAAAATCAATATTTTCCTTTAAGTGCCCACATTCAAATGCATCCGACTATAATATTCCAATACTGTTATCAGGTTAAAAGATATATTTCGACCCTGCATTGTTAAGGTTTATATTAGCTTACAATGAATATAAGGAAGCATTTATATCTCTTTCCTGTTGGAAAGCCTCACTAGATAGAAGGAAATTAAAATGTTATAGGCACAAAAACAAAAATAATTTCTTTAGAATAGTTGAGTGAATTCAGCATGATTACATTCCTTTATAGTTAATTATGCAGTAATACACCACAAATATAAATACTATGTGAGAATAGGAACTAAAATGTTTTTTAAGCAAATGAATTTAGTATATTATACACTGTACTGATGTATTGTAAAAATAAAAAGTATTGTAAAAATAGCAGATGCCAGCAAATAAATCAGTCACCGGCATATTAAATAGAGCGCAATAGTCATGAATTGCTTGAACATGAAGCAACCTTTACACCTAGCAGCATTGCCATTTTCTTTATTTCCAGCGCTATACAATGTTGCCATGTCCTCCATTAACTGGTTGTCTAGAAGCATGCTTTTATCCTTATTCTCCATTCCTGATGCCAAATGATAATCTTGAGGAAACAAAGAAGTCTGTTAATGTTCCGTTGCAGAAAATAACACAGAAGGTGAGGATTAAACTACCACCTCCTGGCACTTCTGAATTCATATATAGTGATGCAGCAACCTCAACAAATAATCCGGTGGGAAAGTG
Source organism: Hymenopus coronatus (assembly GCA_030762935.1). NCBI lineage: Eukaryota > Metazoa > Arthropoda > Insecta > Mantodea > Hymenopodidae > Hymenopus > Hymenopus coronatus. Next base: position 178,639,843 of record CM060900.1, read on the forward strand.
CCCCTATTCACCTATGAATACGGTAACATGGTGTTGGCACATGGATGCTGCATTGTATGCATTTTTATTTTTTAAGGGAACATTGCTATCTATATAACCTGTGCCAAATACAAAATTTAAATGTCTTTCTGAGGAACATCCTTTGTTAGAGCAGCGAATTACATGGCTAGTTTTATTTAGCATAGCGTTCTAATATTTCCCACCATGTTACGAATGCAGTAAATACCATTGTTGTTTTATAACCGAATGCTTTATAAAATTTTAATTACAAAGGCTGTAATTAATGTGGGCACTTAAAAGGAAATATTGATTTTGGGAGGAATGTTTGCCACTTAAAGTAGATGTAATCCCTGTTTTATTTACAGCATATATAATTAATTTATGTTTTATGAAGAACTCAGTTGTAAAATCTTAATCATGTTGCAGCATTCGTAAAAGGTAACAAATTATTACCCTGCACTGCAAAATAAAACTAAGCATGTAATTTGCTGAAAGGAGGAGTTTTATTAGAAAGAGTTTCTATTAATATGTCAAACTAATACGAGGTACGTCCAGAAAGTAAATTCCATTTGGTAATAAAATTAAATTGCGTACAGATACACAATAATTATTTATTGCACAAAATTCTACAAATCTTAAACTACTTTTCCACATAACTGCCGAAATTTTGCAGGCGTATGTCATAGTGTGGCAAAGTTTTTGCATACCTGCTTCATAGAAGTTTGCCGCCTGTGTCTTTAGAAAGTTGGAAACATTTTCTTTCAGCTCTTCGTCATTGTTGAAGTGTAGACCACCAAGGAAAGACTTGAGATGTAAGAACAATGAAAGTCGCTAGGAGCGAGGTCAGGGCTGTACGGAGGATGGTCAAACACGTCCCAGCCAAATCCCTGTAGGAGGTTTTTCGTCACATTTGCAGTGTGTGGTCGTGCGTTGTCGTGAAGAAAAACAACACCTTTTGACAGCAATCCTCGGCACTTATTCTGTATTGTGCGGTGCAATTTCCTAAGTGTCTCGCAATAAACATCTGCTTTGATTGTTTGACCACACGGTAAGAAATCAATGAGTAAGATGCCTTTCCAGTCCCAGAACACTGTGCACATCATTTTTTAGGTGTCAAGATTTGTTTCAGCTTAACCTTTGCTGTGGATGAAGTGTGCCTCCATTCCATTGATTGCCGCTTACTTTCAGGGGTGTCGTAAGAAACCCAAGTCTCATCTCCTGTGACTATCCGTGTCAGAAATTCTTTGCTGTCTTCATCATAACGGGTTAAAAACTGGAAGTGCACTACCCATTCATTTTGTTTTGTGTTGCTCAGTAAGAATCTTTGGTATCGAACGTGAGCAAAGTTTACGAAATTTCAGTTTTTTGGTAACAATTTCATGAATTAGTGATCATGAGCTTTGGGGAAATTCCATAGCGAGAGCACTAATTGTAAACTTGCTGTTTTCCTGGATCTTGTCATCAATCGCGTGAACCAGTTCTTCTGTAACCAAAGATGGATGCCCACTTCATGCTTCACTGTGCACTTCACTACGTCCTTTATTGAACTGTCGGACCCATTTTCTTACCATTGAATCACTCATCGCATTTTGTCCGCAAACTTCGCAAATTTGCCGATAAATTTTAATTGGTTTCACTTTCCCAGCATTCAGAAAACGAATCACAGATCTGACTTCACAAGCGGCAGGATTTTCAATCAACAATGACATTGTAAAAAAGCACAACAAAGCATATGTGGCTGACAGCGATCTCAAAATGGCACACGTTTCTTCTCCCTGATACAGAGCGTCTACTGCGCATGTGCGGAACTGCGATCGCAGCGCATTAGCCGAGATAAATTGAAACGGAACTTACTTTCTGGAGGTACCTCGTATTTTGCACAAGTGAGGAAAATAAAGATTAAAAGAAAGAAAAAAGAAGTATGTGGTGTTTCCGTGAGATTTTATCCACTTTCCGAATTTTCTGGTATTTGACAGAAACCCCTTTTAACCACTTTGGTTATTCTAGTCGCAGGCACAACTGCTGCCGATTAAACTTAATCTTGTAAGCAAAGCACCCAACACTAGGTGCATTTTACTTCAGATCCACTACTTAATCAAAACACAGTAGTAACACATTTTCTGCAAGTATATTGAAGTTGATTTTTGCAATATTTTCCCATTAGTTTACAATGAGTGCTGAAATGTTGGTTCTGAAACAGTGAGATGAGCCAATGGTTGCCACACCCTCTTGAACCCCAAAAAAAAGAAAGGAGGCATATGGGAAATTTCATTCTCATACCATCAATGTAGGAATGCCTGAGAATTCGGTGACCCATCATGCAAACAGAAAGTGGGTAATTTACATTTGTGAAATATAATACATATTTGCCCTTGAATACATTTGTTGTCTCTTGAATAGTTTGTTCCTCTACATTTAGTACCTAATGAAGGCTGTACCCTGGCATACCTGTGGTGATTATCAAACACCAAACCCCAACCTGATTGCTACCAGGTACCTGACATTCAAGAATTAGATGGTAAAATAATATTTTAAAAACTTGATCACCTGTGTCACATGCATATTTTCACATACTAGTTTACCCTGATGATGTACCAAAGAGAGCTGTAATTGCACCTTTTGGAATCTGTATGCCTTCCATTTGATTTGTATAATGCACCACAGCCCTTTCAATCCTATGTGATTTTGAATTTGTCTATTGCTACATCGAGATTCTATTTCATTATTCGTTACACAAATGAAGATGTAGATCATCTCCATCCACACCATGGCCATACTGACTGGCTGAGTGGTTAGACCACTCACCTCTCATTAAAGTAGGCCACTGCATGTGGGATTTGTGGTGGACAAATTGGCGCAGGGGCAGGTTTTCTCTGGATTCTGCGGTTTACCCCATCACTGCATTCCACCTTCATTCCATCATATACTACCGATAGCATCAATCTAAGTGCCATTTTGGGTTCAATTCCTTGGTTGCCTTATATCTGAGCCAGGTATATGCCCACTGCCAGATAGTGAAGTATATCACTCACTATCCACTTGGTGATACAGTTCAAGATTTGTGGTGCTATCTTGGACTGATAAATTTTTACAAATGAGCACTTCATCATGCAGCAACAATGCAAACCAGTCTTTTGGACCTGCACTATCTAGCACAAGAGAGAATAATAAAAGCAAAATTAAAATGACCAATGAACTGCAAATAGCATTCAATGTCCTCAAGAAGATTCTAATGCCATGCTCCTAGCTCACCATTTACCATTAGCTGTGATAGTGGCTGCCTCTGATTTCACTGCAGGTGTTTTCATCCATTAAATCAAAAATGATGTTATAGAACCACTGACTTTTTTCTTTAAAAAAAAATTTGGTAACACACAAAAAATAACTTAACCTAGGACAGAGAATTTCTTGCAATGTATTTGGCAATCAAATATTTTCAACACATGCTAGAAGGAACAAAATTTCCAATATACTTTGACCACAAGTCTCTAGCCCCTCATGCTCAGACAACAAAATGGGAAAGTTACAGCACAACAACTTTATTGGACAGTATACCACACTGCAGACACGTGGAAGGAAAGTAGAATGCTGCTACTGATGCTTGCTCCAAAAGTATTCCATCAATAATCACTTCGGAGCAGATTCCAGATACTCAAGTAATAGATGAATTGAACCAGTTGAAGAAATCAGCCACATGCACACTGAAATTTCAAACAGTCACCTTAACCAATAATTATACTCTTATCTGTAACAGATCCAATAATGGACTTATGACTTACATATCTTTCTAGTTCTGCAGAAATATCTCTGAATCTTTTTGCAACCTGTCACATTTAGGAATTAAAGATTCCCTTAATCTCATTCAACAGAGACATGTTTGGCCATCTATGAAGAAAGATCAGTATCTGAACATCCTCATGCACAACTTGTCAAGAAAAAGAGTTTGCTAGCAGGAGACAAGTACTGTGGCATAGCAATGTGAATACTATCAGATCCAGGAGTAGAATGCCTAGAGGAGAATAATATTTCCTGCACCTAAGTGCTAAAAAAATGGGTTATAGCACTCAGTATTTGGGGACCTGAAAGAGATGTACTGAGACTCCACCTCAGCCTTAAGGGTACGAAAACCTGGGCGACAATTAGTGGAGCTAGAGATAGAAGTAAATGTGCTACCAAGGATAAGAGAAACAGCAACCAGGTCAATGTTGGTAGCAGTTTCCATGTGAAGCCCTGTTATGGAAGTCTTAGGCTGTTTACCGTAAACACTTTGGAGCTTCTCCCACACAGCTGCACAATTAAATTTAGTAAAAAACAAAGTCCAAGAAGCCTGTTTGATGTCCTGAATAATTTGGCATGCCTTGACGTGGGCTTGTTTAATGCTGATCAAATATTCCAGTCTAGGGTGATGGTAAAGTACCCTAGGAGCCCTCCAGCACACCTGAATTGCATTGATGCACTTGGAGGTCCACTCGAGAACTGACAATCACCTTGGGTGGGAAGATGACCAAGGAATGGTTTGTTAGGCAGCGGAGAGAACTACAAAATATGTGAACTACCACATGGTCAATTGTTTTGAAATTAATGGTTCCTGAAAACCAAGGCCGAGACGACAGCCCAGTTGAACTTGGCCCGCTACCAAGAAGCTGCTTGTTATTAAGAAATATTATGCAAAAAGAAGGCATGAACACAAGGGCAATGATCACTAGAATGAATGTTAAATAGGTTCCACTGGAAGCAGTGAACACACTGTGCTGAACAAGCCGAAACTTACAGGTGGGAGAATGGCAGAAGAATCAGAAATAAAGGTAAGCTTACCGGTGTTCAGAACAGCAAGAGAGAAATGATTGAAAAGGTCAACAAGGAGGGTCCATGTTAAATCCCAAAGGGGATGTTGGGCATTGAAATCACCAAGCAAAAGAAAAGACGCCAGGAGCTGAGACAAGATAACCATATTAACTGTGCTGATGGTAGATGAGGGAGGGATGTAAACAGTACAAAACAGAAAAGGAGAGACTAAGAAAAACAAGATGGACAGCAATAGCCTGCAAGATAGTGGTAAACAACAGCGATTGACAGTACACATCATCTCATGTATCATGACACTTTCATGAGGAAAACCCTCCTCCATAGACCAAAAGTAGCCAGAACATAATGATGCAATGCAAAAGAATCATGAGGGCTGAGCTTCATCTCCTGCAAACAAGATGATCAGTGGGCCACAGGAACACTGCAGATATCCCACATCAAGAGAACCATGGTGCAAATGTTAAACACTTGAGATCAGAGTTATCAACTATGCAAGATGTAATGAGGGTACAGGGGAGAATCTCAAAGGAAAGTAATGGGAAACAAATGAAGAGAGACAAGGTTAAAGTGGTAAGTTTTTTAAGTTTTGTGCACTTTGGGCCCAAAAAAGGATGGCCAGTGTTGCCTTCAGAATCCTCGGATGGTCGGGATCCAAAAGATCCCCTTCAGCTCATAGAATGAGAATGGGACTTTGAAGCTTTATTGCCCTACCAGGTGTCTTTATGCAAGCACTGATATGAGGCAGTGACAGTTGGTGGTGGACTAGGAGAGGGCTAATGTACTGGTTTTGAGTGAAATGCAATTGAAAAAGTGAGAGCATGACATTGAAGGCTGTAATTCTGTTTGTTCAAGCAAGGCCAACGTGCTGAAGGATGGGTCCATTTGCATACTAGACGTTTCTGCAACTTGCACAGTTTGAAGGACCACAGAGAGACCAGAAGTGTGATAAATTGCTGAGGCATAGCCTGAGGTGGTCACAGGCTGCAGCTGTTGAAAATGCATGGTCTCCGGAAAATTTAGGTGTTCCATAACTTGCAACTCCTTATGAGTTTTTTCTCCAGAAACTGCGGGCAATGCTGTAAGCTACATGGATGGTTCCTGGGGTAGTGGACACAAGGATCATGGGCTCAAACAGTATCACCATGTGCTGGAAGGCCATTTGCATGTGACATCCAAGGTGCACTGACTAAACTGTTGACACCGAAAACATAGCATAGGGTATGGCACATACAGTCTCACAGCAATGCATTCATAGCCACAATATAGACACTCTAAAGTTAAAAATACTGTATGCAATGCAACTGATTTACAATCATGCTTACCAGGACAGTATGCCTGGCACACCCCTCGGTGGACAAATTCTGCCCCCTCAGTGGACAAATTCTGCCTTTGAAAGAGTCCAAACAGAAGGTGGTAAACCATACCTCCACAGGTGCTCAACGATTTGTGTAGTGCCACTATTATTGAATAGGAACCCAACAAGCTGGCCTTCAGGAGCTTTCTAGGTTGGTCTTCCATCTTTATTTCCACCAACAGTGTACCCCTTCTTGTTCAGGTGGTATTGAACACTTTTCCCACATATTTGGTGGATCTCCCTTTGAATGTAAAAGGGGCTGATGTCGTGCATAGTCTTTTTTCCACAAGCCTAGGTCACAACCAAAATTGTCAAACATAGAAGTTTTGTGTGGAGAAAGCATAATGAGGTACCCTCTTCCGGTAAAGTTGGGGGTCAGCCTACCATCCAGTGGTAAAGGAAACAAGACACCAAAAAACTTTATGGCCTGTGCCACGTGGAAGACCCCTACCAGACTGATCTCAAGGAGTACTTCAGAAAGAGTCACTTTCCAGCCACCACTGCTAGTCCATACAGGTAAGCCTTCCACCGCATACAACTCAGCTTTAAGCCCCTACCACAGATATAACCAGAAGATATTGGCCAGATGTAGAATGTACCAATCTAAGAATAATCTATCCATCGGAACAAATTAATGCAAAAGTACATGCTGGAATTTATATTCCACTGTAGTGAGTTTGTCATATTTTTAATACAGACTTTTTTTTTTTTGTTGCCAAAGATAAAGTATGAAATTTATACATATGCTAATGGCTATAATATCACAAATATGATTTAGAAATGGTCATGAATATTTTGCTAAATTATTTTTTCTTATAACACATCCATCTCTTGTAAATATGTGTATGCACAAATATAAAATACCACAATAGGCTGTTGAAATATATACTATTCCATAATTAAACACAAATGACAACAATGACTCAATTGTTCTGAAACAGATTTCTTTACAAACTGCATAATGCAATATATTACACATTTCACAAATGTCATCAGGAACAAGCTCTAGTGAATGCACAAAATTACCTTATCATTCCTAACTTATATAAACACTAAATACCCACAGGCATTTGAGTCTCTTGTTTTGTACTACCCCACATTTATCTCTTTAAAGGATCTTTTCAAACAATTATATGTGAAGATAATGCACAAAACAACCAATTCAAATACCATATAGACATCTCCTCACTATGTAGAGCATCCATTTACTAAGTTATTTAATACCTGGTATAAGAATTTTAGTTACTTACAAGTATTACTGAAACTATGGGTGAGGTTGATAAGGACTTTGAGTATAGTAAGCAGTAGTTCATGAATAACCACTCCAGGTGATTCCTTATCTGCAACACTAGTGACTGGGTGCATGACAATTTCTCCATCACATTTCCTGTATAGTCTCGCAAGAGTATCTAATAATATCCCATTTTCATAGTCCAGAAGGTACATTTGATTTTCTTCATTCTGATTTGTAACCTGAAACAAGAGGGTGTTTGTTCTTTGGAAATTGATCTCTCAGAACTAATTAAGGTACTCTGCTTAAAATTTGGAAATATAAACAAAAGTATTTTCCGATTTGTCAACAAGAGACAGAGAGAGAGAGAGAGATCAAACACAAACCATGCCAAGTATAGCATTAAACTTTATTATCAGAGACTGGATTTTAAAGTGAAAATGTATTCCAAAAAAAGGATACAAAAGTATTAATAAGGGTCACACTTACATTTCATGTTTCACTTCACTTCATAAAAAAAAATAATTGAACTTTATCACATTTTACATTTTCACGTGCTTGAAAGTCAGATACTGTCTTTTAGAATGCAAAATGTCTTTGTACAGAGAAGAAAAAGACCTCTCAACATCAATAGAAACCAGTGGTGAGTACTTGGTTCGAACTTTGAATTCTAAGTCACCACACTTCACTAGTTTTTCAATGTCTAGGTTTTTAGATAAACTTTGCCTGAGCTTGTCTTTGCAAATCCCTTGAGCATATTGGCAGTTTCTTGTGTTACATTCTATAGTGACTCCTTAGATAGGTACTTCTCTTCCAATTGCATGATAACCCCTGATAGAAATTTGAATGTGTGCACTGCATACAGTTCAGTCTCTAAATTTGGATTCTTTAGTAAAGCCTTTGCTTGCACTACAACTGCTGACTCCACATCATCCAAGGAGAGAAGAAATTCCTTAATCTTGGTAAAATTCTCACAAAGGAAAAGAGTACACGAAATCCATGTTCCCCACCTTGTTATAATGGGAAACTTAGGCAACGGCAAGCCTGTGATTTCCCTGTAACGTTCTATTCTACTAGCAGCCTTAACCAATGATTTCTTAAGCTCAGAGGTGAAGGCATTTGCTGTGGTGTATTCAACTCTAATGGCCTTGCACACCCTGTGCAAAGCATGAGCAATGCAGGTGATGTGATGGGGATTAGAATACAGGGGTTTCAACTAAGCAAATGCTGAGACCATGTACGTTGCTTGGTCAGTGACAACTTGCCCTACTTTATTGTATGGTAGTCCTGAGGGCTGCAGTCATTAAAACTCTGCACGATGTGTTGACTTTCTCCAATTTGTACATTACGAGCAGCATTGGCTTAGATGGAGCTCCCATCAAAGGCAACAAGTATACTCAGAATGGCCCTTGAAAGGGAATCAGTTGTTTCATCTAAAATAAAACAAACATGATGGTCTCCAACAATTTCTTTAACTTTCTGTATACTGGCTTCATTATACTGGCTGTTATTAATTCTTTTGAAGAGTACTTTCATCTGGAACAGTTCTTTGCATGTGCTTTTCTAAAGAACTCTTCATTGCAGGAATATTAACTGGTGTGAAGGTAGCTGTGATGCCCGAGTAAAAAGCATTCTGTTCCTTGCCTTTTACATTAGCCTTCTGCAATGATTCCTGGATGAACAACTGCTTCATAGCTTCCTCATGAATCTCTCAAGATTTTTGGTGCTTTGTGTACTTATGATGTTGCATTATTTGGTCCTTTAAAAGCCTCTGGTCCACCTTGATAATGACATCATAAAGTGAACATCGAATAATCTCCCCATCTGTTTCAATGAAATCAATTGAGAATGTTTTGGCCACACTCGTAGCTTGCTGCTTGTACAGGCTTTCAACATTTTCGAGACACTATTACACCACTGTTAAAAACTTGCTTACCGTCACAAAGCAAAACTCACACACATCTGTGCAAGATTTAACAGTTACAAGTAGCTGGCCTGTGTTGTGGGTCGAGAGGGATGGGTTTTCCTCTCAACAAACCATTTAATAGTCAGCTGTAAATCATTTGAACTCACAGTAGTTAGCGATACTCTGTCAATTCATTACTGCAGCAAAAATGCACTCTCGGTGGAAACGTTAGTGCTCAGTATGTTACAGACAAACTGGTAACAGGAGGACTATTCCACCACTGACCTATGGAAGGCTTTACGCAGTTGCCTTCAAGTCACTAAACCAAAGAGAGAAAGTGAATCTTCATTTCTCTTTCTAAAAGTCCCACCCCTTGTGAAAGGCAAGTCAACTGTTAAAATTGTCCTTGACCTCTTCGTGCTGTCAATCATATCAGGTAGTCATTGACCTACTCTATTTGCTTTGTTCTTTACACCCTCTAAGATGTCTTAGACCAGTCCAGCTTTCATTGGGGTGAAAAGAATTTTTCTTGTCAATGATGATGTAGTGAAAGCAATTTTTAAAATCTTCCACTAAAAAACTGGGCAATGCATTGCATTTTAAAAGTATATTAATTAAAAGAGGATCGAAAAACAAAAATTCACCAAAAAGGGAACTGAGGCTAATAAAGGGGAAAAAAAAAGGGGGGGGGGAGTTAATTCCCTTTAAAATCCAGTCTCTGTTTATTACAGAAGACATACTAGGCTTTAAGGCTGTGTTTTTAATTACAGTTCTTTTTTATTCATAAACTTTGAAGTTTAATATGTTTTGCATATGTTAGTCATGCTAAACTAATGCATTTCAAGGCTCTTAGGCAGTCTTATTTAAATAAACAGAATATAAACCATCTAAACTGTGACTGCTGTTAAACATTACAAAGGAACAAAACTTATCTTGCAGTTATGTTCTCTTTTAACTGTTCAATTCCACCTATTCTTCATTTTGCGTAACAACTGTCCTAAAGATTGTTATCTTTATTGAAAACTTGTATGAAAGATATTTCATGTAATTTAGACCACTTCTTATTTATAACCTCTTTTCTCCACTTTACACTGAAATATTATATGCTGAATAATATCATTCCCTCCAAAAATGGGGCACTTGTTCTGTAGAACACCATTTATTATTCCATTCCATTTCATTTATATGCACTTACTGTTACACAAGCACCTCTTTGTTCAATATTTACTTATTAATATGTTCATGCCTTAGAAGTAAAGGGACTTTAGCCCATATTCTTAAGTTTCGGGGGAACCAAGAAACTATTTTTATAGTACAATAACTGTATTTTGTTCCCAACAAATAATATTTATGACATTTAAGGTTGTGGTATTTAATTATGTTATTCACACTTTGCTATGTAACTTCTGGACAACATAAATTGCCTGATGCTTCTAAATGAATACAATAAAGCCTTGTTTGTGTGTTTCACATTTATAAATTTTTTACACTTAAACCTATTTTAAGGTCCCAGCAGGATTCCTTTAATTACCATACAACTTTGTTTCTTTTAAACATTTTTCAGCTATGCATTTTTTGCACTTATAAGTTCAAATATGAGTATGAAGTCCTTAAAAGAGCAAAGCATCTTTTATATGTTTAGGTATGGCTTCACACAATAAGTGGGATTGCTCTAGAGTTTCCGGAAAAACAACCATTCATTCACACTTGAATCAAACCCATTAACTCCAAAAGGTATACAGACCAACAAACATTAACAAAATGGATACCTAAATGTTAGGCTCATTTTATAGAGTTTTTCCTCAAGAAAAACAAGGAGAATATTTCCCAGACATTATCATGAGTCATTTAAATCATTTCACATAAAATAAACTTCTTTTTCTAAGAAATGCTTGTTTTGTTACAAATATGTACTATGAGCTGGTATGAATAAATATGTAGAATAAAATTCTTTGTATTTTTCAGGGGCCTTAAGAAGAAATGGAAAAAAAAAAAAAAAACGCATAAGTGAAAGCAAACATTAGATAAGGATAAAGGATGGGTGAAGAAAATTATACAAACTGTATTAAATAAAATATTATAATGCACTACATTAGAAAAATAAGATACCCAACAAACTCTGGATTCTGTGTAATGACAAATGATGGTTGCACATAAGACTAAGTGAACTGATAACATCAGAAGAGTGTCTTTGCTGGATGCCAGCCGCTATGTAACAATATTGCTGAAGTTAAACAAGCATATATACTTTATACAGGGAAATAAAAGTGAAATGTGCATAAATATGGCCATGGCATGCTTAAACCTGTGCAAAATCACAGAAATGAATACCATAAAACAAAACCTTAGATCAAACTCGAATAACATTTAAAACATCTGTTGCTACCTTAGAATATTAAAGAGCTTTATGATAAGCAATTTCCTAAGGATGCCTCCTTTTTTTTATGCACTACATCACTTAAACTGATTTATGAACATAATAATTTTATGAACCTTTGCTTTCGTTTTCCATCTCAGGATTGCAATAACAGTGCCATACACTCCTCTGAGATATGGTGCATCAGAAAGCATTTGGTTATCTATGACATTAAAATCCATGGAAGCATTAGTCCTAGCTTGCAAATGACAGCCTTGAAGTGGTGGTAGCTTCTCACGCGTGTGCGTGTGCGTGTGCGTGTGCATGTGCATGTGTGTGTGTGTTTATTTCCTCCTTCCTTTATAGGCTTCTCTAACATTGCACCTATTTTGACCAAAATTGGCACAGATAACCTTTGAAAAAAGAGGAAATTACTGTTTGACCTAGAATTCAAAATTCAGTCCCATTTCATAGGATTATTTATTTAAATTCATGTACCACAAAGTATTGCGAGGCATTCTATATCTTTGCGAATGTATATCAATACAACTCGAACATTGCCAATATAAGAAAAATAATTACTATTAAATATTCAAAAGCGTCGAGCACTATGATGGCGTGGTTGGAAAATTAACATAGTTAAAGTTGATTATATTAAATACATCTTATTTATCTCCCTGAAGCTGTGGATTTATACACATCACATCACTTCACAGCCTTGAAATGGAGAGTTAAAATATTTTGTCTTTCTTTTGTTTCACTTTTCTTGTTTTTTTTTTTTTTGTACAATATTTTTCTTAATAGTGTTTTCTGCAATAATTATTAAATGCTGCCAAAAATGGAAGGTTATTGAGCAAGTGAAATCTAATGCTAAAAGAGCCAAATTGCAATACTCAGGTAAGAGCCACATCATTTTGACTTTTTAATTTCTCTACTATGTATAGTAGATAGGGAAGTATTGTATTCTATTAAAAAATTAGATGTTGAAACTTGTAATTTTTAAACAAAGGCATGCATGCGTGTGTGTGGGTGCGCGCATGCCTCCAAAAAAATAATGCAAGGTTAATGGATAAGTGTAACCTAATCTTAAAAGAACCAAACTGCAATGCTCAGGTAAGAGCCTCATTACTTTTGAATTCTTACTTTCTCTACTATGCAAAATAGGTATAGGAAGTATTATATTCTACCCTGTGTTTGAATCAGACTTTCTGATGTAGGGGGAAACTTAAGAATCAGAGTTTGTGGTATAGTTATATCTGTAGTAAGTGAAGCAGCAGCAGTAGCAGTAGCAGTAGGAGGAGGAGGAGGAGGAGGAGGAGGAGTAGTAGTAGTAGTAGTAGTAGTAGTAGTAGTAGTAGTAGTAGTAGTAGTAGTAGTAGTAGTAGTAGTAGTAGTAGTAGTAGTAGTAGTAGTAGTGCACTCTAATTTCACTAACTCATGTCACTTCCAATGCTGCAGTTTTAAACTGAATATTAATATTACTTGAAGTTGAAGCCTGAGATTTGAATTGGAATACACCACAGTCATTATATTTTGCAACTTTACACTTTCTTATCACAAATCTATTCATAATGACCAAGAATGGAAAACTTACTGTTGTAAAAAGCTGTATTGTATAATGCAAGCAACAATCATCACTGCTGATACAAACTGCTGGAGTTATGACCGTGAATGCTAACACAGCTACTCCAACTGATAATTGTTTATTGTTCAGCTTTATTGTTATTAGAGTTACTATGGGAGCTGAGACAGCTAAACTACTCATACTATGTACAGTCTGCATCAAAAGTGTTCCATGTCTTCCTATACTTTCAAAGAAATTAGTAATAGTGTGTATAATAAATAAAAAAAAAAAAATACTTGCCTGACAAGGAAGGAATTCTTCTCTAATGAGCCAGGAAAATTATTTAATGAGAGGGGGAAATCCCCCATCCCCCATGTTAGTTGGAACCCTGATTCTACAAAAACTAGAAGTCAAAACTATACTTTAAATATCTGCTTTGAAGTACCATAAATAAAAATGTTTTATAAGCAGAAAAACAAAACTAATGGTATATAAAGCAGTAAAGTGGGCGTCAAACCAGATGAAGTGTCACTTTTTCTTCCTCTTCTGTCTCTTATATGTTCATTTTGTTGCTTTTTATTTTTTTTTTTCTTATTCTTTCTTAGTAGTTTTATGTATGTTGGTACTGATAATAATAAAGGATATGCTGACATTACTTAAACTGGTATTACTTCTTTCCAACTGAGATTTTCCCAGTAAATAGCAATGATTCACCCCAAATGTGATGTGTAAGTCATAGCTATTCAAAAGAAACTACCATTACAATCTCATAGCTGCGGTTGTTCAATCATGCTTCTTTATATTGTTTTCTGAGTTACCTTTCTTTCTCTGTATTTTTCTGAGTTTTAATTAACATTTTATTTAAGTGTGTTGTTTAATAATTTCTAAATATGTCCTAAGAAACACAGAGTTATTGGACAAGCAACGTAAGGTTAAATGTAGAAAGGATAAACCATCAATACATGGGTAAAGCCAAGTATTTCAACTAGTTGTAATGTACACAGGTTTCGTCTGCTGTATGCTGTGAACTGGAAAAAATAAGTGCAAAACATCCAATATAGTGCAATTATCATTTATGTTTGCCAAAATAATCAAATTTTGAAACCTAAGTTGGTGTGAATGTGGACTGAATACACCATGGTGCCAAAGAAATAAATGGTCAGTTTTTCGCCTCTTGCTGAATGAAATCACATCCTTCTCATTCACTGTTACTATGTACCTCAACAATCAACAGCTGCACTTTCAGCAACTGTTTGGGCACAATCCTCATTATTTGCACTGTTACTCAAATTTGAAATAGCACATGGTAATGTATTAGAATCTAATATTTCATCAGTCAAAGTAACAACTAACTCTGCTTGAAGCCATTTTACTCTCTCTTGAAATCTGGAAACTTCACACATCACATACCAAACTTGCATCACATATAAGACAACAGATACCTTGTGCAGACCTTCAATGTTTCATTGAAGAGAGCAGCACTGAACACTAAGGATATTTCATTCTCACTGCATTAGATGGCATGAGCATACAACACGCTAAAACAACCTAGAGAAATCTTTGTCTAGTAGTTATGCCTTCATTTTTTGCAATATACATAATGAGAATACACATTATAAGCACAGGACTTAAATCAGTAAAAGACACATCAGCAGCAAACAGATTAAATAGCCTTTTCCAAGGCTTTGCCTCTTCCCAGTTTCACTTGGGCTATTTTCTTAGCAGTTGAATTTGATAGACCAAACACACCCCAAGAAAAGATTCTGTGTATGATATCTAAAATTTCCCATCTTCCGTCACAACATTAAATTTTGGGTTTGAATTTTTTAAACCATTTGGCATTAATATTAGGTACCCTATATTTACAATCTGTAATGGCTGAGCTTGCTACTTTTCCTTTTATCAATGATAACTTATTTTATTCTCACCAATTTTTATCCTTAATTTATTAAATATTAATTTATTATTTCAGTGTTAAGTTTAATACAATGGTAGCTACCAATTGTGGCCCTGGCAATTATATTGGTATGCCATCATCCTCCATTTAACATGTACAATTATCCACTCCATTTCTATTACAAACTTTGAGATTCTCTTCCTTTCTAGCATTTTCCTTCACTTCACTATACCATTACAACAATGTTTCTCTCGTCATCTGTGCACATAATTCTGCCTTTGCATAGCTTCCAATCTTTCTCTCACATTTCTCCAGAATCCCTATAAGGATTATAAACTCTGTACAACATGTGCATGTGAATTCAGCCTATGCATATCCTAAAATCTTTCTCTCACTTTTTTCCAAAACCTCTATTAGGATTATCAGTTCTGTGTCACACTTTTCCTGAACTTTTTGTGACTTACTGCTCTTTAATGTTACTCAATCATAAATTATTACTTTCCACCCTATTCACTTGAAACCTTAACATACTTTCAGGACATCAGTCTCAGGCAATTGCAGAATGCAAAGTCAAAATTATTAATAAAGATGGAAAATTTGGTATACATAGAAAAGAAACCCATACTGACAACTACATCAAATTGAACATTTCAACCCAAAAGCACACCAATATGCCATACTAAACAGTCTACTACAAAGAGTAACTAAAGTACCTCTGGAAAAAGCCGAATACTTAGAACTAAACCACATAGTGAAAACAGCTGAAATAAATGGTTTTAGCAAGGACTTAGAATTCAGAAAGCTCAAGAAAATTAAACAAAATAAGATTACAGAAATATCCACCCTCATACAAATTAAAGATAACAATAACTACAGAAGATTCACTTATCACCCTTGGGCAACTGAGAATTCTCAAAAAACTATGTAAAGAACATAATATAATGCTGGCACCTTACAACAAGTTTTCAGTGTGAAGAATTTTGATTCCATCCCATAGAACAAAAAAACTCCCAATTGACAAAAAACCAGGCATCTATAGAATTAATTGCAATGAGTGTAACAAAGTATACATTGGCAGAACAAAAAAAAAAAAAAAACCATAGGTACCCATTTTAAAGAACATATTAGAAATATTAAAAAAAAGGGAAACTGAAAAACCTGCAGTATCGGCCCATTTTTGGAACAACCGACATGAAATTAAACAAGACTGCCATCTTTTGAAAAATGTGCAACAGACAGTAGAACTCAACACATGGGGGAAAATATACATGAAAAAACATGAAACGCACCTCATGAATTTTGATATCATCACTTTGAAGAAAACCTGCTAATGAAGTTCATCAATCCAACACCAGAGGGAAGACAGTCATACATCAAGGATCCTCATGTTGAATCCGACAATCAAAAGCAGTAGACAACGCATGCAACATGCATGCCAAACTAGTTCTGCATAAGTAAGTTTTTGTGAAGCACATGTGTGTATACTCAACTCCAATTAAAATTAAAACTAAGTACTTGAGTATCTTTTCCATTACCTGTCCTCTAACCCTTACCATCCCTAATTCTGTCATCACTCCTGCATTAATTGTACACTGTGGCACTCCTAAAATTAACTTGCAAAATGTTCTCAACTCTAAATGCAATCTTTCCCACCCTTCCTCAATTCCCCAAATTTCTGATCCATACAACCTAGACTAAGCCAAGGCATAATATATATTCTCTTTCAAACCACTCTACACTGTTAATGCTGTACACAAACATCTTACCACACCCAATCTTCTGTTTATCACAGCACTTATCTGCCTGTCCAACCTTCACATTCTAGATAACTTCACTCCTAACATGAAAATGTCATAACAATTTGACTTTCTCCACCTTCACCAAACCACTTATCTTCCTTACTTAAATTTCATCTTTTCTTGAACACCATAATATTGCTTTTCTTCTGGTTCACTTTTGGCCCCTCATTTATTGCAGAATCACTCTATTGCACCTACGACCAATTTTAAATCTCTTTCATTATTGATCCCATCATCAATCATTATGCATTAGGCCTGAAATTTCTATGTTATTAATCACTGGCATACAGACCTTCACCAAGTTAACCTCTTCCAAGAGTACATTGATAAAGAAGTCAAAAAAATAATAAAAAAAAAAAGGTCTGAGTTTACATTTTGTCTTTCACCTCTTTCTTGCACAACTTCCCTTGCCACCTTATTACTTCTACATCTTACACAAAATGTTTCCTGATGATATGGCGCTTTCAACAATTTGATCATGCTAAATCTTAAGCCAATGTCCATTACTATGAAGGAGAATGACGTCAGGACATACATTGACCATGCAGGCATCATTGACAGGGCAGAAACAAATGAGTATCAGTAAGTGTAGTAGTGTAATGCAGAAGCAGGTGTGATTTGCAACATGGCAGCTCATGTGTGGAAGTGTACTAATACTCTTGGGAAACTATGTCAGAAGAAGCTACAGACGTTAATGAAATGGTATCAACACCAGCATTTTATGAGTGTGGAAACAACTATTTTTATACATGATTATATTAGCATGGTAAAATGTTTAAATTGTGGCCAAGAGCTTCAGTATAAAAGGAAGTAAAATTTACAATTATGTACCATGAGATATAAAGCAAAGAGCCAAGTAAAGTTAGTACAAGAATTACAAATAATAAATAAATGTTATAGTCATTCAACTTGTACAGCAATAGACAATATAGAGTTAAATACACATTAAGTTTCAAAGAATCCATTAATAGTATAAACATGATTATTCACTAGCAGCTTCTATAATTTAACTTTATAGATATTTACTTTTAGACCCAACCCCAGCTTATTTAATCCCAGAACTACATGAGAGTTAGGCAATTTGATTAATCTTTGATAAGATATTTCTATACAATTGTGACTCCTAGTATTATAGTTGTACACAGCTCCCCTCACTGCTAATGTTGAAACATTATTTCTAATACACCATAATACATAATAGATGTGTTAACTACTGTGAAACACTGCAGTCTAATAAATAACTGTTTAGAATGATCTAATTTACCTTGAGTCAGCAATTATTCTAACAAGTTTTTTTCTGTAACAATAAAATGTTTTATCAATGTACATGCCCATGTCCATTACTTCCCAGTAACAAAATTCCATAAAGTATAATACTTGAAAAAAAGCAAAATATGCTGATCTTAAATAGTTATCTGAAATATCATTTTTTAAATTGCTAACCAAATAACTCTAGAAAACCTTGTTGAAATACTTTTAATATGTGGTTTCCAAGACAATTACTATCAACAAGAATACCTAAACATTTAAGTCTCTAATTCAAGGTGATTCATTATATTTCTTAAACCAAAATATATTTCCCGAGTTTTACTTTCAAAGTAACCTACATGAAACAGAACAGCATTCGGTCCAGGAGTTGGCAATGCTCTTGAGCTTCAAACTTTTTGTTAGATATTGCAAAAAATTGCAACCCTACATTAATAAACAATTTATCAAAGACTATGATTAAGGCAGCTACAGAACTTTTTCCAAATTAAGAGCATGACTGTGAGGCAATTAGTTTGCCTCCAAGTACAGTAAGGCACAGCATTCAGAGTAATATCAAGATAATTATATCAAGATAGTAGCCAATAGTGTTCGTGTTACCAGAAGCATGCAGAAAATGTGCAATATTTATGGTAATATTTATGCAAAAGTGTTACAACAAGACGTTAGTAATTCAATAAGTGGACAGAGAAAATGTGGAAATAAAGACAATGGAAAAACATGTACAGAAAATAGTGAACGTGAAAAAATCCAGAAAGCAGCTTCGTCTTTGCGCAGGAAACATGTGGAACGAGATGCTGAAGTAATAGTGTCACTCCACTTCTTGATATAATGAATAAGGGCCTCAAAACATGCAAAAGGAAGTGAATTGTCTCATGTAAGACACTGAGGAATTAAGAAAACAGCTTATTCAACAGCAGAAAGGAACATAAACATTTGTGAAGAAAAGGATATGGATTCACAGAGGTACATATTTCATATAAGGAAAAGCAACGACACTCTGAATCAAATTTGATGTTAAAACTGAAAGGAATCAGCCGTTTTTCCCAGTGTAACAGATATGAAATCCTGAATATGTGTTCCAAAAGTGAAGAAACAACGAACAGTAAACTAGGTCACGTAAATCGCTGAATGGAATACAAGAAGAGCAGTGTTTTAGTAGTAGGCGATTAATTACTCAAATTTGCTGGTGATGTGTGCAAAGAGAAGGGGCATGATGTTCAGTGCTCTCCTGGAATCCTAGCCACTGAACTGCGACACAAAATAGAGCAAATGATCCTGAAGGAAACACGTGGGCACCAACAGCATCGCGAAGAATGTTCGTGCAGAAGAAATAATGGGGGAATGCATGGACATAGTACCACACATAAAGCGGGAAATTCTGCATACCCAAATTGTTGTAAATGGTGTCTTATGGAGGCATGATATTACTGTTAGACGAATAGCTAAGATAAACTAGACTGGCTTTGTAAAAACAAGAATTGTATATTTGTTGTCAGTAATTTCTGGTTAAAGGTAGTTGGGATGGTATCCATTTAAACCGTAAAGGCTCTTTTACGTCTAGTAAGCTGCTAAATGATGTGATACCCTCCTACAGTCAAAAGGGAAACTAAATTTTGATGGGATGAATGCCTGTACATTGATACAGAGCTAGATTAGATGGAGTGTTATTTATGGACGCTCTTTAACTGCTGTGGTTCTCAGCGTCCCATTCTATATTGGGCGTGAAAGACCGCTGAATTTTGCTCAGAGACCTCTCTATCAGGCTTGAGGTTCTTTTACGTGCCGTAAATCTATGACACGGGACCAACGGCTTTACTTCCCTTCCGAAGGAAGCCATGCTAAGGATTTTTACACCCGAAAAAAATTCATCGTCCTCTGCCGGGTTTGAACCCACGACCATGGGTGTATGAAGTCAGCATGGTAACCATTACACCACGGAGGGCGACCCAACAGAGCTAACTCAACCATGTTCAGGTAATAAACAAAATAACAATTTTTATGATACACACTCTGTTTTAAATCTGAACATTCAGTACATTCGTTCCAAGCTACTGCCATTGAGTATTCTATTTAAAGATACAAATACAGACATATATGTAATAACTGAACATGGGCTGTGTGGTGATGATATTTGCATAATTAATAACTATAACATTGTTACTAGATGTAACAGGCCTGTGCATAAAGGAGGTGGGGGGTTATAATATTCACAAAAAAACAATATTAATGCCACCAAACTAAATTTAGAAACTTATTGTGTAGAAAAAGTTTTTCAAACAGCTGGAGTCAAAATAAAGATGGATAAGGGCAATGTGCTAGTTTTTGGATTATATAGATCACCTGCAGCTCCTCCTAAAGATTTAATTTCACAACTAGAAATAGTACTCTATAAATTTGTTAACAAAAATACAAAAATTATCCTGGCTGGTGACTTTAATATAAACCTAGATATCACTTATGATACATACATAGCCCTAAAAGAAGTGATTAGCTCATATCGTATCAGGGATTTAATTGAGGAACCAACAAGGGTCACCATTAATACTTCCATCTGTTATTGATCATATAGCATCTAATATTCAAGAATTATTGACTAATGTTATTAACGCCCATATTTCTAATCACCATGTTCGGCTGGTACATTTTAATATTATTTGCTGTGATGGAATTACTGAAGAGAGAAGGATTTGCAGAAGCTTATCTGACGAAAATATAGCTTATCTTGTATATCCTTTGATAGGTGAAAATCGGATAAGTATTTTTAAAAAAAGTACTGTAAATGACAAATGGAATGAATTTTATAGTAGATTTATGACTCAATTTTAAGCTACATGTCCATTTAAAAAGTTAAAAGTGAATAACGCTAGAAACAAAAACATTAAACAATCATTAAAGGTAATTAAATCCAAAGAAAAAATTAAAGACACTTATGTCTTATATAAAAATACATTTTCTGACCATTATAAAATTAAATATAATAATGTGAAGCGCAAGTATCTAAACAGTCTACAAAATCTAAGGATAACAACTTGCAGAGAACGAATAGCAATTCAAATAATACTAGCAAAACAGAGTGGAACTTAATTAGTGAATCTAGGAAAAATAATAAGCTACATAAAAGCATTAACTTAAAAATTGATGGTAAACAAGCGCAAGATCCAGCTACAGTGGTCAGAAATTCAACAAATTCTTTCTAAATGTTGCTTCCATAACTTACCATTCTTTAGTACGTAAATAGTAAAAATACTTGTGTCAGATCATCAATATCCGAGACCAAATTATCCAATATAGTAAGTGCACTACCTAACAAAACAAGTAGTGGATGGGATGATGACAGGGCATTTATTTTAAAACAATGTCAAACCATTAACACAATTACTCAATTGAAAAGAGACAATGTCCCAAAATATTGAAGTTAGGATTAATTTAATTAAACCCTTGTTTAAAAAGGGGGACGAACAAGATGTCAGTAATTATAGGCCAGTCTCCTTAACATCCGAAATAGGTAAGATTTACTAAAGGATTTTACTAGAAAGATTGATTTCTTTCTTAAATAAATAAAATGTACTACAAGATTTTCAGCATGGGTTTAGAAAGGGCTGTTCCACAGTCTCTGCAGAACTACATTACATTTATGAAATAACAAGCAAACTGGAATCTGACAATAAGATAAGCTCATTATTTTTTGACCTCTCTAGAGCGTTTGATTGTGTTGATCATGGAATTTTGTTACAAAATGAAGAAATTGTGGAATAAGGGGTCTCCTCTTGCAATTAATCTCTAGTTACCTATAACGCCGAAAACAGTATACAGAAGTAAATCACAAAATGGGGAAATTTTGAGCAAAATAAAATCAGATACAGAAACTGCAAAATTTGGCCTGCCCCAGAGCACAGCTTTAGGACCTCTGCTCTTCTTTATATATGTTAATGATATCATCTGTCCACAAGATACAACTGTAATAACTTACGCAGTTGACACTATTATCATTTGCTGGATCAAAACAGCAGAAGCTTTAAAAGAAAATCTAAGTTGCAAAGCTAATATACTAATGCAATACTTTGAATCCATAAATTCAAAATGTAATATGCAAAAAACTAAAATCATTATAATTGTAACACTCCTCTCTCCTACATATTATTGAAAGCTACAATGATATACAATTAGTTGGTTACGACCAGCTGTGGCATTGAATTTTTCAACTGGTCCTAACCAACTAAAATAATGTTTTCGAGCACATCAAAGAATATCTCTAATGCAGAATTAAAATTAAATAGCAACACTATTGCAGAAGTAAAATCATACAGGTTTCTTGGAATTACAGTGGATAAACAGTTATGATGGACCCAACATGTGCATCATATATGTCATAACATCAGCAAATCTATATACCCTCCGAGATATTTTCAAAATTACAAAGGCATAAGGCTTTTAAAAATGATCTACTATGGATGCATATATCCACAGTTTAACTATGGGATTGAAATTTGGGGTGCAGCTGCAAATTGTCATATGGACAGGCTGTTAATTTTACAGAAGAAGAGCATCAGACTGAGGTATAACCTTAAAATAAGGGAATCGTGCAGGGAAGCATTCATTAATCAAAACCTGTTCACTGTCTACTCATATATATATATATATATATATATATATATATATATATATATATATATATACAGTATGCTTCCTGAGCGACCGAACCGCCCCGTGATGGGTGAGGGCTGGTGCGTTCTCCACCAGAATTACGTCTAAAGAACTGGCAGGTAACATGTACAGAACTCTAACTACTCTAATAATTTACATTAGGTTTACTTGAAATCACAAATACATGTTGAATTTGATCACCTCCAATGTCAATACATTCCCTATATCTATGAAAACAGTTCTGGTTCACTCAAAGAAGTTCATCTTGACAGATTTCCTGTATTTCTCTCATGATGATGTCCTTCGCAATTCTTCTAACGTGTATGGGTTGGATGCATACAGTTTATTCTTTAATGTTCCCCATAAATAAAAATCAAATGGAGATAGGTCAGGGGAATGAGATGGCCACAATCCTCAACTAACTATTCTGTCACTATACACACTTCGCAATTCATGCATAGAATTCACAGCAATGTGTGCTGTAGCTGGGTCCTTCTGCAACCATCCACACAATCGTTCATCTCATTAGTTGCGGAAAAAAATCATTTAAAATGGAATTTACATAAACGTGTGAATTAACTGTTGTGTCGAAAAATATGGGAACAATAATTCTACCCGCACTTACTGCACTCCAAACCCCAACTTTTGCAGCATAGTGAGGAATTTCATGAATAATATGGGGATTTTCCATAGCACAGTATCTATTGTTTTGGGTAGAAATATGACCTCAAAGATGAAACCACGCTTCATCAGTGAGGAACGTTAAAAGTGGATCCACGTTACCATTATAAATAGACTGCAAAAACCAAATGCAATAGTTTTGATACAACAGTTTATTCACACATTTATGTAAATTCCATTTTAAATAATTTTTTCTGCAACTAACAAGAGATGAACAATTGTGTGGGTGATTTCAGCAGGACTTAGCTACAGCACACACTGCTGCGAATTCTATGCAAGAATTGCAAAGTGTGTATGGTGACAGAATAATTAGTTGAGGATTGTGGCCATCTCGTTCCCTGGACCTATCTCCATGTGATTTTTATTTATGGGGAGCATTAAAGAATAAAGTGTGCTATCCAACCCACATACATTGCAAGAATTAAAGGACAATATTACGAGAGAAATACAGGCATTCAGACAAGATGAGCTTCTTCAAGTGAAACAGTACTGTTTTCGGAGATATAGGGAATGTATTCGTGTTGAAGGTGATCAATTTCAACATCCATTGTGATTTCAGGTAAATTAGTACAGTAGTTAAGAGTTCCATACACGTTACCTGCCGGTCCTTTAGGC
This sequence comes from Hymenopus coronatus, assembly GCA_030762935.1. Classification (NCBI taxonomy): domain Eukaryota; kingdom Metazoa; phylum Arthropoda; class Insecta; order Mantodea; family Hymenopodidae; genus Hymenopus; species Hymenopus coronatus. Next base: position 178,663,965 of record CM060900.1, read on the forward strand.
ATAGCTCTATCAGAGAGCGTGCTGGCCCTCACCCGTTATTATGCAACCGTGGGGCAGTTCGGTCCCTCAGGGAATGCACTGTATATATGTGTGTGTGTATATATATATAAATAAAACTATTCTATTTATAACCGATAGACTTGATAAGAAACAATCAAATTCACAACTACAGCACACAAAGCAGTGATGACTATCACAGATATAATATTAGCAAATGTGTCAGCAAAAAAGGTATTAATATTAGAGGAATTAAGTAATACAATAAGCTACCTAATTCAATTAAATCTTTGACAAATGTTTCAAAACCAAAATTTAAATACAAACTAAAAGGATATTTGTTGAGCAAATAAATAAATATATACATATATAGCTTAGATGAGTTTTAAGTTGTAAATTTATTAAATTTTGTGTAAATATATACTATCCATGTATGTATTTTAGCTCTTAGATTGGATGTGTACAAAATCATATGTAAATTGATAAACTGGACTAAAAAAATTATCATTATTATTATGGCTCGTGATGTTCAGGAAGAGCTCATGCATATGTTGAACTTCACTGTGGTCTTAGATATCATTCAAATGCATGATGGAAATACAGGTTTTGGATATTATTCTGCAGCAAGCTGTAGAAAAATCTGAACTACAGTGATACAATGTTGTATCTTTGGCAGTGGATGAAACATCTTCCATGGCAGGGACTATAAATTTAGTTCTTGGATAAATTAAGAATCAAATATCGGAACTTAAATTGTGATACCATTGCTCTGCATGTGTAATTCATCAATTAAAATTTATATGCTAATGCATCCATCCAAACAATGTCATGTATGTAGCAGTGAAAACAACAAACAGTATACAATCATAAGGTTTGAATCATCCAGAGTTTAAACAATTTCTTGAGGAAATTGTAAGTAAGCATGGTGATTTACCACACCATATTGGTTGAGTGCATTGAGTGAGCCAAGAAAAGGTACTACATAGCTTCTTTAAATTAAAGAATGATACAAAGCAAGATAAACCTGTACCTAAACTCAATGACAAATTGGATTGTGATTTGTCTTTTTTAGACAGAGCTAACAGTTTACATGAATACCCTAATGTTTTTCTACATGGAAATAATCAAATAAGTGACATCTCCAGTGAAGTGAAAGCATTTAAAGTGAAGTTGGCAATATAGGAGTGCCAGTTAACCAACATGTACACTGCACATTTTCCACAATGAATTACTGTATTCCAATCAATCGCAACTTCAAGCTTTCAGCAGTATGCACGCATAATACAAGAAGCGATTGAAGAATTTGACTCAGACCTGAAACCTGATATTCAAATATTTGCTACATCTTTTGCTGTTGCAATGGATACCCTTCCTAACATACTGCAACTAGAACTGATAGATTTGCAGAATGATTTAGAACTCTGAGACAAATTCCAAAATAGAAAGCATCTGAGTGACTTCTCCAGCAATCTTCTTCCATCATAGTTTCCACAGCTACATCATTTTGATACCTGGTATCTTAGCATGTTCACATCCACAAATTTCTGTAAGCAGTCCCCTACACTTGTAAACCACATCACAGACCACTATCAGACTATTTAAAATACATTCTTCATTTCTGTGTGTCAGAACAGGAAGTCCACTATGAAAAATAATTGGACAAAATAATCAAGAAATCTCATCGTAGTACAGGCTCACAGTAAAGTTATACTCTGGTTAAATCAATAAGGTAAACTAGAGAATTCCATTTTCACAAGGACAATGATACAATATGATGTATTTAGTGCAAAAAATTTACAGAACAAAGAGCTGCATACTGAAATTGGCCCTGGCCTTTCATTCAGCAGACATCTATTCCCCATACAACATTTAGTAAACTATTATTGGTATAAGATCGTCTCCTTAGCACAGTGGTAGTGCAGCTGCTTATGAAGTAGGATGCCCAGGTTCCATTCCCAATACTGATGTGGTGACTTTCTCCTGGTGGGAGTAGCTGGGGGGCCAGTTGAGGAGCTATTTGAAGAAAAAGTAGCAGCTTTAGGTTGTGTAGACACATTCAACAGCCGGGAGGGACTTTGGGTACTAACCACGTCCCAACCTAGAATACTGTACCCCATCCATGACACCTGTAATGGGCAGAGATGGGGGGGGGGGGTGCAATGGTAAGCCTTGACCCAACTTCAGGCTGTTGTGTCACAGAGCTTTTTATTATTAGTATAAATTTTCTTCTCCTCTACATTGTCCATTTTGATTTCTTTTTAACTTTAAATAATTACTGACATATACTCCTGCTCTCCTGTATGAACATTCTGTTCAATAATGTTCTTTTGTACCCTTTAAAACCTTTAACTCTAGTAATTCAGTTCTTCAGTCTTCAGTTTCCTTACAATCAAACACTGCATGTTCCAAGTCTTCTTTTCCTCCACATAATGGGCACTCTCCTTGAGTAAATCCCTGTCTTTCAACCTTTAATTTCCAAACACTTGTTCTCACCTATGCCCCTCTTTCTCCTCCTAATTAGTTTTTTCTATATAATCTTCCCTTTCCCATCCCCATTTCAGCTTCATGTAAAATTCTATTTATGACTTTCCACTACGTTAACTTTGTATAATCTACATTTTCAAAATGTCCTCTCGTGACTTTAGAAAATCCCCTAACATTTGTATCTCTTTTACTCCATATATACCCTTAACCATTACTATAAAAAATACTTTTTAAACCACTCAGCCACCCCATAGTTAAATATGATTCTTGGTATACTATACATTGCTTTACTAGGCTATCTTCATTTAGGTTTAAAATCTTGTGCCAATATTTTAAAACGTTCTCCATATTCACACCTTTTCTTGTAATACTTCCCAGTTTTATTTGGGTAACTTCTTTTACAGCCACAGTTGGTAAACAAAGTGTTTCTTTGAAAAATGATCAGTACAATTTATTTCCCAAGAATTTTGAATTCCCTCAATTTCAATACCATAAAGCATTTGTGTTTCCGCAGTTTATTGTGTGTTCTTTTAAATTTTGGCATTTAAAAAAAAAACATCCTTTTACGATTCACATAGCTGCTTTCCTTTTGCTAGCAATAATCTTTGTTGCTTTTTCCATATTCCCCCTCCATCCAGTTTTATCCCTACTTGCAATCATGAACCACCTTATGTTCCGTATTTCCTTTCTTCCAAGTTTTGTATTTACTCAACTTTTCTCCTTTCTTATATATTAAGATTTGGTTCACCTTTAAGTCCCTTTCTGAACAATATTTATCACTTTCCTGCAAAGCTGTTTTTAGACCATTTATTTGTATTAGAACCAATTACCAAATAATATGCAAATACTACACTGGGAATCTAAGTATTGTTTATAACTGGCATAAAATTGTTTTTGTAATGTTTTGCCATAAGCCCTTTTCTTGTCTTACTTTAGTTATTGACTCTTCCTCAAATCATGTACAGAACGTATTTTCCTTATATAGAGCTTCTAAAACTTCCATAATGTGTCTACTGACCCCTTTATCTGAAAGCTTAAACCCCAATGACTGCATTTGAATTTGATCAAATGCTTTTTCCAAATCCACAGAAGTTCAAATGCAGCTTTCCTCTCTTGTATTTTAAATATTTATCTTTTAGAAGTTTCAAACTGTATATACTGCCAATAATCCTTCTTCCTTAAACCCCATTTGATATTCAGTTAGTATGCTTAGTATGTTATGTTGTTCTATCCACTCTGTAATCTACTTGTCAAGTTACCAGTAAAAATGTTTCCTCCATTAAATAATAAAGTCACAACCATGCAACTGTTAGGTTTATCTACACTGCCTTTGCCCTGTATATCATGTATAGCATTGCTTTTTATCATTTCTGTGATGTGTCCTTTAGCTTTCATTGAATTGAGTATATTTGTCAGTAGTTCCACTCTATCCCTGTTTGTGCACCATTCCCTTAAAAACTCTGTTGGTATACTGTCTATTCCAGTTGGTATTAGTAGTTTAACGTGCTCTATTACTTCCTTTTTTATTTCACTGTCCAATATATGTACAAGTCATTACTAATTTCTTTAATATGCCTAACTCTCATGAACCCTGAATGTTTATAGAAACTTTTAAAATAATCTAACCATTCACCTTGAGATATATTGGGAGCACTTGTATATTTCTTGTGTGGTGGTTGCTGGTTTTATAACCCTGCATATTTTACTAGGATGATGCAAAAAATGGGATAAAACTATATTCAAGACAGGAAATATGAGAAAATGTATTTAAATGGAGAAAAATTACTAGTAAAGAATTTTATTACTTAGGAGTGAGAATAAGCAGTTAATGGGGGATGAGAAGAAGGTTATGTTAAATGAAAATTAGCTATGAAAGGAGTTAGAGCTTGTTTATGGTAAATACCAGAAATGTCTAAATTGGTTGAAAAGGCTGAACGAAGCATTGGTGGAATCAAAGATGTTCTTATGGAGTGGAAATTTGGGGATTATCAGAAATGATAAACAAAACTGACCTAATATATACAATGTTTTGTGGACAGGTTTGCCACAAACATTTCCAAGATGAGTAGCATTGGCAGAATTAAACAGAACAGGAAGAAATGAATTGGAGATGGAAAGAGTCCTAAAATGCTAGTACAGGAATCTGAAATTAGAGGATAATGACACAGTTAAAACTTGCATGAATTATCAAAAAGCAACTTTGCACAGCAACCTGCAAGTAAGAAAGAGACTAAAAGACATTAAGCAACAACAGAAATGGCATTCAAGTTTTGAGAATAAAAGTTCTTTCACATTCTAAAAGAAAACAAAAATAGATTGGGGAAGTGAGAAGTGGTTTATTGATAACAGTGATAAGCAAAGTGAAAGGGATTTGCATGGAATGCAATTGGGGACATTGTAATAGGCGTGTTCAAAAAAAAGATCAAACTTTTTAAAAACTAGTGTGTCAATTGGCACATGGAGCAATCCACAGCTACTGAGCAACCTAGCAGCAGACTCAAATAACAAACTGCCATTTTAACTTGTTTCACTATGATTAGTAGTTGCCGAGCTACAGCTGCTGAAGGCTAAGCCGTGGCCGAGTGGTTAGATCACTTGCCTCACACCTAGATGGCCGGGGTTCGATCCCAAGCCACTGCATGTGAGATTTGTGGTGGACAAAGCAGTACTGGGGTGTGTTTTCTCCGGGTCTCCGGTTTCCCCTGCCATCGCATTCCACCAGTGCTCCATCATCATTCATGTATCACCAGTGTCACTGCCTGCGGTGCCATTAAGTAGTTAAAGCGGACGTTAAACACTACAAAAAAAACAACAACAAAAAACGCTGAAATGGACACATGCACAAGCTGTTCATCATCTTATTAACAGAGTGACAACTAAAGAGCTTAAAGAACAATGTGTATGTTTGAAAGTTTGCTACAACCTTGCCAAAAATTTATCAGAGATATTTCAATTGCTTAGCCAAGCATACAGGAAAAACTGTAATAATCACACTTGGTGCTCTGAGAGGTGCAAGTTTTTGAACATGGCAGAATGTCAGTCAGTGAGGATCCCTGACCTGGATGACCTTCCACATCAACAGATGATGACCATGTCAAGAAATTGCTGACAAGATGGGCATCAACATAGAGTCATGTCATCAAATTTTGAGTGACAAATTTGAGATCCATCATGTCAAAGCAAAAGCCATGACATATTTGTTGACTGGCAGTCAGAAGAAAACCCTCTTGAAATCAGGTAAAATCTACTTGCCATTGTAAATGACCATGAAAGCTTAAGAACATAACAGGTGATAAGATGTGGGTTTATGGCTATGATGTTGAAATAAAGGTGCAGTCATCACAATGGGTGGGCAAAGGGTCTCTTCATCCAAATATAGCATTCATGAGTTGGTCAAAGATCAAGGTGATATTAGTTGTCATTTTTAGTGCAAAGGTATTGTCCATAAAAAAAAATGTACACCACATGGTCAGATGGTAAACAAGGAGATCTACCAGATAATTTTGCATGTTTGAGGGATGCTGTGTGTACAAAGAAGCCCAAATTGCAGAGATCTAAACTTGGATATTACATCTTAATAACAGGCCAGTTCATGCGTCGCTCCTTGTCCACAGCTATCTGGCAAAACATGACTCCTATTTTGCTACATCCACTATATTCTCTAGCCCCAACAGATATTTTCCTATTTCCCAAATTTCAAATGAGTTGAAAGGACATCAACTCCAACACAGAGAGAAGATTTAGGACAATGCAACAAGAGATCTACATGCCATTCCAGAAAGTGCCTAGGAGGCTTTCCAAAAATTGGAAAAAATGTTTAGAACGGTGTATTGCAAGAAAAGCAGACTCTTTTGAGGGGGACAGTGCTTGAAATGTAAAATGAGCAATACAGACATTATAGCAAATGTACAGTCTTGTTCTGAACACACCTCATATTTTAAAGGTTTTAGGAGCAGTAGCTTTGTGTGGAGTAACAAAGGACATGTTCTGTTATTTGATGCAGTGTAAAGAAACAATTGGAGTGAGGGCACATTGGACACAAAATGGGACATAAAATGGGATCAAAAGGAAAATATTGTGGCAATAAATATGCTGATAATTAACTGTTAGGAAAGAGATAAGAGTAAGAGTGAATATTTAGAAAAAGTTATGACCAAGGGTTAAAAATGAGTTGCTGTGCTAAAATAATAAGCAAATGGATCAGAAAAGTAAAAAGACAAGACAACATGAAGGTAGTCAAAATAGGGCTCCAATGTAGGCAAATGGCCAGGGAGTCATAGCATGCTGGGGCCCTAAGAAAATTGTGTCAGTCTCAAATGTAAGAAGTGTACAAATGTTCAATATGTTATACTATTTGTAGTGAAAGATGGAGTAAATATTCTACGTACTATCTGATTTCACTGCCTGTAAATGATCATGTCCATTGCAACTTACATTGTTAAAAGACAATAATGCAGTAAATCAATAAACTTCATAAACTTCCCTATTTATAGCTTCAACTGCTTATGTACAAATCTGCATCATTTGAGCAATCTGTGCAGAAGTTTATACGTGTGCTGTAGTAACAGCAAAAATTGTATGCTGCTCATGTTTGAAAAGCTATACCATATATTCATTTCATTATGCTTTCTTTAAAATGTTTACTGAGCAACTTCAATGGTTAGGAATTTGTACACCTACAATGTAAGAAGTATACAATAATGTATAATTTCCAAAAATTATCCTTTCCCACATTGTCAACCCTAATATAAACAATTGCACAGTTTAAGCCAATCTGGACAACTTCACAAAATCACAGGTTGTTAACCTAAAAATGTTCTACACATCAGTAAGCAGTCAATGATGAAAGACAGTAGGGGTTGACAAACATTATCTGATGTATTATGTAGTACAAGCTGTAATATGTGAAATATGCATAATTCGTGAAATTTAAATAATGTGGGTAAAACAAAAATTTAATCACTGCAATTATCCTCTTTACATTGCCATTTAGACTATCCTATGGTGCACTAAAAATCCAAGATAAAAATAGAGAATATTTTACGATAGTGCATATCACGTGGTTGGGTATTTTAAGTGCACAAGGATACTCCTGATTTGTTCCACTTTTAGCTATAATTTTGCAAATGCCATATTTAAATCACAATTATGATTTCATTAGAAACTAAGCATAAAGTGAATTGTTGCTTGAGTAGCATTTTCAGCCACACTTTTCTTTATATACTGATGATAAACAAGGATCTACTATCCATTATTTAGCTAATAATACCTATTAAAAATGGGAAGATACAACTACGTTGACAAAATGGCACGTACAGGGCAAATGCTGAGAAGCTTAGCAGGCATATACACTTATGCTAAGGTACTTTTAAAATCACAATACAAGCAGATACACTAAACTCAAACTCAATAGCCATTTTCTTGTTAAAACCACCTAACAAAAACTTACATTTTCAAGAACCCTTAGACAACGATCTAATTTCCTCAGTTTATCAAGCAATGATTCTTTCCATTCTACTATGTAATCATCCACTTGGGTGCAGCAATCATTGATTGTTTTTACAATATGTTCCAGGCCTCCTAGTTCCCTTAGTTCTTCTTTGAACCATTCTCCAGCTCGTCGAGATGTCAAGCTTAGAAGTGTTTCCATGGCCAGCTGACCAACCTACATTAAAAAGAAAAAAATATGCATATAGTTATTTTCAAGACTGCATCTAGTAATGGATTGAAGTAGGATTTTAATTCAGTGGAAAGTTAAGCAGCCATAATGAATTATGGTTCCCATAATCAAATACTTTTTTTTTTTTTTTTTTTTGAGCTGTGCACATTTCTTCTTCCATTATATACATTCAAACCAAATTAGTTATATCTACTTACCATTTACTCTCTTTCTTAGCCTGCTACCAATGTTTACATTTTTATTGCCCTTCTTAGGAAACTGAATGAACATCAAGTTCCTAGTCCTTATTCACGTTACTCAGCTCTATATTGGGATGATCTTGGTGTTGTTATACACTGAGGAAGGACAAGTAACGAGTTGAGCTAGTTCTGTGAGCCTAAGTATAAATATCACTTACAGTATAGGAAGTACCTGAAGTAAAGTGTAAAAGCATTTGTGTTATAATTAAACCTTTTGCAGCAACAGGAAAATGACTTTGGCTTAAAGCACCTTTCTAAAACAATGTCTCCACTTTGAAAATGTTGCCACTTAACCACTATGAGAACTTCAGTCTACAATTACACAAGCTAATTCTGGGGAGGGATTTAATTGGCATAAAGGGCAAATGCAGGCATATATTCTCTCCCTCTCTAACTCTCAACTTGTAAATTGGGTGATCTCTAAATAAATAAAACATAATCTATTCTGTAAAACTGAGGAACATCAAAACTCTTTGAAAAAAAAAAAAAAGAGATGGTTCATTGCCGAATATGTTCAATATTTGACTATCTGCATATGTCAACAACCTATAATATCATACTCTTTCTTATTGGGCCACATATGGTGTATCTAGATGGATAATATAGCAGTTATTTAACTTTTTTTTTTTACCACTTGTCATAAATCAAATTTTTAAACAATATAAAATGTTCTTCATGAAAAATCATTCATGTGGTAGAATGAACCAATTCATTAATTTTGATTGATTTATTTATTTCTAGCTTGATGTTCTGTTCTCTCACCTCCATAATGGATTATTCCTTTCTAAGTACTCAAACATTTTAGTTTAACTATCTGATAAGTTTCATTGTGAAGGGTTGATGAAAGTGTTCTGGGTGAACTCGCCTAAAAACATTTTTAACTCACAGGTATGACTTCTGAAACCATGCAAGTTGTTGTTATTGGTTACATCTTCAACCCACTAGAGCTGTACAGTTGTTTACTGCTGCAGATAAATAAGCTTTTAATTTTATTTTAAGTGCCACTGTTTTTATTGCCCAACAACAAAGCAGGAGCAAGTTCTAACAAAGTAATTCTGCTTTCAAAGCATATCACTTTTAATTTTAAACAAGTTGGTAATACCAGCTCACATAAATCTTAAACTGGATACTGCATCACTGTCCAAGGGCACAGCCATGAGTGGGTGGGGGAATTTGTGGAGGATTGTTCCCCCCTCCAAAAAGAATTAAGCTCTGCCCACCTGAACACTTAAAGTCTATAAAGCACTTACTTTGAAATGCATTATTAAAGACTTGAATGAATTAATAATAAGTGCTTTAAAAATATAAAGCCAAAAGACCTGTTAGGCATAAAGTTAAACCCATTGATCTGTCAGTTTGATATGCTGACTACAATGTAACAATGTAGTAATCATTAGAAATACTCATATTTAGGTTTGTTACATGAAGAAAACATATGGTATGTAATCAATCACTTTCTGCTTTTCCTGGCTTAGTGAAGTTTCTGCTTGTTAACAGTGGCTGCAGTTATTGGTCACACTTTTTGAAACCATGAGTACAGTGCATGATAAAGCATTTCAAAATACCTCCATTGGTTATCATAATATCAATGGAGGAGAATATTTATCATTTGTGACTGACATTTAAAAACAGGAAATATTACATTTTTCAATGGATGGTTAAAAAACAGCAGCTTGGTAATGTAGACAAGAACTCCCTAAAGCAGGCATGAGTATCTTTGCAAAGAATAATATAAGCAGTAGCATTATTTATCTTGAGATGCACAGTCTGGAACAGACCTTTGAATGTTGTGCTGTTCATATTAACACAGTAAACCAACTAATTGTATTAGTACTATATGAGCTCCCACAGGAAATATTGACAACTATCTGCATAATCTAGATATTCTTCTACAACTGCTCTTCAAAATAAAGATTCAAGTTTACTTTGTGTGGCAACTTGAATATTGACTTCTTGTAGACAGCAATCAAAAGCTGCAAATTTGCTCACTATTAAGATTATACAATCTTATGCATACAGTCAATTTTGCAATAGACAATATTTTTATAGATATGTCTAAAAAAGAGTACCATGAAATACAATCCTTAGTTAATGTGCTTTCAGACCATGATGGATAACTAATCAAAATTGATTATAATACTCCCAATTCCGAAAACACAAGCTGCGTAACCAGCTTTAGAATTATAAATAAAGAAAACAAAGGGTGTTTTAAAGTCAAAGTGTCTGAGGAATCATAGGAAGAAATGTATAAATTAAATAATATAAATGACAAGTTTAACTCTTTAGTAAGAATCCATAGCTCCAGTTTTCTACTCCATGTAATGAAAATTAATAACAATTCTAAAGATGACTGGTTAACACAAGGTATAAGAATAACATGTAGACATTAAAGAGAACTTTATTTAGCAACTAGAGAAAGAAGTATGGTAGACATAAACGACACTATAATGTGCACTGCAGAACTCTAAAAGGAGCTAAAAAGCTTTGTTATGAAAAACAAATACATTCATCTCAGAATAAGTCTTAGCACTATATGGAACTTTATTAAAAAAGAGACTTGTAAATGTCACTTGAAAAATGATACAAAAGAAATTAAAGAAAACCAAGTGACCACAAATGATACCCATCAGATAGCAAATGCATTTAATGAATATTTCATTCATGTGGCAGAAAATTTACTGACAAAGAGACAGCCTAAGAGATATCCAATTTCTAACTTCTGGAATCCTGTATGGAAAAGGTTACATCCTTTGAGATAGTACTCACAAGTGCAACCAAAATAAAAAAGTAATACAATCCCTCAAAAGTAAGAATTCATCAGGATATGATGAAATAAGCATAAAAACATTGAAGGTATGTGCTCATATTATTTGCAAACATTTAAGTCATATATGTAACATATCCTTCTTAACAGGGACATTCCCAGACAGTAAAATATTCAGTCATTAAGCCATTATTCAAGATAGGACAAATCTCAGAAATATCAAACTGTAGACCAATATCTTCACTTACAGCTTTTTGGAAAATCTTTGAAAACATTATGTTTTTTAAGAATTCATCACCATCTAGATAAATATAATATTTTAGCAAAAGAGCAGTTAGAATTCTGGAAGAGCATATCAACCAGCGATGCCATTTTCAAGTTAACTAATGAAGTTCTTAAGTCATTGGATGACAAACTTAATACATATGGGGAAGTGCTAAGCCAGCAGTGATAGAGGAAGGTTGTGTTTTGAGAGGTGCTCCTGCGGTGAAGGAAGAAGGATCTAAGTCACGATGGGAGTGGACATTACAGTGTATAGAGCAAGAATTGGACAGTTTAGAAAAGTAAAATTGGTGAATAGTAAACACAGTTTTGGAGAGAAGATGACAAACATATTGGTTTTAGCAAGTGTTATAACTTTGTTGTTAGTGATTGGAGGAATTGAGGTAAACCCCGGCCCTGCAGATATAATAACAATGCTGGAAAACCTGACTGAGAAAATGAACAAAATAGAAGGCATGGAACAACGAATAGGTAAACAATTGGAAAAGATGGCAACAGATATCAAAGAAGATGTTAGAGTTGAGGTGCAGGAAGCAAGAAGGGAAGTTGAAACGGTTAAGGAAAGAATGGAAAGATTGGAAGAAAGGGAGAGAAGATTTAATTTAGTGTTCATAGGAGTTAAGGAAAGAAGGTGTAAATGGCCAGCAGAAGAAATATTAGAAATAATGAAGGAAAAGCTGAATTTTGAATTGTATAGATGGGAAATTATTGAAGCTTATCGAGTTGGAAGACAACTTGGCAAGAGAGCAATTATAGTGAAATTTGCAACAGCCCAATTAGTACATGAAGTACTTAAAGGAGCCAAGAAATTAAAAGGAACAGACATTTTTATTAATAAAGATTTATCACCTAAGAAGAGAGCTCCGCAAAGAAATTTGGTACAAAAAATGAAAGAAGCAAGAGCCCAGGGAAGAAGAGCTTATATTAGAAATTTCCAATTGTGGATTGACGGAGAAAAGACATCGCATCTGGACAAGAAGGAGCTAAGAGAACCCCAATCAGGCACAGAGGAAATTACTCAGCAGATGTCAACGCCAACTTTAGGAAGTACAACAGGAAGATCACAGTCCAAGGAAAAAGGAATGGATGTGGGTGAAGACGGGGAAAGTGTGTGTTTGAACCGAAATCCGCCTGTCAGCATGGATATGAGAACGGCATATGCAGATAGGACGTCATCCAACATCCTTACGAGAGAAGTAACAGCTGCCGAAGTAATGACGTCAACAGAGGAAGCAACAGGAGGAGGAGCCACCAGAGTGACGTCACCCAAGAAAATAGTGTCACCGAGAAGAGGGGAAGTAATAGCAGCACGTAATTTGGCTTCGAAGGGAAAGAAGGCGTGGCAACAGAGTAGCGGGGAGAATACAGAAGGGGAAGAAGACAGAATTATATCATCTGAACATGGCAGCATTCTAGTTTTAGACAGAAATAAAACTATTCCTTCCGGAGAAGGGATACAATTAAGGAGTAAAAGAACACTAGAAACATTTAGATTTAGATCAGGCTCACAATAGGGAAGGGAGAATATAAGGAGGCTTGGATTCTGGAATTGTGAGGGAGTTAAAAACAAAATATATGCGGGGAGTTTAAATCAATTATTGACGAAACTTGATTGTCTCGCGGTAGCTGAAACATGGTTAAAAGAGGACCAGGTTTACGTAAAGGATTTTGATTTTGTAGGGATAAAAGGAGATAAGGTAGCAAGAAAGGGGAGGGCATCTGGAGGCATAGGCTTTTTTGTAAAGAAGACGTTAAGTAAAGGAGTTAAAGAAACTTGGTCAAGGAGAAAAGAAATACTATGGATTGTATTAGAGGAGAAACAAATAGCTGAAAATGTTATATGTATAGGCATAGTATACAATCCTCCTCTTCCTTCGCGCTTTCATAATCCGGACCTCCTTAAACACCTAGAGATAGAAATAGAACATTTAAAGGAGAGAGATGGTAATTCTGAGATTATATTAATGGGAGACTTTAACATTAGGATTGGCGAAAATGATGTTATTGGAGGGAATAGGTGGATGAGTAATGATACATTAGAGAAACCTGAGAAAATTAGATACAGCAAAGATAAGATAGTTGACAAAGGCTATATGAAATTTATAGAATTCTGTGAATTGAATACCTTTGATATTTTGAATGGGAAATATGGAGAAGATGTGAATGGAGAATATACGTATGTTAGTAATAATGGTCAAAGTGTGATTGATTATGTATTATGGCCAATTAATATGGGGTATATTTTAAGTAATTTTAAGGTACTAAATTTAAGTTCCAACAGTGGACATTTTCCATTGATAGTAGACATAAAAACATGCACAGAGCAAATAGTCTATAATTTAAGGGAGGAAAAGTGTAACATAGAAGAATACAGTAGATACAAATGGAAGGAAGAGTATTGCAATAAATTTAGGCAGACACTAAACTCTAATTATGGCCAGATATGTAAGTGTGGAATAAGTTTTATGATAAAGGAACAAGAAATTGAAAGTGCTCTGGATATCTTAAATATCATTATGCTAAGGGCTGGGGAGGAAATGAAAATGAGAAAGAAGGTTTACAAAAGAGATGAGGGCTGGTTTGATGAAGAATGTAGAGTAACTAAAAGACAAGTCAAACAGCTGCTCATAAAGTGGAGGGAATTAGGATACATAGAATTAAAGAAAGAGTATATGCAAGGGAGGGATTTATATAATTCATTACTGGAACAAAAGAAAACAAGCTGAATGAAAAAATATGAAAGTAATTTGATACGAATCCTAAATGAAAATAATGCAAATGAGATATGGAAGGTTATGAAATCAATGTATAATAAATATGTAACAAAACCAAGTATAAGAAAGGAATTTGTTAAAACAGTGTTTAGTATATCAAGAGAAAAGTTTAAAGAACAAGGGATGGGTAGACTGTCTTCGAAATAACCTGGAAAGTAGTGGGTTAGGGGAAATGTGGAGAAGAAGAGAAAATAATGTGAATAACTTCTGGAAGTTGGCAAGGAAAAGATTTGAGGATATAGAAATACAAAAAATATTTAGTGAAATAACTGAAAAGAGATCTTTAGTTTTCTATATACCAATGAAAGTCTCATGGGGAAGGGAAAAGTACATTGATGTGACAAATAAAGAGGAGCAAGAAGGTATTGCATGGCTGAAAGCAGGAGTATGGAGATTAACAGGTTTAAGGAAAGGTATTCCACAAAATCAATGTCCTATATGTGGCGGAAATGAAGATATGGAACACATTTTATTTAAATGTAAAGGGACTGAAATTCGGAGAAAAGAGTATATTAATAAGAAATGGTTTAAAATAGATAGAAATGTAGTAGTAGTTGAAATGTTTCAAAAAGATAGTAAGAAGATTGGACAATTCTTATGCAAAGTGAAAAATAAATGGATATGGACAGTAAATAGACAAAATGGTGTAATAAACTAGAATTAATAAACTATTGTAAAATATGAGTATGACCGGTAAAGAGCCAGGGCTGAACACCGGTCATATTCACCTGTATAAAGCTTAGCATAAATAAATAAATAAATAAAAAAATAAATAAATAATACATTAGGAATATTCTGTGAACTATCAGGCATTTGCCTGAGTTAATCATGAAATACTTCTATCAAAATTATCACACTATGATGTTTTAGGGGCAAACGGTATCAATGGATTACATCTCACACATCAAACAGAAAGCAAAAGGTTATAACAAATACTTCAAAAAATAGCAATGCATATTCTGAATGGTCTGAAATTCAACATGGTGTCCCACAAGGTTCTATTCTGGGTCCCTTACTATTTTTAGTGTATTTAAATGATCTACCTGCAGTAATAAACAACAATGCCTAACCTGTTCTTTTTGCAGATGACAACTATTATAATTAAAGAACACAATGTCAGTCAGCTCCCAGATTCATCTAATAAAATCTTCAACACACTAAATAATTGGTTTGAAAGCAACTAAATTCACATAGACTTTGAAAAAACTAACTACATTAATTTTTGCACAAAGCATAAAAACATGGCAGACCTAACGATAGCATATGAAAATAATCAGATTGCAGAAAAATTCCTACGTCTTATGATCAATTGTAACATGAATTGAATCACCATATTAGTTATATCTTACCCAAACTGAGTTCTGCATATTTTGCAATCCAATCTTTAATTCAGCTTATAAATAAGAGCATACTAAAAACAGCTTATTATGCATATTTTCATTCATTGATGACCTATGGAATAATATTTTGGGGAAATTCAGTAAATGCTAAAAAAGTGTTCATTACGGAAAAAAAAAAAAAAAAAAAAAAAAAAAAAAAAAAAAAAAAAAATTAAGAATAATGGCCTGGGCAAGGTTATCAACTAACTGCAAGTCACTTTTCTAAATGTTTGGAATTTTACCACTAGCCTGTGAATATATTCTAGCCGTATTGTCATTTGTAATAAATAACCCAGAAAAGTTTACAAAAAAAAGTGTGATATTCATAACAAAGAGACCAGACATAAGCAGGACCTACATAGACCAACAAATAGTTTGCAGTCATTCTAAAAAGGGGTTTACTACAAAGGAATAGTTTTGTTTAATTTACTTCACCTTCTATAAAAGAATTACAAGTGTACATGTGGGGAATGCATATAATGTTTGCTACCTTGCATTACATGATCTAGCCTCTATATCACAGGTGTTAATTTCTGATGTATGCTGCTGTTTCTTTCTCCTGTATGTCTTTCTCTAGTTGCTAAATAAAGTTCTCTTTAATGTCTACATGTTATTCTTATACCTTGTGTTAACCAGTCATCTTTAGAATTGTTATTAATGTATGTATGCAATTAAGTTTTAGGACTTTAAGATAGGTATGGAAAACCTTGAACCACTTGACATGCAATGCTCAAAGTCACCTAGCACCACATGAACCTGTAGATAGAGGGGGGGGGGGGATGGACAATCTGTACAATGGCAATTTTATTGCTCATTCTTACATAAATAGTAATGATTTTTCTTGTATGCTATTAAGACTACAGTAAAGTAACATACAAAATGTATGTTTAACTACATTCTTTTACATTTGCAATTATTTTGTTAAAATCTGGACGGCTATTTTTATCTGCTATTATAGAATTTCATAGTCAAACAAAATCTGTATTTTCACTTGGCATAATTCATTTGTGTAACAGTTGCTCACATAATATGTAGAATCACACATAGCTTTTTAGCTGCAAAGAATCTTAGTTGCATGTGTTTTGCAAAATTTAACTGTGTAAATACCTCAACAGCATATTTATCTGACACAAATGAAGCAGAAGTTACCAAGTCATGTTGTCAAAACTTTACAGGAGAGCTAGTTAAAGTTTTCAAAACTAATTTGAAATATGAACATATCAATAGAAATGAGACATTTATTTTATGGGTCCATTTAGATGCACACAATATTGTATTGAAATGTTTCATACTACTTGAGCCTTGTAGCATGTATGACAGCAGGTTTTGTTTTTATGACAACTTTTTACTTAAAACGAATGAAAAGTTGTTAAGTCACTTGACTTAGCAACTTCTGATTCTTAATGCATGGCATTTTCCAAGAATAATATTGTAACAAGTTACTTGAGATATATTATATCACTTTATTTATGTAACTCAACCTTGCTATGGTTTTGCCAATATACAATACATAGAAGTAAAGATTGGTGCAACAGCCCATGAAAGTTCAAGGCCTATCGTATCATTCCATCTCTACATCATCATCTTCTGCATCACTTCCATAAAAGTAGTACTTTCTGGCAGAGTAATGTGTTCCAGCAGCAAGCGAGCATCACCATATTTTGCCTTCTTAATCTTCCGAAATCTGTCTGATGCTTTATTGTGCATTATTATATGCCAAGTATAAGGCCGGCAGCCTCACTCCTCTCTTCAGAACAGACTGAGGATGATAAATTGTAGGTGACATTGTGTGACGAACTTCAGGTACACACCCTCTTGCAACACACCCCTCGGATCAAAGTAAATGCAGGGACACTTCTTAGCAGGACATGGTCAAAGGAATCTTTGAAGTCATATACGTCCATAAGTGGCATGCCATCATTGTCCCTGTTATCACTGTGGTCATTTGACATAAGCAACATCAATGGACTTCTTTTATAGAGAATCTGATGAATTTTACCCATGTAGAAGGGACTGTGACTTAATATATTGGCCGTTTTTTCTTTCAATATTGCCAAAAATTCTGTCAATGGGCATGAAAGAGTGCCCTGGGATTGGATAGTACAGAAAAACTTTCTGAAAATGTACATTAGAAAGTTATAACCATTTCAAGCAGCTAATGACTTCAATTGGTGATTTTCCACAAATTGTTTCAGAGGACAAAAATATAGTTGCTTCATTGGAAGCCAGGCTACATACACCAAAACTATGCAGCCATAGCTGTCTTTTGTAATATTCTTTTCCAATTTTTGTTACTGGAAGAGGTAAATTTTTTTGGTAATCAAAACAAATTGAGGGATCTCTCTCAGATGCTTCCTTTACTTCCCATAGGTATGCGTAGAATATTTCAGCTTTCAGAGAGTGCAATATTTTTTCCAACATGACAGCCCTTTTAGCATGATCACTAGCACCTGCTTTGCATGTGCATCTAGTTGTGCACAGTCATTACAAATATCTCTTTTGGCTGGTCAAATGTTAAATTAAAATCATGTTGAAATACATCATTAAACAACCAATATTTTACATCTGTCTGAAAATCAGGATTTTGATCAATGAAGTCTTTATGCAACTGAGAAACAGTGCATTGAGCAGGCAGATGTTTCACTGTAATACTCTTGGAGCAACAGTAATGATTCTCCTGAGAGGGAATTTTGGCGATAAAATCACGTATAACATAACCAGGAGCATGCTTCCCTCTACTATCCTTTGGTGAATAACCCAAACTTCTTACCTTCTGTTCTAATCTTCCTTGCTTTAAACCATGAAAAGTATGAATTGCTTTCATGCATACTGTAACTTGGACACTACATGTGACATAGTACTCGTAGGTATTTTCCCTCTGTTTGGCATCCAGCTTGTTAGGACGAGTCTGAACCTGTAAAGTGATATTATGACCTTACACTTGTTTCATTTCACAATAATATACCTACATTGTGATCTCATCAATATACCTACTTTTAGAATAAAGAAGATACACAACAATATGTATGAGTGTGAACATTGCCAATAAATTTATCAACACAATACTACTACTACTACTGATAATAATAATAATAATAATAATAATAATAATAATAATAATAATAATATATATATATTATAATAGTAATAATAATAATTATATTATTACTAATAATAGTATTGTTATTAATAATAATAATGTTATTAATAATAATAATGTTATTAATAATAATAATGTTATTAATATTAATAATAATAATAATATTAATAATAATATTAATAATAATAATATTAATAATAATAATAATATTATTAATAATAATAATATTATTAATAATAATAATATTAATAATAATAATATTAATAATAATAATAATATTAATAATAATATTAATAATAATATTAATAATAATATTAATAATATTAATAATAATAATAATAATAATAACAATAATAATAATAACAATAATAATAGTAAAGTATAACGTATAATAGTTTTTCTAATCGCAAGTATATATAATGACTACAGAAGTCTGTATTTTTATTTTATAACAACGAACTACCATACCTGTTTTTGTTGCAGACAGCTCTGAAGATATGTATTTTGTTGCTCATGACTGCCTGGATCATTGAAGTATCTGAATATTGTATCTTTCTGATCATTGGAGAACTTGTGTGCACAGCCACATCTGCATTGAAAGTCTTTAATCTGCTCACGTGCACTTACAGTAGTCCCTTTGTAGCCATCATAAGCTTTACCTGCAGTAATAAGTTACAGAAGAATAAATCAATATTTCTGTATTGTAAATATATTTCTTTAACGCGTTATTTGTATAATCCAAAATTTAAAGTTTTCTTACCTGCAGTTTTTAACTCTTTGCAAATGGACCGCTTCCATTTTTCAGGATTTCTACAGCCCTTATGTCCATGATGAGCATTTGTGGAGGGCTCATTTTCATTTCCAGCCAATGTACACGGTTCAGTATTATCTGTACTATCATCTTTATATCATCTTTTCATTATTTAAGTGGCTTCTTGATAATTCCAAGTCTCCAGCAAGATTACATTTTGAGCCAGTATCCTCAAATAGATATTCATTTGAGGAGTGGCTTCACAGGTCACTACTGTTTCCACCATTTTCCAGTCTATAGTGAATAAGTAGCTGGCAGCAACAACTGCAAGGAGCTTGGTTAGTACAGTGCCAGAGGTGCTGCCATATGTCTGACAGAGCAATTGCTTGACTTAACAACTTTTAACTTGAAAAGGTGGACTCAACAGCCTCTGCTTCTAAAAATGAAGTCCATTCTACAATGTTCAATATATGACTGACTTAACGTTTTCTGATTGGCATATTGTCTAGCACCATAATAGCACTAGTCTTCAGCATGCATATCATGAGGTAAAGTGGATTTCTCAAAAACCTTGAATTAACTTCTGATTCTGAGTGCTTCAAATATTTCAAAAGCCTACTCATTGTTCATGAATATTAATTGTAGCTGAAAATCCAGCCTTACCTTTGTACGTTTGACATGCATAGGATTTAAAGAGGTCAGCTATCGTTTGCTCTATACATTTTTTAGTAAAGGAATATACTTATTAAATTCCTTGTTCGCATTTCCATTTTTGGGTGGTTACAAAGAAGAAAGGTGATACAGCTACCTCTCTTGTAACTGTACCTTCCATAGTTCCAACTGCACAGCAATGTTTTAATTGCATTATACATGTTTACTATATTTTGATTTTTTCCTCGGTTCAGCTCATTTAATGTGTGTGTATATTTGTTTATTTCCTTATTTACTTCTTTAAACAGGACACAAGACCCAGTAACAGAAAGTAATTGTCACAAAAAATAGGCAAACTCTATATCCAGGCTTAGAATCTGCCATGACAACTCTTACAATTGGTAGCAGCCCAACGCTGCTTATTAATAGGCTATGTCAAACATGGACTTGCCGTGTACACCAAAAGTTAATCAGTATTTTCTATCATATGCAGAAAGGTTAGGTTGTATTTCTTCTGTAGAATGGCTTCTCAATAGACCAGCTTTTTGGCCAGGAGTGTGCAAGTCAATTCCAAATTTAAAATGTGTACAGAAAAACTCATTTTGTTTCTTGTGTAGAATGTTTGTTCCTCATAACAAATTTGTTTCTTCATTCACTATGGGAGCTACATTTATATTGCTCTTGGAAATCAATCTTTAGTAACACTTGTTTCCAATTAATCTCTTTCTACTACACAGTTTTGTCTCTGCATCTCATGTTCTTACCTTTAGATTGGAAAGAGTTATATTTTTGTTCTATTCTTAGCTGTGATGTTCTTAGAAAATAAAGTTCAGAATCTCACATTGATGGTGGTGGTATTTTGGCTCATCACATAATAATTGTAGTAGCACATTACAGTTGTTACAGCCCACCCTTAATAAGAACAATGACTGCTGGAAATGCAACAGCAGTTATAATCCCAAATCTGAGGCTGCAACACATGCAGGAATACTGCTATTAAAGAAGCTTACATTGTCCAGGTTAGAAAAAATTGAGTTTTTTTTTCATGAATTGTAGAAGTTTCGCCTTATATGGCAGTGCAAGGAATAAAATACGCTCACACACCAAAATTAAATAAAAATATTTTTTCTAGTGCTCAAGTGCTCCTGGATACTATAGTGTAAAGTAAGCATAAGAAGGAAACCAAAATTCAAAGTATTTGCATCATTCTACTCAAAATGTATTAGGTGGAATCACTAAATATATAGTTGCAAGTTCCAAGGAAGAAGAAGTTGTCAGACTAAATATTTTATAGTTATAGTTCAGGGGCAGCTAGTGCCTAAATAACACGTGTTCACTACTTTTACTGCATTATGCTATTTACCTTTCCAGATAATTTTATTTTCTAAATTATTTCAAATATATCTTTAGTTAAAATTACCTTAAATAAGTCTGACTGAAGTATATTTTACTATTAACAAATCTGTCTATGGTTTTCTTGTTGAAATCTGGAAGCCTGTGGATTATTTCCCTCCTCAAAAGATAGCCAGGCAACAGCAGTCAGCATTTTTATACATTGTGCTTCCAAGAAATGTTTTGATCTGCGACAAAGTGGAGGAACACCTCTCTGCTTCACAAATCATTAGGATAGCAACTACCAATTTCAACAATTTTGTAATCTCACCAAAGGGGTATCGCAGGTTTATTGTCAACTAAAAACATCAGAAGCAGTATTAAGCTTTTTATTTCTTGAAAATTATTTTGAAAATAGATGATCTGTATTTCTGTTTTTAAATTAGGTTTATTTAAAAATGGATAGGATGTATAGCATCAGAAAGCATCACTTTTTCATGGAAGTATTTTTTGGTGAAGGGAAAATTTGCTGATCAAGTAAATTAGAGGCAATACGTGGCTGGAGAATTTAAAGCTTTGTTTGCTCTGCTAAACTATGAAACACTCTTCCTTTGGTGCTACATTCCTTGATATATATCCTTGCCTCTTCTTTTTTCCACATTTGGTTTGTCCTTGATTATGTTAACAACATTCCAAAACTTCATATTAGCATGATACTATAGCTTGCTTTTTAAGTGGTGTGCTTTTTGGCTGTACTAGTTCTCCACGTGGGGAATCATTTCATAAAATACCTCTGACCGAAAGGAACATTTTGGTTGTTTCAATTTCAACCTATACCATATGCTTGATTCACAGTTGTCATCTGATTGCTGAAATCTTCAATTTGTTGGAGACATTCTAGAATGGCTTTTTTATTCTCATTAAGTGTGAGAATCTTCTCGATTTGAACTTATATTTTGTTATTGATCCTTTAAGGGCTATTGTTTCACAACTGCATCTAGAACAGGCGCTCATCAAGGTGAATGAGAGAGCACATTGGCACCTCTGGAATAGTACTGGCTGCTTATTTTGACTTGTCTGTCAAGAATTAAGTTCAGTTGGAGTGACATACGAAATATATGAAAAGATACTTCCCTCATACAATTATTTGGATCCCTGCATATTGTCTGTGATTGATACTAGCAACATCATAACTTTGAAATTTTATTTTTAGTTCCTGTTCTTGGACAACACCAGCAAGGACATCTTGCAAGCTGCTAAGTAGGAATTATATTTACCAAATGGATTTAAAAATTTTCAAAATCTTTCAACAGGCTCTTCAATAGATAACAGATAATGGAATACTAAGACCAACTGAAATTTACAAGTTACATCAGAAGCTTCATCTGCTATCACAGACACAAAATTTGCCTTAGCTATTTCAGCATTAATTTCCTCCTGAGATACATGTAACATACTATCTAATTAAATCATGTGTACATACCTGGATGTAGAGTCAGTCAAAACCTGTGCTGCTCTCGCTCATTACTCGTAAGACATGCCACTCTGAAGAGTGTGGCAACGAAAGTCTCGTGTATCGAGAACTAGTGCTCAGCGACTTGTGAATTCTCGTAACTACAGAAGCAGTAGTTGACGTATGATCCGTGGAATAAAATGGTTATGTAATAACTAGGGACCAGATTTTGAGGTTTTAATCTACTTTTCCCCTTGTGAATTAGAAAGTTTCAAAGCACTTTTGTGTTTCAAGTGGTTTGGGTGCCAAGCATATTCAGCCTAAAAAAGGTAAATGGAACATTAAGACCTAAAACTCCCTGAACTTAAGTTTTGTTTTTTTCTTCAGTACATTTGAATTAACAATTTGTTTAGTTTTGTTTTGAGTGTACACGTGGGGTTAACCAGGGAAAGAATGCTCTTGGTATAGAAACTGCGTGACTGAAGTATGCGCCAATGAAATCTTGCAATGTTGAAAAATCCTTTTTTTTTCTTTCTTTCTTTCCCCTATAGAAATATGTTAAAAAACAGCAGAAGATTTGCAAATATGGCTGGTTGTGTATAGAAACAGTGCTACCAAGTGAACTTTATTTTATGCGAGTGCTATATATTAAAACATGTGCTTGATATGTTAATTACAATGTTCTAGCTTGCGATTACTAAGTAACACATTGTTTTAGATTACTGTACATATTAATAGCATGCTTCCGTGAAGTAAAATAGTTTTCATATTTTTGTCTATATTATGTTTAAAAGGCTTTTGTCATTGACTTGCTTAAATAGCTAGGAAAAAGGAGGAGCATTGTTTAAAGCCTAGAAAAAGCTAGGAAAATTGTTTATAAACCTAAAGAGGTTAAAGGAAGATATTAAAAGGTTAAAACTGCATTTATAAAAAGCTAAAACTCAGGCCCTATTAATAACACAAGATGACTCATTGTTTAACAGCACATATGTATATCCAAACGCGTTTGAATTAGTGACATTAATATTAATGACACACCTATCATTTGTGTTGCTATGTATATAACTTATACTCAAACTTCAGATAAAACCAAAAATAGAATTACTTCATGCCACATAAACTTCTTAGGAGTAATAAAATATTTAAATACTTATTTGTAACAAAAGTGGACACTACGTACATTTATATCTGCAGATTCTGTGATACCACATTTCGTTTTTAACCCATTCTCTAGCGTGAGTTATTTAACTGTCATCCCTGTCTCGGTATATGTTCTTGCTTTAGTATATGTTCTTCTCGTTTAGATAAACATGCATCATTTTAACAATTTTTAGCCCATTTTAACAATGTTATAGACTATTTCCTAACCACCTGAAGGAATGCTATAGATTTGTCATCACTTCTGGTATGTTATGTCTCGATGCTGCGTTGGCTTGCACCCATCAGCACAGTTCGTAACGCATCAGTTTCGCATATTTCCGCAGCTGTTGTGATCTTGAATAAAATGAAATTGTCTAGCATTGTGATTTATAAGTGGAATAGCAGTTCTTCATCCTATACAAAAGTTTTAGTGAGCAACAGGCTGCCAAGTTATATAACGGGCAAAATTTAGTTTTCACGGATGAAGTATTTTTTGACATATATTATTAGCAATAAAATTGTTAAGTAATATTATATTGATTTTCTTTAGAAAAACTGTCACGGATGTAAATCTTTGTATATCTATAAGACAGTGTCTGTTAAGCAATATAACAGCTACCTTTTACTTAAAGCTAACAGCAACAAACTTCTCAGATGATTGAACAACTCAACAACATGACACTGTGGCATACGGCCACGTCTGTTTATCAGAGTGGATTCTGAATTCAGCATAGTGAACGTAGCGCTAATGCATTGTTTTTTTTTTTAATTGCCTAATTGAACAGAAGGCTTTGCGGTATGTACAGCATTTTAGAAAAGAATGGTTAATAATGAATAATTAAAGGAATGGTTGTTAGAAGTGCCCAGGGAACCTGGTGTTGTGCGGTGCCAATATTGCCAATGCAATATAAATGTGCTCTTGTCAGATTTACTTTTTCATGGAAAAAATAAGAAACATCTAAAAGCAGCTGAGCCCTTTTTGACTTCACAGTCAAAAATACAATTTCAGCCTATTAAAGACAGGTATGAACGTGCAGCTGCAGAAGCTGTTCTAATGTAGTTTGTAATTAATCACTTCCCTTGGTCGTCTTTCAGACCTGACCAAGAAATTGTTCCAAAGTGCTGACCTTGAGTTTTAATTTTTATTTTTGAAAGAAAATACGGAAATAACTAATTTTGATGAATTTTTATGAGCTGGTCTGACAGAAAAAATTGTGTGTTGGCAACTCTGGTGATCAACCTGATCCAGCAGAACACGCTTATTGTAATAAAATGCAGTTCAAAATAAATACATGCACTGCTTTCGGTTATTCAGCTTCATTTGATAGCTGAAAGGTGAATGTAAGTCACAAGGTCAAGGGGAGACATAACATATAATTACAATAGGCATCTCTTTACTTTCTGAGTAACAAACTAGCACAGGGGAGAAGCGTATACATACTTACCAAAGTGTTAAAAACAAACCAGCACCAGGGAAAAAGATTTTGTTCTATTCAAATAAATGTGCTTAGATTAGAGCGGATAACAGAGGTACTGCTTCAAATATTCTTTACATACTGATTCATAACAAAACTATAGATCATTTGCATTCTGACTGCGAGTTTCCATGCATTACACTGCAGTTTTGCTATTAATGAGACTCGTGAGTCTTGTGGGTAAACGAGAATCTCAATAGTCAACTCTCTTCCTGCCAGCCTAATGTTCAGCTGCATCTACTGGCTGCGATAGGCGTGGTTGGTGGCAGGAAGAAACAAGTGAGACTGAAAGCTGTTTTGACTGCCTCTAACCGCAGTCTTGCTATTAACGAGACTTGCGAGTCTTGCAAGTAAAGAAGACTCTCGTAATCTCGTTAGTCAACTCTCCTCTTGCCAGCCATACATTCAGCTGCAGCTACTGGCTGCGAGAGGTGCGGTTAGTGGCAGCAAGAAACGAGCAAGATTGAAACCTGTTTTGACCGGCTCTACCTGGATGTGCCCTTAAAGACTGTAGCATTGTTCATGAGCTCTCATACAACTCTAAAGCTGAAGTAAACTTTATTAGTTCCCTGAACATTCCAGGATTGTAAAATTCTGTTTTTTCATAATGTCCACAAAAATCGAACTAAATTTCACCACTTACATTATCATTGTCTTTTTCTATATTCTGTCTGAAAGCTGACCTAAGTTGTTGCCTAATTTCTGCTTTTCCAAGGAGTGATAAATCCAAATGAGTTTCTTATGCGAGATAGATTCGTTGTGCTTCTTAACTTTCTGCATTACAACTTAGATCTGACATTCCAGCACATGCCCATCTTGTTTCTTTACTCTTAGCAAACAGTAAGAACAGAAAACAAAATTTGTTTAAATGCAGCTCCAAATCCCACTATTTATTTTATACAGTAGGGCGAGTCAATAAGTCGCAAACATCTGTTTCCCTTATAACATTTCTAAATTATGCACACATTTTGTGCCAGCAAATTGCAGCATACCTAAGCTTGTTGTAGAGGTTGGGTCATATCTCTTTGGCATGTGGTCAGTCAGTGGCAGCCAGTTTAACATGGCAGGTGGCTGGAGTGACCAGAGGAGGATTAATTTTATGTCTACATTTATATAGACAAGTCAAAAACCTTTAGATCTAGCATGGCCTGTGTCACTTTATTTTTCCTTTTCGAAATTCAATAATACCAATACAAAACATGACAAAAATGAAACAAAGGAAGATAAACATTATACAAACACAGAGTAAGTAAATCATGCAACATTTTCCATTTTTATTCATTCTGCAACATCCTCCCCAACCTGGGCGATCTCCAGAGGAATGACCAGCTGGACAGGACGTCTGATTGCGTTGCCATCTACAGTGCGTAGTACAATTGTCCTTACATTTCCATCCCTTCCACGATGCAGGTCCTCTATGCACGCTTTCTTCCATGTTTGGTGTGGGCGCACCTCTTCATGGATCAAGGCGTCTCCAATTTTGAGCTGAGGTGAGTTCTTATCAGGTTGACGAACTTTGTGAAAACTTCTAAGTTCTGTCAAATACTCCTTCGACCAGCGCTTCCACAGGTCATCTCCTAGTTTCTGGTGAAGTCTGAATTGTTTGGTTAAAAAGTCCTTCACCTCAGGCTCAGCTCCACTAGGTATTGTGGTTAACCTTTGACCACAGAGAAAATGTGATGGTGTCAATGGCTGTGATTCTGCACTATCTGATTGTGATATTGGTCTTGAGTTAAGGGCTGCTTCAGTCATGATGAGAACTGTATTCTTTCCTTCTTCCGTCACTTGGGCTCGATCCAATACTTTTCTCACACAGCGTTTCATAGTTCCTATCATCCTCTCCCACCAGCCTCCCCACCAAGCAGCCCTGGGAGCAATGAACTTCCAAGTGATGTTTTGTGCAAGATATTGCTTGGTTTTTGAAGCGGTGAGAGTGTTCCGTAACTCAGTTAATTCTCTGTTTGAAGCATGGAAAGTCTGGACGTTGTCAGAATAAATACCATGAGGCAATCCACGTCTCTCGGCGAATCGCTGGAGTGCAGAGATAGAACTATCTGTGGTCATAGACGTGCAGAGCTCTAAGTGCACTGCACGAGTTGTTGCGCAGGTGAACAGTGTAATATAAGCTTTCTTAACTTCGCTTCCCACCTTAATGTATACAGGTCCAGCAAAATCAATTCCCCTTACTTTGAAAGCTTTTAGTGGTGTCACTCTGTCACTAGGAAGAGGAGCTTCAAGTGCTTGTGCAAATGGGGCTTTTGCCAGTTTGCAAGGAAGACACTTTCCTTGTTTCCTTTTTATAGTTTGGCGGGTATGGTTGATCCAAAATTTGTCTCTAAGTTCGGCTAGAACAATCCGAACACCCATATATTGAAATCTGGTATGTGTGTTTTGGATCATCAAGTGACAAAGTAGTGCTGCCCATCGAGTAGTATGGGATGACGTTGTGTTGGAGACAGGCTGCTGGCAAAATGCAAGCGTCCACCAAGATGAATGACTCGTTCTTTATGAAATGGTTGAAACGTGCAATTTTAGATTTCTTGGGCAGTGGCTGATTGTGGTGGAGTACGTGAAGTTCATCCGGAAAACATTCTCTTTGCACAGTCTTAATCCAATGAATCCGTGCAGTGGAAAATTCCAAAGCAGTGAGTTCTCCAGCAGTTCTGTTCTGTGTACGTGTGTTCCGTATGAATCGTAGAGTCCATGCTGTTAAGCGCAATAGTTTACTGTAAGAACTGTACCTTCCAGCATTAACAGGGGACTTAAGAGTGTTAATCATCAATGCTTGTTGACTTGTTTTCCGTAATTCAGGAAGTGTGATTTCGGAGACCCCATTTCGAGGCCACGAATTGAGATGGTTCTTGAGCCATAGTGAACCTCTCCACCACAACGTAGACTGAAGTAATGCTGTGGCAGTAATTCCCCGAGATAAAGGTTCTGCTAGGTTTTCTTGTCCAGGACAGTGTCTACACTGTGTCGGTGAAATAGTGGACTGTAACACGGTTGCGAAGGTTTTCTACCGATTAGCGTCACTGCAAATCCATCCTAGAGTGACCATAGAATCACTCCATAGTGTCGCCCTAGTGACATCATACCCTGTAGAATGGCAGAAGTATTTTAAAAGTCGGACACCTATCAAGGATGCCAGTAATTCAAGACATGGAAGTGTCACTTTCTTAATGGGAGACAACCTAGTCTTGCTGCAAGCTAACTGGTCTAATGCGTCAGTCTCATATTCTGTCCTGACATACAGTGCAGCACCTTAGGCCCTCTCTGATACGTCTCAGAACACGTGGACTTGTGAAGTTTCAGGTGTCCAGCCGTATATACCAATCCATCGTGGAGTCGCAATGTTTGAGAGGTTAGGAAGACTTGAAATCCAGGTGTGCCATTTACATGCGATGTCGCGAGGTAGAATCTCATCCCAATCTATTCCCATCAACCATGTGTCTTGAAATAGAATTTTACCTTTTAGTGAAACTGGCAAAAGTATTCCAAGCAGGTCATAAAATCTTGAGATTGTTCTCAGCATTTGTCGTTTAGTGGCTGGTTCTGTTAGCAAGTCAGTAGAGATATATTGGTGGTGAAAGAATAGGGTATCTGACTCTGTGTTCCAGTTTACCCCTAGGACTCCAGTTTCTTTCTTTATTTCGTGTCCCTCAGCTCTCCATATGTTATTCAGTACTTCAGAATTAGTAGTCCATTTAGCCATTGACATTTTAATTTGCTTCAGTAAGCCAGTCAACTCGTAGTACAAAGTCACTGCTTGATTGTCATCTTCAACGCTGACAGCTGTATCGTCCATGAAGGTACTGCTTTCCAGAATTTTTTCTGCCAGTGGAAATTTATCGCGAGACTTAGAAGCGAGTTCTCGTAGAGTAGCTGACAGTAGAAAGGGGCTACATGTAAGACCGAATGGCAAACGCGTGAATCTGTAAGTGATAACATCTTCAGTCGTTCTCCAAGATCCCATTTTCTTCTGTGACTCGAAACCATAAGAACCTTGTGAGGTCTCTATCTTTTTTGTCCAAGCTCAGTTGCAAGAAGGCTTGCATTAATCTCCAATTAAGGCCTTTCGGTGCAAACAAAAACAAAGTAATGTTGACAAAATTTCTGGTAACTAATTGGGGCCAGGTTCAAGGGCATTGTTGAGAGATAGAGAGTTACTTGTGTGTGATGATGCGTTGAACACTATTCTCCATTTGATTTCACCTCGTTTTTCCCTTTTAACAGCATGATGGGGCAAGTAGTATGTATTTTAAGAATTGCCGTCTTTCTATGTGGCCATTATGAGTGTAGTCTAACATCTGTGAGTAATATATCTCCTGAAATGAAGTGTTGTTTGCAAGTTTTTTCTGTAGACTGACAAAACGTTTCTCAGCATTGCTTTTGTTAAAGGGTAAAACATTATCCCCCTTTCTAGGCAATGAAACTACTCTCCTCCCGTCCACCATTTGAAAATTATCGTGAAACTCTTGTAAGATGGTAGCATCTTTGGTTGTAAGGGCCCTCTCTAGCTGATCTTGGATTCCCAACGTTTCTAAATCCCAGAATTGTCTCGCGTCATATTCTGGAGACAGTTGTGCACTTGAGTGAATGAAGTTAACAGTTACATGGTTAACTGAAACTCCGGATCTACTTCCGCTAAGAATCCAGCCAAAATGAGATGGAAGAAGAACCAATGTAC
The DNA here is from genome assembly GCA_030762935.1 of Hymenopus coronatus. NCBI lineage: Eukaryota > Metazoa > Arthropoda > Insecta > Mantodea > Hymenopodidae > Hymenopus > Hymenopus coronatus. The sequence continues at coordinate 178,694,153 of CM060900.1, forward strand.
TTGATAAGCATATAGGCTGATGATGTTTCATCACCTTCCAGTACTGGTCTCCTCCTATCAGAATCTCAGTAGGTGGGTTGTGTTCGTCTCCTTTAGGATCTGCAAGTTGTATTTTAGGAACATGTGACAATGCTAGGATGTCTTGTGATACTGTCGGATGTGGTGAATGTGTATTATCATTTTCAAATGCAGACAAGTTTAGTTTCAATTTTGTGGATACTCCGCTGATGACAAATTTGAGTAGCCTTCACCTGAAGTGTGCAGTTTTCGCTGATTCAAAGGCCGTAACTGCCAGGTCTGTGTGGTCGACATTTAGTTGTAAGTGATCTGCCAAGATTTCGCTTATGAAACTTGACTGACTACCACAGTCTAGTATACAGCGTGTTCGTTTTTTTATTCCAGTTGGACCTGTCACTAAGATCTGTGCTGTTTGCAGGTAAGTGAAACTAGAACGATCAGTATCAATCTTGAGTGATGAAGTCGTGGAAGCAGTAAGTGAAGGACTGCTCTGTTGTGTGCAAATGGCTCGATGGTGTCTTTTCTTGCATTTTGAACATGCAGTTTACCCCTTTTGCTACATTGTTGTACAATGTGGCCGCGATTCAGGCATAAGAAGCACCGGTTACTGGTTTTTAGTTTCTGAGTCCTTTCGTGAACGTCTGTAATCTCTTGACAATCTTGTGCCCAATGTCCACGTTTCTCACAAAAGATGCAATAAGGGTCTAGAATTCCTATAGATTTTCTGGTGTTTTTGGAACGGACGTGAAGTGTTGCTGCTGTTGGTATGGTACTGCTCATTTGTGATGTATCACCGCGGATCTTCTGACTTATTAGTGCTCCATTTACCTCGTCACTCAGGAACTGCATAAGTTTAAGAATATCACCCTCGGATATACTCTCTCTCTGTCTCTCTCTCTGTCTCTCTTAGCGTGAATAATCAAGCGTTGACAGATGTCTTCGGGGAAGGCATGAAGTATTTTGGCGCAAGTACTAGTCCGTATCCATTGATGTCCTCACCCGAAGTGCGTGAATCCTCCGATTACACTCGATAAATGTGTTGAGTATCTCCGGAGACGTGAAATGGCTAAGTTTTAATTCTTCCAGGTATTCAAGATGAGTCTGAATTATTCTACTCTTGTCACCGTACCGATCTCTTAGTATTTTCTTCGTCTCTTCGTAAGTAGAGGCTGTGATTGCAATGCCGTCTACCAGTGCTTTAGGTTCCCCTTCGAGATACCCTCGAAGGAAAACATGTTTGTTAATCGTCGATAGAGACGTGTCACTATCTACAGAAGCCTCGAACTGCTCCTAGAAGTGCATCCAGTTTTCGATGTCCCCTGAAAACGGTTCTAATTTGATAGGTGGTAGTTTGACAGTGTGGGAAATCGATGGTACAGGACCTGCAGTGGGAACTGTGAATGTGGTGTTGGATCCTAAGTCTTTGGAATCTGTTAGAGTGGAATTGTAGTTCGATATCCCTCTTGAGGCCTTCTGTATAGCTCGCTTGGCAGTGTCAACATACTCCTCGCAAGTGGTTACGTCTGCGTCATATTCTTCATCAGTGAGGAGATGGTGAATTTCGTCATCGAACTTAAGTAATCGTTCCAATGTGTCTGACAAGCGATTTTTATAATCCTCATAATCCTCTAATGTCGTATTTTCTGTGTAAGAGTTGATTAAGTTTGCGAATCTTGTGATATTGTTTCGCTCGCAGGTGCGTTTTCGTTTTAGGTTACGCAACGCCGCTGCTGGATCACAATCGGTCATATCTGATTTGAAGAGCTAACGCAATGTGAAAGCTTAAATAATAATTAGCACGTTTCAAAAATTCCTTCCCTGTATAATGCTTTATCAAAAATTTTATGCGTTGAGTGGCGTTCGTTTTGCAAGAATGCTCGTTTCGTCTTCAGTATTATTTTTCCTTCCCTGAATGTAGGAAGAAGTGTAGGCCACACACTATTAATAAACAAAAGTAACACTACTCACAGTAAGTCCTGTTTCCGGGTTTCGGCACCAATATTTTGTGGAGTGACCAGTAGAGGATTAATTTTATGTCTACATTTATATAGACAAGTCAACACCTTTAGATCTAGCAAGGCCTGTGTCACTTTATTTTTCCTTTTGAAATTCAATAGTACCAATACAAAACATGACAAGAATGAAACAAAGGAAGATAATCATTATACAAACACAAAGAGTAAGTAAAACATGGAACATTTTCCACTTTTATTCATTCTGCAACAGCAGGTGTGTTGCATGATGTACCCAAGCAGAAAAGCATGCAGTTGTACACTTTTTGTGCACCATAGGACTGTTCACAAAAGAATCTATGCAATGTGAAATGCATCTCATGTATGATGACAAGTGTTTCTTATGGGAAGCTGTATTAAATTGGATTCAGCAGTTTAATCAGGGAAGGCAAGGCATCCAAGATCGGCAACATCCTGGTCATCCTGCAGAGGTGTCAACTGCAGCCATATTGCAACGTGTAGAACGAAATGTTTGTAATGACCATGGGTGACGATCAATGATGGAGTGCGTGCTATAAGCTGTCCACATGGAACTGCTTACAACATGCATGAACAGTTAAAGTTCCATAAAGTTTGTGCATGGCAGGTGTCCTGCCAGTTGACTGAGGAGTAAAAAATTGGTCTGTCTTTGCAGCACCTCACATGGTACAATGAGAAGAAAATGACTTCCTGGCATGAATTGTTACAGTTACAGAGCCTTGGGTTTACCACTTTCAACCAGAATCAAAAAGATCTTCCATGGAATGGAAACATGCCACCTCACCAACAACAAAAATGTTCAAAGCAGTTCTATCAGTTCGCAAAGTTATGCTCAACGTGTGTTGGGACATGCAAGGCCTCTTACTGTAGACATTCTACCTTCACTGTGAGACTGTGAATGCCAGAACATACTGCACCATTCTGTGGGAACTCTGACAGGTCATTCACCGCAAATGATCTGGACTCATGGCAAAGGGAGTGATTCTCCTGGATGACAACGCCCACCCTCACTCAGCAAGATTAACGCAGGAGCTATTACAAACATTTTGTTGGGAACAGTTGGAACATCCACCATACAGTCCCGACTTAGCCCACAATGATTTCCATCTGTACGAGCCCCTAAAAAGTCATATGGATGGCTGTCACTTTGAAACTGATAATTCTGTAATCCGAGGCAATACATATATGTAGCAAACCATGTAGTACAGGTGAAATCCAACAGTATCCCAGTTGACAAATTTCATAAAAACTGCAGCCTTCATCAATTATTATTATTTAGAATAAAAATAATGACTGTGTGCATGTTTTCACCCATTTTTCTATCACCTTTTAGAACAGAGAAATTTGTCATAGTTTCCTTGTGAAATAATAATGATTTGAATTGTATCAGCAGATAGCAACTTGAATAGGCGACCATGCTTGTCAGTACATTTTATCAATATGTACTTCAAATAGAATCATACAATGAGTTGACTTCTCGCACAAGTCCGAGGTGAGCCCGAAAGTGGATGCCAGTCATTCACGCCATCTACCAACAGAAAAGGTGTTGGTAGCTGGGAAACTAAATCATCTACATCAGTGAGTGAAAGCTCATCAGATGGAGGCAGATATATGCTACAAATGGTGAATCTGGTGGATGGCTTCTTAATCCTTAAAGTGCTGACTAGATGTCACACTGTAAGGATAAGGTTTCAGCAAAAAGATCATCTCTATGAGCATCATGGTGCCACTCTGCTCAGGAATACTCTCTTCCAGTGATAAATCACACCATACAGAAGAGTACTGCCTGAATATAACATTGTCTTGCATATGACTAAAGGCTCAGTCTGGTTGAGCAACAGTTCAAGCTCTGGTCGATGTCTAATTCTGTGTATGTTCTACTACTGTAGGATAGTCATTGTCTATACTATGGGATAGGGTCTAAACTGAAAGATGTTTCTGCATATTGAGCTGTGCTGATCGGTTTAGTTTGTTCTTTTCACTGTCAGATTAACACTTTTCAGCAGTGCGATCCTACCACTTATGCACTGTCCATCTTGCAGTAAGAGCAGAATCCTCCTGTTCCATTTTCTCCTTGAGGGAGGACCCCTTTCGACTAGCGAATTTTGGTTTGAAAACTTCAAACCAATTAGAGGTACTGATCGGCGAAAATGGTGGATGCTGATCTGTGCTCCTCCCAGAAGATTTCTCTGAAGAAGATTTGTATGTAATGTGGCATGGGCTTTTCTTTCCCTTAGATGTTTGGGGAATGAATTTTGCAGTTTCTATCAGGAAGTCAGTTCTGACATAACTGGTCTTGAAATTTTTGGTTGGTGCAGAATATGGAATGGTCTTAATGCCCGAGGTCGAAGATTTGGGCAACACTTTTTCTAGACTTGTTTACATTAGCAGATGTTTATGCCGACATAGATATAGATCACTCTCATCTTATCATGGAAGTTTGAAAACAGTGTTGTTACAATCGTTTAATTTGACGAGCCAAATTACACTAAACAAACTTACTTGGGTTGCTGTTTCACCACGTGTAGGATGTTGGGGACTTTGGGTATGGTCTGGCTACAATAATCTTTTCAGCAATTACAGCACCGTTGATATCGCAGGCCTGAGTGGCAATTTCCTACCTCAGTATCAGTTAAGCTGCAACTGAGCTGTAGGTACTGGAGCATGAGACAGAGGGTTGATGGATTTCAGCTTCCGAGATGGACAACTCTTTCACCCATATCTCTGGGATTTCCTCTGCAAAATGGGGACAGTTGAGGGAACTAGATGGATGTTCGTGACACTGACATTATGCGTGATGTCTCCACAGATGGCATACCTAGGCTGACCAGTACAAAATTCACTTGTGTGCCCAAAGTACTGACACTTGTAGCATCTGAGTGAGCTCAGAATGCATGGCCTAACCTCAATGGCTTCATACCCTGCATTAATCCTTTGTAAGAGTTCTACCTGATCAAAGGTAAGGAACAGGGTACAGTTAGGCACAAATTGCTGTTTAATTTCTGCTGAACCCTATATACAGATGTAAACATCTTTTGCCATACTCTCTTGAATCTCCTCGTTGGACCTGTCCAATGCATGGGTGGTTACAACACTGCGTGAGGAGTTCAAGGTCTTGTGCATCTGCACCTTAATAGGGTAGCTGCCTAACGTGTAGTATTTTCACTGATTGAGATGATAAAAAAGTTTTCACCAACAGTGTGCCATTGTGTGCCTTTAGCATAACTGAACTGGACATCTATTTTATCTAGACCCTTTTGAATTTGAAATGGACTGACAAGAACTCTTCCTTCTGTTCTTAATATCACCAAGTAGTGAGGACCACTGAACTTGACTACTACTTTTTAAGCACTCCATTATTTTTAGTTTTGTTTTTTTGCCATAAAGTATGGTATAAATTCATCTCCCAGTGCTCCCCATCACCATGGAGTCCAAGGGTATACGAGGGTTCGCTGTCCTATTCAGCATGGAGTTCAGATAAAATCTAGTCCTGGCCCAATTAACTAGGAGTGAGTTAGTGCCTATCCACTCGCTTAGGTAAAGCAGAAACCAAACCAAAGTGTGCATTAGGTTATGCATCCTCCCTGGTCACTGAAAAACAGAAGGCCCAGGCTCAGTTACAGAACCCTCAATCACACATGATATCCCTTTCCATTGACATGAGTCTCCACATGTGTGAGCATTTCTGATGACTCCCTCACCACAGAGGAACCCACACTGAGGGAGTCAGGATTGGCTCAGGACCCTGGGTGCACCAATCCCACACCTACTAGTGGGCCCCTGGGGGAGAATATGCTTATGATGCAGAGTTTTCTTGCTCCTTAATAGGCTTTTGACCCAAGAAGCAATTCCTTAGCGGTATAAGTCCTCCAAATAGGAGGGAAATCATTAAACAAATAAGAATTTAAACCCATACCTCAGAGATGCTACACAAGCACAATTTTCTCATCAGAGCCACAAGCAATGGAATGTTAATTTCTTGATTAAATATTTTTCCAATCCAACCAATAATTTCTCCAAAGTCTGTAAGGAAAAATATAAATAGGAATGCAGTGAATGGAGGTAAAATAATATTTAGGATTTGTGAATTTCATGCAATCATGAGACTTCTGTTAGTCAAAAAAATTTGATAAAAATCTACAAGTATTTCCAACTTTCAGATATAATTTGCACATGGGTTTTTAAATGCCACTTTAACATTTTTCTGTTAACTAATACACCTTCTTTTGATTTTCAGACAAAATATTATGGAATTTGTAGTTAGGTATAGGAACTCTCAAATTCTATTAATTAGTACTGAACAAAACTTTTGCCAAAACAAGTCTCAAGGATATAAAAATAGGTTAGGAAAAGGTAACCCTTAACTTCCAAAACATATGGTTCACCAAAAGTTCATGAATCTGGAAAAGAAATTAAACTAATTACATCATATATTAACAGCCTACACTATAATTTTCAAAAAATGGCCAACTTTCTAATTTTAAGAATTTCCGAAATTTGAATCTTTAAGCAGCAAGAATTACTTCAAATTAATAAAAAAGATTCAGAACTTTCAACTTGATGATGAAGCATTAATTTATTTTGATGAATTTTCACTGTTTTCAAGTGTACCTAAAGATGGTTTCAGCAGTTTTTTTAAAAAATGGTTAATCTCTATGAACAACAGAAATCTAAGAATTCATTACCTTTACAAAACTGTACATGAGCAAACACTTTTTCAGTTTGGAGGGAAATATTTTGAGCAGAATACAGGGCCAGCCATGGAAAACCTGTTGTAGTCCTTCTTGGTCAATTTATTTACAAGAGCTCTTGAGACAAGAGTACCGAAATCCTTTCTATGGTGGTTTGAAACTTGGGCCATATGTCACCATCTTTGTAGTAGTCAATAGGAAACATTAATAAAATGCTCTGATATTATTAAATCTGCAAGAAAGTAACATTAAATTCACAACAGAAATAGAATCAGACAGCCAGCTTCTCTACCTGGACCTAATAATCATGAGCTTAGCCTTTGGAGTATATAGAAAGAACACTTACTTAAAGGCAATAATTACAAACCCCCATCACACAAAATTGCAATTTTTAAAAGTTTGTCTCCCAAATTGGTGAACTGGCACAGAATACCAGTAAATCTTAAAAAGAAAACAAAAGAAACAAAAAAATGGCTTTTAAAATGAACTTATGGAGATATTGATAAGGGATCCCAGCAAAAAAAAGATACATGAAAATTTAACTGCTAAACTGCATAAACAAAAATTTGGTGTTAAAAAATTTGCATTCCACCCATGGGATCATGACAAATTCCATTAAATTTTATTAGAAAGTAATATAGTTCATCCCTGAAAACAAATTCAATATAAAATTTCTCATGTAAACTAACCATAAAGAAACAATACCTCTGCTTATTAACATTCACAACTTATGGAACAGATTGCAAGGACTCTGCATGAATCTATACAGGTCAAATGAAATGAAAAATAAAGGTGAGATTTAAGAAAACATTTTAGGAACATAAAATAATAAAAAAAAAATTGGCAGCGTGGCACATTTTTATACACAAGGGCACCAAACTGTCAACTCAGCAATGCTAATCTAACAAACACAGAAATCTGGTATATAAGAGGGTTACTAGATAGCGGGTGATCCAAATATGTCCACACTGGCTGCACAGTGTTCTGCCTGTCCATGCCCTCAGCGGTCGTCATCTGCCACTATCATAGAAGGTGCAGATGAAACCATGCAACACATTTAAAACTACTTTTTATACTCATATACTGAAATGTGTTCATTTACTGTAAAAAATCTATATTGAAATGAAGACCATTTTGATACACATTTTCATTTTGATATAGATTTTCATGCTTGCACGCTGCCCTACTAATGGCTGTTCACTGCCTGCTAATCTGCATAAAATTACAAACATCTTACGCATACAATAACCTCCAAGAATATTTAATCACATATAAGAATTATAAGAATATATAATTATTTCCTGAATCTAAACTCATAATATTATGTAAGCAAAGCAAAGTAGGTCATGACATTGGCATCACAGAGATAAGGAAATCAAAAACCCAGGGCATGTGCACTAGCTCTACTTCCAACCAGAATATTTATTTTTACAAGAATAGTTCGATTTACATACCATTATCAGTATATATTTATTGTTAGAAGTGCTTCATCAATGAAGGCTTTAATCTCGTCTGTGAAAAATATTTTTGCTTTTTCGCCACTGTACCCTACAGATTTCTACTTTAACAGGGAAGACAACTTCTTATATTGGGATATGTCAATTCCATGTTTCACATTTAGAGTAGTTTTCAATACTGAATAATTTGTCCACAAGGTAGGGATTTCATTGTTTTTGGCATTTCTTCAAAGTAAACTACGAGGGCATTTTCTGAGAATGAAGTTGCACTTTTTATTCTATTCTCCATGCCATGAATTTATCAAATAATTCTTCATAGATCATCTTTGATTTCTGTGAAAGTATATTATTTAATAACATTACTCATCTTCTCTATTACATCAGGAGGCATGAAACTAAATTCTGTACCATTATCAGTAGGCCAAAATACCCCAATCTCCATCTTAAAAATCAACTATCACCGTGAGTCGAATTTCATTTGTTATCGACACATGCATACAATATGCATGGCGGTCGGCTAGGTTCATCTTTCATATGTAGGATATATAAATATTAAATATATATTGTATACCTACATGTCATAGACAAAATTATGTATGCAAAATCTCATATAATGGTCATTAGAATACTCACGAGGTTTTTTGATGTGAGTAAAGTGAGTATCGAAACTTACCTCTCACTCATATCCCAATAATTAACATATCGGATCATTGCATAAATAACTATTAAAGGCTTTATTTACCAATGATAATGGCCACTGCCATTGTCCATACATTTTTGGCACACATTTAGGAAACTTTGCATCACTTGCCATAGTTCACATTGAGAAATGCTGGCAATTTCCTGGCAGATATTTTGTTTTAATTCTTCCAGGGTATGTGGGTTTTCTTGTACACTTTGTGTTTTAAGTTACCTCAAGGGGTTAGGTCGGGGGACTGAGAGGGCCACAAATCTCTACTAATAATTCTGTCCTGAAACACAATTTCAATTGTTCTCATCGAAAGATTGGCTGTATGAGCTGTTGCAGAGTCTTGTCGAAAAAAGGCAAAATCACGCTCCAAGTATGTTAATTCTCTTAAAAAAGGGGACAATATTGTATTCACATATGCATGGGCGTCAACTATTGAAAAAAAAAAAAAATGGGCTATGGTTCTTTCTCTGCTAATGGTTTCATCATTAGGTTATTCAGAGCTCCAATAATTATTATTTTGTGTACACACATATTCATGAAGGTGGAATCAAGCCTCATCCATGAAAAACCTTAAATGTGGATCAATTTAACCATTGCATATGTTATTGAGAATCTATTCATAAAATGTGTTAACACATACGGATCATAAATAAATACATGCTGTGCAGTAAGAAACAAATGCTGAGCCATAATACACTTTGTGACTAAGTACAGGACAAAATAACAAAGCACACTGGTAATAACTAAATCACACGATATCACTATCAGATCAATACTGCCCCTTCAGAGCAGAGAAAAACAAGTCAGCACCATAATCTTGTGTGGAGTAACTGTGTGTTATGTTTCCGTGTGCACAATGGAAAAACACTGCACAGTGGCTCAGATGTATTTGATCACAGAATAGTATTGAGAAAGCAAATAAAGGATACTCATAGAAATATTTTCTTTATCCCAGTTTACAACTTAAATAATTAATGTGTAGTTTGGCAGTGCATGTTCGCTGCCAAGTGCAGAAAAATCTGGTGTGTAGCTGGAACAAGCTGCTCTTAATGGGTCATCCAAATGTGAGTGTCAAACTGGATCAGTGCTTATTTTTTATGGTAATAAACAAAAATGTGACCCCGCAAAGATAGTCAAGCCAAAAAATAAATAAATAAATAATAATTTTTCAAAGCAACACTAGCATTGATGAGCTATTTATTCCTGTCCATCAGAGTCCAGAAATTGCTTGAACTTGATAAACATGGTTTTAAAAAATTCTTGAAGATTTAAGATCTCCATTTCTAATTCTTCAAGATTAGAATTTCCAAAGATCTTACATATCCTACCTCCTAGATCAGTAATGCCAACTGAAGCAAGTGAGTTATTGACTAACAAGACCACTGGGTCTAGTGCCTAAACCTGTTACTTAATTCTGTGACTAAAATTTCAAGGTGCTGGTCAAAGATAGTACATCATATTCACTGATATTTACAGTTTCTTTAACTGATTTCAAATTTGGAAACGGTGATAGGTCATTTCTTTTTAAATGTGCAATCCATAATTGAGTTTCCTCTGAAAAGCATTTACAGTAATTATCATGGCTGAAATGTTGTGATGTTTACCTAGCAGTTTAAGGTTTAGCTCATTTAATTTTGAGATGATGACTGCCAAGAAATCTAATTCTAGGAGACATGGAAGGTATCTCATCTGGTTTTTGACATAATTGTCCAGGCGATGATTTCCGAAAATCTCTTTTCTTTTCCAGAAGACTGCCAAATCATTCCACAGTTTTCCCCCTACCAAGCCAACCTATGTCTGCATGGGGAAGTATGTCACCATGATCAAAATCTGTTATATTCAAAAGATTTCTGAACAATCAGTGATGTGTAGGAGATGACCTGATGTGATTTTCTATGAGTTACAATTTTCATGATATGGTCAAATGTCAAAATCTTTGCACATACCACTTCCAGGTGGATAATACGGTGATAAGAAATAAATTTTGAAATAAATCATCTTTAGCATAAAGAGGATGAAACCCATTATTCTTTCCAGTCATTGAAGCTGCCCCATCTGTTGTTATAGCAACAAGCTTAGAGAGTGGAATGTTACTTCATTTTGCAATTTTCAGGAATGCATTAAATATGTCACCTTCTCTAGTACGTTCATGAAGTTGCAGCACTTCTACAAATTCCTCTTTGACTGTAAAGTCATCAAAGACCATTTTAACAAACAAACACAACTGTCCAATATCACAAATATTGGTGCTTTTATCAACCTGAAGTGAAAAATATTCACATGATTGCAGGTCCTGATATAATTGAGATTCTAAATTCTTAAAAATTTGTTCAACATGTCTAGCAAAAGTTTTTGAGACACTTGAAGTCCTTTTATAGAAGACTTAAGTGCAGATTCATATTTCTGATCGTCAAACAGAGATTCTACAGAACTGATCATTGCTTCTTTAACTACTTCCCTGTTGCTGAAAGGTTAGTTTTTCCTTTTCCCTAAAACTTAAAAGACATTGTAAGAGGCCACTGTCATGTTACTATTTTGTTGAACTGGCTTTGTAAACACACTTTGCTGTGATGTTAGCTTACATTTTAAGTCTCTAACTTTGTTTTTTTGTAATTAAGAATTAACAGGAAATTCACTAATACGTTTGTGTGATTGTCAAAAACTGATGCTCTATATTACTTTTCTTGGGAACAGAACACTACTGTTACATAATAAACACATAGGTTTTCCTCTGAATTCCACATAACACTGCTCCTCCCAATCACTGTTAAAACTCTATTTGTCTCTTAGCCATATTGTATTAAGAACATCCATCCAAAATAAGACACAATCAAACCTCATTCACAATCTCTTAAGTTATACTGAATGTTTGTTTAAAAATTTGACTCCTTCATTTGCTATCGGTATAACTATTAACAAACCGACTCCTTTGCCTGATATCGGTACAAACTGAAATGTTTAAAGGGATGGACTTGCTGTTTGCGATACAGTTTTGTTGGGATTAAAGTGACTCTGTCTCAAATTCCCAACAATTGAAGTCTACTATTAGTTGAGGGGAAAAATGGGTATAGCTTTGAGTGTACAAAAGCAATTTCATTGTCATGGGTATATACTCAGATGATGTTCTCAAGGAAATAATTTTGTCCTGAAATTTGATTTAAAATTAGAAATTCTCATAATAAAAATTTGGTTCATGAAGACGTCAAGAAATCATATTTCAGACACCATGACATCCAGGGGCCCCATGTTGGACAGGGTTGAGTTAAACAATTCTGGCTTGCTGTTCCTTTGCTAGTGAAAAATCAATATAAACTTGGTTCATCAGCAGAATCTGAGGAAGCTTCGGTATCAAGTGAACTGTTAGGAGGTGAAGTTATTGGAATCTCTGGTTCATGAGAAATAGGTAGCATTGCTGACTTAATATTCAGGTAAATATTACTGCCCTTGATTTTCTTATTATATCCACCCACTTTACACAGGCAAAAATAAAAGTCACTGCTATGGTGTTGGGACGGGCACCAAACCATCCCTATCCTGAATGGAATGGCCTTATGTCTGCCATTGCTCTACTTTTGTAGGTTTTCAGGACTTGGTTTACAAATTACATGGGGAGCCCATGTCTTGTCAAAATCTGCTAATTTTAAAAAATGCAAGCGTTAACATTTCACCAATATAGTTATTGGCCACCTCTGCACTTTCATTATGTAGCAATCGCATGTGTAAAAATTGGTCTGGCTTATACTTCTAATTCCTGATAATTGTGAGGGAGTTAAAAACAAAATATATGCGGGGAGTTTAAATCAATTATTGACGAAACTTGATTATTCCGCAGTAGCTGAAACATGGCTAAAAGAGGACCAGGTTTACGTAAAGGATTTTGATTTTGTAGGGATAAAAGGAGATAAGGTAGCAAGAAAGGGGAGGGCATCTGGAGGCATAGGCTTTTTTGTAAAGAAGACGTTAAGTAAAGGAGTTAAAGAAACTTGGTCAAGGAGAAAAGAAATACTATGGATTGTATTAGAGGAGAAACAAATATTTGAAAATGTTATATGTATAGGTATAGTATACAATCCTCCTCTTCCTTCACGCTTTCATAATCCGGACCTCCTTAAACACCTAGAGATAGAAATAGAAAATTTGAAGGAGAGATATGGTAATTCTGAGGTTATATTAATGGGAGATTTTAACATTAGGATTGGCAAAAATGATGTTGTTGGAGGGAATAGCTGGATGAGTAATGATATATTAGAGAAACCTGAGAAGATTAGATACAGCAAAGTTAAGATAGCTGATAAAGGGTATATGAACTTTACAAAGTGTGATTGATTATGTATTATGGCCAATTAATATGGGGTATATTTTGAGTAATTTTAAGGTACTAAATTTAAGTTCTAACAGTGGACATTTTCCATTGATAGTAGACATAAAAACACACACAGAGCAAACAGTCTATAATTTAAGGGAGGAAAAGTGTAACATAGAAGAATACATTAGATACAAATGGAAGGAAGAGTATTGCAATAAATTTAGGCAGACACTAAATTCTAATTATGGCCAGATATGTCAGTGTGGAATGAGTTTCATGATAAAGGAACAAGAAATTGAAAGTGCTATGAATATCTTAAATATCATTTATGCTAAGGGCTGGGGAGGAAATGAAAATGAGAAAGAAGGTTTACAAAAGAGATGAGGGCTGGTTTGATGAAGAATGTAGAGTAACTAAAAGACAAGTCAAACAGCTGCTCATAAAGTGGAGGGAATTAGGATACATAGAATTAAGAAAAGAGTATATGTAAGGGAGGGATTTATATAATTCATTACTGGAACAAAAGAAAACAAGCTGGATGAAAAAATATGAAAGTAATTTGATACGAATCCTAAATGAAAATAATGCAAATGAGATATGCAAGGTTATGAAATCAATGTATAATAAATACGTAACAAAACGAAGTATACAACCAGGAGAATGTATGGAATATTTTAAAAAATTGTATGGGGAGAAAAAGAGTAAAAATGAGATAGGAAATTGGGAAATAGGTAATAACTATGTAGATATACTCGATGATATAATAAGAAGTGAATAAATAATTCAACAGGTGAAATTAATGAAGAGAAATTAAGCAACTGGAATAGATGGAATCCCAACAGAGTTCCTTAAGGAATGGTGCACTGAAATAAATAGAGTTAAGGTTTTAGTAGACTTATTTAACACAATTAAAGTGAAGGGTTATATACCAGATAAGTGGAGGAAAGCAATCATACATCCAATATACAAAGGCAAGGGTAGTGTTGATAAACCAAACAACTATATAGGCATTGCATTATTATCAAATGTAGGAAAAATGTTTACTGGTATTATGGCAAGCAGGATACAAACATGGGTTGAAGAATATAATATCCTCTCGGAACTTCAGATAGGCTTTAGAAAAGGGAGGAGTACAGTTGATAATTTATTTATTATAAAAACACTAGTAGATAAATACTTGAAAGACAAAAGAGGAAAGTTATATATGGCTTTTGTGGATTTAGAGAAAGCATACGATAGGATAGAGCTTCAATTGCTGTGGCATAAGTTGTTGACTAAAGGAGTGAGTAAACAAATGGTGGACACCCTTAGAGCATTATATAAGGAAAATACTTTTTGTATAAAAGTGGAGGAAGGGGTTGTAACAAGAGAAATCCAACAAGAGAAAGGCCTTAGACAGGGATGTAAGTTAAGTCCAGTCCTATTTAATTTATATATAGATGATGTATTAACAGAAATTGGGAGAAATAATAACTCTATGCCAGTAATTAATAATATTCAGATTCCAGGATTACTGTTTGCAGACGATCTAGTTATAGGTGCAATTACAGTGAATGGAAGGCTTTGTAGCATTAGTTTGCAAGCATTTGCAACAAAAATACACATACTGTAGCATTCAGGATAGCAGATTCAATTATTTATATTTTTTCTATTGGATATATTCTAAGAAACAAATTATGGGATTATGTATTGTATCGTATTTTTGTTCTGTAATTTTAATACCTTAGTTTACCAAATAAGAAGCTTTAATTGTGTTATTATAAATGCTAACACATGTTAAGATATTGAAATTCAGAACTTAACACTAAAGTATAATTTAATATCCATTAAATAATGAGCTGCAATTATATATAATTAGGTAAGAAAACTAAATAAGTACAGTTAGACTATAAAGTGCAACTCCTCATTTAATTCTAACATACATGTTTATTAGCAGCATAGTACATAAATCCTTAATTATAACTAGTGACTCTCATGGACTGGCTTTGCTCTGGCTCTTACATATAACAGTACAGAAAGCTGCAAGTAATTTGGTATGAGTTGAACTACTCTACCCCATTAAGACAACCTATGTTTTATGGCCAGAAGTATGCTGTTGGTGGAGCTTAGCTAGAGAGAGAGATAACTCAGCAGTTCTCTCTCTCGTCAGTGGATTAGGATAGGATCAGATTAAATTATCAATAGTGCAGCATCCTTGGATGATGACTGGGGAGGTAGAAGCACCCAGTGTAATACCTGTTTTGTAAATTTTGAAACACACTGCAATACTGATCTTTTCAACAAACATCGTATTCTGAAAAGTAATTATGGCATTACAACTTTATTCCAATCTGAATCATGTTTGATACTGCTTTCCAGATTTGACGAAGTCTATTAATCACTATATAATATTACTGCTCAATAACAAGCTGATCTTTTATCCAATAAAACCACATCCTTGCAGGCATAATATTAGACAGTCAATATCCAAGGCATTGCTAAATGTTATTAATATCAATATTTAAAAATATATATATAATAAATAATAGTAAAAATAGTAATAATAATAATAATGCTAATGATAATGATAATAATAATAAACATTTCAGCATTCTGGGATTGAGAAATTGTTCTATTAGTGAGTATTGCTCACTACTGAACATATGATGGTGGTATCTCTATATTTAAAAAAAAAAATAAAAAAATAAATAAAGAAATAAAGAAAAATAAAAAAAAAAAATAAAAAAAAAGGGAAGAAAATAATAAAATTGTTTCCATAAAAAGATGCACAATTGAACTCTTGGCACAATAATGCACAACATTTGAAATTTTCCTATCAGGTGAACTGGAATGGGGGTGGGGTTTGAAGGAACCAACTAGCCACTATCTGCTTCATAGCACAGGAAGGGGAATGACACCACATAAACAGGAAACGAGTTCCTTAAATAAGACAAAGTTTGTGAGGAACTGCACTAACAGTAATGATTTTAGTTTGTAAAAATTGGCATCTGTAGAAAAAATTCAGATAGTTGAAGAGTTTAGCAATCAATTCAAGTTTAAGATATGATAGGATATATAGAAAATTGTGCAGCATTGTACTTACAGTAATGTTATCAAGATTCAGATGCTTTGCATGACCTTGGCTTTGGATCTCTGCACACAATTCCCGAACTTTCTTCTTATTTTTATGAAGCTGAGTGCTGCTCATTCCACAATATTCTAGGGCATTGTGATGGCTAGCATCTGACTCCAATAGATTAAGCATCAACTCTAGACTATCACGGTCAAGATCCATATTCAAACGATCTTGACTTAGAACAAACATTACAGTTGCAGTGCATAATGCAAGGCTCTGAAAATTGAAAAGATATACAAGATTTAGAATATGAAAGAAGAAATTAAACATGGAACTCTATGCAGCAAGCTTGTAACTTTGGGTAAAGACATATATAGGCATTTTTACACAAAAGTCTAAACACACTATTTGAGGTTGCAGTGTTCTAAAATTGACACCTGATCATACTGCTGGATATAAAGTAGTCTCACATGTTTCCTTCGTGAAGTGCTGATACAGTATTTTGTTTAATATTTAATTTTTCATTCACCAAATGTTCCGAAGAAAGATACATTTAAAATAAATGAAAATGCACAAAATTGTGTTCCTGTTTGCAAACAGTCATCTTTATTGACCTAAAGAACACATTGCCATACCATCACTCCTCTGTAGATATACCTGTCAGACTTATTGTCCTGAAAACTATCCTAAGCCATACACATCTATATTATAAAAATGATTAAGACATAAAATAATGACAAGAAAATAAAATTGTAATGCATGATTTCCACCACTGATCCATTACTCTTGACAATTAAATCAATTCACTAATAGTATCTGCCGACTGTTAATATGTTATATGTACCATTCTACAAGGATGTATATACAACTGCAGTTTAGCTCATTCTATCACTAAGAGTGAATGCAATGAATACTGACAATCAGGTGTTTCATAAGAATGTGTGTATGCAGCAACAAAGTAGATTTAAATGTTAGTTAGCAGTTTATTCTATACAAATATAAAGTTTAGTAAAGAAACCAGTCAATCACTTCTACCTGATCCTTTGCAGCATCATGTAAGGCACGGAAAAACTTTGCCACTGTACCATGGGCCCGAACATGCATCCTGAAGGCAGGTGCCATACATTTTGATGCCAGAGTAATGGCTGAAAGACACCTGAAGAAGAGAGAAAACAATTAACACTTGAGTCATATGTTATAACTAAAGAAATATTCTGAAATCTCAATGGCAGCTCCCAAATAGAGTCATTCATTTCAAAAGCATTTTCTTAATGCTACCAGATTTACTACACAATAGCAACATAACTCAGCATACAGACATAAAGACAGTCAAGCTGTATTACACACACAAATGTTCAAAAAAGTAGGTGCTCAGCTGGTTATGTAATTGTATTTAGGGTTTAGGGTTCCTTAAATTAGATTGTAAGCTGCTAGCAGTACTTGAGTAATGCATTGACAAGTACAGAAAATGAGAATCAGGTATTCCATGAACCTGCTTAACCTCTTTGCTACCTTGGTACATCCTGAAGAGCTTAGTTTGCATGATTAGTTTCTTTCATGTTTTGTTTTTAAGTTGTGTAGATAAATAAAACATGAATTGATAAGAATGACAAAATCTTGCTTTCATAGCAAACATTTGGTGTTTAGGAAATGTGAAATATACGAGTTATATATCAAAAAGTATATTAAGGAATATACATATTTTTTTAAATGATTTATTGATCGATCAGCGCATTAGCTCTACAGATCATTGATTTCAGACATTACATAAGTAGGTACATTTTTGTTTTTATTTTACAGAAAGTCTTGTTGTAAGAGCTAGTCCAGTGGTAGGCGACTCTTGATGCGAGTTGGATAGCTAGATTTTCTATCAAGAGAATAGTGAGTGACTCCTGAGACGTCTTTTAGCTTGCTGTAAAACTGTCCAGCTTGTGAAGAAATTGACTATTGAACGTTGCCGATTCCAGTTTCTCTATGTAGTTTACTATTTCTGACAAACCATGGTGTATTCGTTGAGATTTGCAATATTTTGTTTTGAAATGTCTGGATACGTTTGATTTTGGAAGGACTAGTTCCTCCCCAAACTGGACAAGCGTATAGTAGCAGTGGTCTTAATAGAGTCGTGTAAAGTAGTGTACAGTTTTTTAGTTTGAGTGAAGATCTTTTGTTGAGGAGAGGGTAGAGCTTTGCCAGTCTTGCTCAGGCTAGTTTAAGTTTGTTGCTTATATGTGGTTTCCATGTGAGTCGTCGATCCAGGAGTACACCGAGATATTTCACTGTTTCGGTCTCAGTTTTCCAGGGTATCTGTTTCGCTGGGAGCGTTACTGGTGGTGGATAGTTCTGTCTGCATAGTGTTAAGATCATTGCTTCACATTTCTGCTGGTTGAGCAAAATACACCAGTTGTCGAGCCAGGGTGTAATTAAGCTTAAGGCCTCTTGAAGGTGATTTCTGGTGGTGTGGATATTGCAATGTGTTGAGAAGATAGCAGTATCGTCCGCATACATAGCAATTTGAGCTGTAGGCATTGCAGGCATATCAAAGGTGTACAGGTTGAACAGAACAGGTCCCAGGATAGATCCTTGAGGAACTCCAGCTGTTATAGGTTTTGTAGAAGAGTGACAATTACCTATGCAGACTGAGAATGTTCGTTGTGACAGAAAGGAGGAAATTATTTTATAGAAGTAGTCTGGAATGCTGTTGATGAACAGTTTGTATAGAAGACCCTGATGCCAAACCCTGTCGAATGCCTGAGTGAAGTCAAGGAAAGCTGCAGCTGTGTGTTCTTTCTTCTCGAAGCCTTGTATTCTCTGTAATCCAGAGAATTTAATGGGTAGTTTGCGATGAAAACCGAATTGAAAGGGAGGTAATACTGATGCTTCATTGAGAAATTTTGTTAAACGCTTCAGCATAATTTTTTCATAGACTTTGGACAGAGTTGGTAGCAGACTTATAGGATGATAATTGTTTGGGTCTGAGGAGTTTCTTCCAGGCTTACGAATAACAATAATTATAGCGTGTTTCCAGATTCTGGGGAAGTAGCCCATACATATCAAACTATTGAAGAGTGAGGCTAGAATAGCAAGTGCTTTGCGAGTCAGATGTTTTAATACAAAATTTGGAATTAGGTCATGACCAGGCAATTTACTTGCTGGTAGTTGCTGGATTATGAACACGATTTCTTTTGGTGAGGTGAAGTCAATGGGGAGTGGAACAGTGTTATAAGAATCAGGAAAATGTTCAACTTCATGGTTGAATTCTTCCATAATCACTGGGTTTGGGCTAAAGATACTTTGTAGAGTATTTGCAAATAGTTCCGTCTTCTCGAAATCGGCTATGTAGTGTTTTCCATCTTGAATTAAGGGTGGAATAAGCGTTGGTTCTTTTAATATTCTTTTGGTTTCTTTCCACAAAGATGAATCTTCTGGTGAAATGCTGGAGAGGTGCCGTTGGTAAGTCAAGTACCAGTACTCATCCATTCGTGTTTTTACCTTTCTTGTGAGTTGGTTCAAACGAAGTTGCCAGGTTTCTCTGTACTTCTACCAAAGCCGGTGCATTTTATGTTTTTCTTTCAAGAGAGATCTGATGTTAGAGGGCAAAGCTTCGTGAAGGGTTTTCTTTGTTGCTGTGGTCTAGCAGCTGTGGATTTGTCTATGGCTGAAGTTATGACTTTTGTGAACACAAGAATTGCTGCTTCTGCATCACTGGAGTTTTCAGATTGCACGCAGCTTTTAGCTCATTATCAATTACATGTAGGAAGGTTTCCCAGTTTATGAAACCTCTGCTGAGTCTCCTAGTGGACTGTGGACGCAAAATTAGATTGTCGTCAAATGATATCAAGACTGGAGAGTGGTCGGAGTCCATTTCAGGTAGGTCGGAGTCCATTTCAGGTAGAACAGTCAAGGTGGGAAAGCCTGATACATTTTTGTAAAGTGCTATGTCTAGTATGCCAGGTGCTACATTTTGCCTAAAAAAAGTAGGACCAGCAGGGGCTAAGATGTTGACTGCATTGCGTTCAGCTGCTGATAATAATCGTCTTCCGTTTGGAGTTGTCACACGGCACCCCCATGTTTCATGCTTACTATTTAGATCTCCCCATGAAGGGTTGGCACTGTGTCAGAGGATATAGTAGTAATATCCTGGCCATTGAGGCAGAGTCCTGGTGGCTTGTATGCTGAAATTGTTGTTTTAGGGGAGTTTTACATGGATATTTGAACTGTGCAAGCTTCGAGGCTAGTTAGTTGGGGTAGTAGGACCGAGTAGTGGTGTATGTCCTTTCGAATGAAGATGGCCACTCCACCCGAGGTGACAAGAGCATTGCGATCAGACCTATATGCTGCATAACCAGGTACTGAAAACTTTTCCTGTCGTGCTAAGTGAGTCTCAGTGATGCAAGCTACTGCGACATTGTGTCTTGAGATGAATTTCAGAAAGACTTCCTGCTTGGATTTGATTCCGTTAGCGTTCCAATTTAGTATAGTTAGTTGAGAGAATGTATGTACTTGATTTTTAGTGGCCATTAGCAAACAAACTTGTAAAAAGCGCTAATAAAAAGGATTTGATTTTTGGTAGATATGGTACTAGAAAATTAATAGCTACCTGAATAAGGTTTCCAGTGTCATTGGAGGAAGAAGCAGAAGAAGAATTTTGTGTAAATGCTTGCTTAGTGGAATGTCGGTAACTTTTGTCTTCTGGAGGAACAGAGCATGGCCACTGAGGAGTTTCAGGAGCAGAAGAGGAAGAAGTTGGTGTCAGCTTTGGAAAATTCTCCAGGTTTAGCTTTGGTGGTGCAGGTGTTAATACGGGTTCGGTTACAGTTGCATTGGGTTTATTTTTTAATTCCAAGTAAATATGACCTCTAAAATTTGCCGAATGAGCTTCTCCGCAGTTCACGCAGGAGGGCTGAGTATCTTTGTCCTTTGGGCATTCAGAGAAATGATGGTTTGAGGGACACTTAACACATCAAGGTGCAAGTCGACAGAAGTTTTTAGTATGCCCATAGCGCTGGCATCGTGTGCATTATGGGATGCTTGTGGGTTTCTTATGGTATTCAACTTTCATTGTTTTCGAATTCAACAGTGCAGAGGGGCATAGGTTGACAATCTTTGTAAAAGAGTCTTATAACTTTTATCACTGGTAACTTCAGAGTGGTTAATTCTGTAGCTATGTCATCGTTTGTAAGAGAGTAAGGAACATTTCTCAAGATAACTTCAATTCTTTTGGAATTTGGGTCACAGAAAGTGTGAAAAGGGAGCTTTTATTCTTCCAGGAATTTTGTAAGGGCTCAGAAGTCATTGACTGAAGTTGTATTTATCTTAAGGACTTTATTTTGTTGTTGTGTTGAGTAGTCATCTTTTACAATATAACCTATATCAGGGATAATCTGCTGGTAGTTGTTCACTTCATGGAGAAAAATGGGTGGGATCCTGGTTCTAGAGGCTATAGTAAAATTTACTTCAGCGACTGTGTCGTTAGCTTCCTCCATTGTTTCCAAAGGGGAAAATTTATTGTGTATGGAGGTTAAGTCCACAATATATTTAGAGTTTACAGCTGAAATTGAAGCTATATGCTTTTTGTTAGGAGTAAAAAGCCTGTCACTTAACGTGGAGGCATTGCCTTGATTGAGATCTTCGAGGAGGCATTTATGAACTAACTTGTGTGGTGGTAAGATTGAACGAGAAGTAGTAGAAATTTCCACAGGATTAATAGAATGTGAATCTGAGAACCTTTGTTCTTGTTGATTAGATTGCATGGTGTTGGCAATCAGACAAAAGAGAGTCTGCTTTGCAGACAACTGACGAATCTGCTTTGCAGACAACTGACGATCTGCTTCTCTAACAAATGGCAATATTTTGAAGAGAGCTAACCAAATGAGATTAAATATATAATAAATAATGTGTTATATACAACACACAGAGTTCCTAACATTTATAATGCAGGTTTGGGGATAACTTCTATAAGCGAAATTACCTACAGGTTTAGCTGGTTGTGAAATATTGCACTTTTTAATAACACAGAAATAACACTATTAAAAGCTGTGCTCACCACCTCCTGTATTCTCTCAAGGAATATTTGATTTTGCCCTAAAGCAGCCCAGGTTATACAGAGCAGATGGCAGGGTTTAATGCAAATTCTATTTGAATGCCCCATCTTAAAGTGTGAGCCAAACCTCTTGACATTTTAGGCGTGCCCACTAATACAGCAGTAGCCAATAGCAATGATGCAGCAGTGCCTCATATGGACAGTACACCTCTCTGTTGGTAAAACTCTAATTGCAATATCACGTGCGCTCAGGCATACTTCATATTTCAGAAAAGTAACAAGTAGCTAGGATAAAAGGGGATATTTTCCTGGACAAATACGTAAAGGAATCATATTTTTACACCCAGTGGTTCATATTTTAAATCACTAATTTATAGCTATCTTCCGTAGTGTTTAAATGGAGACTATTACTTAAAGGTTATGCTTTGAATAGTAATAAATCCATTGCTGATACAGAAATTTTATACATTGTAATACAATAGATATAATTATCACCTAATAATGTGAAATTCTCCATGTTCTTAAGAAATTTAGAAATAGTTATTCAGTGAGGTTTTCTATAAAGGTACGATCTCATTGTGAAAATTTTTAAAAAGCCCTCTGACATAGCTCTAAACATAATGTATTGTTTTGTTTCAAGAAAAGTCCATTTGGAAAACCAAAGATGAGTGCATTTTAATAGTTATTATGCTTATGCACAATGCAGAGTCCTAGAACCAACTACGTAGGTAGACACGTGCTATACCTTTTACATTCAGCAGCTCGTTACTTGGAATGCACTAACAATAAGCCAACTGAGAACTTTGCTAAGATTCAGCAACTGTCATCACATTGTCAAGGAAGTATAAATGATGGAATGCATTGCACCTGATGCGTTAGTTCAAGGTTAAAACATTGATAATGCATAAACATTAAACACCAATGATGTGTGCATGCTGGAACTGGAAGGTAAGTGCCTCAGTTGATAATTAAACTGTGGTGTATTCCTTTCGTACAGTGATAGACTTTGTACTAGTGTTCATAAAGTTGACTCTTTCAAGAAAATGTTGCTTAGTAAGCCAAGTACAAGTACCAGTGGATACAGGAGTAAGGTTAGGGCTGTTGTGTTCAGTGTATATAATTTCTTTAAGAAGTATGCAAACGAAGAAAGCTGCAAAAATCTTTAACTTTACCAAATGTCAAGAACTTACAGCAGAGGCATGTTCATTAAGTGACTCAACTGTATCGCATGTGTCATGTGTGTAGGGAAGCAAAAAAGGTGCATGCAGAGGGATCTGCGACATTGTTTACATCACCAAGAAAGCACATACGCATACCTAAAGGAGTGACAAACCTGGACGATTTCGAAAAATATGTTGTACGACGTAGTGTTTTTTAATTTTATGATAAAGGAGAATTTTAGACAGCAAAGAAAATAACCATGGTGCTTAGGGAAAAGATAGCATATGCAGGTTCTGTTACTTCCACTAGGAGGCTTCTGAAACATTTAGGATTTAAATATAGGAAAACACTTGATGGGCGACAGTTTCTAATGGAACGAAGGGCTTTGTTGCTGCTAGATTGAAGTTTCTGCGCATCATGCATATCAATCAGGTGACACATGACCTATATATTATTTGGACAAAACATGAGTAAACCAGAATCATACAGTGAGGTATATTTGGCAGGACTCTTCTAGAAATGGAGGTCTAAAGGTTTCAGTAGGGAAAAGAAGTAGAATTATAATTTGTCATGTAGGATCCGCTCATACAGGATTTCTTTCAGAAAGCAAATGGGTGTTTAGATCGAAAAAAATGGGTGACTACCACGAGGAAATGACATCTCATATATTTCGGGAGTGGTTCTTAAACAGATTTTTAAATTATCTATAGGAAGGTAGTATAATTATTATGGATAATGCACCTTATCATTCTGTTACTGTATAATACTTTTTCCAGAAAAGACAATATAGTTAAGTGGTTAGAAGAAAAAGGTGTTGTGTTTTCTCCTTTGGGAACAAAAGCAGAGCTTTTAGAAAGGGTGCAGCCTTTCAAAAGTAGTGAGAAAATGTTTGAACTGGATCTACTGGCTAAAGAAATGGGACATTAGGTTATAAGACTGCAAGACTCTTATCACTGCAAGTATAACCCCATAGAGCTTATAAGGGCTCAAGTCAAAAGCAAAGTTGCTAAAAAGAAAGAATTCTTTCAAAATTGTAGACATGGAACAACTAGTTAATGATGAACTTGATAAAGTATCACGAGAAGATTGGGTTGCATGTTTAAAACATTGCGAAAAATACAAGAGGAGGATTTCCAAAAAGAAATAGGATGCAAAGACATTTTAGAACCCATTATCATTAACCTAAAAGACAACAGCGATTCTGAAGACAGTGAGTTTGATGACAACTGCAATGATATGGGGATGATGAGGATATGCTGTTAGCTGTGCCACTTAAATAACAAAGGACGCATAGAAAGGTATGGTTTTTCTTTCTCTATTTGTATATTATATTTCTATTCTTGTTTTCTTGTAATTTTTAAGTGAACGTTGCAATTACATTTACAACAAATGCATAACGTTCTGACGAAGCAAAGTGTAGCTTGGAAACCGCGCGGTCGCACCATATTGGCTCTCACGAAACATCAAGAGGTTTGGCCCGCGTTGTAGAGTAGTAGGGCATCAACATGGTAAGCCTAATATCCATGGAATTTAATTTTCCAAGTCAGATTTCACTCTTACACTATCCAAATGTTATGCACTACTTTCTTCACCATCAAACTACATTACACTTACAAGCTTGAGAGTAACTGCTGCAGTGCTGAAAACATATCCTATTTTGAAGGGGTGGTTTGTCCATAAAAGCTGAAGAGTTGCAGCACTCCCAATTTAATAAGCTATTTCTTTTTTTGTAAGTCTTAGACTTAAAAGGATTGTTTATAATTTTATTTCATATAGCTTGTTATTTTCTTGGATGACTCACCCTAAATCAGTCATGAGAAACCTTCTCTGATGACAGTGTAAACTCCCCTAACTGGGCAATATTTGATGGTCTCTCCAATATGTTGGCAGTGCAATACTAGGCAGATCCTTGTATGCACTTTCAAGAAGGCAAGAGGCTGGAAGGGAGGGCAAGTTACAGTTTAAAATAGCCCATATGGCTACAGATCATAGAAGAAAAAATATGTTCCTCACCCCTGGTTTCACCACTCAGCCACATCTTAGCGAGTGTGTTGCTTCAGCAAATAGAATCTTTACATTCGTAAAAAAAAAAAATCTGATATATTCCATTTAAATGACTTTCTATACCTGTTCCGTAAACAAACTATTCTTGCAGGAATTTCTTTTATCTATACCATGCCAATCAAGTACAACATTAGCAGAAATTGTCTTAATACTTGATTCCTTCTAAGTAGAAGGAAAATAAGGGAATACACAAGGCTAAAGCAATAGTCAAATCTTTAGAAAGAGAGCCACTACGCGAACTATTAAAGTTTGATTACACTGAACAACAAATGTTGACTTTTTTATTTGTAACATGAATGAAACCTCACTTTTCTTATGAATTACACTATGCTGAACATGAATATGGTAACAAGAATGCTAGATTGGTTCTGGTTTGAGAATACTATTAAGGAAAAATAAGATAATAATTTTTTTCTATGAAATTGTCTGATGTCATGTAAAACAGATTCATGATCACTTAACTTTACTAAACATGCTTTCTCTTAGCTTCCCTCTTGTAGTCAAGTTGAGGAGCATTCCTAATAACTGTCCAGCAGTAGTCAGCAAGCATTCTTACACTCCACTTTTGCTGATAACATTTTTCCATTAATGTTTGTTGGTGGAAACATTTGTCATGTTCATTACTTACTGCCCCATAACTTTCAGGAAAACAATTCGGATGGGAGTGTAAAAAGTACAATTTAAGGGACATGTTGCATCCAATTTTGTGACAGCAAATTTATAACAAAATCCTCATAGTTTCCAGCTTATTTGTTTCCCAAAAAAAGTATTTACAACTTCTCTGCCTCTTTCTAAACATCATTTAAAAGGTGTTCAAATATCTCATCTTGAAGCTAACGAATCTGCGAGTCAAAAAAAGCTCCTTTCCTTTAACTTGGCCTTACTAATTCTAGGAAATTTTGTAACTAGGTATTTGAATGCCAGTCCATTTCTGTCCAACTTTGGCAAAGTTTTTGATGACACCAAGTTTTATATGTTGCGGAAGAACTAAAGTGCTCTCAGATTCCACTGCAGGTTCATGTTAAACTTCATTTTTCCAGTTTCCATACCTTGAAGTAAAGCCATTCTTTTTTTATGAAATGAGAGACCCTACCTCTACTGTCCCATTCACATGTGAAACAACAGTGTTTAGTGTAGCCTAGTTGGAGTCCAGTTAGGGTTGTAATTACGTTGGAGTCTGTACATATTTTCCATTTATACGTGCTATAGTGAACAGAGTCAAGGAGTAGTTTCAGGCTACCACATGATTCCTTCATATGCACAGAATAACCAATAGGAATTGACTACAACTGATTGCCATTATGAATACACCTTTGAAACTTAATTTTGAAGCATCTGTAAACCACCACCACTGATCAGAGATGTGATTAATGTTCACAGCACTCGATAAGCCACCAATATCACTGCAAAACAATAAATCAAATTCCTCAGAAAAGTATTTCTCAAGATGTTTCTGTCATCACAAAAAATGTCACTTTCACATTTTCGGCAAGATAGTTCCATTGTTGCAATCTGAAGGCCAACAGCTCTGCATAGGCTTTAGAAATTTCCTAGTCTCTGACTAAATCGTTTAATTCACTGTAGCTAATTTTGTGATGTATAGATATAACATCAGGTGTAAAGTCAGAGTCTGTGGATGGTTGTGGATCAAAAGGCTCGTCTTCCGAGTCTGTGGAATATGATTCAGGGGATGTTGGAACAGGTAGTATATCACAATGGGTTACAGGATGAGTAGCAGAATGTATACTGAGATATACAATTGTCTTCTTTTTATAATTTGTCATACCTCGGAGTGGTGGAACCATACAAAATACAGTCGTCAGTGTGATTTGTTGGCTCCAGCCAAATAACTGGAATGGCAAAAGGCACTGAAGGTCTCTAGTCATTCAACTGATTCGGAAGATTCATGTAGCAAGTCTTACAAGAAGTATGTGGAGCCCAGCTATTATCTTGGTCTCCTAATTTGCAGAATTCACCAAAATGTAGATTGCAAGTTGCTTTTATTACAGGAGTGATATTTCTCTACTACACAGCAAACACCACTTCAGAAACTGTTAGGAGCATTAAGCACTTATGTGGCAGTGTTAACAACAAGTAAAACATAATATTAAATTAATTTTATGGCATGTCACAAATTATGTTATAGCATTTTAAGGCAAAGTTTTTACTTGAGTTTTAATACTGTTAGTGAATCACACTGGCACTCCCAAACACTTCTCAGGCACTGAAGAGATCGGCTGTAAATAAAGTCTTATTTTGTTTTTTTATAAACATATCTGTTAGCTGGTTCCTCACAATAACAAACCTAAGATAAGATCAGCTCATACCTTTAAGTTTGTTTATTCATCCTCTATATACTTCTACACTCTTAACTAGTTACAACTTAATCATAGTAATGTGCCATACCATAACAATAAGAAGAAATTGGCAACTTCAATAACATTTTCGTCTTAAGGGGTGCTCAATTAATTAAAATTGTATATACCACTCATGTCGTAATTTTCATGTTGACCAGTGTTATGTTTGCATGAACAGGAATAAAACAAAAGAGAGACAAAAGGAAAGATAATTTCCCATTTGAGAAAATTTGTATTTTAAAATTGAAACCAATAACAAGAACTATCTGGGAAACCATTAACTCTACACAAAAATGTATATTACAAGGGTCAGTCAATAACTAATGCCTCCTATTTTTTTTTCTCCTTAACTAAGCTAGCGATATGAACAATTTGAATTTGGCGCAATTCCTCAAACCTTCTTTTCTAATCCACTGCAATAGCAACTTCTTAAGTCAAATGGTGGCAGCACTGCTGCCTTTTGCAAAATGGCTGACATTGATGTGCGTATTAGACAGCATTCCATAATTGAATTTTGCATTTATGAAAGGATGAAAAATGTGTATGGTGATGCAACAATGGAAGCCAGCACTGTTAGAAGATGGGTCTATCACAGTAATGTAGCAGAAGGGCAAACACCGTTGACTGAATAAAATCAGAGTGGTAGACTGGTGGCTGCAGAGACTCCATGCAACATTGAGCAAGTGGATGAGATCATTCGTACTGACCAATGGGTAGCAATGGATGAATTGTGATGATATTCAAAGAATTCAGTGTATTACCAGTACTGTGTGTCAACATTCTTGATACTGTTGTATTTATTCATAAAAAAATACCATATTTTAACAGAAATTCTGACCACCTTTCCTGTTACACCAAGGTTTACCAAAATGCTAAAATTTGTAAACACATGTTACACAGAGACTATCAATCTACAATACCCTCTGCAAACTCTAACAAAAACAAAGCATAAAGTTAAAACACCAGCTTTAAAACCACATGTTCTAAAACATTACTAGTGATGTTTTTTGACTATCCTTTTATACAATCAAGTGTACTGTGCTTGTTTGGATTTAAAAGCTATTTATGTTTGTAAACTTTCATTCAGACTTAAAAGCACAATGTAATATGCATTCAAACCCTGAAGTAATAAAAAAATAAATTAAAGACTTTAGTGCACATTATTTTGCTCTAAAACAGCAATTCCTTTTTTGTTATCTTCTAATAATTAACATTATAATTCCATGAATATCAGATTCTGAAAGCATATCTTTTCTCAATTAGACTAGTATACATAACTGTGAAATGGACCTTTGTATTTTTAAATAAAGATACGTAAAGAAATATATTTCCCTTTTTAAGATTATATTGTAATTGTTTCAGAATTGTGGTTCAGTAATAGAGGTTATGTTATTAGGTTATATCATAATCATTAATTTGAATCTATTTGACTTTAAGTTAAAATAAGTTTCAGATTATTTCCCCTGTAATATGGGGAGATGATTTAGCTATTTGTTCTTATTCTGTATTTGTGATCCTTCGTCTTTAATTTGGCTAAACAATCTTTTGGGTTGAATTGAATATAGGGCATAGCTAACATTCTAAACTCTTGTTGTATGCGCTTCACGATTTCAAGACAAAAATTGTGGGGAGTTACAATAGCTTTTTGTGGCTGTTATCTATCTAGGAAACCTAAAGTAACAACATTACTATAACTAACTTCTGTTGTGTAAAAAAAAAAATGTAGCATTAAGGTTTGCAATTAACATCTTAGTTTTTATTTACAAGCACAGCAATCCCACCTCCAGGTTTTCTCTTTGTGTATGATCTAGTAGCAGCAGCAATCAGAAGAGGAAGCTTAATGAAAACAATAGAAGCAACAGAGAAATACTGCAAAAAATGGGGTTTAAAAATAAATAAAAGTAAATAAAAAGAGTATGGTTTGTAAGAATGGTAATAAACTCAGCAGAGAAGAGAGATTGTGGTTGGAGGAGAGTGAATTCAAAGTTATAAACAAGTTTGATTACTTAGGAGTAAGGCTAAATGGAAGATGGACAGAGCAAAGGAAAACTGCACTAGGTAAGGGGAAATTAGCTATTGACAGCATAAGAACATGCTTAAAGAAGATACCAAATATGAGAGTAAACTGCCTAGAGAGAATATATGCAGCAACAGTGGAATCAAGAATGATGCAAGGAATAGAGGTTTGGGGGACTGAAAGAGGGTGGGAATGTATAGATCAAATTCATAGGTGTTTTTGCAAAATATCGAGATTACCAAGAATAGCTCCAAATGGAGTAGCATTAACTGAATTGGGAAGAGCTGGGAGGAAGGGAGCAGTAATCAAATGGATAGTGAAATATTGGAACAGGATCCAAGTATTAGAGGAAGGAAATATTCTCAAAGATTGTTTTAGGACACAATCATTAGTAAAATTGGGAAAGAAATTGGTTTTATCAATTAAAGGAATTTGCAAGAGAGATTAGATTGGGGAGCCAGACAATCAACAGATAGTAGGGGGACAAAAATTATGGAATAAAGTGAAAGTGAGGAAAGACGATAGAGGGAAACAAGAAACAATAAGTAGCTTAAGGGATAAGGATATTTTAATATTATATACGAATGTTAATAAAGTATGGGAAAGAGAAAAATACATTGATGTCTGTGGAAAAATAGAAAGAGAGGGTATAGCATGTGCAAGAACAGGTACAATGCTATTAGAAGGTCTAAAAGTTCATAAAGGTCTATGCCCACTATGTGGCAATGTCGATAAAAATTCACATTGTATAATTGAGTGAAACAATAAGAAATAATTTCTGAAACAACTAAGTAATTATACAGTGAAAGTAAGAGAGAAATGGGGGAGGAAAATTACCAAAGAAAGAGAGGACCTTAATAATAAAACTGCAGAGGTTTTAAGTTATAAAAGAGATATATAAATTAAGTTCACAGGGTATAAAAATGTACAATTAGAGGGAAGGGTGCATAAATATGACACTAAATTCAGCAACTCCAGGAAAGTAACTGTGTGTGTGTGTGAGAGAGAGAGAGAGAGAGAGAGAGAGAAGAGAGAGAGAAGAGAAAGAGAGAGAGAGAGAGAGAGAGAGAGAGAGAGAGAGAGAGAGAGAGAGAGAGAGAGAGAGAGAGAGAAGTTTGTTATTGAAAAGATGAAAGAAATTGTTTATCTTAGATAGGGAAAGAGCAAAGGAAGGCTACTGATTTTGTGAGTAACTGCCTGCACGAACTTCAAATAAAATATTTTCAAAATTTAGCTTATGGAAACTAATGTTACAGAATGAAATAAATGTGTTGGTGTTTGTACCAATAGAACATGTGGAATAACTGGGAAGTGCATTGGTACTGAAGATAAGATTAAAGTAGCAGCTCCAAAAGTAAAATTTCTGCATTTTATCACTTGTTGCAAGGCTTTAGGTACACGAATGATGCCTGTTTTTCTATACATTTTTAATGAGAATGTTAAAGTGAATTCACAATTCACTTTGGGAAAGTATCTTCATTAGCAAGAAAAAAGATACTCATGAATTTTGAAGTTCCCACCATAAATGATGTCATCCTAATGACAAGCATGGAGAGCAGCACAACACCAAGCTGGACACAACCAACTGTTGCAGCATCAATTGATCACAGAACTGAAGATAGTGTAGAGATACCCTGAAACCAGTGTTCCTGGAGGAAGTGCAGAAAAAAGTGTAAAAAGGTGACTCACGTTTATCAGAACTCAATACAATGGTGCTCCACAGTCTAAGATAATCAGTAGTATTTTACACAGGGTGTCCCAGAATCCAACCACACAAATTGGCAGAATTGTAGAGGTGTCCAAGATAAACAGTTATATACAAGAAACCTATGGATTACGGGTTCTAAATTCTTTGCTACGGCATAAGATATATTAAAGGTTAGCACGCCACTGATCAAACACAATGGACCATGACATGAACACATTTCGGAGAGTGCAAACATAGTGGCATTATTTAGCACTACGATAAATGCCACGTAGATGTTGGGGAGTTGAAGGTTCAAGCCTCCATATGTGTTCTCTTTTTATGTAGTTTCTTTTGTTTGCATTTTATAATGAACCATTCATATTTTGCTATGTTACTCAATATCATTTAATTGTACTGACAAATAAAATAAATGTAATGTATGATTAGCATGTAGGTGCAACAAAGAAAATCTCAGTAACTATTGCATTGAACACCTGCCGGAGTACCATTCTACATGCCCCTCGAAGGAATTTATAAAATAACACATATCAGCATTGACATTTTATGTATGTACACACACATTTAGGTTGTAGGCACAGTTCACTATTAGCAAAAAAATATTATCACTGTGTCAAATGAACTTTAAATGAAATACAAAATGAATAAACATTGTAAAACAAGTCTACCTGCTAAATTCTAATCGGGGACCAAAGTCCTCTGGATCCAAGGCCTGCACCTTAAGAGGATGATAACGATATAGCCTTTCTTCTTGCAGCACTCAATGCATGCTTACATTTATTGCCCTTGCTATTGCACGAGTGCTAGTGGAAGTTTCTCCCTCTTCCTCAAAGGCTGGAGTAGAGCATCTTCATCTTGCACCAGCATCTGGTCTGTGTAACATTAGGGATCCAGCTTCCCACAAATGGTGATGTACATTCTGGAAGGTTAACCTGTGAGGATGATGTTTATCTGAAAATCTATTCCTATACAGCTGTTCAGCTACAGAGCCATTACCTTTTGCTTTCTCATAAATCAAATGCATTTCAGCTAGCTCAGCAATCAAAAATATGTTCACCATGATTTAGAGTAACTGTAAGCAACCTGCAGTAGCGATACTCAAAGCAGTTAAACAGGCCCTTAATCACTCAGGTTAATACTATTGGTACAATGGTATAACATGCACCAAAAAACACATGAGCTCAGAAGTTCGTAGCTTAGATTGTCTTAGAATATCAGTCCACATGATCTCCATTTTGTACTGTTGAAAAAATGTATTTCTTCACACATTACATATATATAGCCAAAATTGCTACTCCAAAAATGTAGATATTGTATTGATTGTGCACCAGTACTGCATTCCATCGACTACTGGCACACAAATGAGGCATTCTGAATGAAAATGGAACACACATGTCCTTGTTCTTTTAATTTACAGCCACTTGTGTGCAATCCAGAAAACATGACATAACTTTGACATTTGACAAAAGGAACAATTGGTTCCCTATCTCAAACTGTTTATCTAGGACCCCTCTACAATCCTGCCAATTTGTGTGGTTGAATTCTGGGATATTCTGTATATAGTCTAATAACTTTGCTTCACACTTATAATCTGATACCTGTTATAAGTACTGCAACAAGAATCACAAGTTTCAACATAACATTTGTAGATCAAAACATGAATGCTCTACCTTTCACAATCAAACAATATCAGAATTGCTATATCCGATCATAATGTTATCTTTTTTATCTGCACTTACCACAAGAGAACTAAATAAATGGTCAGTCCTTTCAAAATGAAATTTTCTTAAAACTGTCTCTCTGTACTCAAAATATATATTACTTCAACTTTTTATTGAGTAAAACTGGGAGGATGTGTTGAATGAATAGGAGATTAAAGGCTGAAATCTTGCTTGGTTGTATAACCTATTACAACATTGCTTCTCCTCATAAAAGACATAGCTCATCCCCAAAGCACCCATATTCTAAGAATTAGATAACAAAAGGAATTATTAAATCTTGCAAAAGGAAATGAACTGCATAAAACAAGTACGGACCCTGCCTTTAAACCTTACGCATGGTGGGAGCAAATTTCAAACTCTGAACACTTCACTATTATAGCCAAAATCTATCAAATTCAGTAAATACAGCTTTCTTCAGTGCAACCAGCAATATTGCTGTGAATGACACTATGTTTCTATATCCATTGAGGAAGAAATAATGAAAAAAATTTTTAAGAATAAAAAATGTTGTAGCATCTAAGAAATACTAGATTCTTTGGTTAAGCTGTACACTATCTCTCAACTAATATTTCTAATGCTTCACTTGAAACAAGATGCTTTCCAAATGTATTTACAATAGCCAAAGTCAAACTATTGTTCAAAAAGGATGAGAACATCAATATAGAAAATTATAGGCCTACCACCCTATTAACTGCCTTTTCAAAAATTGTTGAGAAAATTATGTTCAATAGAATTGTTCCATTCTTAAAAAAGCATAAGATTATATTACAAAATCAACTTGCCTATAGGAAAGGAAAAAATCGATCAATAGTAAATTTTTTTTTCTTTTGTAGAAAATATATTTAAAGCTATTAGATGCCTGTGGTGTCATAGGACTCCAAATGGTTTGCTTCCTATCTCAAACTAGGTATTAAATAGTTGAATTAGAAGGTATATGTTCAAATCCTGCAGCTATAGAATCTAGCATTTCCCAGGAATCCATATTAAAACCAATTCTATTATTAATTTACATCAATGATCTTCCCTCTCATTTATCATCAATGAGCAGTGTACTCTTTGCAGACAATACAAACCTTATTTTCAGAAGTAGTGTGGAAGGACTTATGCAGCCAGAAATTAATTATACCATCACAGAATTGCAGATATGGATTATACTGTCTGCCCCTAATCTTAAACTTATTTCTAAGAATACTTTGCTTATGCATTCCATTGCACTCCACTCCCCTAGTGCAAAACCATTAATGAGAACAACAGAAGCCGTATTTTGCACATTTCTGATGCAGGATTGCAGTGTTGCAAAATATAGTAGTTGCACATTAATTCTGTATTGCTTGCAACACAGTTTAGATGTTTTCTTTAGAGTTTAAGAGTCTGGACAGATAGTAAGTGCTCAGCTTCACACTGAGTGAGTCAAAACCTCCAAACTGACTGCACAGCGTTTTTCACTGGGATTCTACACTGTTGCTGTACACAAGGTCACGCTTTGCTGTGCTCTGGAAGAGCAGTATTGAGTTGACAGTGTTGGTGTGGTTTAGTAATTATGGGTTATTTATTATTTTGTCCTATACTTAGTCGCAAAGTGTATTATGCCTCAGCAAATGTTTTCCATTGCATAGCATACAATTTGCAAAAAGATCTCCAGCTGTAAAAGCTCCAGAGCCAATTTTTTTTTTTTTTTTTTTTAATTAAGACAGGGAGCATGATTTTGCCTTTTTTTCAATAAGAGCAAGCGCTCATATGGCCAATCTTTTAATGAGAACAATAATTGAAACTGTGTTTCAGGATGGAATTATTAGTAGAGATGTGGCCCCCCTCGGTTCCCCCGATCTAACCCCCTGTGGTCTCTATCTCTGGGGTAACTTAAAACATAACGTATACAAGACAAACCTACACACCCTGGAAGAATTAAAACAAAACATCCACCAGAAAATTGCCATCATTTCTCAAGGTGAATTACAGTGAGTTATGGATGGTTTTCTAAAGAGGTGCCAAAAATATAACTACAACAATGGTAGCCAGTTTCAGTAACTCCTTCCAAAAAGTTCGTAAGTAAAGCCTTTAAAATCAGTTTTAAAAATGATGAATGGTTTCATCTGCACCTTTCTATGATAGCAGCAGAAGAAGAGTGCCGAAGATGTGGACAGGCAAAACACAGTGCAGCCAGTTTGTACTCTTTTGACTTACTCGTTATAAATGTACATAAAGGTGTATCTTCTAATTCAACCAAATATTCAATCATAATCTTGTTCAAATTTAAATATTTGATACATTGGCTAATGAAAGTTATTGTATGAAATTTTTTAGGGATTGCTAATGATTTCCAGCTTAGCTGGACAGAACAGCCAACTTCCTCACTAACAAATTAAGTTGTATATATGAGGGTCAGCAGATAAGTCCTGGGTCTCACACAGATATGGCACCACTAGGCCAGTTAGATGGTAGCACTGTATAGTGTAACTCTAGACTAGCTTGTATCCAAAGTTACAGGTCAATAGCTTATTTAATTTTTGAATGATAGCATTTTAAACAAGATAACTTTAGAATTTTCACCAAAATGGAGGATTTAGAAAAACAAGCAGTGATTAAAGCCATTTGAAAGGCTTAACATCTAAGAAAATAAGGAGGAAATGGACAGTACATTGAAAGACTCTGCCCCTTCATATTCAATGATTAAAAGGTCGGTTGCAGAGTTTAAAATGAGACATACAAGCACTAGTGATGAGCTGTAGACGAGCTGTAGAACTGACTACTCCAGAGATAATTGAAAAAAAATGCACCATTTAGTACTGGAAGACTGCAGGTTTAAGTTGTTTGAGATAGCAGAGGTTGTAAACATATCAAAAGATAATATTTTAAGTAATGTTTTGGGTTTTCACAAAGTCTGTGCAAGATGGGTGCCACGCTTGTTGACACCTGATCAAAAGTTGTGAAGAAAAACTGTTTCTGTTAAGAATGTGGAGTCCAGACATCTAAATTCCAGAATGACTAGGGTGTGTTTCACAAGTAAGTGGTTATAATCCCTACAAAATGAAATAAAAATTGGGTGGGGTAAAGAAACATATATTTTAGAATTGGGTATGAAACACAGGATGGGAATAGCATGGCCCAGGTTAGAAGGGTGGGAAACTCTTAAGGTAGCTGAAGCTGTTAGGAGGATTGGCGATTTATGTGGGGATTGGGAAGGCTGGATGCACATTTTAGCACATCGTGTGCAGATGGAGGATGTTAGGAAGAAGTTATTGCCAGAGGTATTTTTAGCTTCAAACAAATGGAGGGCAGAATGCTGGGACTTGATTCTAAACAACCAAAACTGGCCAAGCCTGGACACATTCTTAATGGAAGTACACAGACTAAGAGATAAGATATTTGGTACATAAGTTATCTATATGTGCGAACACATATGGGTGTAGTTCAGTGTGGGCAATATCAGAGCGTTACTTCTTTTATTGGTCTACTGTTCTGGCAGCAAGCGAGTGAGTGAGTGAGTGAGTGAGTGAGTGAGTGAGTGAGTGAGTGAGTGAGTGTTTTTCTCCAGTGTTGTGAAGCTATGTAAAATAGGGTGGGTAATATTTTAAATTCAAGTATTTTAAGATAGGAAGTACAATCACCTGACTCGTGCGACTGTGCAATGCAATTCTTGTATTATTATGAACTTAAAAAATATACTCTACTGCTATTTAAAAACCAAAAGCTACTAATGAAGTGGTTTGAGTGAAAAAGAAGTGAGAACATTCCTCTTGATGGAACTATCTTGCGGGAAAAAGCATTGGAAATTGCCGCGAAGATAGGTTTGGAGAATTTCAATGCATCAAACGAATGGTTTGATCGCTTTAAAAAACGACATGACCTTTCGTTCAAAACTGTCAGCAGTGAAAGTGTCAGTGTACTTGAAGAAACTGTAGAGTTTTGGGAAAATGAAACATTTCCTCATCTTCTTGTGGGCTATGAAGCTAAAGATGTCTTTAATGCTGATGAAACGGGTGTATTTTTTAATTTGGTACCCAAGAAAATATACACAATTTGTGGGGAAAAATGCTATGGGGGCAAAGGAAGCAAGGAACGATTTCCTGCTCTATTAAGCACAAACTTTCCCCTTTAATTATAGGGAAATTCAGAACTCCAAGGTGCTTCAAGGTCATTTGTACACTGCCATGTAAGTATGACTTCAACAGGAGTGCCTGGATCACTTCAGAGATTTTTTCAACAATTTTAAGATCTTTAGAAGTCAGAATGGGATCAATGGGAAGAAAGATACTGCTGTTCATAGAGTCTTGCTCATCCTCCTGGTGTATCATATCTGAACAACATATAGTAGTTTTCTTTCCAGCTAACTGTACCAGCTGTTTGCAGCCTCTAGATGCTGGTATAATTTGCTCAACAAAGGTGAAGTTTCAAAAAGCAGTTGTGCAGAAAGCTATCTCTTTCCTCGAAAGAGGTGAAGAAATGAAACTGAATATATTACAGGCCATGCACATGTTTGTCGCTGCATGGCAACTGCTCACCCCAGAAACTATCAGAAACTGTTTTTGTCCTTCGGGGTTCAGTGCTACAGTCGCTAGTGAAGAATTCTCTGAAGACGACATTGATATCGATGAAGACTGGAGGACGATACCAAAGGTGTAACTTTTCAAGAACATGCAACCTGTGATGATGCCATCTTGACCTCAGCACCACAGATGGATATTGCAGAGCTGTGTAACCAGAGAGAAAGTACTGAGATCATGGAAGAAGAAGAACAAGAAGGGGAGGAGCCAATACAGCCAACTTTTGCTGCTGCAGTGGAGGGGTTGGAAGTGGTCAGAAGGTACTTCACATCTTTCAATGTGGACGAGAACTTAACTGGCTTAACCAGATTGAGCAAAAGCTATTTTCAGTGAGACATTTGGGAAAGAAGAAACAAACTACAATCTTAGAATATTTCAGGGAATAAAATTTGAATGTAATTAAGAGTGCCAATAAATTAGTTTAAAATGAATATGTATACAGTGTTATAATCTGCTCTAAACAAGAAGGAATATGAGGGAATCCAATAGCAAGTGCCTTTGTCATGCAGGTGAAAGGAAACATTTCAGAGTTGAGAGATACATATAAACATGATTCTGATTCATGTGTTGATCTATTCCTTTTAGTTTATTGCTGATCATCTCTTATTTTTTCTTATAATATACCATCAATTTCTCATTAGCCCCCTTCTAAGGACAACCCTTATTTCAGGAACAAATATGAAATCCCCTTCAAAGTCGTTAAAAAGGGGTTCTACTGTGGCTCTGTTGAAATAGCTACAAATCCCACATGAAGTCACCTGGGATTGAACCCAGCTGTCTAGGTGCAGTCTAACCACTCTGCCATGGAATAGGCAGAAATGTCATAACAAAGAGTAAAATTTTAATTCCAACATTTCAATAGTTTAAGTAAGCCTATATGAGTCCTCATAACTAGGTGTCTTACTCAGTAATAAAATACCCGCAAATTTCAAATAACATAATTTAATGCTTAAGAACTTGGTGACCAAAACATAACAAAAAAATGCACCAAAGTTTAATTCTTGATGGTAAAATTTTACAAGATAAATAATGGAATTTACTTCAGACATTAGGTATTCCTTGATTCACGGTGATAAGCACTTCCAAATATAAAAATTTCTAAATATGTTTTGTCTTCTTTTATACACACTACATACCAATTCAGTCTGTTACACTGAACATGGATAAAATATATTAGTCTGGAAATTAAACAACAAATTAAAATTTCCTTCTATATCCTGCATTAATATGAAATTATCAATAAACAGGGTTTCTCAGCATTTTTTCTTTAGTCAGTGAATTTCCAGTAATAATGCATAAAGAACTGACATTCCATGTGCTTGCTACTTCATATTGTTCTCAGACAATATACGGACCTTGGCAAGTGCATTTTGAGAAGATGGCTAAACATTAGCAGAAAGACAACATGAATATAGAGGCCACGATTCCTATGTAATCCATAAAACTAAAGAAAATGTAACTCAGACAGGAAAAAGGTTTAAATTTAGCAAGACTCTAGGAGGAAAAGAAGTGATTAAACCTGATTAAGGCAAAACAAGAATGTACAGACAAGGGAAAAGGTGAATGGAAAACAAGAATCAAGAAATTGTGCCAATATATGACACCTGCAAAAGCATTGAGTTCTAGAAAGCTTTTTGTAAAGTGCAGAAAACTTGTTGCAGAAACACTTAGATCTCTACAGAAGAGGTTAAAACTTACCCACCTAGCAACAGGAGGATTTAACTATAGGCAAGCCAGATAAGTGTCAAAGCATAACTTTCAAACAAGTTAAACCTATATTATAATAATAAAGGAGCTGTGAATGCAATTTAAGGGCAAATAAAAAAAAGGTTGGTATGGGTGGCTGTTTCATCTGGCACTAGAGTGAAAATGTGGCTTCAGTTCTTCTTTCCAATATATGATGCATAATTTGTTCTAAGTCTAGCACGAACAGAATATTTTTGTGAAGTATGCTTTTTATTTTCCTGTCTAATGTGTATTTAAAATCACTTTTTATCATGATTTCATGCCAGCAGACATTTTCTTAACATAACTTAATGTTTATAATTATTTATTTACTTTTGCTCATGTAGCCATATTGTAGAAAATGCACCCATATTATCCATTTTGTTTAACTTAATGCAATACTGCCAGGTCTTTTTTCCACTGCCACCACATACTACCACCTACATCTCATTTGTTTGAACATCTATCACTTCACAGATCCAGTTGCCCTTTATGTAATTTACATTGTCCTATCAGGGTGTCTACCGGTACCGAAATTACCGAAAGTGTCAAAAGTAACGAATTTGGCAAGTGGGTGCTGAAAGTACCGAAAAGTAACAAATTTAATGGTTTTGAGAATATAAGGTAACAAATTCACGTTAAAACTTGGCACTCATGATTGCACTGCTCTCGTAAAGGAGCAAACTAGCAGCCATCAACAATTGGGATTGGCTACATTGCCAAGTGAGGGAAACAACACTGGAAGCAGTTGATACTGATTTAAAACGAAAATTTATTGTTATGAGTTTTGGTAGTAACAGGAAGTAATTCATGGTAAGTCGTTGAAAAACAACAACAAAATTATAACTTCAAGCTGTCTACTAAGAATATGAAATAAAATTAAGTATCTTTTTAGGTACCACACATATCAGAGCTCCTGATCGCGGCAAATTGCGGTCACTGGTTTGCTCCTTTTCAAGAGCATTGCAATTATGAGCACCAAGTTTGAACATGAATTCGTTACCTTATATTCTCCAAACCATTAAATTTGTTACTTTACGGGACTTTCAGCACCCACTTTCCAAATTTGTTACTTTCGACACTTTTGGTACTTTTGATACCGGTAGACACCCTGCCTATTTTACATTTATTAATTTGAATGATGTGACCAGGACCACCAATTTTACCTCTCACAGTATTTGGTATCAATGGAGAAAATGTACCTTCACAGCAGCAATGGAATCAGTAAAATAATGAAATATTTTGTCGGAAAAGAGCTTTGTCCACTCAAAGCTCAGCTCAAAGACTGACTTTTTCATATCCTGTTCTAAAATTAATTCTAAGTATAGTTAATTACTGCATAATTAGCCATACCCAGAGTCATAAGAGTAGGGCTCTATTTTAACATTCTCCTACCTGCAGCAAAACTTGGGATTTGTGATGTCCCATCTCTTAATGTGGTGCAGGATAGCATTACATTCAGAGCATGAACTTCTTGTTCTCAGCAGACTCTCATCAAATAATAGTTGAAGTCAAGGATCTGTATTATTGAGACAAACTGACAGTTCTAACTTATTAATTGGATGAGCAGTTTCTAAAATTGTTACAATCTACAAAAATATTGCCAAGAACATACAACCTTCACTCCTCGCTGCTTGATTGCAGCCACTTGTAAAACAATAAAACTTGAGAGCAAGCTTGGTCAGGTTGTTTAAAAAATGATTGGCTGTTAATTGCTCCTATGTTATTTGTTGTGCACATGTCCGGAGATTATTTGCAGAGGTTAGCTATGATTGTGACAAATAATGTGCATGATGGCTATTCTGTGAAAAGCAATAGGGCTCATAGTCATGAGCAATTTGTCTGCTTTCACATGATTTATTGGTGAAACCTTCAGACTTAGAAAAATTGCTCGCTTCCTCACATCACATGTTGTAAAGTGTCCCCCAAAAATGCATAAGAGTTTATTTGTGATGTATGTAATAAAACCAAATATGTTAGTGTTCCGGAGATAAACTTGAGTGAGTTGAAGTGACGAAAATATCTAGAAAAATATTGTGTTACACTCACGTGATTTTCTCTAGCTCCTCCACAAACAAATTTCTTACAAAGGACTATTCTTTATCCTATACAATGCTAATTGAGATAAACATTAGCAGAATGTTCTTATTTAATTCCTTGCAACTTGAAGAGAACTAAGGGAATGCACTAGGATAAAATGAAAGTCAAATGTTTTAAAAGCTGTAGTTATGTGATTGTCATTGCAAATCACTTCTTTACTTGGCCAGAAGTAGAACAAAAGAAAAACAGACACTTCTTGTTTGAGAAAAGTATAAGTACTTTATAATGGGAACCAATAACAAGGAATATCTTGGACACGCACGCACACACGCGTGCACATGCCCAAACACACCCACCCATGCATGCACGTGCACACACACAGATATTATTTTTAAAAATACATTTTTTGGACTGAGGACCACAAAACATATATTTCTGGTGAAATCTTGACATCAATTTTTTGGGTGGAGTAAAATACCTTCTCTATCCATGAGCTACATTGTACATGTGGGCTAGAGAAAGTAAAAAACGTTTCTGGATTTTTCATCTATTCTGGCCACACATACACTTTATTGTGTGAAAGTGATATATGAATATGTTCACCTTTCAGGTGAACATTAATCAGACTGAACATTAATTTTTTAAGTGAAAGTGCCATATAAAGGAATTTTAAAGAATACTTATTACAAATAAATCTGCACTACAACCACTTTTGTCTGAAATGTACAGTCTATTCAC
The DNA here is from genome assembly GCA_030762935.1 of Hymenopus coronatus. Taxonomy (NCBI): domain Eukaryota; kingdom Metazoa; phylum Arthropoda; class Insecta; order Mantodea; family Hymenopodidae; genus Hymenopus; species Hymenopus coronatus. The sequence goes on from CM060900.1 coordinate 178,736,474, forward strand.
ATCTTTTTCTGACAACTGATGGGAGAGAGGGTGAAAGACTGGTTCCTGCATCAAGCGTCACCTTTCCCCTCCTTCAAGCCCTAGCCAAAAATAATGCAAATGGAGTGTACTAAATTAATGTTACTTATAAACAGGTGTACAAAAACTTAAATAGCAGCTTTTTCCTTTTTCATTAATATAATAATCTTCATTCAGGTATACTACAGTATGCATAATTTCACAAATGTCAGTCTTTTATGAAAAGAGGTTAGTCTGTTAGAGCACATTTTGGATTCTAGCTTCTTCAGTAATTGGAATATTTTAATTTTTAAAAACTTCCAATAAGGCTTAAATCCCATCCTACAAATGCATTTTTTGAAAACTATTTTTCGATTTAACTTTCAGAGAAGTTTAGAATTATCTACTTGACCTGTTTCCTTAAAGGTTTTGTTCAAAATGTCGACCACCGTGATCACAGAGTATGTACAGTGATGCACCATCAATTGTCTTACATGCTCAAGCAATCCAGGAGTTTGGCATACTACTGCTGTAGCTGCAATAATCCCAGCAAAACAGGTCCTTGTGAGTATGGATCAGTCTCATAAACTAGGCTCTTCATATGCCTCCAGAAGAAGAGGTTCATTGGTGTCATGTCTGCTGACTGAACTGACCATGGAACAGGACCATTGCAACCAATCCATTGTCAGCCAATCTGTATGTCAATGTGATTCCAACATGGAGTGCAAAGTGTGTCAGTGCCGCAACATGTGGAAACCAAGTTAGCTGATGTATTTTCAGCAGCACATCTGCCAAGAACTATGGGAGAATTGCAGAAGGAACAGTTTGTACATGGCTTTTGCTCAGTGTATCAGGAAGGTCCAATCACAAAAATGCTGACAATGCCAGTTCATAAATGCACAGTAAACCGCTATTATTAGGATCAACACACCATGTATGCAGATTTTGTAATCCTTCACATAGTTATTCCTACTGTTGAATATGCCCTCCATTGTAAACTTGGCTTTGTCTTAAATACCACAAAAACAGGATAATTGTGGTTTTCTGCACATTGCTTAGGAACCAATTAGGAAACCACTCAAAATAGGAAGTTTACTGGCTGCAGTGACTTCACCATCAGTGGATAATACGGGTACAGTTGTTCACATATAACTCTCAAAAGAGTTGATTGGCTTGTATTCAGAGCTTGTGCAATGCATTGAATGTTCCAGTGGCATTGTGGAAATTTTACTCCCTCAGTTCATCTGCTACTGATCAAAATGCGGTATTTCTGTCGAATTAGAGGATGACTCAACTCTGTTCAAGCGCTTCAAGCTGTTTCTTCCACCTCACATATAATGCAACTCATTTCTGACAAAACAAAGGAATACTACTTATTTCTGTCCCTCCCCAGTTCTTGGCTATAAAATTGGAAAAATAGAACACCATAAGAGCTGTACATATTCTTTGTACTGACAAGTTAATAACTAAGGTGAAGAAAAAAACAAAATGATTTAAGAAGAACACTGTTTAAAGAGCTGCTTATATCCACATCACAATTTACGGAGTATATATTCCAAGACAGACATTTTTTGGTCTCAAATCATACATTTAAATGACAAAAACTCTGGTACTGGGGGGGAAAGGTTACATACTGAAGCACATAGTAGACCACCTGAGCTAAACCAATAGTGAAACATTCTACCCCTTTCAAAATATATCATTACATATTGTATCATGAATTGGGTTTTTAATGGATCCTACCCTATTCACCCGACTTAGCCCCAAGTGACTTCTCCCTGTTCCCTAACTTGAAACTCTGGCTTGGTGGGAAGAAATGTTCATTAAATGAAGTGATAATCACAGTCAACAAGTATTTTCTAGTTTGATAGGACCTATTTTTTCTGACAGGATGAAAAAACTGGAGGACCACTGGACCAAGTATATATCCCTCAAAGAAGACTAAGTTGAGAAGTAAGGTGAGTTGTTTATGAAACAAACATTTTTTCTTGCTTTTATCAGACTTATCAAATCATCCTCATAGTCTAAGCAGATACATTTTACAAAAATTACACCAACCACTACATTTGGAAGAACATCAGTTGATGATTACCCTACATCTAATAGAAAGACACTTCTTTATCACCTGCGCCACCAACTTCTAAAAACTTTGCAAGTAATTGCAAAGTTTGTGCAAACTCCAAACTAGCCCCGAGAAGGAGAAAAGAAAGTAGGTAGGTACATGTGTGCAAATGGGCATAGCCTTATGTGTGTATCCCTGCTTCCAAACCATCCTTGAACTTTACTAAAGACATATTAGGAATGACTTACAGCTGTGAAACAGAAATCTTAGCACTTGTAAAAATATTGCAATTGCTAATATATTGGACAGCCCTTATTCAAAGTGCACCAGTGCGCACACACAAGTCACTTGTGAATAGTGTAAAATTTTAATTAAGAATAAAATTATGCTTATGGATTACATTAGAGGACAAGATATTCAATTGCTGAAATGGCCTCAAACAACCCTAAGGATGTGTACTACATGCAGTATTTTTAAAATGTTTAAAAATGGACAATTTTCACTTTTGAGTCTACCTGTAATTAATTCTGTACCTATTAGCCAATTTCATAAATTTTTAGATTTAATTTGCATGCTATTTTTTACATTTAAAAATGTTCATTTTTCTGGAAAGAGCTCAGTAGGGAGGATACTATATGATGTAAGGCACTTTAGTAGTGAAAAAGGTTTTCAGCTTTGAACAAAGGGAAAGCCATCTTTAAGGTAATTATGGTAACTTTTGCTGCAGAAATTAAGTCATATCAAAACTTACAGTCACCTAGGATTAGACTCAACATGTCAATATGTCACTTAGCAATACTCTGTGTTTTTAAAACTGTTTGAAGATTTAACTCCCCTTTATTCATGCCACCAAAGCACTATCTGGTTCTATATTACTTTGCTGCAGTTCTGCCATTGTTGTGAGGATGAAAATTTCTCCCTCAGTTACCTTCTAGCCAATCCCTTTCAAGTTGAGTTATAGCATAAATGTCATTGTGAGTCATGATTGGATATTTAAACAATCACTGGTTTAACAGCGTATGAGAAAATCTTCAAGTCAGGACCTTTCTTAATAATTGGATTTTCAGTTGAAATCTTTTTGTTTACTTCAAATTTAGAGTATTTGCTGTATCTACCATGACTGTAGGAGTGTAATTATAGCTCTGAAATATGAATGAAGAAGTGGTATCACACAAATGATAAATGTTAAGTGCTGAATAGAAACACTACAGACAATGATTTTGAAGATCAATCTTATCCTAACAAAGAAGATATCAAGAAGAAATGAAGAATCAGGAGATGAAGTTTCATCGCCAGACCATTACTTGCAACTTCTTTCGACAGTAGCACAAAGGCAGTCTGGACCAAGATTGAGAACAGTAACTAAGATAGGCCACAGATTTCAATGGAGAAAGTCAACAACCTATTGAAAATGCTAAAATTGAAGAGATCCAGAACCATCAAAGTTCTGTCCTTATTTCTCACCCTTCAGTAATCGGGAAAGATAATAAAATGTTTCCTATACAGACAACCATAAAATATCTGAACCCCAAACTTAATATTGCATTATGTCAGGAGTCAAACTACAAGCCTGAAATGCATCCTTGATGCATGGAATCTTTTCTCCAGAAGTATAACTGCAAAAAAATACTTGTACATATGAGTCAGTGTATTGAAGGAGACCAACAAAACTAGCGTCAGAATAGAGATGATACAGCCACAAATATAACGGAAATAAAAGTAGTGTTTTGACTTTTATAGCTAGCTGTGATCTTAGACACTCCCATCAAAATGTTGATGATTTATATGCTAAGGGATTTAAAGAAGTATACCTCTTCAGAATTATAATGAATGAGAAATCACCCTCCATGGTGTAGTGGTTACCAGCTAGCCTCTAACACCCAAGGTTGTGGGATCAAACCCAGCAAAGACTGCTGAATTTTTTGGACATAAAAATCCTTAACACGCCTTTTTTCAGAAGTGAAGTAAAGCTGTTGGTCCCATTTAATATTTGCACATAAAAGAATCCCATATATTGAAAGAAATAGGTCCCTGAATTAAATTCCCCATTTTCATGTGTGCAAGTTATGAGTTCATTCTACAGTGCCATCTATGCGTGATGAATAGATCCCTATTCACCATAAGCACATAGTGGCTAACTAGAAGTTCCCTGATCCATAAACCTTTGTAAAGGTGGTCCAATATATGCCAACATGAGTGATAGAACTTAAATTCCACAATGAATGAAAGAGCACTAAGATTTCCTAAGAGAAAAAATATTTGACAGTAAAACAGGTAGTGAAGAGAGACAACGGAATCACAAATTGGCTCCAATATGGGACATATTATAAATGTTCAATAACCTTTGTACACAACACTATAATATGCAAATACTGATGAAATTTGTATAGTGTTTGGATAAACTGATGTGGGGTTTAAGATAAAATTTGAGATAGAATAGAAATGCATACATCATTTACATTTTTAGAATTTTATATTGCTCCCTTGAACAACACATGAAGAATAACAGCAAAATATGGCTGGAAAATGTTTGCTTTCACAAATACCCATCTATGCTATGCACTAAAAATGAAAGTAAACAAGCATGCAAGCCAAGACAAGAGGCCCACTTCAATTCTTAACTGTAAACACTGTTAAATACACTTATCTGTCACTAGCTCTTTAACTGAAAGATAATACAATCTGACAGTTGTTGGCACTCTGTAAAGAAATAAAAGTTCTATCAAAATAAACAAAGCCAGGTAAAGAGCAGTGTTTATGAATTTGAAGATCAGAGTAAAATATGTACTTCTAGAGAAAAAAAAAATGTCACTCTTACTTTCAACAATGCACACTGATGATATCAATGAGACTACCGGTGAAGATAAAAAAAAAAAACTTATTACAGAATAACAAAAAGGTGGTGTCGATTCATTGGATGAAATGAATGTCACTTACTCATTTTACTTCAAACCAGACATTGCTCACTTTCTTTATTGAATTCAAAGATAAATATTGGTGAACAGTTACATTGTTTATTTTGCAAAAATCTAGAGGACTAAAAGGTTTCAGCATCTTATAGTGCTCATCAAAGAGCTAGTAATTGTTACCTAAAGCAAAGAATACTTGCTGCTATAAAACTTCTATATGAATATAAATCTAAAATATATCAGCTGGTTGAGATACCTGAATCCTCCCAGTAACCACCTGAAGGTAATGTAGGCAGATATGCCTTCCGTAATTCAAAGAAAAGTCAGCAGAGCACTTTTACATTATGCAAATGCCAAATGTTTATATGCAAAATGAAGCATAAAGTTAGTTCCCGCAGAAAATGCACCTTAATGACAGAGGAGGATACTGAAAATGAAAGAATAGAATGATGGTTTAGATTTGCTTTTCAAATAGTTAAAATGATGGTAAATCAACACATTTCAATACTTAAGAGAGTAAAAAAACAGTTTTTTTTTTTTTTTTTTTTAAGGATAAAATATTGTAATTATTAAACCAATTGTAACAATATAAACCATTTCTTGTTTAATAAACTTAAGAATTAAGAACCACACAAATACGAGGGCCGTTCAGAAAGTAGCCTCCGATCGGTCACAGTGCGGGTAGTGGAGGGAGTAGCGACGCCATCTGTGCATTCACGCACTCAGCAGGTCAGTCGGCATCAAGCCGTGGTCGAGTGAAAGTCGTACCTGCGCTAGTTTAGTGTTTGTGGCCGTTTGAAATGTGTACTGCAATAGAACACCCCGCCAAATGTGAAGTGCGTGCTGTTATAAGGTTTTTTACAGCCAAAGGATATTCTGCAGCAGCTATTCATCTTGAGCTTTGTGCCGTGTACGGACCAAGAGTTATGAGTGAAGGAGTGGTCCGTGAATGGGTACATTTATTTAAAAGTGGACGAGAAAACGTTCATGATGAAGAGAGGAGTGGTAGACCATCATTGGTCACGGACGAACTCGTTCAGACAGTTGATGCAAAAGTTCGTGAAAACCGACGTTTCACAATGTCGGAGTTGTCTACTGATTTTCCACAGATTTCTAAGACTCTCTTGTACGAGATAGTGACAGCAAGATTGGGTTACCGTAAGTTCTGTGCACGATGGGTGCCCAAAATTCTTACCGACCACCACAAAACTCAAAGAATGGCCTCTGCATTAGACTTTCTGTCACATTATGAGGCCGAAGGTGAACCATTGTTAAACAGAATCGTGACCGGGGACGAAACCTGGATTAAGTACGTGAACCCTGAGGCAAAAGAACAATCAAAGATGTGGGCACATTCAAATTCGCCTACCAAACCAATAAAAGCCCGGCAAGATTTTTCTGCCCGAAAATTGATGGCAACGGTGTTTTGGGATGCAAAAGGGGTGTTGTTGGTTGAATTCATGGAACGTGGGACGACCATTAATCAAGACGTGTACTGTGAAACACTAAAACAATTACAACGGGCTATACAGAACAAACGCCGTGGTATGCTGACTTCCGGTATCGTTTCTTTGCACGATAACGCCCATCCTCACTCTGCTCGCAGAACAACAGCCCTTCTTGAGTCCTTCAAGTGGGACGTTGTCAACCATCCACCTTACAGCCCAGATCTGGCGCCAAGCGATTATCACCTCTTCATGCATATGAAGAAATGGCTCGGGTCCCAGCGGTTTGATGATGACGAAGAGCTCAAAGATGCGGTCACAGGCTGGCTCCAGGCACAAGCGGGTGATTTTTATGCAGAAGGAATTTCAAAGCTTGTGAACAGATACGATAAGTGCCTCAATCGTTATGGAGACTATGTAGAAAAATAGTGCAAAGATGTAGTTGTAAGATGTATATATTAAAATATTTTTATTTAACTTGGTGAATTTCTTGCAATCAACCGGAGGCTACTTTCTGAACGGCCCTCGTATGTACATGATCATAATCTAATGATATCTGTTACTCTTATGAGATATTTAAATATTTAAGAAAAATAAAAGATAAAGCTAACATGTTATAATTAACTGCAATTGTTACTATTCATTACTAAATCCCCTGGAGATTCCCCCAATATGACCATTAAAAGTAAGTACATTCACGCAGCTATGGAAGGGCTAAGAACACATTTTGAAATAAACAGTTCTTAATTGTAGCTGCTCTATGGAACCTACAGACTTAAGTGGTAATTAAACTGATATGGAGCCATTTATTTTCAAGAAAGAGGCACTGTGTTCTTTAGTTGAAAATTTATGAAAAAAAGATTGCATACAAAGGAGATGATGGTTGGTTGGGGACTGGATCACCAGGTAAGAAATGTGTCCACCAAGGTGTTTTCCAAATGAACCTGGAAGTAACGCAGAAAATTAAAGATGCTGAAAATGACTTCAGAAAATGGTTATTTACACAGTAATAATATGGTTTATCAGCTGGCTATGATATCAAAACTGAAATTAGAAGCAGCACTCAAGTACTTAGCAACAGATGTTAGTGTCAAAAGCAAGCAACTGTGACTAAATGATGTGAAACAATCAAACTAGGTTTGACCTTAAGCATACAACCATGGGAGGGAAATGAGAGGTGTGCTTACTTTTGCTGTGTGTGCACTGTGTGTGCTTCAACTCCATTTTGGTATGATTTTAATCAATCATAAAACCTCTTTATAGAATATGACTATACTCAAAAGCTTTATGCAAAAATGCAGCAATATTATTTAGGTTGTGATAGCAAGCAGTTAAGTTGTATGTGCCAGATGCAACAAAAATGTCTTCTTATATCAGTTTAATTCACGAGGCCCATCTCAATGACTGCAAACCCTATCATTATTTATTTGCAATATTCAGAATATGATTTATTTCTGCTAATTTTCATTTGAACTGTACTCTCATCCAAAACTGTGGAGAGAGATTCCATAAATGCAAACCACCAAGAAAGCTTTGAATGCAACTAACTGAAACTAATAAAATTCTGTCACTTTTAGAGAGCATCTCTTCACTATACAGGAAAGAGTAAAATAGTAGCTTTCAGCAACAAGTAACCTGCATTATCCATTACTTCATTCTCAATTTCAAGCTTGTAAAGGAAACTATTCAATTTTCATAATTATTACATTACCACTTCTACTTAAATTTAATTATACCTTGTTCCAACTGGATTGTTGTCCTGAAGAGCATCTAAAATATATTCAACATCGTCATTGAACTCCTGGAACTCTCCGGATTCTTGTATCTGGTGGGCTTTCTTCACATTCCTTATTACTGTGAAGTACTGGGGGGGGGAGAAAAAAAAAATATATATATATATACACACACAATATATATGTTGTTATAAGTGAACAAAAATATACACTTGAGCAGTTAAGAACTGAAATGGCACAGTTGCTTACTGATAAGTTCAACAAGGGTTTGGCATTTCAGTCTTTTGAAAAATCTTGTAATGAAAACCTGAACTAAGAATTGCTTTATTCAAAGAAAAAAAAAATGCCCATGGAAGGCACTAACACATTAAATGAATACAATAAACTGCATATCTTGACAATGAGGATTACTTTACCATCACATTATTTCAATTTTGATTTTTCAAGTATGCTGTCATATAGTCATCACAGAATCATTATGTGAAAGCATTTGACCTAAAAGGTATAATGTGCACCACTTCACTTCTCAATAGCTGATTTTATGCACTGTCTTGCCAGTTAGCTTATCAGTAATACAGCCCACCATCTCATTATGAGCATTCTGATTCATTAATTGTTCTTGTGAATACAAGTTGCATTAAGTTGAGTGGCTAAATGTTTTTCACAAGTTGTTTTTACACTTTCCTTGAAGGCTCGGATGATTATTATAAATATATCAAAAATAGAAAAAGAATAAAGAACAAGAACAAAATTTCTAAATAAGAATAAAAAACTTTTCAGGATATGTATGAAATAAGAATTTTTACATGTGCAAGATAAACAATGCAGTGTTGGAGAAACAGGTATACATTGAGTTACTGACATTTGCATGTGGTTGCATTTCTGGTTGACAAACTTGTAAACCAACACCTTGAAAGTACTGCATTATATCAATCATTAACCCCTTCTTCATAGATGGTTATTTTAGATATGCTTTAGAACAGCCATGAATGTTGCAAATGCAACCTTGTATTTTCGATACTGCCCAACTCTGACCCTGAGTACAACCAGTCTGAAGCTCAGCACCATCTTATGCATTAGAAAAGCTGATTTTCTCTTCGTAAAGTAATGCCTTATATTCAACGAGATGGTAACATAAAATGAGGTAAGATTACCAAGAGAGGATAATCTTTGGAAGACATCATTGACATGGACCTCTTTCTAACTTTTGGTATCAGACCATTTAATGAACTTAGTCAGAAGATTTAATGGTAGCGTTTGTTTTTTTGGGGGGATAAAAATATAATGCATTTCATAGAGAACTTTCCCTTTCACATTAGTAAGCATATTAATCCTAAAACACATTTATGTCCCTGTGTATGAGGTTATTCATATTACTTAGTTATGGTAATTATTGAAGGTAATATTTTCTCCTCTACTTCACAACAATGGTTGCTGTGTTTAAAAATGTATTTTATGGTAATGTGAGTGATGGATTTTTATGGATGTTGTAACCGCATATTTTTTGCCAAACCAATATTTGCAACACAAATGTAACTGACTTAAATGTTTCAAAACTACTCTACACTACTATTAGTAAACTCAGGAATAAAAAGATTTCAGATACAATATGTGCTACAAATAAAGACAGAATGCATCATTACTTGTTCTTTAGTATCATACATATTTTCTAAGGTTTCCTACCAGTTTATACAAATAAAATGCCATTTTAATAGGTTTAAAAACATATTACCCTTCTCTAAAAATTGGTCATTGTGACTCACAGGTTTCCCATGTAAATGCCTAAATTAATCCGGTAAGAATTCCAAATTTGTTATTTATAAATACAGCATATTCTTCTCAGTCTTTGATTAAATACATGTGTGTTGGTAGCTTTTGAGAATGTGGTAACAATGTTCCAAATTTTGCAAATCTGTAAATATGTTACTCAATGTACAATGTACTGCTGTGCAACAAAGAATTCCTGTCTAACATATTGTAATATACCAGTGTGTGCAAATAAAGCTGTATTTGTACAAACCAATATTCCATTAATATACCCTAAAAATATTCAAAACACCCATTGAAATAAACACAAATAACAATAATTTCTCCTGTGAATTTAAATAATATATAAATATGAAGAATATAATTTAATTTTATCAAAATATACTATGTTTTCTGTAAAAATATTGTTCTGAGAAAAGATATTTCCAGTGACTTGGTGGGGGCATCACCCGATGCAGTGTAAAAACAACACAACTCATTCTGGTGGAAACTTTTTAAGTGTGCCAGTTATATACCAGCTAAATTATTACCCACTGTCTGCCCAAAACTAGATAGCTTTTTTCCTCTCTCTTGCACATATGCACACTGTATATAATAGGTACAGAAGATGTATTTCACCCAAAAATTTGATACCAAAAATTCACCAGAAATACTCTTGAAGACAATCAATAAAAAAGACACTTTAACAAAATGATCAGTGTGTGCATTTGTGTACACTATAACTAAAAAACAAAAAGTCAGTTAAATACCAAACTTGGTATCCAAGTTCAGTAACTTTCACGATTAAAATGAAGAAAATCCCTTCCACCCCCACTACACTTTACATGGAATACTTTTCAGAAATCTTGGTTTTCACAAAAATGGCTCTAATGATTTTGAATAAAAGTTCATGACAAACTAAATGCATATCTAGAATTTTCTGGAAAGAGCCTCTAAGTACCTCTTCATTCTGGATGACTTGTACATTCTTTTTGGAATTAACTATTTTCAAGGTTTTTTTTTGTTTTTTTTTTAATAATTAAATGTTTCTCGAATGGAAAGTCTTTCGTTTTTTATCTCGCTGCAGGCCATACACAATTTTTTAATTGCAACAGATAGCAACCACCTTTAAAAGGATTTGACTATTTCCCTTTTTCTTACGAGGAAGCAAGTAATAAGACTATTTATTCTAAAGTTTAGCTTGATTAGCACTATGTAAATAAAATAATCTTTTATAAGAACAGTTTGTAGAAGAGATGGAGAAAGTCATGTGAATGGAACACATCAGATTTTTTAACATATTAAGTTAACTAATGTTCCCCAATATTGACCATAGGTTTACATCTACCCAGTTCTCCAGTATCCTGATACTGAGCAATGATGCTGCAATGTTATGTAACTACATTTTCTTTGCAGGGCATTTCATATATACAAAAAGAAATCAAAAATAAGTTACTTTCAATTAATTGGTAAATATAATATGCTTCAACTCAAGTTGTAAGCTTACCACATCACTAATTATTGTACTTTAGCATACGATATCCATATTAAGTCTCCATTTCAAGTGATCCAATTTTTAATTAAAATTTTACCTTACATTTTTAGATTTTGATGGAATTTAACTGACATGAAGTGAGTCTTAATCTTAAATTTCACAAAATTCACTCATCCCATTTTCAATGTGTACATAATGGTTTAACATTTTTTAAAATGTGTGATTTTGGCCTTACATATAAGCACCAAAAATGCAATTCCTCTGGCCAGGATGGAGATATTGCTCCAAAATAGAACCATTTTGGTCAGTTTTTATAGGCTTTCATTTAATGTGTAACATAATTAGATTTGTGGAAGTTTACATTTTAATCTAAAAATTTTCAAAAAAATATATTTTCTTCTTTAATGTCTTAATATTATTTCTACAAATTCTGAAGTTGGGATCTCAATGGCTCTCTCCCTCTCCCTCCCCCTCTCCCTCTCTCTCATATCTATAACCTAATGAAAAAAGTATATTTAACTGTAATGTATGACAAATAAAACAAATTTTTCTTTAATTTTTCATACATTACAGTTAAATATATTTAAAGAAATAGAAATAATTCTGTTATATTTCTAATATTGGCAGGGGCAGTTTATTTCACTTGTTTCTCAGTTCCGTAATATGGTAGAACAGTTTTGTTCATTTGCATGTCTGAACACGTTTGAACCTGCAGTAGGCCTGTTGCTCAACAATACACTTTATGCTACATAGTCTGCATTAGGCTCTAGATTGAGATAGTGACAGTTTCAAGTAAACTAATCTGAAGTTGATTTACATATGAAGTACTGATATATGAGAAGGCTGGTATCAATAGTTTTTTTATACATAAAGACTACAATTTGTTGGTACTAAATTCCACCATAAACCATTATTTGATATAGAACAGAGTTTATGTAAAATGTCTTAATACTGGCAGATCCAAAAATGTCTGAACCGACTGCGCAGGGTTTTTCCTGTCAGCGCCCTCAGTACTCGTTGCCATCTGCTACTATCACAGAAAGGCACAGATGAAACTCACTGTAGTTCACATTGTGCAATACTGATGATTTCCTGCCATATATTTTGTTTTAATTCTTATTGGGTGAGTGGGTTTGTCTTGAACACTGTGCTTTAATTCACCCCAGAGATAAAAATTACAGGGGGTTAAGTTGGGGGACCGAAGGGGCCACAAATCTAATAATAATTCTGTCCTGAAACACACTTAAAATTGTTCTCATTAAAAGATTGGCTGTATGAGCTGTTGTCAGTGTCTTGTTGAAAGAAGACAAAATCACGCTCCCTGTCTGTTAATTCTCTAAAAAGAAGGGGGGCAAAATTGTATTCACGTATGTGTGGGCATCAACCGTGCACTTGAAAAAAAAATTGGGCATATAACTTTCTCCACTAATGGCGCACCATACACCAATTTTTTTTGTCATGAAGGGGTATTTCATGAACAATATTAGGTTTCTCAGAGCTCCAATAACAAGTACTTTGTGTACACCATATCTATGAAGGTGGAACCAAGGCTCGGCTGTGAAAAATATTAAATGTAGGTCAATTTTGCCATTGTATACACTAAAGAGAGTCCCCTCACAAAATGTGTTAACACATACGAATGATAAATAAATACACATTGTGCAGTAGAAAACAAATGCTGAGCCATAATACACTTTGTGACTAAGTACAGAACAAAATAATAAATCACACTGGAAATAACTCAACCTCACAATACAACCGTAGCTCAATACTGCACTTTCAAGAGCTGAGAAAAATAAGCCAGCACCATGACCTTGAGTATGGTAGCTGTGAGTTATCATGTTTGCATATGTGCAGTGGAAAAACAGTGTACAGCAGTTCGGATGTATGCAAGTTGCACTGTATATACTGCTGTAATCCCTTTAAGAAGTCCATAAAACTATTAAAAATTTAAGGCCAGTTCAGAATTGGTTGTCTGAAGTAAACACTTATATTAAACCAGGCTTAACAAATGTGACAGCTGTTGAAAACAGTTAGCAAAAGAAAAGGAAACACAAATAATGGAAAAGGTTGAAAATTATGAGGAAGAAACTTCAGCAGATAAAGAATTTATTGATTGCGATTTGTCTATTGAACATTTAAATAAATCCCTTCAGTGTATAGATGCATCACCCATTACAAAACAGTGAATATCTAGTTCTGGATACTGCAAAAATAAAATTAGAAAAAGTGTCAAAGAATTTAGTTACAAAACTGGTAAAAGAAGTTGTAAATTCTGAAAGTGAAGATAATGTTTCAGATTCATAAATACTTCTGCCAATTGAAGGAAAAATTCAGGCAAACATAAAGCAGGCATCCAAAATTTCAAATTCTGACTCTTCTTCCAAAAAGTTGGTCATGTAAAACAATGGAAAATGAATTCAACATTAGAACAGAATGGATAGGGAAGCAAAATCCCTAGTGAAAGAAAATGGAATTTTGTTCAACCATGATCCAAAACCAGCAACAATATTACATGATTCAGTGACAGAAAAAGTAATTTATTCTTACAATAGTGATGAGGTATGCAGAGTCATACCAGGTAAAAAAAGATTTTGTGTATATGAAAATGAAACATAACACCCGTGACTATGTCCGAAAAAGACTATTTCTGAATAAACTAAAAGAAATGTATGAAATGCTTAAAAATAAGCACCCTACAGACAAAATTGGATTTTCTAATTTAAATGAATTGAGTCAATCTTTTACACTTTTTGCTCCAACTTTGCCCTCGTTTGGGAAGTCCAGCTTCAGGGTACTTTAACCGTATCTTCAGTTCCACGAATACTGCTTTTTATTTGATATATGGATTCTCTAAATGTGTTATACTGCACCCTAAAAACTGCTGTCTATTAACAGAAGGGTGTGCACCTGTCCATCCGTGTGTCTGTGTGCATGCGTGCGTGAGCGAGCACGCGCGCATGCACCATCAAAATGTTAAATTATCAATAATTGGAGCAGAATTTTATTGCGTGGTATTGAGTGATGAATCAATGAGTGACTATAAACTATTCCTATTGAAAATAATGTGAAGGAATCCAACTCCAGAGTGTCATTTAAATGAATACAACAGTTGTTCATGGAATGTTCAATTAAAGGAACAATTAATAAACAAACTAGAAGTGATGGAAAGTGTTACATATATGGATGTCAGTTGCCAGATGCAGTTTTCAGACGGCTGTAAAAAGTTCTGAAGATTTTGTTGATTGTTTCTGTGAACAGCTTTTAACATTGAAAACATATTCCTATATGTTCAACAGCAAAATACATATCAAACCACCTTAAAGAAAACACTAAAGTAGATGAAGCGTAATCAGTTTAGATTATCTGAAAACTACTCCTTTGTACTGCAGTATGAGGCTCAATTTTATCATTGGAATACTAATTAAGCAAGGATACATCCCTGTGAAGACTATTATAGGGATCAAGATGAAACCGGGTACAAAAGTTTTTTATTTATTTGCAAGTGCTTGACACACAATACAGTAGCTGTATACTTTTTCAAAGAAAACTGGATTTCATTTCTACAGAACAACATATTGCCTATGTTACAGAAGATTTTCTACATTTCTGATGGGTGTATTGCACAATATAAGAACAAAAAAAATTCTCCAAACTTTGTCACCATATGCAAGATTTTGGAGCAAATGCAGAGTGGCATTTCTATGCCACATATCATGGCAAAGGAGTCTGCGATGGTTTGGGAGGGACAGTCCAAGGTGTCGCAGCCATGGCAAGCTTTCAGAAACCTTATGAAGACCAAATAATGACACCTCTCCAACTTAAGCAATTTAAATCTTCCTTCAATTGAATTCATTTTTTTTGCACAAATCAGGAACACCTTGAAGTAGAAAAATGTATTTCACTGCTTCATTCCATCACCATACCAAAGTGAAATTGTACAAAGATGTACTCACTGAGTAATAAAATGTATGTACATAGTACTGGAGGTTCTAATTGATGAAAATACTGGTTTTGTGACATGTGAATATGGTCAAAACTTGTATACTTTCCTGAGACTTCTATAATGAAAAAATAACAGCCACTATCTTGGCACCCCCAGGACCAGAACACTCATTTGTGTATCCCAGTAAAGAAGATATATTGAAGATGAAATGAAGCCAAATTTTAACACAATTTCAACCAAGAACTGCAACAGGGATAACTTATGACTTAACCCAAACTGATGTCTGCTGCAACCAAAATGCTGGAAATTAGATTAGCTGTTAAATGATCTTCTGCAGATAAATTCTAAAAACAAACTATGCACTAAATATCCATGTCTTAACAATTTAATTGCAAGGATTTTGTTTTTCTGGTTTTGTGTTTGTAATTCCAATAGTTAATATTGACTTATCTGGTGTAAAATATTTCATCATACAATTTTTTTTTTAAGTTTTAGGATATTTTAATATATTAGTGATAAATAATTCTATACATAATGAAAGAGAAACATATAAAGAAAAACATGTATTAATGTTGTTAGTAGAGAAATGCATAAGAATTTCTAATGTGTACCAGAAAACAGAACATCCCATTGAGATCCCATATTCAAAATGTGTATGAATTATCTTAAAACATCAAAGAAGAAAATATATATATAAATTTTTAGTCATATGCTTTTTTTGAAATCAAATTTTGAAATATGGGGCCAATAATTTAAAATTTAAACTTTCACAAATCTATTCATGTTAAACATTAAATGAAAGCCTGTTCAATTCTAAGAAAAATATCTCAATTACAGCCTGAGAAAATAACAATTATGCATCCTTGCAAATGACAAAATTTTTCTAGCTTTTTTAACTCTGATAATGCAAATATTAGAAGAGAAAAATATAAAATTTTAGTTTTGAGATCCTCTCATACAGTACTTGACACGTGCAAAATATCAAATAAAAAGAAAATGTTAAGATAAATTGCATTGGATCACTTGACATGGAATGACCCTAATGATAAGTTTCATAAGATTAGAGAAACATGTGAACAAGCAACAAAAGATGAAGATATCCTTAGGATTTATTAAGGTGTGTTTAAAGAGTATTGAATCTCAATTTTCTTCTTATCTAAAACAATGAAGAACAAGAAAAATGTAGTGCTTCTGTCAATATTACTTTCCTTTGTTGGAACTATTTCCACCATTGCTCATCCCAAAGCCAAGAGTTCTTTCAAGGAAACAGTTCCAATTCCACTCCAAGGATATAGTCCTGGCTTTGGTGGAAGTAGTTTGGCGGTACTTTCAGTTTTTCAGTGCCCTCAGAATGACTTCCTCCATTCCTACTACACCACAGTTTTTGTGGAAGTACTTCCGGTAATTAACACCAGAATGCATCAGAATAACTTCCTCCATTTCATTAATGGAACAAGCTGCAATGCTATTTGCCCAAAGCCTACAATATCCACCAAGATGCCACACTATGGACTTGCAAATGTCTCTTGATGCATAAATAAGTGGCTGTAATTCAACAATTAAGATTTTATGCTATGGTGTACTTTGGTCTTCATTGCACAATAAATTACAAAGTAATATTATTGGTAATGTCAACTGTAAAGAATAAGTAATCACGCGGCTAAACTGCAATGCCATTTGCAGTAAAGCAAACAATAATCAATCGAAACCAAAACTAAGAATATAATACTGAAGCTTCCTAAACACATTGCTTTATTAGATGTTAAACATTTAGGTTTCTGAACAGTGTGGACATTATTTATTTTACATTAAATGTAGTTTCAATAATTAAAAAAAATGTTTTTGTGGGTAGTGAAAAAGATGCCAGTAATCTCTTGGAGCTGCTTTATATGTTATCGTAAAATACAATGCTTTTGGGGATTTAGTAATAGCAGAATGGCATATTCTAATTCTCTTCCATTTTATTTTCCATTTTGAAACAGAAGCCTGCGAGATAAACCAATTTTTAGGCAGCCAGTTCTTAAATTATTACACAAACTATAAAAAAAACCTACAGCAGTAAACAGAGTAATAAAAAATTAAGAGACTAGTTTGTCCTAACTACATCTGGATATGCAGAAATAAATTTGCTGTACGTGTGTCCCTTATGGCATGTAGTTAACAAAACAAATAAGGCAAATTCACAATGTAAAGTACCAACACATTCAACAGAAAAGAAGTTTGCAAAACTGTTAGTAACATTTACCAGAAGATTTTAAATAAGCTCATATGATGTATGGCAGTTAATGACTAAATGTGGTTGTAGCTTCGTATTTTTTACTATACTAGCTCAAATGCCCAACACTGCACAGTGATTTCATCACTTAGAAAAGAGGATAATATTTCAGATTTTGTTTATCCTTGTTCATAAAAATCAGTTTATAATATGCATGTTCCTTAGACTTCCACACTCTTGCAGTGTTTTGACCAAATTTGAAAATCATAAATTATAGGCTAAGAGTATACTGTAGAGCTGAATCATTCCTGAGAGATAAAATAAATATTCCAAGGGGTAATTTGGAGACTTTTATGTATGAATGAGGATGCATTATCAAAATCTTTCCTAAATAACAATCAAAGGTTGTTTCTTTATTCCTTTTAGAAGTGCTGACAATAATCCTGCCCAAATGAAACAGAAGGTTGAAATGCTCAGAGGGAGACAACCTGGAGACTTCTGCATGAATGAGCTTCTTTTCTAAATACTTTTGCCAAATCAAGATATGATATTCTCATTATTTAAGGAATAGAAACATTCTAAACCATCTCAATGGAAGAGGGCAAGAAAATAACTGATAGGCAATTTGACAGTTTGTGCACGAATGGGCTTATTTTCGGAATTCTTTTATTTAAGTATCACTTAATAGATATTTCATCTAAAGTGTAGTAGGTGTGAGAGGACATGCACATGCGCACCCACACCCACACCCCACTCTCACACACCCACATACCTTTTCCTAAAAAGGCTTTTTTCTGGATTCAGGGAACTTCAAAGCTTATATATATTCTTTTATAGTGTTTAACCCCTGCTTTTACAACATATGGCACTGCAGGTGATGACACTGATGATGCATGAAATGAAGATGGAATGTGATGGCGGGGGAAACCAGAGAACCTAGATAAAACCTGCCCTTGCACTGCTGTGTCCACCACATATCTCACATGTGGTCGCCTGGGATCAAACCCGGACCGCTTAGGTGAGAGAAGAGTGGTCTAACCACTCTGCCACAGCATGGTCCTTACTTCAAAGCATATATTTCCAGTGAAATCCCAACAAAATTTTTGAGTGGAATACAAAACCATTTTGGTTTCAAACCAAATGGAGGTAATTTAAGTTGAGCAGTATGTTCGGCACCTTAGTTTCTGCAGTCTTCATATTATGTAATGAAAATTAAGTGCTCAGTTTGTTGTGTTGTAATACCTCAATATTTCTTAAGATGTAAATAAACTTATTTTGCAATAGATTTTTGGTAGTTTTGAGTATAGTTTGTTGAGTTTTATGTACTCCCTCACCCATTTTCTCCAAAGAAGAAACATGGAAAACAAAGAACTTTAAAACCTAATACAATATCTTGTGTTAAGCACAACTTCTATAATACCATTTTAAAAGAAATAACTTAATTGTCTCTAGTACCCATACTTCTGCTGTTATCACAATCTTATATAATACACTTTGAATTTTGTTAATTTTCCAACCAAGCAATTGCAGAATTCTTCAGTGTCGATACTATGAGTTCCAAAAGAATGTAGTTTTCCACTGGTACATCAAAATTCATGAGGTTTCCTCCAAGATTTTTCAAGTACATCCCCCCCCCCCATGTGTTCTATTTTAGTGTCTGATTTATGGATTTTAAAATATGAGATTCATTATTAATGCTGTGTGATACCATTTTTTTGTGCCATTCTTACTACTTTTGTATATTCCATATTGTATTCCATTTGGTTCTATAGAACACAGTTATCCTGTAAGCTAGACTATTGACTATTTCACATTTAGGCGAGACAGGATTAAAACTTCTGCTTTTATGTAATTGTCAGCATGTGAATCCTTCCTATAAGTAAGCTTATCTGTGTTTCTAGTGCTTTTCAAATCTAGGAATGGTAGTGTTGTCTGCTTCAATTTCTAAAGTGAAGTTTATGGAAGATTCTTATAGATTCCGAAGTTCTAAGGCATCTGTGGTATGCTTATGGTTTACTATGGTGAATATGTCATCCAAAGTATGTACATCAAGTTTTAAAGACAGTAAGGGAAAGCAGTGGTAATGTGGATTTTGAAATGACTCATGTAGAGATTGGCTAATGATGGTGACAACAGATTATCCATAGCTAATCCAGATTGTTGCATATAAAATTTATCCTGGAATGTGAAGTTAGCTTGTTCTTTGCAGATTTTTGTTAATTTGACTTTTTTCTTAATCATTTATCTTTCAAATTGAGAATTCTTATGTTGGGAATGCTCAAGATATAACAATTATTTGATGAAGATATGGATGGTCTTGTGAGCTATTACGAGGCATAACATAAAAACTAAGAAATAAATTGTATGAAATGGGGCAGAAGTTTGAAACATACCTAGACAGCAATTTTTGCCTTGTGACAAAATGTATCTGTGCCAAGTTTGATCAAAATTGATGATTGGATTGAAAAGTATCACACAATAATTTTTTTTCAAAAAAGCTTAAAAGTTAAAAAAAAAAAAAATCACACATGAGCTTACAACTTTTACTTACTTTTTGACATAAAAGCCTACTTTGCCAACACATTTGTCACATCATGATATCAGTTTCAATATGCCCTGATTGTAGACGTGTGTTTCCTTGTAGTACAGCCATCTGCAGACTGCTGATTTAACTTCCACATCTGTCGCAAATGTTGGCTGGCCAGGAATTGGACCAAACAGATTAAAGTCCAACAGTGCAAGGTCTGGACTGTATGGTGAATGCTGGAGCACCTCTCGATCAAATTTGGTGATTTTCTGACAAACAGCAGCAGCAACATGGGGGCCAGCATTGTCATGAAGTTTGACACCATCAGCATTTATGTTATGGCTTTTGTCAAGAAGGGCACAACACAACCTCACCAAAGTTTTAATGTAGGCTGTAACATTCACAGTGGTCCTGTGTTCGCAAAGTCCACTGATAAAACACCATGCATATTCCACAACACTGTCGCAAGCACTTACCTAGCAGATTGAGTCACTTTGAATTTTTTCCTTTACCAACATGTTTCCACTCCATACTTGCCTGCTTTGCTTTGGGCATGTATTAGTAGTATTGGTAAGCCCATGACTCATCACCAGCAACAATTCCTTTCAGAAAGTCATACCCTTCTGTGGTGTACTGTGTTAAGTGATCCCAGCTTGTCATCAATTGGTGACCCTTGTAGATGTCTTTCAGGTTCTTAGGCACCCAGGGAGCACTAACTTTGATATTTTTCATGACATGTTGAAAATTTGTACACACCACACCATAGGACATGTTGAACTGTTGCAATAAGGTTCGCAGTTGCACACACTAGCCATTCAAAACTACTGCCTCAATGCCTCTAACATTCCGCAGGTTTGCAGCTGTTATCGGCCTCCCAGAGTGTGGCAAATCACTAATGTTCACATGGCCCTCTTGGAAGAATGCACACCACCTGGAAACATTGCTACAGTCCATACAATCATCCCCATACATGTCACGCATGTCTCTGTGAATTTCATTCAGTTTATGCCTTTGGCCCACAAATATCAAACCATACTTCTCTGCTCTTTACACATGGACAACAGTAGTATGCACACCTTCTTTGTTGCATAGTTCACACTTTTCTCGCTAGAGCTGCACATGAAACAAAAAATACCCTCAATAGTGAAAACTTCAAACTATATCTGTATGAAATTGCAACATTCCAGCTGTAATACCAAGACATGATAAAATTGTGCGATACTTTTCAATCCACCCTTGTACAATATAAGGTTAGCTCCACAAAATAATTATAATATGAAGATTTTACTAAATAAACCACTTAGGAACACTAGACCATTTTATATGAAATCAGGAATTTATGAAATTAAATGTGAGGAGTGTGATAGATCTTATATGGTATGACCATAAAGAACTTGAATATCAGACTGTAGGAACATAGGAATAATATTAAATTTAAACAGAATGATGACTCGGCAGTAGCAAACCATTTCTGGATAGACCATTACAATGCTGGAAAGGAGATTAAATTACTAAAACCTTTGATGACTACCTGGAACACATCATGATGTGGGAAAAGCTTTTTACTTTTAAAAATTCCAATTGCCTGCTGATTTTGAAAGCCTGCGATTAAGCAACATCATCATGTTTACCACCAGGTGGCAACAGTTAGAAGCTCAGTGTAAAGGGGGAAGGAGAGAAGACAGCAGTCACACACCATAATGCTGCTGATGAAGATGAACATCCTCGAAAATGTTCTAAGTTAATACTACTTTATGAAAGTGAAGTTTGAGTGTGAATAGTGACTCATTTGTTAAAATTTTAGATTTTCAGTACAGATATGTGGTTATACTCCCTTATTAATATTATTATGTGTGGGAAGTAGGAGCTGAGGAAAATATAATTAAAACTGGGGTTTTCTCAAAGAAGCATAATCACCTTTAAAACATATCATCAGAACAAATGCAGATATAGCCAATTTAAGCCTTTAAACAGTAATGAAAAATCATATAAAACATTTACAGAATTCTTCTTTAGGGAGTACTTTTAATGGATGCATTTAAAACTTGCTGAGGTGAAAAATTATTAATTTTGAAGTTTTAGTGGATTCTAGTAAACCCTTAATAGGAACATTTTGAATTTAGTGATTTTTGCTTGCCAACAAAATATAATTTGATGTCATTTAGTTTGAAGCAGCAATAATGTTAGAATGAAATTTGTCCTACCAGATCAAGAAAAATCATACTCAAGTTCTGTACTGAATTGCGTAGAACATTCTTTAATCTTCCTTTTTTGCAAGCTGAGCAAGCTACCTTGAAGATACTGATCCAACATGCACTGTATAAACTAACTACAGAACTGTACATGCTCTCGCACTGTATTTCTGAATGTCCAGATTCCCAAAATGTTTGCTCAAATATTTCAATGCAAAGTTGTGTGAACCAGATATATCAGGGCAGTAATATTTTGGTTTTGGATTCACTCACCATATATGTCAGAAACAAGTGATACCACAATAATACTGTAAGGTAGTGCAGTTAGAAATTTGTAGTAAAGATATGTTCCTATTTCTATATTACCCTGCTTAACCTCCATGTTTAACCTCTTCTATGTTACCATGCTTACCATGCAACTGTAGCAGGTGCTGTTTTATATATGCTTAGATTGCAACAATAGAACTTCTACTATAGTACATTGGTAACCTATCATTTGATGGAATCTGTAGAATGCTATGAAGATCAAAGGAAATATTCTCAAATTTTGATCAATTACTTTTTGCCTGTCAAGTCCCTTCCCTCATTTCCTTGCTTTTCTTACTCTTCATGTTCCCCATATTTTTCTTGTAAAATTTGCTTACTCTCTTTGTACATCGCTATAATTTGTGGACAGAGAGCATTGATATTTCTTTGGTTTAAAGAAAAAGTACTGGTTATCTCCACAGAATTTTCTTTTATGTATATATGATCAGATTGGGAGGGTTTTCATTTCTTACATAATTTTTTATTTCTTCTTTTAAAATTATGAATACACTTTACCTATAGAAAGCTTAATGTCTAAAATTATTTCCTTTGAGATGTCTTGCATATGCAGCGAGAATCTGTTACTGGGAAGCTCTCAATACAATTTTTTTTTTTCCTACTTGTAGAAAGTTGCAGATGAATATGAATTATCAGTGCATGCAATATGGCTTTGTACGTCTTACAAATCAATGCAAATAAACATAAAATAATTGGTAGGCAACTAACAATGTCTTCTTCTGAGAAGAATAAAATATACAAGACAACTATGAAGCATGATGTAGTATTGGAGCACAACTGTATATTATAATTACTGCAATACACTAACTGGACATAGTGGCTTTAACTTGATTGAAAATTAATAAATAAAAATTGAGATTTACTGATTTTCATCATATTCACAGTTACATAAAAGACAAAAGTACACTTACGGATTTTTAGCTGTCACATTTGTGCATACAGGATTTAGTAAAAAATGGATTTTTCTATAACTCTGCAACAGAAAGTCAAAGGTCTTACTGAGTTCTACTGTACTCTAGAGAATTGACTGAAGATGTTGCTATAGCATTATCTCTAAAATTGAACTTTGGACTTAATGACTTCTGTTTGAATGGTGACATGTAACCTGCAGCTTTAGATTGACAGTCAACCACAAGAGTTTAAGGAGCTATGGAACATCAACATCAGAAATGAAGGGGAAATGAGTTGGCAAATTGCAACAAATGTAGCAAGAATAAAAAAATCAGAGCCCCAAGGGTTCAAACGGAATAAAATGGCTTCATGATAACATGCCAATTTAGCATTTGTAGGTCCTAGATTAGACTCTCGGTCACAGCTCACTCTGATCACAGATTTTTCATGGTTTCCCCAGGTCAGTAGGTGAATGCTGTGGTGACTTTCCTATACCCACTTTTTCCATGATCATTTTTTTAAGAGGTGAAGGACTAAGCACTGGTGTTCAGCATGCTGCAGATAGGTGGAAGAGGTTCTTTTTGCAAAAGTTTCCTCATGGCCCTGGTTGAACTATTCAGCTAGAGCACACATCCAGCTCT